>JAWWEU010000158.1:26081536-26213555 GCA_035583155.1 Acropternis orthonyx | reverse complement strand
TGGTGTGATTAATCGTGTGGAGTCCTCTGTTCTATTAGCCCCCAGATATCTTAGTTTTCTTTTTTCAAACTAAGACAATGTATTATTTACATTTTCATGTGATCTTAATGCAGTTCTATTGCTGTCTTGAGAACACTCAAGGACATAGTGGATTATTCTATTTCAGCTGTGTGCTGACAAACAATTAGCACAAATACTATCATACTCTGTCCCTTGAAAGACCAGAGGCTAAAAAGTACTTCTTTTATGTAAATTGTTTAATGAACAACAGAAAAAGGAGTCAATCTACTGTCTCCGATATATGAAAGCTTTGATCTATCAGGTATATAATTTTTGTTATTGATGAATCTCAGAGGAAAACACATATAATTTCCCATGACAATAACTATATGGATAATTATATATTATTTTATGAATAATTATAAATTATTTTATGGTAAACTTGCTTTACTTTGAAGTGGGTACCACAAGAGCCTTTAGGAAATCTTTAATTTGCAGCTGTTTTTTTCCAGCTGAGTTTCTTAGGGGTGATCCAGTCTCTTCCTTTACCAGGGGCTCCCAATTTGAGGATCTGTTTCTGGAGTCTAGAAGGTTACCCAGCTCCTCTGCATGCTCAGTTTTAATTTGTGTCTCCATTAACATGATTGGATTTGGTTTGAAGGCTTGTACAGGCAGCATAAGTGGCAATCAACGGTTGCTAATTTACAGACTACCTCACAGACTGGTTGTCATCATATTCCAGCTGGTAGCCACATGAAAGAGTATCCTGAGGAAAATCAATGGAAATTTGAAAGAAAAGAAGTGAGATAACTGGACACTGGATGGGAGATCCACTGCTCTGTGCAGGGCAGGAAATGGATGTTCCGGAACCAGAACACAGTTTATGTTGCCTTATGGCAACAGATGAACTTCGTATGGGTACAAAGACCTTATATTACTTTGTTTAACTCCATCTGTTTGGAAGACACTGCTGTATAAAGATCAGATAGTCATATAACTTCTAAAAGTCTGAAGCCCCTGGGAGAAGTTCAAGATTTTGCGCCCCTTTTTTTTTTTTTTTTAAAGTAAGTCACACTGAGAAATTGAGTTCTTTAAAGCATCTTTTTCAAAGCAGTGAAAGTACAGCTTCTTGTTGCTTCTAAAGGAGAGCTGGTGTTTAGCACTAACAGACAGAAAGCTCCATGCAGACATGGCAGGAGAGTTTCCTGTCTTTTCGTTCCAAAAATGCAGTAAAAGTAAGTAAAGTGAAAGACAGTAATCAGAGCAATACAGAAACATTTTCTAAAATGGTATTACAGAAAGGATTAATAACGAATAGGGCATAAATCAAGATTGTTTGTAACTGTTGGATTATTGAAAGGATTTGGTTTCTCAGCCTTAATCTGAGGGGTCAGAAACAGCAGCTGGAAGTAAAGATGTAACAGGATGCAAGCAGAAGTAGAGCACCTGAAATAGATCAAAGAGGAGGGGAAACCAGGCAGGTATTGAAAACACCAGGTGAAATAAAGTCCTCGTTTAGGAAAAGGTTACATAGTGATTCCCATGCCACTCTTTCAGCCTCCTTATGGCTCAATGAAGAGATATTCTGTGGCTAGGCTGTGATACTTTACTGAGTTCCGGCTATCCCTCGTACAGAGGTCGTTTCTGTACTAGATGGCATCAGGCCCTTATAGGAAACACCAAGTGCTTTCTTGTGATGTTGCTGCAAGAGCAGATGGTCCAGTCACTGCCATGGTGGATGATTTGTGATTTAAACCCAACATCTCAGTAAGAAATTGTGAGTCATTCAGGTATTCGAGCATAAGGTGCTATTGAAAGAAAAATGCTTTTGCATTCATAGGCTCTTAGTAAATTGTGGTCATATATGTTGTCAGATGAGTTCAGTAATACTAATTGTACACAGCAGGCTCTTCAGAAAATGCACTTTCCTGGGAATGTTACACAGCAACTGATTCATAGGGTGGACTTTCTTGTGTGACACATTCCTGTGATTTTCAAACTGTCTTGTCTTCTATCCTGCTGTTTTGCTTTCACAGTTATGAGTTTTCTGTCTTGAGCAAATGGCAGTAGTTCCAGGTACTCCAAGTCACTTTTGGATTGCTGTTTTTCCTCAGCTGTCTTCTTAGATAGCTACAAGTCCCCAACAGCTCTTGAAGTACATTTCTAGTAGCACAGGCACTCTCCTTTTCAATTTTCCGTTGAATGAAATGTCAGCAAATTACTAGCTGTGGTTTGCTGGTGTCGTGCTCTGATTTAACAGGGCTGAATATGGCCTCTATCATTTTTCATTAGTAGGTGCTTTGTTATTTTGACACTGCTTTCTACTGACCTGTTGTACTGGAAATAATGGGGACTTGTAGTGACATGCCTTGTACATACAAGGCAAACTGCTAAATCTCATGTTCATTAAAGGTGTGCTGTTGTCATGCATTACTAGCACAGGCACTCTAAAATTCAGTAAAGATAGTACTGACATGCACAAATGATTTCTTAGATAGTTTTTCTTCTATATAGATATGAATTTCATAGTCTAGGACATAAATAAGTCTGTTTTCTTCCAGCAGTAGTGACAAATCTATGCTACTTTGCTCTAAGGCATAATTTTTTCCCTCCTTACACCTCCTACATCTTTACTTCTCCTCTACCCTATGCAACAAGTATAACAACGATTTCCTCAAACTTGCTGCTTATCTGATGCTGGTGTGAAATATTTTTAGGCCTACTTTCAGAATTTAAATCTGTAAATTATTTTATGCATGTCCTGATGTCTGAGGATTTAATTTGCATGGAAACCAAGTCACACTTAACAATTAAATTTAACCTTTTGTTTAAGGGGTAGAACCTGGCTATTGGCTATTATGCACAGTTTGGTGTAACTAGTGTTATCTGTGGCACTGGCCCCACTTACTTTTTGTAGGGGTTTACCCTCAGCACTGTCTGCAGTAATCAAAGTTCACATTTTATCTGACACCAGTTAAAGAGCTTGTGTGTGCAACAGATATAAAATCTAGTCTTACACACGTTTTTTTCTTCATGGTTCCTCTGTAAAGTACTCCAGAGACCATGTATCTAACAATCAGATCTTGCTTAGTTTTTACGGACCATTGAAATAAATTATTTGAAACCAAAATACTTTTGTAGCCTTTTTGCTTGTGGGAAAGGTTAGACTGAGAATTTCCAGGTCCCTTAGGCTGTAAAGAGTTTTATTATTAGTTTCAGCTCACATAGTTCTTTCATGCATGAAGACATGAAGCTTTAATGGTTGTGGAGTAAAGCCAAAGGTTCTTTCTTTATCTATAATAACACCCAATTTGTCTTATGGATAAGTGACTGCTCTCAAAGTCTGACTATAGAACCTCAAAAAATTGTCAATATTCTTGGTAGAAGAATCCAAGGACAAGTTAATTTTGTGCTTAGATACTGTCTTGGTGACTGAACCATCTTTGGTTAATGTCTTCAGATGTCCACATGTTTTTGTAGCAGTCAAATCCTATGTGTGTTAAACAGTTTTGTAGAGCAACATTTAGGAGGCTGAGGCAGGTTGACTGAGCAAAAATTTCTTTATATACCTTACATTTCAAACAAGTCTGTACTTCTTCATCTTGGTGTACCCAGTCTGTATCATCTCACTACATTCACCTTGCTCTGATGGATATTATTTCCATCACAAGGATTTTTGTTTAGCTTTTGCTCTACTGTTTGTTTTTCATACAAGGTTTATAAGATCACTGATGGTGTTTTTCTCATATTTTTCTTAGATCAAAATGTCATGATACAGACTTTTGTACTGGATATGCTATCAAAAATGTGCTTTATCTTTCTGTGCAGAGTGCAGCCCAAAACAGAACACTATCTCCCAAAGCAAGCGCTGGAGCTAGATGAACATTTGCCTTGCCATGTGTCCCACGTAGAAATGCATTTGCAATCAATCACCACAACAACGTTTTCTTCTTGTATGTGAGAAATAATTCCCACTGTTTATTACTTTGTCCCCTGACTGTACGTGCAAGAGATAACAACTTTTTTTCTGTGAGTGACTAGAGCCTCATGGCTGCAGCTCTGCTTGCTTTGTGGCCAAGTGCCTCATCTCCCTTCAGTTCTGAGGCATTTTCTTGGTAGCATGGTAGGGAGTTGTCTCGCAACCCTGTTCTGAATGTTTTTGAGGTATTACAGGGCTAGATCAAAGTTCTGTGCTGCCCTCTGTGTTGTGTTTCAGCATTGGATGCCCTCAGAAGAACAGAATAGGATAAGCAAACCTGCTTCCCTTTCCTGGGCTCCAGTATGTTGTTCCTGTGTTGCTCAGCCAGAAATGGTATCATTATTTAAGACCAATTTTTTTTTCTGTTGCTGTATCCAGACTCTGGCAGTGGTCTAGCTTGTGCATAAGTGTCCAATTTAAAAGCTTGTAATTGTCACTGTTGCTTCTAGACTGAATATCAGTTCAGTTCTCTGATGATGCAGCATTGTCCATTGTTCCTAATTACCTCTACAGAGGCTTCCTCTGCATTAGTGGAGTTGCTGTCATTCTCTTGGTTATTGGGAATTTTCTCTTGTTATGCATGCTCGTGTATCACTTGCAAACCGTGGGTGAGTGGCACTTGCTTGTAGTTCCTGCCTCTATTTCCAAATGCTGGGCATAGATCTATCTTCTATTGGTTTCATACTCTGTAACCTTCTTGTGTTTTTCTGGGTCCTGTTCTTTATCTATAAAATATTTGATTGTATAAAATAACAGTTTTTGTCTTAACTGGGTGACAGATCCTTTGCTTGATAGATGTGGATTTTCTTGATGAAGATTAATTACAGACCTTCCAGTAGACAAAGGTCTACTTTCCTAAGTCAGGACTCAACATTTGAAAACTGTCTAATGAGATGGCTGGTCAGTGATTAGTCACCTTCTCCTCTGATTTTCAAAAGCATCACACCCATCCATCTCTCTTTAATAGAATGCCTCACATTTCTGTAATGAACCTTAGAATTCATCTGTCTTTGCCAAACTAACTGAAAGCCACGGAAAATATGAATATCTTTAAAACTGAGTGTTATCAGAAACAGTGTTGTTTTATCTGTCTCTGCTGCCACTATCAGTTCCTTGCACATACAGATTATTTACATTTTTGTTCATGGGAGTGTTTAGGTAAGTATAGAAATTCCTGATGTGTCTCTACTTTTTACCAATTTGACTAAAAAAAATTACCTGCTTTGCAATTCCAGAGCCTCAGCCAAGAAAGTTATTTATGAAGCGATGGAAAGCTGACAGCACTTTCTTTTTTCTTTTTTTTTTTTCCCCCTGGTCTTGGTCTATTATTTTACTTGGGGAACAGTTTATATAAATTTAATTAATAAGCAACAAATACTGCCTGTCCTTGATACCATACTTTTGTAATTGATGTGGCCATAGAGGAAAGCCGCAGAATTATGTTTACTTCCAAATCATCCAAGTTGTGTTCAAAAATGTGCCCCTGTAAATCTTTTGAAAATAGTAATGTGTTGCTAAACAAAGAGCAAATTCATAGATCCAAGTACATGGTTATGGTGCAAAAGTAAATTCTACCCTTGAGCAGTGTATACTTCTCAGAGATATCAGTGGAAGATTCACAGAAGGTTAAGTAAATGAATTAAATTTTTAGTCTAATCTATGAACTACAATGAAAAACAGAATGCAGGCTTCTGCCTTAAAAGTGCCAGACACACCAGGCCTATCAGGGTTTTAATTTATGTCAGCTCCAAATCTCCCCAGTGCCTGCATCATGAATGGCATTGTACTCTAGAATCAGGTACTACCTGTTAAATTCGCAACAGCCAGAATAAATTATGATAATTTGGACTAAAGCACTCCTAATGTAGAGTAAGGGTATCCACATAGAGAATTAATCAGAAAGAATGAATTCTGATCATTAAAAAGAATAGCAACTCCCTGTGAAGGAAACCCCCTCATGCAAACAAATAGAAGGCAGAGTGAACTAGTGTAATTGAAAGGCTGATGGACCAGAAGAGAAAAGGAGTTTAACAAGTAAAGTGATTGAAGAGTGCACAGGCTTGAAGGTGGAGTACCTATGCTTTACCATGCTGCAGGTCCTCACTGCAGGTCTCTCCAGCTGAGGGTGCCTTGTTCAGGAGTTAGGTGGTTATACATGAAGTTAAGGGAAGAAAGGTGGGTATCTAGGCTGTGTAAATAGGTCCGATTTCTCTTTAAGGGTAGTCAGTGAATTCACTTTCAGGCCAAGGGGATCCTCTCTATCCTCTTAAATATGAGCTGAGTTTGGTCCAAGCAGTGCATGTGTCTCGTGTGTGTCATTGAGCCAGCTGAAAGGGACTGAGAAGGAGCAACAACCCAGTAAGATGCTGAATTCAGCTTTTTCTAGTGAATACTAATGCCTAAAAAATTTATAGATGGATGTGTTCATGTCTGAAACAACTGCCTTGTGGGTTTGCTGATCGTGCAGGAGCGGTATGCAAAACGGGAGGAGGAGGGAAGGAAGGGAGGGTGGCTCTAGGACCCATACGAGCAGGAGGTGGGAATTCTCCTGCAAGGCAGCAGGAGCCCGAGCCCGGTCTCAGAGCTTCAGCGGAGCCCGCAGGAAGAGCCTGGCACGTCCTCTACAGAGTCGCGCACCCAGCCGGGACCTGCCCACGCCCCGCAGACCCAT
Organism: Acropternis orthonyx; assembly: GCA_035583155.1. NCBI lineage: Eukaryota > Metazoa > Chordata > Aves > Passeriformes > Rhinocryptidae > Acropternis > Acropternis orthonyx. The sequence goes on along the minus strand of JAWWEU010000158.1, from coordinate 26,206,905 downwards.
GGAGAGGTTCCCACAGCTGGTGCTGTGGGTTACCGCAGTGGGTAAGTAACTTATTTTTCTTTTCCTCGTCGCCTTATGATGCGAAGTCCCTCTTATACCCAGACACTCTGACTTCTTTCATTGCCCCTTTTCCCTTTTGCCTTTAAAACCAGAAAAGCCTTATTTTCAGAACAGAGAGGTGAAAAGGGGGGGATGGGGAGAGAAGGTACTGGCATGAAACATATGTATAAAGTCAGTGACATGTGGGAAGACAGATCTTGATGGTTATTGATTCTAAGTAAAATTTGTTCACTGAAATGAATAGGTGAGCTGCAGTTTTAGAAAGGCAGCTGCTGTCGAGACTCCGAGGCTGAAAGCAGGCACTGTCATTGTACAAGAGTTCAGCATGAAACTAACAGCTATAACCCAGGACCATTTTGCTTCTCAGGTTACTGGATTGTTTTCTTCGGGACTATTTTGGAAAGGTGGGTGAAAATAAAGCTTCAGAGTAGTGAAGGTTGCTTACAGGAAAAGGTGTAGTTTGGAAACCATGCTTAGTCTAGGAAAAGAGATGAGGGACACAGATAAAGGGAGAAGAAGGTGACATCGGGATTATGAAAGGTCCCATCCTGTGAAGTGGTGCTCAGGCTGAGCTTTGAAAGGAATCTTTGTGCTGCTCTGTTTGTCACTGTCAGTTTTGGTTCTGAAACACAGCAAGAGAAATGAAAGGACACCAGAAGAGAAGGAGGGAGATAATAGGAGGGAAGCTGCAGTAAAAGGAGAGAAGTTGGGAGCTGGCAGCATGCACACAAGCAGTGATGGGACAAGAAGGTAGGAGTGGCACAAATTTACTACATGTGCACAGTGGCAAGCAAACTTGTTATGAAAAATTGGACAGAAAAGCCTGTATAAGGACATGTTAAACTTTACAGAGAGCTGCAATTATGCTAGTACCCCAAGTGCAGAGACAGGGACTACAACTTGACTCTTAGACAAGGAGTAAGAAGACACTTCTGTATTTCAGGCAGGAAAGGAGGAAAAGCAAACAGGTTGTTGGGTGCTAGAGCTCTTGCTAGTGCACTGAAATTCTCTCCCTGGATAAATGATAAACTTGTGTATATTTACTTTTATATGAGGACACACCGGGACATTGGTTTTTAAGTAGGTTTCATAATTTAATTCTATTTACAATTGTATACCAAGACATAGCACAGAGTTTTTAATTTCAGTCTTCTTCTGGCCTCTTACTCCTATTGGGAGGATGGAAGTTGCTTTGCTCGCAGAGGGTCCCAGGGCAAGTGTACCTCATGCAAGCAGAGCTATATGTCCCCATAGCCTCATGGCATGTGATCTCATCAAGAACTAATAAATATCATCCCAATGTTTTTGGTGGAATGACTTTCAACACACAAGTAAGGTTAATACAAGGAACATATATATTTATATTTGCTGTATATCCAAGTCTGTGATAAGAAGCATGACTGTATTAGGAAAGAGATAAAAAAAAAGAAGAGTGTGTTTCAGAGAGAGCAAGTAAAGAGCTAAATGAAAATAAACGTACATTTTACAATCTCTGTCCAATCTTCTGCCAAAAATAATCTCAATCACCCAGGGAGAGACTTGGATGCATGAGCATTTAACTGTGTGGCTGCTGTCACAAACTTCACATGGGGTTGCTTGTCTCATGAGGCTATTATGGTCAGCTTTCAGACTCTACAGAAATTATTTTAAAAACCACTTGTGTTTCCACTGAGGAATTTTTCCTGGAACATATTCTTGGAGTGGCTTTACATTTTCTTCATTTGGAAAGCCCAGGGTCTCACTGATGAGGGAATTTGCAGGTCCTCTTTTCTCTCTTTTGTTTTACTGACTGCTGTATGCCTTTCTAGTGAGCTCTGTCATAAAAGGATGATTTCAGAGTTCCCATCCATTGAAAATTTTTGGCACACCAAAACAGAGGAGGATACTGGAACTCCTCTTGGTCCAAAAATTAAGTCTCTATGAGAAAATTCAGAAAGCTGTAGCGAACAGCAGCAGAAGAAACTCTCAGAAAAAGGACCTTCAAAGCAACAGTAAGAAAACAAGGAAAGGTCTCAGTGCATGGATGTGCATTGTTTAGTGTCAAACCAACTTCAAAATCATTCAGAGGCTGAGCCCCAAGCCTCTGGAGATGTCTTGGAAGAAGGTGAAAAAAGACACCCGATGAATATCTAGGATAATTTCCTTTATGTTTTAAGCACCAACATTACTTTGAGCCTTCATATTGGATGATTTTCTTTCAATTACTTGAGCTTGATGGAGGGAGTAAGTCAGTCCTTTACTCTTCTATGAGAAACCAGGTTGTCCTTGGCCAGATGTAATATTCATGCCTTTGAATGTGGAAAGCAAACTGTCTGCAAAATTACAGTACAACATGCATGTATGTATGGCCAGACTTCGTGAACGAAGATCTTGGGAAGGGCTCTCCCCCCATGGGTGTGCCCTTCCAGCCTGCGCAGTGGATTTTTTAGGTGAGGCACAGTGTGTGCAGAACTGGCCCCACCGTTTAAGTCCTAAGGTCCATTTGCCACAGCCGAGTGAGCTTGGACAGTGACAGTGAAGTCCTTGGGACTGTCTACAGCACCTGGTACTAACCGGGGCTGACCCTGCTGAGCATCCGAGATCTGACGGGATCAGATGGCAGGGAGGCATTTAACTGCCATGGGGATGGTCCCACTGAGACTCGAACTCGGGCCTTTGGGATTCAGAGTTTAATCAGTCCACATATACATGAAGATACAGGAGTGCCTCGTTTTGTTGTAAGCCAACTTAAACCAGCGCATCTATCTCACTTTGACAAACCTTTAGTGTTTTGTGTATGCCTTGGTTTGGAAGAGAGCATGCCAAGACTGGAAAAGATGGGACCCTGCATTCTTTTTTGCCTCTTCATTGAAGAACTGCTCTATTATTTTCTTCTTGTTGTGCTTATTTCTTCTCATTTAAAGTAGCACACAGTTTTCCATAGTGGTTTCACTTAAATGGTTCCAACCAGGACAGCACCAAATGATCCCTGAAATTTGTCTTAGGAATTTGGCCCACAGTCCTTTAGTGTAGAAATGACAGCATGTCTTCATATACTATGCTCAGTCTGGATATGCAATTCAAGGCACTATGGAGGTCACTGAAAGTCAAATATTGGTTGGATGCCTTGAAATAAAAACAAGCCAGTTCTTTTTAAGTCATAGACATTAAAAGGTTGAGGGCCCTTTGAAATACAGTGGAAAAGGATAGGGTAGATACATGGGAATTCCACAGCAAGGAAGCACATGCAGAAAACACTGGGGATTTGTAAACTACATCAGGAGGGAGGACTAAGTTAGAGGAGGAAGAAATCAGGTAGTGAGCCATGTGTACTGTTACTTTAGAGCTGAACACAATGTCTTGTACTCAGCCATAGGAGAAATCCCTCTTTCAGTTCATGTTACTTAGCTGCACAGTTTCTAATTAGTCCATAAGATCAAAGTTGGAGAAAAGGATGCCCCACGCCAGTGAAATTTCAAAAGCATTCCTCTCCCACCCCCTGGAGTCCTAAACTGATACGCAGGAGGGTCCCTGTCTTCAGGCTGCTTGTATGTGTACCAGGGTACATGCTGGCTGTACTGGTGCATAGAAGTGCATCTTTGATGTCTGTGACAAGAGTGGAGAGAAATTCTCATCTTGAATTCATTTTAGTGAAAAATGTTGATGTGGTGACACTAAAGTGCTTTATAAAGTGTTCTAGGTTTTGAACTGTTATGTTTGGCTGTTTTGTTTTGTGTGTGCACCAGTTAGTTCATATTGAGACATTCAAATGTGTCTACCTGCTTTAATTCCCTTTCCTTTTTTAAATCCAAATTTTTGCTTAGAGAAGTCGTTTGTGCAGAAAACTCAAATCTTTATTTTAAAAGTGTAAAACATGACTTAATATTGAATGTTTTGTTTTGACATGAACTGTTGTAGTCCAGCTCTTCCAGAAATGTGTTGCTCTTTGAAATTTTATAAAGCTTCTGAAAGATTTTTAGGTTGACCTGTGACAGATTTTGTTTGTTTGGTTGGTTGGTTTTTTATTTTGTATTAAAGTCACTCAGTTGTTTTGTAATACTGAATACCGATTTGTACCTAGATTTGTGCATGCAGGTGGTTATCCTTAGACTGATGTTCATTATTGTACATACAGGCAGTGGCTGATATTGTTTGTAGCTTGATATTGGACCAAATTCCTCAGAAATAAAGGAAAAAAAGGTAAGTTTTTTCAAACCTTTAGCAAAAGCAGTAGCACAAAGCAGCTGCTGAGAGGAGGGGCAGGTGAGCTCTTTCCAGGAATAAACAGAGAGAAAAGAATGCATGGATTCTTCATAGTTAACTCAAATTGATGGACCTCTATGGAAATACAGTTACAGCAGTGTAATGTCTTGCCTTCTGTATCTGGAGAGTTTTATCTGAGACTCTTACAAGTAAGCATGATTCCTGTATTGAATCCTTAAATCAGAGGAGGAAAATAATGACATTAATTATGTTAATTAATTGGATCAGGCTCATAGTCTTTTCCTGTCTCTCAGCATCAGTCCTTCCTCTTACAATTCCTCTTCCTCCCATTTCATGATAATTACTCTTCTGTTCTCTCCTCTCCTGGCGTAACAAACCCAGTGCTTTGATGTAGCCTGCTGTCGGCAGAACAGGGTGTGCACAAAGATGAAACCTGTGGCAGGTAGGAGAGCAGGTCAGCTTGGAAAAGGGGGGTGAGTTGTAGTGTTTGATAAGAGGTGCCTTGCAGCTGGTCTGACAGATGTGCTCTGAGGGCATAGAGAGCTGAAGTCTCTCTAGCAGCTTCCTTAAGAAAGCAATAAAAGATCACACCAGCGTGGTATGTGTTGCAGAAGGAACACATAGAGCCCTTAATTCAAATAGTGACTGGCTCAGCACCATTAGGGGCTGGAGAGTCTGTGCCTGGGGAATGTCAGGTTCCTGTCTTTTTATGCTGGATAGGACAGAGGGAAGCTTAAGGTGTAGGACTTTTATAGTTGAGCATATCTGGCACCAAGACCTCCACAGGTCTCTGCAATGCCTAAAGTGCTACAGCTTCCAGGCAAGTGACAGGCTGTCAGTGAAGCATTTTGCCTCCCTCAGGTGTGATCTTTCTAAGAGCTTTCCTCAAGGCGGTGTACCTCCACACTGCAGCTTCTTCCAGCATGTATCATACCAGCACAACTTGACCCACAAGGAGTAATGAAAACAGAGAGAAAGGACATAAAAGGAAACAGAGGTGACATTCCAGTCTTCCTCACCTAGAAAGAGCAACTCTACCATATGTACGGGGTAAATAAAAAGCTCAGAATTTCAGTGAGATGCTCACCCACAGGCCATATTTTGTCTTTCTGAGAGACTTTCAGGTTAGTTTTCTATATGTGCTCCTTAACATAAGACTGGTTGGAAAAACATGAAACTTTGCACAATTCTCCACTTATCAGTGAAAAACTTGTTAAGATTTCCAACTGACTTTATTTTGTTTTAGGTAGTTGGACTGCATGATTGTTGTAGGTCCCTTCCAATTGAACTGTTCTATTCTATGTAAAGGTAAAAACCTCCATGACAATGACGCTGATTGAGTTAAAAAACCTACTGTACAGCAGGTTCATCAGAGTTAGAGGTAGTCAAGAATGAGACTGAAGTATAGAATTATAGAATTAAAAGTGAGGGTTTTCAAAAAGCACAGATTTATCCTTGCAGCTCAGCTTGACTTTTGGCCTGGCTAATGGGAGAGCTGTGTCTTTCAATAAGGCATCACAGATTTTCAGCTGATTGGTATCTGAAATCCTATAAGCTTTGGCTTATCAGCCAAGAATGATGCATTTATTCATGCATTTCAGTTGCTCAGTTAGGTTTTTGGTTGGTTCCCGCCCCCCCCAAGTTTGTAGCACAGCATGTGTTTGAGGGCATAAACAACCAAAATGTCTGGGGTTAGAGCATCCACACCTCTCCTCTGTGTCTATGTTTATGATGATACATATTTATATATTAAAATTATAAGAATGATAAAGTAACAGAGTGACACTAGGAAGCGACATGAAGGGATGTGATTCCAGTTTTTTGAGCAGAATTAAGTGAAGGAGATGAGAAGTGTCTGTTCCTGTGTTGTCCTGATGAGGTTTTGTGTTATCCAGGAGCCAAAAGAAACCCAGACTGGAACTTTTTTCTTGCCTTGAATCAGAACTGACACAGTAATAGCAGTCATATTGGAACTTCAGTGAGAACTGAACTGGATAGGTTAGTGGTTAAGAGTCACAGTTCACTGAAACCACACTTTCCACAGCAGAGATGCTGTTGGAAGCACCTGTTTCCATGCAGTAATGCAGAGCTGGGTTGGGTGGCTCTGCAGCTGTGACCAAGACCTTCTTTTATATGCTGAGGATGAACTCTTGAGGGCTTGGGCATTTCCCTTTGTAGCTCTGCTTCACAGTATCTGCTCCACTTTCCTGGCATCAGGGAGGCAGGAGGAAAAGTGTGGGGATACACAGGGAGGATACAAGGTGGCCGGGTGTGGGCAGAGGAGGAGGAACTCTTCCAATGGAGACCAGGAAGCCAGCCAGTGTGGTTTTGGATTACCCGATAAAGGGTTAGCAGCTGTCAGCTTGAACTTGAGCAACCTCAGGCAGAGCTGAATTCAAACTGGAACTGAACTGAACAACTACTTTGCTTCACTGTATAATTAATTTGGCAATTTTGCAGACTGTGGTGCCTTGACTAATATTTTAGACAATGTAAGGAGCATGGCTGACTATACTTACACACTTCTAATACTTTAGCTGTATAGGTGGTTTTTTATTTTCTGTTTCTGTTTTTACATTTAACTGCAGTTTTAATTTTCCAAGTATCTACCACTTTTTTTTTTTCCCCCTCCTATGGAGTTCTGGGTGATTAAAACCTATTTGCTACTTTGATTTTGGCAAATAGAATCATAGAAAAGCACGCCTTCTTGACATTTCCATGGTCTTTAACACATTTTCAAAGTTTTCTCTGTGGCATTCTGATATGTACTGTGCTGGAGTTCAGATGTCTTTACATGAGTAACACTTTTAAAGTATGTAACTCACAACAGGAGCATTTTTTGTGTTTATAGTCACTGCAAGAGCCCAAATAGTATTTAAAATCTCTGAAAGCAGCTTTCCTTAACCCGATGCAGGCTAACAGTTTAATGCCTAGAATTGAATGAGACACTGGACTTTATGAATCTTGTAAGCTCTGATACCATAGTCATTGCTATCACTATTTTTTTCAACTTTCCTGAAGTCCCACGTCTCTCCTGAACCCTTCAGGACCTCTGAGGCTCTTAACAGAGTTTAAATTTTCCTGGAGTTTGACAGTTTGTGTTAGTCTGTTGCAGTCAGAGAGGAGAAAGTCAGTAAAATTTGCAAAAACAAACCTTGCAAATTAATTATGAACAAAACTAGGGGAGTAAACCAAGTGGGCTTATATCTAGTTATTTCAAAAAGCCTTGTGTTCTGGCTATTTAGGTGGATAGAATAATGAAAAGTGTATGCAGATCTAGCTCTTTTCACGTCATCTAGAGCTGTGCTAGATTAGTTTGACTACAGTGTGACTTGTGTCTGACTTCAGACACAAGCATTTAGCTTCCCCTCCAAAAGCTATTTTCATTTTTTATCTGCTGATAAGTTTTGGACAGGGCATAGTTTTTTTCTAATTTCTTATCTGTCCATTTTTATTCCTATGCATTTTTTCCTCCTCTCTTGTGTGCCTTCCTGCATATTTATATGTGTGTGTCTGTGTGAAAATTAATTACAGGAAGAATCTGGGGTTTGTTTGGGTTTTTGTTTGTTTTTGTTTTGTGGGGTTTTGTTGTTGTTGTTGTTGAGAAAGAATTATTTTTTTACTTATTATAGGACCTGAAAAGATTTGGAAAAACCCTTTGCTTTAAGCAAGTTGTCTTTTCCTCTTTCCCCAGTAGATGAGTTATCCAAAGCTGTACAATACTCAAGGCTTGCTTGTGATAATATTTTAATTACATATTTTAGATATATATTATGATTTTGAAGGTATTTTTGTGGCATATAACTGTACAGGCTATCAACTCTTTTTATCTAGTCAAGAGTTATTTTCAATTAAGCTTCATCAGAAATTACAGTCACTTCTGTACTAAGGTACATGAGGAGTCAGCTAGAGAAGTTATTTTACTACTAATAGGAATTGTTTTGTGACTGCAAGAAGGAGAACTGATAAGAAGCAACAGCCCAATTAATAGTGTTACTGACATTCCTCTATCTACTGAGAATGGTGGGGGGTAATTTATGTCAAGTAGTCATGGTTTAACCCCAGCCAGCAGCCAAGTCCCACACAGGCACTCACTCACTCCCCACCAGTGGGTTTATGAAGAGAATCAGAAGGGTGAGAGCCAGAAGACTCCTGGGATGAGATCAAGACAGTTTAATAGGGAAAGCAAAAGCCACGCATACAAGCAAAGCAAACAAGGAATTCATTCATTGCTTTCCATGGGCAGGCAGGTGCTCAGTCATCCCCAGGAGAGCAGGGCCCCATCACATGTAACAGTTCCTTGGGAAGATAAATACCATCACTCCAAATGTTTCCCCTCTTCCTCCATGATGCCATATGGTGTGGAATATCCCTTTGGTCAGTTTGGGTCACCTCTCCTGGCTGTGTCTCCTCCCTGTTTCCCATGCACCCCCAACTTCCTTGCCAGTGTGACAGTAGAGAAAGCAGAAAAGGCCTTGTCCCTGTGTGAGCACTGCTCAGCAATAACAAAAACATCACTATATTGTATGTATGTATGGCCAGACTTCGGGAAGGAAGATCCTGGGAAGGGTGGGGCAGGTTCACTATATTATCAACTCTGTATTCAGCACCAATCACAAAAACACCAGCCACTGTGAAGAAAATTAACTCTACCCAGCCAAAACCAGCACACAAGTAAACACAGAATTTCAGAGATAGAAGTGGTGATTCTGCTGCTGGTTTCCTACGGCTCTTCAGTCTGACTGAATGTGAAGGAGGTCAACATTTGGACAATGTTTAGCTCATCTCTCCAGCATGCATGCCCATCTTGACCTCTCTGGCCAGCCCCCAAGTGACAGCATGGTATCCTCTCTACTGTGACAGTCAGACTGTGGAGATGGTTTGAAATTACTTAGGTTAAAAGCTAGCTTTCTTTTTTGTACATAATTTTAATGTTCCCGTTATGATGTGACCCTCTATAGCTTTTGTTACATACAGCTGAGGACATACCGATTGCTGAGCAAGGACAAGAAGGGAGCCAGTGGGGGCAAAAGGAAGGTGGGATAGGGAGGAAGAAACTGTTCTTGAAAACTCTTAATCTGTTGTTTTTTCCTGAATATCTCCTTACAATAATTGAAATAAGTGTCTTGTAACACTAACCTGTGGGATTAGATGCCTGAATTTAGACTATGTCTAAATACACTCTGATATAGGTGTCTGTATATCCTGTCTACATACCCTGATATAGGGATGTCTGCTTTCCACCCTGCAAGGGAGGAAGTGCTTGGTGCCAACCTTGTCAGCTCAATGTCAGTGAGCTGACAACTGCCTTATGAATTTGTAACACTGTGAAAATACCTACAATCCTGTTTTCCTAAGCAGAAAAAAACTGTTAGCTGTCATCTAGTTCTGGTTTTGACAATTCCTTATTTTTGGACCATGTTAGTTATTCTTGCATCCAGCTAACAAAACTTTGAACAGTTTTAGAGGACAAAATTCAGACTAATAGTCTGAATCCTATCATTGATGCTATGTTAGTGAGGAATAAGAGACACACCATGATATTGTGTGGCCTTCAAGTCTCTTCTTAGCCCTTCAGACAAAATTATCTTTCAACTTTGATCCATACCATGTACAGAGTGTTATTAAGAGGAGGTGCTCTTAAATATTTAATGATAGGACAGAAGGTTGGGAGCTGGGGTTTACATTTGTCATCCTAAAGGAAGACACTAAAACAGTTTTAGGTACAGGCTTAAATTTTATACACAAAATGTTTTATTAGCTCTGGCATGCACAGAAGTGTTCCCATGAGTTTTTTTTTTTAAAAAAGTCAGCTACATTTAAGAATACTCTTTAGTATGTCCTTTCGTTATTGGTTACCCAAACACACAAAGGAGTAAGAAATAAAGCTGGTGAACATACCTTTGCTTAGTCTTTCTGAGCTCGGCAAAGGGTAAAAGTTTAGCAAACTCTGTTTTTTTGGTACCTAAGCTATCCAAACTCAGGTTTTACAACACAAGATAGGGTTAAAAATTGTCAGATTGAAACAAACATATTTATGAGCCATCTGGTTTCTGAGTCTTTCCAGTTTGTGTTTGCTATCCTGGGTAACTATTAAGTCATTTTCGTTGCTGTAATTTTCATGTCATTACATGGCTCCAGAAACTACATGTTTAAGAAAAACACTGTAGAGAGCTGATTTCAGAATAGAATTACAAGCACTGGCAGCACTGGAGATATTTGTCATTCTTTCAGTCATCCTAGTGTACTACTAAGAGTAAATGTACAAAATAAATAATTTTTTTCTTTTAATATATCCTTAAATTCAAGTTGGCCAAAGACAGATTAAAGATTGTATTACCTATTTCTTTTACGATATGGTAAGGGGAGTCAGATTTCCGCGGGCTGGTTTCCAATTCTGTCAGAAGATTTCCATTTGATTTGGGAAAGGCTACTTAGTCCTGGTGCCTTAATCCTCATCCTATTTTACCTATTTTATCTCCCTTATTCAGATGTGGTGAGTCATAAAACAGTATACTCCAGTTTCTTGAAACTTATCCAGTGCACAGAATTATTTTTTTTGGTTTTTTTTAAAAAATTTTAAAAGAAATATAATTAAGGGGAAATTATAACTCAATTTCAGTGGAAATTTACTTTGATAAAAAAGGTTTATTCTTTCACATTGAATGCTGGGTTACTGTCAAGAGTCTTCTAACAGCTTTGGCTTTTCCATTGGTGAAGGAAACAAAAGTATTCTCCTTTTGTATTTGTATTGCTTTACCATAATGTATTCTTATCTGCTCCTGAGAAGGCACAGCATCAATGAGTAAAATTCCTTCTTGGTTTTCTGGTGACCTGATTTATGTTCTTTATGCCAGCCTGGTCATTTGTGTCACTGAGTCAACTTTCAGAGTATAGTTTCAACTTAAGAAAAAAGAGAAGATAGCTTCAGTTGCTGGTGTTTGTTTTCTAGGTGCAAAAAATGTTGGTGTTACTTCAAAGAAACACGTTTGTGAATGCTGTCTAAAGGACGCTAATCTGCTTCTCTTTCTCAGTCTCCCTCATCATTTTGACAGATCTGTGCTCTGAATGTTATGGGTTTTACAAAGTCAAATTTGGTTTTATGGATCTTGGAACCTTTCTGGCTACTTCGTCTGCTGAGCAAAGCCATTCCCAAGTCCCTGTACTCTGTCAGCCCTGCTGCCATGTCTTGATCTTTCGTGTGTGGCTTGCTATCTCTTACACACAGTGGGTAGGAGTACCTGACAGGTTGAGCTCAGTGAAGGATGCACGGGTGTCTTTAGCTCTTGTAAAAAGCACACAGCTTTTTTTCTCTGATTCTGTTACTCATACCTGGCATGAGTTTTAAAAGGATGCAAAACAGTCACCTCATATTTCTAAGCCTTTTGTTTCAAAGCCGAAATTCCCAGATGTGTAAAGAGGAAGTACTAAGTGTATGTAAAGAATAAAGCACACATTACTCAGGCTGAGTGTGCTTTGGAGGCAGGCATTACTTACAGCAGCAGAGCTGTGATGCAAGGAAGAAATTTCAAATCTTGGCTGACAAACTGTTTAATACACTGGTTAAATTTGTGCCCAGTTTCACATTCTGCCTTCCTAGCCTTCTTAGAGTGTTTGTTTGACTACTTTCCTCTTCTGGAGTCCAGTTGGCACTGAGAGACTCAGCAGTTAGGAAGTCCACTTGTGTGTCTCAGCGGATGCTGGCAGACTCCACATGCTGCTGGAGCACTTTCTGGCAAAGTTCTGTTCCCTACCTTGGAAGCTGGCAACAATTTCTAGCTGAGGATGTGAGGAAGATGTTTGAGAGGTGTTTGACTCTAGAACTGACAGAGATATGCTGAGGGGATAATAGTAGGAATACGTGTTTTTCCACCTTCATTGGCACAGTAACTGTGTCTTCTTCAGAGACACAGGTCTGGGTGCTGCACTGAGTGCCCTCAGCACGTTGACATGGAGGTATAGCAGTGGCCATGACTGCCTTCAAAGCCAAATGCAGGGCTCCCTACGCCCCGCATGCTGCACATGCTCCCTCACAGGGCTGTACCAATGAAGTCTACCCTCCTAGTGTCCTGGGTACTGAGCTGGCTTCCCATCATGCCTCAGAGTAACTCCAAACCCTAGTCTTCTCTGAGAAGACTCTGAGCAGAAGACAATGAAGTAGAAATTCAGTGTCCCAACTGGAATTACTCTCTACCCAGACCTCCAAAAATATTGTGATATAAAAATATACAGTAAGAGATTCTTTCTTGGATACTTCAGATGTAGTTATAGCACTGTGGTAGGCTACGCAGCACTCTTTCACAACACAAGATGGAATTACTTCTCATCTAAGATTGTTTCAAAGCCTGACCACCCTTTCAGTGAAGAAACTTTTCCTAATGTCCAATCTAAACCTCCCCTGGTGTTACTTAAGTCCATTTCTTCTTGCCCTGTCACTTGTTACCTGGCAGAAGAGACCGACCCTCTCACCTGGCTACAACCCTCTTCAGGTAGTTGTAGAGAGTGATAAGGCCTCCTGTGAGCCTCCCTTTCTCCAGGCTAAACATCCCCAGCTCCCTCAGCTGCTCCTCATAAGGCTCATTCTCAAGGCCCTTTGCCAGCTTTGTTGCCCTTCTCTGGACACATTCCAGCACCTTAATGTCTTTCTTGTAGTGAGGTGCTTCAACATGTGTTTCCAAAAGAATATACTATCTGCTATTGACTGTGCAGCTCCCTCAGAGTGCATATGATGTGCATGCTCTGTCGCACTTTGTTGTTACCGTGAGTAAAGTCATGTTCACACTTGCAAAGGAGCAGTAGCTTTTATTGACCAGGTAGCTGGCTGCTGTTGCCATAGAGATTCTTGAAAGTGTTTGGGATACTTATAGTATTTACAGTGTTATTTGCAGCTTTCTGATGTGGAGGAGTTGAGGCTTCTTCAGGGGGAGCTGGTACAGAAAGGGTGTTTTGAGATATGTAATGCTGTGAGAGTTCTGGAACATGTTCTGCTGAACACTCTCTCCTTTGCTGGGACAATATCTACTGGAGTACCAGGTGGGCAGTGGGAACTCTTGACAAACATATAGAGTACTGCTCCAATATGTATTTGGTCTTTTCCTGTGGATGATAATCTGCTAATTACAGCTAGGCTGTTTAGAGCTGAAAAGGTAAAATCATATGCTGGATGAGCAGTCCAAGCATGATCTAAATATATAGAAACAGAAAGATTGGCATTTGGTGGGCACGGTGAGTCAAGGAACCCATCCTTGGTCTAGTAGTGACTTTCTTGATATGACAAGAGTGTGCACTGAAAGTGTAGGAATTGTGTAGAATTAAAGAATGCTTCAGACAGTGTCTGTGTTAACTGTTATAAACTACCACTGTGAGTTGTTTTGTCACCTTGCAAGCTGTCTTCTGTAAGGGACTCCATGTTGATATACTGCACTGGGAACACAACCACATTTGCTTTAGGACTTGTCATGATTCAGGCTTTTAGTGAGGATGAACAGAGAAGAAAACACCACAAGTTCTTGACCTCATGTTATTTGTTTTCTTCATTGTGCTGGCTGGTGTCGTGGAAGCAAAGAACTAAGGCTGTCTGTTTTCATCTTAGCTTGTTCATTTGAGGCCTGAGGAATAGAAACCTCATTTTTCTCCCTTGTGTGGACAGGTCTGGAGTGACCCCTTGCCAGCAAAGAAACTTTAGCCACAGGGCAACATTATTCAGGCACTGATCTTTAGGGACACTCTACTGGGATATGTAGTCTTTTTGATAATTCTCTGATAAAGGCCTGGTTAAAGATGAAAGGAGCTGATGGTCTCATACCATTTCCTCTCCTGTGACCTCCAGGGACTGAGTGCTCTTCTTGTGGTTCCAAAAGAACTTAGTAATTCAAAAGGTAAGCAGTGGTGAAACATGTCTGTCCTCCAGCAGTCACAGTGTCTCATGAATTCACTCTAATAGAAGAAGTTTGTTTTTCCTCTTGAACAAACATAAGAGCTTAAGTTGAGATATCCAGAGAATTCAATCTTTATATCTTCTGTTTATTTGTATTGAGTGTTTTTCCTGTGCTTTTTTCTCAGGCATATAGGCACTTTCCAGATATATCCAGAAATATATCCAATTATGTTTCCTTACTGTCTGCAAATTAAAAAACTCAGGACTGGTGGGAGGGACTGTCCCCAGTCATTTTCTTTCAGGTACTAATTTGTTCATTAGTGTTTAATCAAATTATCCATGGTCTGAAAGGAAGTCAGAAATTTTTCCAAGAATCTTTGTTTCTTTGCAGACACTTATTCTGTTTTCTCTTATTTGTTGTTTTTGCATTGATTTCTCACTGGAGTGGTGGTCTTTTTTGTAACATTCTCATCTCCACCATGAAGCTTAAGATAGGCTGAAATGTCTATGAAAGGAAAGAATGAGGGGCCCTCTTGTCTTAAAATGGGTTAGATCAGTGCTGGTGTGGTCTAGCTATCAGTCATTTAGGTTTTCTATTACTCATTCTGTTCCATAAAGCTGTCTGAGCATAAGAACTGAGGGTATTTTCAGGGCAGTTTGTTGGTGTTAGAAGCATCAGAATAACCATGATAGTGTTGGCTGTGCCAGCCTACTAGAATAATTCAAAGTTGTCAAACTCCAAAGCTTATCCTTGCGGTAATGAGAGACAATAATATGAGGCCCTCTTCCTTGGCAGGAAAGAAATTCCTCACTTCACCATTCCTGCTTTGACTCTGATTCTGAAGGGTTCCTTTAGCAGAAAGTAAGAGCTCATTATAATCAAGGACTTCCTGTCGGAATTAAAATAAAAGCCTTCATATGAAATATCCCACCTTAGCTGCTTTCCAGTTGAGAAGTGTGGTAGTGTAGCCCAAAGATCTTGTCTCCAAACCACACTTCACTCTCTAAACAACACTTTACTCTCTTGGAAGCCAAAAATAAAATGAAACTCAAGAAAAGGAAGGATGCTTCTAGTCACAGTCATTCTTTACAACAAAACTGACTGTCTTCTGTTTCACGTGTTCTGATAATATGGGTGCATCTGACTATCAACCCCACTGTCTTCTACATTTCTTTACTAAAGAGGAAAACAAATGAAAAAACTGAAATGCAGGTGATCACTCTTCTGTTTGCAAAGTCAGTTTCCTGCCAAAAATGGAGCGGTACAATTCATAAATCTTGGCTATGTTGTTTTAGGCCATGAGCAAAAACTCTGTCATGTTTTTTCAACCCAAAGGTGATTCTTTTGGATCAAAAAATAAAGTTCAGGTCTTGGCACAAATGACAAAAGTGTCCTTGAAAATACAAAAAAAAAAAAAAAAAGATTGCCAAAAAGCTGCAAGGTAGTCTAAGTCATGCTTGACTTTTAGCCCTTTCAGGAAGTTTTGAATAGCAGGGCTGTCCCACCCACTGGGGCACAAAGTTCATTGCTCCCAACAGTAATCCCAATTGCAGTTTGAAAACGATTCTGCACCTCTTTCATTGTGATGGCTATGAGTGAAGGCATTCATACTGGAGAGTCATCTCTCAGATGGCAAGTGCTTTGAACAATGTGAATGAGTTTAGTTGTAATCCTTTTCATAAGAGAGCTGTGCAGATCTTAGGAGAGTGCCCAGACTCACCTTCCTCAGAAGACTTGGGTCTTATGCTACTCTGAAACAGTGAAGAATGAAAACATCTTTTTAATGTTCAGCATACCATCAGGGCTCCATCCTTATTGTCTCACTGTTAAGAAGACTGTTTCTATTCATGCTGTGATTCGAGTTAGCATCCTGGCCCTGTCTGTACAGATTAATTTCCTGATGAGTACTCTAAGTCTTACCTTTCCTCTGAAGGTCCCTGCTAGCTCACAGTTTTTCTTTCCAACAGAGCTTTCACCAGCCTCATACATACCCTACAAAGTGACTTTCTTGCCATGCTACTGTGGCCTCTCAGGCCTCATTGACAAAGGACATCAATGGGAATTTCTAAACCAGTCTCCCACTTCTTTTTGCACTGTTGCTATTTAGGAAGGCCTTCTTGGTCTCTGCTGTCCTGCCTTGAGATACTCTTCCCTCCAGTTGAGCCCTTGGTTTTTGATCTCCTCGGGCTGGAGATGGTGCCTGCCCGCCCCAGCACTACAGCTGTTTTCAGCTTTGTTGCATTGGCAGTCTGAGGTTACCTTGTAACGTGGTACTCCCGTGATTGCTACCCCTGACATTGCTATCTGTAGCTGTGCGCAGATCTGCTCAGCTGCAGAGGGTATCCTTGTGGCCAAGCCCATGGCAGTGTGGCTTCAGGAGCTTGTGTATCCTGGCACTTCTCTTTTTTCACATGGTAATGTAATTCTATGATATAAAACTACCAACTAGTAGCACCTCCTCATCCTCATGTCTCTTTTTGTCTTATGGTCATTGTTTTCTTGTATTTTTACTTATATGTTGCTTTTTGAGGGTCTTTAATTCTCCCTTGCAGTTAAATCTGTGGCATTTAGGACTAATGCAGCCTAGTTTGTAATTTATTTCTGGTGTATTTTTTGTCAGTTGTGCTAGACCATGCAATATATACCTCCAGTTTCTTAATTGGAATTCATGTAAACATGCCCATTTCTGGAGAGAGGTTGGAGTAGCAGCCCATGGTGATAAGATAATTTCTGTCATTAAAAGAAAAAAAAAATAAAAAAAATCCAGTCTTGCTTTACCAAGGGTTGGGATTTAAAAAAAAACATGAACTGTCCTCTTGTATGACAATTGTATTATTTGCATGTCATACCTTGTGTTATTTGCATCTTTAATTAAATACATATTTTTATGTACACATAACATTGAAAAATTAGTCATTCTTATTAAACTTCAAACAGCTCCTCTCTCTCTTCTTTCACCCTATCTTTCCATCCCTCTTCTCAATTCACATATTTTGGCTTAGTCATAACCTGCCTTGCAGGATCCTTTCAGAAATCAATAAATGTCTGATCTAGGGAAGGTCTCTATTCTGATTTTCAGCTAATGCATACATGCTTAACATTTGTTTCTTTATGAGTCTTTGTAAATCGTCATGACTGGGCTTCATGATACTCATTTGTCTCTTCCTTGGCAGGATTTTTATCCATTTATCTCCATTCAGTAAGCAAGAATGTCCTGGGCATTAGGTGGTTAGGGGTCAGTGCAGATTAAACAGAAACATTTTTCACTGCAGTTAGCCTAGTGACCCACCTAGTCATAGTTGAGTAGATGTTATGTAAGCTCTTTTTCTTCCACATTTGTTAATTCCTTTGCTGGAGGCTGTGCCAGTGCTGATAAAACTCTGCATTTCCCTGAACTGCATGTAGAAATTTTTTTTAAAACTTCAAATTAATCCCTAGAGATCCATTTCCTTGGCAACCATTCTTTTTATGCCATGTGACTGCTGAATGGGGCCTGGTCCTTCATACGTTTCTTTTATCTTCAGAATTATTCTTCAAAGTTACTAGTTGATGCCAAAGTCCTTCACAGCATAGTATAAGCATTCCCACCCTTTTCCATGTCCTGATTCTTTTTCAGTGGCATGGAGAAAAAGAATAGGATGTGACCCTGAAGAACTTACAGGATGCATCAAAGAATGAGCAGGATTAAAAGTTCTTCTGCCCTCTTTTTACAGATTACAGTCTGGGCAATAACAGAAGAAATCCCAGTGTTGGTAATGCATTGGGGAACTTAATCCAGGCTCTTGATCAAGAAGAATGCAAGAGATGCTACCAGAAAATTCAGTTTTTAATTTTGTACTTTTCTGCAACCTACTTCAGTCAATGAAGAGTTGATGCAGATGTCAGTCTTTTACTGTCATGTCAGAGGTTCTTAACACATGTTGAGGTACAAAGTGAATGCATGACAAACCAATTCACTGCCTGGCACTGACAATAAAGTTCCTTTTGGCCAGCCTGAGCCATTTAGTAAATGAGTAACTTCAACTAGTATTCTAAACTCTTCCCATAATGCTTTCCTCTCTCCGTTAACTAGCTTAGAATTAACACTCAAGCACTAGGTGGCTGAAGTCATAAATCCCACTCTCATATATTTACAGGACAATTTATGGTAAGACACAGTTTGATCTCTTAACAGTACTCTTATGCATTCCACCTTTTAACAACTAATGCCTATGAAAACTAAATTTTGACAAAGAGCAATTGTAATCTCTCCTTCTGGAAAGGAATTTGGCAAATACTGAGGGAGACTTGTGGCAGTGCTTCCATATTTTCCTGGCAGTGTTGCAGAGAAATTGTAGAGGGTGGAATCTTCCATGCTGCTCCATATAGCTGCTGCCAAGGTACTGGTGCTAGGCATGCTGCTAGATGAAGTTTAGCAAAAAATTCCTTTATTTATAGTCTCATATGAAAATATAATTTGAGAAACATGGTGCTGTCTGACAAAGGAAAACCACAAGACTACAAGCTCTGATACAGCTGCATAAATCTGATATGTTAACTGGAAATCTAAATTAAAGGCTGAAATACTTGTGTTCTAAGGGAAAAGTAGGATGAAGCAAGTTGCTGAGGAAAATAGGTTGGACACTAGAAGGAAAGTTAGCCATTTGTAAGGTTGTATGAAATGCACCTCCCTGGCACACAGACTGTAAACAAGAGTACATAAACGTCAGTGATCAGATTGTTTCAAATATGATGGCAAAGAATTCTCTTAAAAAATGAAAACCAGAAAATGCAAAGGTTGTATGCTTCTGAAACTTGCTGTTCATGAACAGACGAAGAAGGTCCCTGTCAAAGGACATCAGTTTAGTATTCTTCTCTATTACATGCAAAGCATCTCAATATCACCATGGAAGGCAGGAGCCTGCTGCCCTAACACTTCCTGGTCTCTTCCCTGGAAACCTAGCATGTTCTTTAATATGGTACCACACAGTGGAGTGTAAAGAATGCAATACCAACAAATAAATTAACAAATGCCATTAAAAAGAAAAATCATGAGGTAAACAAGAATGTGTTTTCACGCAGGTTTAGCCCAAAAGATCTCAGAAGTAATTTTTTGCTGTATTTTGGAAAGCTGGAGGAGTATGTCCTTGCCATTAGAAAATCACCAGCTGCAGGTGTGATTTTAAGTTGGTGGGTTTGTTGCAAATTTAGGGTATGGGAAAACTGCAAAGAATTCAGGAGCTGTAGGAAATGTTCATGTGGACAATGCCATTATAGGCTCCCAAGAATAAAGTGGATTTAAGGCAAATTTTTATTTCATGAAACATTGTGTATTTGCCTACATTTTTATTGTTAATTAGTCAAACAGTATGATTTTCCCATTATTTTCCTCAAGATTGTAATCAGGAACCAGCATATCATTTGGGTTCCCTTTTACCCTTTTTAGACGTCACAAAAATGCTCACTTTTTTTCATACTGAGATACTTCCAGCATTCTGAGGTTTTCTAAAATGAGTGTTATCGCAGAGGTACCACCAGCCAGTTTGTTAAGGACTTTTGAGTTCAAGCTGTCTAGAGCTCTTGATTTTTAAACTGTTTATGCCTGAGGAGGTAGTGCTCTTACATTCTTATATGGCATTTCTGTACTGTGGGAGTTCTATCACTTGTAAATGCAGAATCTACTGTTAATGGAATGATTTGCTTTTTCAGCATGATTATTGAGAACCTTATGATTTCTATTTAGGAAATATCCATGTCTTTATTCCCTCTTGTGCTACCTATTATTAAGTGATGTGTGTTCAGATCTCCCAGGTCTGAGGTACCAGTGGTGTTATATAGCGTGTCACTGTTTCGTCTCTTCTCTAACACAGCCTTTCCTTCCTATGCAGGTTTACAACCTGATAGCAGTTTCTCTCATATCTCAAGGGTTTTGGAAAGGTGTGTGCCTAGGAGCTAATTACAGAGGCAGATACACCAGTTGCTGGTTCACTGGATATCTGTTAATTTGATACTTCTAACCTTGCTAAATGACCTCACATTCTCTTTCTTCTCTGTATGACAGAACATGCATTCACTTCTTTAATTTCTATACTGTGGTTATTTTATTGCTCATCTCTATCCTTGTGGTTATCTGATATACATCACTGTCACAGGAGAATAAAAGCATCAACCATGACTTCTTAAAATCAGTGGAGGAAGTTTTGTGCATAAGTCAGCAAAGAGAAGGGTGAGAGGTTAATAAAAATGTTGGTAGATTTGACAGATAGCACTTAGAGCTATTACATGTGTGATCAAACAGATAATGGAATAGTGTCAGCCACTAAGGTACATCAAAACACCAGATGTCTGATCACTACAAGGTGTGTAACATAGAAATGAATGTTAATTCTCAGCTGATGTGAAGAATGATTGAAAGAATGACTAATGAAAAGAATGAATGTTGAATTCTGCATTAGACAGCATCCGCTATACTTTGTGATAGAAATGTTGCAAAAATACAAAATTTTCATGGAAGCAGCTGAATTAGCAGAAAAGCCTTAAAAGGAGGAGAGAACAATGCAGAGTGTGTTAACATCTAAGCATATTCATTCTTAGGTTACCATAATCAAAATTCCATAACAAAGGAGTTCAGATATCACAAGAGGGCTTTGATGTGCCCGATGAAAGAAAAAAAGCAGTGATATTTTTTTAATTCTTTTTCACAAAACCTGTGGAATTGGGTAATTTTGAAATTAACAGAAAACATTGAATGGAACATAGTGTATTGACTGCTCACTTCTTCATGAGGATAGATTCTTTGAACACTGACAATAGCAAAATAGGACTGTGACCTGACCAAGGAAAGATGACTTCAGAGATTAAGTGACAGGGGTTTGTTTATGCGTAGAAATCACTGAACACTCAAAGTCTATGTTACAGATACTGTAGCAGCATCTACACTTCAGAAAATGAACATAATGTTGCAAAAGTACTTGCTGAGGATAGAGATCATAGATTGTCTTAGAAGCATGCTTGAAAACAGACAAGCTTTTAAATGATGAAGGGTTTAACAGGAGTTTGAAGTTTGGTGGTTGAAGGGGTTAGGCTGATGCCTAGCTCCAGAAGCATCATGTAATGAGGAGTGCCCCATCCTCTCCTTCCCCACCTCTAGGCTTGCTTCTCCCTTGTAAAATAAATCTGTGTCTGAATGATGTGAACAAGTTTAAATAGAAGACTTGGAAATAAGGCTAGATCCAGCAGTACCCATTTCTGGAGAAAATGGCACCATAAGAAATACAAAATGATCTAATACAGGTGTTTAAGAGAGTATTTCAGGCAACTGGCCAGACTTCTAAGCGTAAAAATGTACCGTGCATAGCGCTATAAAATTGCTGAATGTTAATGACAGTACGCAAATGATTCTGTGAATACATAATATAACATGCAATCAGAAATCACATATCTCAGCCTCAGCACCCGTTATTCATATTACTGAGGAAGAGACAGAAACTTCTAACTTTTGTCAGTGTTCCTGTTGCCATTATAAATAAATATCAAGGTTAAGAAATATGTAGCCAATTCAGGAAGTTACATTAAATTCCTAGCAGTGTTAGCCCATATTGGGTGTAAGTCTTCTTGAAATAAACAGGAAAGATTTCTTTTTATTAGATTTTATTCCAGTTTACTTGCAACTGAATTGGAATAATTCCTACCCAAATACATCTGGGTAAACTTTAATTTATGTAAATTAAATGACACACTGAAACAGTTGAAGGCAAAATTTATTACCTCATAATTCAGATAAGACGTTCTCTACTTCCCTCATTTTCTCAGATACAGTGATAGGATGGTGGTTAAGAGGTGTGTGAACATGCATATGAGGTTTTTAGGGAGATTGTTCTGTTTGTTTTCAGAGATGCAGATAGAGACTGTACTAGTTTGGGTGAGGAATGGAAAGCAATGGTTCAGCCATGAGTTACAGGTGTGAACCTTCTGGGATACTTTTAAATCAAGCTGGTACTTTCTATACTGTACAACTTCTACTCCAAATAAAGGAGAAAAGGAGCATCCTCAACATTGCCTTCCATTCACCCCAGCTGAATAAGGCTTTTGTAATGTTCATGGCTGCTCATTGCACCATGAGCTCTCTTGACAGTGTCACTATCATTTGGGTTCTCTGAGGAGAGACAGGCCAAATTTTGAAAGGCAAATACCAAAGCACTGTGGTTTTGTTGTTTTTAAATGTGTTTTAAAACTGTAGCTAAAGTAGCCGAAAGCATGCATCTTACAAGAGAATTATACCACACCAACTATTTCTAGGATGCAGAAGTCACTTAGCTGTCTGTAGATTTCTGATTTAACAGGTTTTCTGAATCCCTGAGTAACTGGAAGTCCATCTCAGTCCTGATATTTTAAATTTATTTTTATTCTTAAAAGAAAAGGTATGGTTATTAGGAAAAGGGGCTCTTTCTCACGATTCACCAGTCATATTGGTCAGAACAATACCTCCAGTTTGCTTTTGTGTGACTGGGAAGCAAAGACACTTGTCCTTGGCTATATCAATGTAACAGTTCAGTCCTGAGACACTGGGATTCATCCCACATAGCCTGTCTAGAGAGGATTCAAGTCAGTCACTAATCCATGTCTGGCAGACAGGCAATAAACTGCTGTCTAGAGGTACTTGTCTCTTCCCAGTGTTTATACAGGAAACCTCTAGACAGATCATGTCATTTGGACACCTCTCCATTTAGAGAAGAGTAATCTCATTTTACTACTGGTTTTTGTTTTTGTAAGAATTTACTGCATTGTTTGGTGCCAGTAACTGCACTCATGTGCATCAAAGCTTCCAATATGGTAAAGCAAAATACACTCAAACCTAAATCTCATTCTCTCTTCCTTCAACCTTGAAGGACAGAAACTTTGTTGTTAACTGCCCTACAGAAATATGTAGAGTGTGAGCATGAGTGAAGTGGTGAGAAATAATGCTGTTAGTAGTTTCCTGCATGTAAATGAGAACTGGATAGGACTTTTAGAAACCAGGAAGCAGGCGAAGAATAGTTATCCAGAGCTAGTACTGGGAGTTACCAGTCTGTTTCAATAATGACTATTATTAAACGTTCAGGGTTTTGTATGGTCAGAAGTAAGACTAGCAGAGCAATAACTTGTATAAAAACAATGTGATACAAGAAAGAGCTTGCTGCAGTCTCTTAAAACCTCTTAAAACTTGCTTAAGGGTTTAATGTCAGCCTGGAATGTCATGTTCTGCAGTAGCTGTACCAAGACTGGTATGCTAGATCAGAACCAAGGTGCAGCTTCATATCAAAGGAAAACAGCCATCACTTTCAATCTCCTAATAGAGGACTGATGAAAAGCAATTGTCTGTGTTAACCTTGTGATTTGGTTTGATTAGCTGGTGCATTCATCTGATGATTTCAGAATTTGGTTATTTAAGATATTACCATTAACCTATTTGATTTATTGACCCAAATTCTTTGAGACCCAGACTTGGCTATAGTTAGATTTTAACTTAAAAAAGTAAAACTGGTTTTGGCTTAGTGGTATCTTGGTTTGTTCTTAATATTTACTTACTATTTTTTAGAGAGAAAATCTCTGCAGAGGGCATAGATTTACATTTTGTGTATTGTTAGTTCTTTAAAACTCAGAAGGCTTCAGGGGAAAAAAATGTAATTTGGCTCTGGTGGTTGAAAGATATGACATTCTTTAAATTAAATCATTTGTTCCCACATATTGCACAGTACTTCAAACAGCAGGGAAGTAATACCCTCTAAGTTGCAGTTTGTTCATTACAAAATCCAAAATTAACTAATAACAGGTAATTATCCACAAACTGCCAGTCACTCATGTCAGCAAATCTCTTAAATGTCCCAGTTCATATGCAAAACCCCAGTACTTACTGTACACTGAACTGAATTAGCAGAAATATAAATAGCTAAAGAAAATAATATCTGAACGCCCAACGTTTAGCTCCACTGAAATATAATGTTGTTCAAAATGACTCATCAAATTCACATATTTGGAGACCTGGTTGGAACTCAAAAGCTTTTATATTTAACAGGATTCTCCAGTGAAAGTCAATTAATCCTGAACGGGTTGTGAGTGAATACAGTGTGTTAAAGAGCCAGAATAGAGGAAAAGCTACAGTAATGTCATCTGTGCATGGGAATTAAGACTGAGTTTCAGTAGAGAGGAGAAAGGCTCCTGCAGGTGAAGGTCTGTTCTGCAGGAAGCAGAAATATGTGATCTATCTAGGAGGACATGGAGTATTTGTTGCTTCAGAATATTCAGAACGTAGAAAAGCGTTGCTGTGTCACTAATGCTACAGTCTGATTTCTTAATGGCTTTTTGTCTGGTTTTGTGTCCACACCAGACTATGTGGGCTTATATAATGATGTTGTAGCCTGCTAAGGCAAGGAGTCATCAAGTGTGTGACTTACTGACACCAGTTTTATCTGAGCAGCCAAGCATGCTGCAAAAATCAAAGGACTATAAGACCCATTGAGTCCCTTGGGCTATTGAGTACAAACTACCACAAATCCAGGCAGTGCTGTCATGGAAATTTAGATGAGAGGGGACCACAAAACATTCAACCTGTGCTGGGACTACTGGAAGCGTGAAAAAAGGCAAGAGCTGGCTGTGATGTTAAACTCCCAAATCTGTGGCAAAGGAACTGAGCTGTCTTATGGGTTTTCTCACCCAAGCCAAGGGTTAAGACTGATTTATTTTCCATATGCCAATCGTATCATTCCACCTGAAAAAGATAGTTGCCTCATTAAACAATGGTTTGGTTTGAAATGGGTCACAAAGGCTGTTGTGATATTGCAGGAGTATCATACTAAAGTGGGTAGCTGAACATATGCTCTGCTTGTGGGAGCAACCAGAAGTAATAGTGTGAGTTCTTTTCACTAGCTTGATATTTCTATATATCTGAAATCAATTTTGGACAGCTTAAGTAACAGTATCCCACAGGCTAAGATTCTTCCTATTTAATGGAATGTGCTGAAAGGAAATTACTTTTCTTAATTTCTAAAATGCTGATTTAAAACTCTTCAAACAAATTGTCCCATATACCACTTCTACTAGCAAGGAAATTAAGTACTACATGTGCAGCATGCCTGCTGCCCTGATTTTTTGAGGTAATAAAGAATTTTGGTTCATCCTTCCCTGCTCCTCTGCAGCTCAGTTATTAGACTGATATCTAAAGAAAGAACAGACTTAGGATCTAAAACCAATAACAATATTTTCCATGAATAGCTCTGCTAATAGCTAACACAATGAAAAAGTAATGAGCTGCAAGTTCAATTGGATGTTCACTGATCTGAGTTTTTCCTTCCCACTGTCAAATAGTCCAGTATTACTGGAAATGGCAGAAGAATAATGGGCAGAAGAACCTTTACTAAGTCTTGGTTTATGTGTTGAATGCAAAAATCATCAAGACAGGATAGTGTTCATGAAGCCTTACAGACATCAGCAGATTGTGACTTTTTCTGTCTTGTCTTATGGCAGAGGCCTCTCTTTTTTTAAGTCCATCTAACAGAGGTGTGCAGTACACGAATGAAGCAGATGTGCAGAAAGCTCTCCATCATGGGCTGCAGGATCTTCTTTTCATGGTCATTGCCTTGTCTGCTGATTCACAATAACAGAGCTCACAAAGTAGGTGGGAGGATATATTTTTGAGAAGGTCTAGGATACACAGTTGACTATTTTTAATTTCTTCCGTTTGCAAGACTTGTTACCTTCCTATGTCCTCTAGAAAAAAACCCAACAAAACAAAATCCCAACTAATTGAGAAATAAAGATTTTAAGGTTTTCCAATCATGCTTGAGGGGTTTTAAGCCTAAGATATAAAGCAATGGCACACACACATATTTCAGGAAAGGTAACTGAAGTGGTTGTTGAGTGTGTATAGATTGTACAATAACTTTAAAAACATGCCTAAAAGCATTATGGCTTCAGAGAACGTGGGAAGAACAAGCGCTGCCATTTTTGGGAGGAAGTGAAAACTTCTTGGCCTATCGGACATGTGATGGACATTAGTAGCAGGAATTACAGACAGTGCACTGAAGAAAGGATCAAATTGTCTGTTGAAGTAGAAATGTATATCCTTTCCTTTAACAAAAAGATCTGCATTTTTCCTCCAAGAGATCAAGTGTGTAGCTTTAGTGTCTTTTTCTATAAATGACCTAAACCAAGCATGTAAAAATGAGAGCCATTTTCTCACATGATCTAGAGGAGTGCATCATGTATATTCCTTCTCCTTTTATATTCCTGGGAAAACATTTTCAGTACATAGTGTTGGACAGTGAATGTCTTACATTTATCAATATCTGGGTAAGCCTTTGCCAAAATACTTATTTTGGGACACATACTATTTCATAAAAGGATGTGTTGCAGCCTACACTGGATAGAGCCTGATGCTATTTTTTCTGCATTATCTGTGTGGAATGTATTATTGATCAGAGCTTCTGCCTATGCCGAAACTGTTAATAATCTGTGGAAGAGCTGAAACTCGGACCCAGTTCTTCAGGTCTTGACTTACTCCCTGAATTTCATAACAGATGTTTCATGCAGCTCTAAGAAACCACAGTCTCTTATAGCTTAAAAAGAGGTGGAAAGCAGCCAGTTTTCAAATAAACACTCTCTGCTCTTTCATTAAAAGAAAACATTATCATAATATTAAATTACAAGTCAAATGGTGAAGGTATCTTTCCTTGTGTATGAGCTATTATCCTTTGAAATCACGAAGCCCAGAGTGATTTTCACATGAGGGTGACGAAGTAGGAAAAGGAAAAAAGTAAACGAAACAGTAACATTTGTTGTTTTTCACATTCCCCTCCTGGTTATAGAAACACATGTGTTTGGATAACAAGTTTCTTGTTACCCACATCTTTTTCTTTCCCTGAATTTCAACACTCCTCATTCTTTATTTGTTGTCTAGGATATGTTACCTTTCTGATATGCTTCTCCATGTTGAAAAAAAGGGCTAACATTGCAGCTGTACCTTTGTGAAATATTTTGAAGTCAGATATTCTGTTCAAACTATCATTGATGCTGTTATGAGAAACAGTAGGAATCTTGCCAGTGAATCTATCTGAGATAAAGGAGAAATTTCAAGAAAGAAGTGATAAAAGGCCAAATTTTGTCCTGTTCTCTAGATAGTAAACCTGTAGATGAAAGAAATTGCTAACAACTAATCCTACTGATTATTGCTATTTTTCTTCTTTTTCGAGCAATACAAATTGAACTTCTCACTCACTGACTAGCACACTAGCACTCTGTAGAATACAGAACCAGAGGGTCAAGATGGGAAGTCAGGAAAGGGACCTGGCAAAGCAGCGTGTGATTCTGCTGTGCTATAATACATTTGCACCAACAACTTCTTTGGACTTTGATTTCACAGAGTTTCTTATGCCCTGACCTCTTCTGGCTCAGTTGGGAGTTTTATCTGGGACTGAGAAGTGTTTTGGTTGGCAGCTGCCGACTGATGGTCTGGATCATCATGTATCACAATGTATTTAGCATTCTAGATGCTACAAGAAAGATAAATCTGTTTTGTCCTAGAGTTTACTTCAGCTTTTTTGATTCTGAACCATCTTTTAAGAATTACAGGCACTTGCTTTTATTGCAAATTGTACAGTTGCTACCCATTAATGTTTGCTGTTGACTGTCTCTTGGAAATTCTGATGTCCACTTCTGCTAGCTGGATAACTGGGTAACATTCTTGGTAAAGTCTTGCTGTTTTGGGGTCCCAACATGTTCATGTTTTAACTACTTCCCAGTCAATTTGTTTTTACATGCAAAGGCATCAAGCATAGGCAGTAACCATTGCATTCTCCTCATCTGTGAATCTGAATTGCCAAGTGATGAATGATATGTTGCAATAACTAATGCACCAAAATACTTGCTATTTGTTCAGTTCACCTTGTACATTTGAAATTTTTGTTCAAATTAATTAACCAAAATGACCATAGTAGCCATAACTATCATAATCTAAATGCATTGTACAGTGTTGTGCTCTGTTATTAGTGTGAAACTCTGCTTCAGAAGAAACATTAACAATAGTAGCTCAGTAATAATAGGTACCATTTCTGAACAGATCTATACTAACATTAGACCAAAGACAACCAGGAATATTCCAGTTCTAGCATCTCTCTCATCCTGCTCTCTATGCTCTACCTACTGCTCACTCCTCCTCTGGATGCCTTTTTTCATCAGACGTATTTGTGCTATGTTATCTGCAAGTTTTGAGCCTCATTCTTACACTTTCATACTCAGATCAGTACTTCAAATCACACATCATGCTTCTGATAAGAGACTATATTTCAGTACTAGGAGGACAAGAACTGGGCGCTTTTTCTGTTGCAAGTATTTTTGCCTTTGTTACAGAGGCTCTTGATGTACCAGCCCAGCATTAGAAGTAGACATGTAACTGTAAGTGTCCTTACAGAGTTAAAAATTTGGCAGCATTTTGCACCATCTCCTAGTAAAAAAGTCAAATAGCTGGACCTCTGCATCCCCCCCCTCTTTCTTAACAACTCTGCTTAAGCTGTATGTGGGTGTATGGGTTGTTTATTTCTTTTCTTTTTAAAGTTGCTTTGGGTGAGGGAGTGGTTTGGGGGAGTTTGTGTATTTATTTGTTTAATGGTGAATTTGCAATACCTGTGAGTTATCTTTTTGCTAGATTTATTTAGATCTTTCCTAATCCCTTGTTCTTCCTTGGATTGAGATGCATGTCATCTCTCGGGCAGCCTCTGAATGGATAAATAAACAGAGATGAGTAGAAGCAACTAACTAGCAGGCACTTTCAGTCTTATGTCTCTCTATGGAGGTGATGTAACTCTTTCTTCGTCTTCTCTCTTTACTTCTCATTAAAAAGAAGCAGAGAGGAGAGTAATTTTAAAAATTATAGGTAAAGGCAAGGAGAGCTTAATCTTTTTAATAAAGCCATCAATCATTAACAAGGGTGTTGAAAGAAAAGGAGCTAGAGTAAGTTCAGTGTTAGAAGATTCCTACTGATTCCATAAGTAAGATTTTGTGATTTAGAACAGAAAACACAGTATGCCCAATAGCAGGAAATTGCCAAACAATATTCTTAAAGATTGGTGTGGTCAAATGAAATGGGTACTTATTATTTACAAGATGGCATTATGGGTATTGGACTGACCTTTTTATAATTAAACATGATTTTTTTTCAGCTTAAAACATGTTATCTGGTGCTTTCTCAAACTGGCTACATTTGTCACTGCTACATTTTGGAAACAACATATATTGAGCTGACTGGTTTATATATCCTCTATTTAACTTAATATCTGAGTGTATTCTCATTGTTAAAAAGAGGTGAATTAGTTTTCTAGTTTTGCTGCTGGGTAGACTTGAGCAAATGTGAATATTACATTTGTGTGCGAGGGCACAGTGCATAACTGTGAGAAGCACTTTGCATGGAGCATTGAGTATTAACATGGGAATCATCTGGGAACATGCAAGTTTTTAGGAATTTTTCTTCCGTTACCTGTACCCTCTCAGTGTTGCAGAATTCACTGGTAGTCATGTGCCCTTTAGCAGTGAGTGGATTTTAGCAGGTTTTAATGAAACTGGGAGATGACACTGTTTCTGATATGAAGTTGCAAAAGGATGGAATTACCTGCCATGTATGAGTTAGCTTCTGATCCCTCAATAATCTCCAAACAGATTCATCAGAATTTGAATGTTGGAGAAAAGCTTATACGATCTGATGGGTTGAGAAGGAAATTGATGCTGGCTGTGGTAGTTCTTCCTTTTCCAGGTGAACCAGGAGTGTTGATAAGACAGCAGTACACAAGTCTTTGCATCACACTTTTCCTTTGTTTTGCTAAAAAAATCTTCCCCAAGAGGTTGATCCTGTCACTCGTGTTGTTATACACACTGACTTAGGAGGTTAATAGCAGGGCAGAAATGGGAAACCTGCTCCTGAGTAGTGTCTCTGCTAGACAATGCTGCGCCCCAAAAGCTTCTGTTCCTTTCTGCAAAGCGTTACCAGAGAAAGGTGTGTATCTTAAAAACCTGCTTTTAATGATGTATGGAGCACGCTTACAGCTGTTACGCAAGGGTTAAGTACTCCGAGGGGAATCCTTAGATGATGAAGAGCTTTTGGCAGTCATCCTTGTGTCAAAAGTAGATCAAGGAAAAAGAAGTGCAGGAAATGTGCCTTTGTGCTTGCATAGCCTTTGTGAGCAGAGCAGCCCCTGAGGGATTCTTGGAGCAGTGCATACTTTTAGAGCATTCCTGAGGCTCTCACTAGTAAAACAAGGATGGATAGGGACATTAAGCAACCTCGAAGAACAAGGGAGCTCAAGGACAACTTAAAGTCACCTTTGCCCTCTCCACTTATGTTGCCTGAAATCCAGTAATTGAAAATAATTTTCTTTTTACTAAATTCAATTCTACAGGATCAATTCCAGGTTAATTGTAATAATTCAATCAAAACCTGAATCTGAAAATTATATTTCTTTTACTTTCTTTCTGGCACACAATTTCTCTTTTGCTGCAAAATGTTGCCCTGCTGTTACATGGAAGTTAAAGAGTGGGGACACAGAGCTCCTGCCACAGGCCACAAAATGCAGAGGCCTCCTGAAGCTGGTAGCTGAACATCTCCCACAGGACAACTGCCTAGCAATTATGTATCCCATTTCTCTTCTTCTTAAATGTATTGGTTGCTCTGGGCAATTTACAGAAGTTTTTTTTTTTAACATCTTAACTTGTGAGTTTGATGAAAACTGGATATTCTGTCTCATGGAAAGCTGATTTTACAAGTCTTCTTTCATTTCTAATAATGATGAAGGCTCAAAACATTAATATTTTTCACAAACCAAATTGTTCCAAATTCATGCTTTGACTTAATCAAAACGAGTCAGTCAGTATGGCAAACAGTCTGTTTTGAGAGCATGAAAGTATTTTCCTTCAGCTAGGTATTACATCATTTTACTGCATTAATGTTACAAATTCTGAACTCAGAGCAGATTACAGAGTAAAGATTACATGTTTCAGCCTTAACAAAAGGTATAATAGTTCCCACGTGATTATTTGGAAGATATTAGTGTTTCTTATTAAGTAATGAAACCAACAGTTCCATACAAAGACATGCCATGAGAAAATGGTCACAGCTCAGCATTTTACAATCATCAGCAGAAAGTGAGGCTTTGGGTAGTCTTGTGAAGGAGCCTGTCCCTTTAGCTTTTTCATTGTCACTACATCTACAAGCTTTGTATTTTACTTCATCTTCCCTTGTGACTAGTTATGCCTGTCACATCTGTATATGTGAACTCACATATACATATCTCCTTTTAAACTGCAATTGAAAAACCCTATAATGAGTGCTGTTCTAAAGGAATAAAACAATTATATTTCTTCCTTTAAATTTATGTGAAAGAGCACAACAGTTTTGAAGTGCTACTCCCTTGGAAGGCAAAATGTATTTATTTCCATCTTGGTTCTTCTTTGTAGCTGCTTGAAAACCTCTATTAAGAGTTGGACACATCCCTCTAAATGTTATTAATCTCAGAGTTATATATCTAATGCAAGCCAGACATCCAAGTTATGTTCCCTCTGGAATGATGGTTCTTTGGCAGTTTGTTGTAAAAGAGGTATCTTAGGGCACAGTTTCACATCCCTTTTCTCTTATGACAATGCCAACTTGAAAGGCTTACATCCTTCCTCTACCCAGCTTGTCGTCCTTCTGGTTTTGGCAAGGGACAATGTGGCCTGACTGTAAACTAGATTGAAAATATTGAAAGGTTAATCTAAAAAATTTAAATAATGAGAAAGGGAAATTTTCCTTTAGAGTGGACGATGGTTTTGTAGCAGAAAAATTAAAAAATGTTTTGAGGTTTGAAAAGGATAGAAAAGGTTCTGAAGAATCAAAAATAAATTTTTTCTTCACTTATTGATTTGCTTAACAGTTTTGATTATTTTTTTTCACTTTTCTTCTTTTTCTCACCTCTATTTTGGCCAGTTTTTAGGAACCCAAGAAGATCTATATTTCTCATGAGATAAATATGGCTATGTCTCTCATAAATTATTTTGTATTTTCCTTTCCCCATTAATGTGAGTGGAGGAGGAAGGGGAGAAAAGGTACCAGACTAAGAGTTCAGGAATTCTGCTGTGTCTGACACAGGTGTGTTTTTAACATTCTGTCACCCCAAGAATGGCCAACTTTCAGATGAAAGGCTATAGCTCAGAGCAATGAAATTCTACCAAGAAACCCAACATTTAATTGCCAGTGAAGCTGTAGGTCATATGGATGAATCCGTCTTATTCAGAATGAACATTGGAGCCTGTGTTAGCTCTCAGTGTGATGTCTGTACACAGCTAACAGAAGTGCAGTAGGTGCTTCTTCTAACAGTCACCCCCAGCCTGAACAGAGAAGAGAAGAGAAAGTGAAAACCAGAGTAGAATGGACTTCCCCCAAACAGTGCATCTTGAAGGTCCTTAGACAGCCTTCAGACTATTGTGCAGCACATGATTGATTCCAGGCAGCCTTAAGAGAGGTGAGACACAATGCAAAACCTAGCCCTTTTATCTGTGAGTAACAAGCAGCTAGTAATATAGACATACAAGTATTGAGCAGCTGTGCCATGAAAAGTGAAATCCATCTAAGTTAATGGGACAATATGTGCACCCATGCATATGTGCATGTGTACACTACATAATTAGTAGATTAGGAAGATGAAGTAGATGGCATATTTTTGGATTTCAAAAAGTGTTTTTTGCATCCTATTTCTCAACTGTAAGTAAAATAGTAATTCAGATTCTATTTCAGTAGGTGTGGATGTACACTGAAAACTGAATAAGAAATCATAATTAGCAGGTTGCTATTCAAAAGCAATATGCCAATTTAGGGAAATAGTATTGAGAGGAAGACCCAAGAATTCCAACTGGCATCTTCTCCAATAGGTGAGGTTTGTGAGAAAAATATGGATGGCATAGGCACAGCTTTTTCTGGGTGAGTTCTGTCTAGTAGCTGTAGCACAGGGAAACCTGCAGTTTACTGTACTTAGTGCCAGAGCTTAATCAGTCTGATTTTTAAGTGAAGCATAGTGATTTTATTAGAAACAAGTATTTGATGCAT
The DNA here is from genome assembly GCA_035583155.1 of Acropternis orthonyx. Taxonomy (NCBI): domain Eukaryota; kingdom Metazoa; phylum Chordata; class Aves; order Passeriformes; family Rhinocryptidae; genus Acropternis; species Acropternis orthonyx. The sequence continues at coordinate 26,173,686 of JAWWEU010000158.1, read as the reverse complement.
GAAAGAATGAGTATGGACTCTATAAAGCTTTAGGGAGGATAAAGGGTGATTGCACAAAACGATTCAGGAAACATCACTATCCAGGGAAGGAACTGGCCACGGGGTGATCAGATAGAGAAAGCAAGGAAATGAGAGACAGAGTAGCACTATGTGTAACTAGCGGCAGACAGGAAGCAGGCATGCTGTGAGCAGCAGGAGAGAGGACTGCAGGAGTTTTGTACAACCATCAATGTCTAGTCATTCAGCAAGTCCTGGAAACTGCAGATGATCTTTGGCAATCCAAGTGAATATTATAATAGGGAGTTGCTGGTTGTGAAAAGCCTTTCAGACTGATCCACTTACCACTCTTTGAGAAGGTTCTTGTCAGCAGTAAGCACAGTGGGCAAGGAGGTGGCATTCTGCCTCTTGTGGATGGGATACCAGATGGGATTGCAACATCTGAGAAGGTTCTTTGAAGTACATAAGCATCCACTACCAAGTATAGTTCATACTAACATAAATGACTGGGTTTAGTTTTTCAGAATACAACTAACTCTTAAAAATCTTGTTATGGTTCCAAAGAAGGTACAAGGTATATTCTTAGATGCCATTCATGTTCTGCATATAAAACAGCACAGGAAGTCAAACAAACAAGCAAATAAGTCTGTAAGTATTCTGCTAGGTAGATCAGTTGTATAAGTCTTGGGTCAGGGAAACACACATCTATATTCTTTGGTGAAAAGAGAGTATGATTTGACTGGTCCCCAACTCACTGGAGGGGAAGCAACCTTCTAGACTTGTTAGGCCAGACTTTTTCAGATGGAGTTAAATTAGAAACCAAGAGACATTATAGAAAAGCAAGAAATAAAATCACCTGTTTAGCAGAGAGTCAAGGTGTCGGGAATACCATTAATCAATGCACCAAAGACTGAAAGAGGAGTTCCTCTACTGCCTACTGCCAGCTTGATGAGGCTGGCTAATAAGCAAGTGGCAATGGAATGCAATTCCTAATTTCTGAACCTGTAATTTCTCAGACTAAGAGGGAGGATTCCTGTGATTTGAATCAAAGGACAGAAGTCCATTTGGATCAGCATTGTACAGCAAAAATGACATTGCCTCTTTCCCCAGCCATTGAACAAAATTATCTTGAAGGACAGTTAATAGCTAAAATAAATATTGATGTGTTTGCTGATGACTGCTATAGACTGTCAAATCCAGCTAAAGTTCTGGATGAAATACTAATTAACCTGTTGTGTGCAAGGGGAGGGAAAAAAAGCCTTGTGTGTGTGTGTGAAACCTTCAACACAAGTGAAATTTTGGTGGCTTTGTTCTGCTAGCATGACAGCATATTTGCAAATATTGAGTAGATAACCATATCTGAATGCAAATCCTCATATCAGTTATTAGGATAATATTTTAAATCCATTCTCAGCAAATGAAGAATTGAGGTAAGAACTGAGCTCAGAACTAAACTCAGAGGTTCCACAAGTGGAAGTGCTTGTGCTTGAATACACCTTTCTTAGAAAAAGAATGAAAATTTGAAGTGGTATGATATTCAAATAAATGTACTTCAGTGCCTAAATGACATCTGAAAGTGTTATATCTTGGTACTTCTAGAAGAGGTAAATCTCCCATAATTTAAAACAGTGTCACACTAACTCCATTGAAAGAAAGTCTGTAGATAGAAAAATTCAGACAATAATTGAGTTGTTTGTGTAAACAGCTAGAAAGCCACAAACCTATAGCTGAAAGGCTATGCTATTATAAAAAATAAGGAAAATACTACACTACTTGCAGTAAAAAGAATTTGAAAAGTTGGAAGTTTAGCGATAGATAAAGAAAACAAAAGAAATTAAGAAGAAATTGGCAGGAAGCCTAAGGAAATTTTCCAACTAGCAAAAATATCTTAGCAATAATATGAATCTCTCGAGATGTGTGTGGTAGGTTTGTCAATAATAGGGACAAAAAGAAGAAATGCTCAGTAAATATTTGTCTTCTAGGAAAAATTAAACCAAGTAATTGATTTTTCACGGTCACATAGAAATAACGCAATAGCTTTCTTAACACTGCAAAAATGTTGTGAAGAACAATTATTAAAATGCCTAACTTGTAAAACAACTGGTCAAGACAGGTTGTGTTCAGGACTTTAGAAAGAACTAGTTAGGGAACTTTGAAAGACATCTATGTTGAAATTTTGCAGTTAAGTGTCATGTTGCTGAGGAAATTCTCAAGAACTGGAAGAAAGTTAATGCTGCCCTGCTATTTTAAAAGGGTAAATAGAATATGCTGGGTAACTGTACTTAATTACATCTGCCTTACTCCTGTAAATAAGACTGCTTGCTAATACAAAGATTGTTGCCTTAACATCAGCCTGAGTAAAAATAACAGAATATTTGATATAAGATCAAAGAACTAGAAAAGGGTTTATAATCACTTGTTAGTATAAAGGACTTATTTGATAATAATTCTTGTTGCAGGGTCTTTTTTTTTTTTTTTTAGAGTAGCTTACCAGTTTGACAAAAGTCATAGTGTGGATGTAGGACATTCCAACTTCAGTCATGTTCTGAAACAGGTAGCTCTACATACATACTTTGCTGAGTGCCTGCTACACTATGTTCCATGTGGGTTAAAAATAAAAGTATAAATGCAAATCATTGTAGGAACTGTTGTCTGTTAACTCTGCCTCTAACTTTCCTGTGAGGGTAAATTTTGGGTTATGTTTAATTTAGCAATTTAGCAGTAATTCAGAAGACAAAAAACTGTACTGATCTGCTGATAACTTAAATATTAAGGTAGGAAAAAATAAGCAGAATTTAACTCTTCAATGCAATAAAACTAGGCATCTCACAGGGAAATACTACAGATATTCAGGGTAGGAATACCTGTTCTGGAATGAAACATGCCACAGAGAGACTTGATGTCATGGTGAATGATGAACTAATATAATTTTTTTGTCCAAAATGACCAATAGATTGGGGAATGGGGAGAGCTCAGGAGGGAGCAGAAAGGCCATTCTGCACAGCATGACATTAGTGTGCACTGAGTCTGCCTTTCTGCCTTTTTCCCTGAAAAACTGGAGAGGGCTCAAGGAAGATCCTGAAATATCACCTTATATAATACCCTTTGACGAAACTGCATTTGGTTGTGTTACTCCCCTTTTGACCACTGCCTGTAGTCTATCTGGGCAGGGTATAGCAAGAGTGATGAAGTAAGCAAGGGACATGGGGAAGAACCAACTAACGAGCAAAGAATAGAAGAGTCTAATACCAAGCAGCAGGAGATCACAGTGACATTTTCAGGGCGAAAGGTTAATAACTTAAAGCTGTAAATACTCATGAAGGAGAGATTATTTATTGAGTTGAAAGTGGAAGGTTTAGTAGTCACTGAAAAATACTTGGATAGGTAGTAAAAAAAGAGTCTTCTTTTTGCTTAGTCTGACTTCCTGACAGTCAGATCTGTACATTACTTTTTATTCTCAGAGAAGCAGTGAGAAACACTGAGTTATTATTTTGCTATTAGATGAGGAAAACCACTAGAAAATGTTCTAAAGGAAATTCCTATTTTGCAGGAAGATGTCTTGGCTGACCTGGAATTGATTTCCCATCATGAGTTGTATAAGTATTTTCTGTAATTTTCTTCTCTATTGCAAAGCAACATCAGGATTCAGGGGGAAAAAAATCAGCTCTGCAGGTATCTTAATGCTTTTTATTTCCTGCAAGACAGTGAAAGAAAGGGAATTACCTTCTTAGTGCTGGAGGCTTCTGATTTTACTGTGTTTTGTTACAGAAAAAGAGGTGAATTTATGCTGTGCTGTCAAAAAATCCCATATTTTTGCTGTGATGGTTGAATATGTTACAGTCACTGTTTCTTTCTGATCATGTTATGTTCCTTAACAGCAGACTTAGCCTAAAACCATGAACCTCCTTCCTCTCTCTCTTATATTTCTTTTCACTTAAATAATTGACTTTTGCTGATCAATATAAAGAAATCATTGGGTTGACAAGCAATAGTCCTTATTTGTTTAACATTGAAATTAATGTCATGCAAAGATTACATATAAATATGTGAAAGAACATGATGTGGGGTTATCAGAAGCACCTCTGAAGGTCCCAGTTTCTTTTAGTGGCTATGTGCACTAGATTTTCAGTTCGATCAAAGAGGTTGAATGACTGAGAGAGAACAATAACTGAGGTATAAAGTAAGACTGTAGGCTGGACTGGAGCGCTACAAATCTGCTGCTGTGAGTCCTCTTCTGCTCCACCATAGCCAGAAATTCTTTGCTATGAGGAAATAAATGAATGGGTGCATGTTTCTGAGGGTGCATATGAACTGAATCTCGGGTCTTCTGTTCAAGTATATTTTGTCTGTCAGCAAACTCAGCTGTAATGACTGCCTTTCTTTCCTCTCATATGCCCAAGTTTCTTAAGTGGCATCTTCCCAGACTGAATAGAGTTGTTATATGCATTAGAATTAACCTTTTTTTGTCAAAATTAGAAAGGATGTTTTTGTTGTTTTGTACCTTGTTTGTCTCAGCCATCAGCAATGGCAATGGAGATTTTTCCCCACACTAAAGGAGAAAATTCATGTTACAAGTAGTTTAGGACTCTGTTCATGGTAATCTGCCACTGGGCCTTGTGCTTTCTAATGAGAAAGAAGAGGAACATCCCAAAGGTGTTTGTAGCGTGTGTGTGTGTGTGTGTGTGTGCAAGCCAAGCATTTTGATTAAGTTTTAGTTTTCTCAGGAGGAATGTCTCTTGCAGAACTTCTGCTGTGACTGTACTATGTTTTGTGAGTCCCACAATATTCAGGCTATTTCCAAAATACACAAGCAGCTTGGAGTGTGTGAGGAGATGAGTGGGTGGAAGAGACTTTACAGAAAGCCCTGAGGGAAGTAAATACTGAAACTACACCAGTGTGTAACAGAGATCGGGAGATACAGAACTGAGCAACATCTCAGCAGTTACAGAACGTAAGTTAGGAGAAGCAGACTTCAGTTGTCAAGTTATTCTCTTTCCACAGCAGAATTTATTTTAATATGGTGAAATACATTTGTTGGCAATATATGGTTGATTATTAGCATGGATTTTTCATAAGGCAACCCTTTCACAAGGCTTGCCCATTCTTTTTGCGGATTCTGTTGAGATACTGAAGGTACCTTACTTATCAGGGCAGTGTCCCTGTCTTATGTGCAGTGCAGAATCAACTTTTCCAGTGATTATGTCCCTGCATATTTGAAAATAGGAGCAGGGAAATGTAGTGTTTGGCAATGGGCCTGTGGACTCCCCAAATCTGTCATCAATACAGCATGTGTCTGCTCCAGCAAGAGGCTGTTTTCTTCTAAAGTTACCCTTCGCTGGAACCCCTCAAATGACTGTCTTTAATAATATAATAAAAGATGGAAGGATACAACATTTTCATGCTGTGAAACATTTCACAGCATTTTACTCACTGTGTGATGCACATTGTCATATGTATTAAAATGAAAATTGTTATAGCAGTGTAAAATCAGACTGGATATTGCTGAAAAACTATACACAGTAGTAAGTGAAAAAGCTGAACATATGTTCAGGTTTGTGGAGCTTTTCTTTTCATAGATCTTGATGCATATTTTCATAATATTGCTGTTCAAATTAGTTTTGTTGAGAATATCTCAGCTGTTAGCGGTGGTATATCTACACATATTTCTCTCAACTGCAATTTGTGTGACTAGGATTCCTGTTCTCTGACATGATTTGACATTTATGTATTGCTGAACTCATAACTCACATGGCTGAGTCTTGAAAGAATTAATTTTGCATCTTGCTGTCTGTAAACACCTTTTGAAAACAAATATGTTTCTTTTAGCCACCTTATTTATGATTTCTATTAAAAAACAGGGATTATTTTAAATACAGACTACTGTGTGCTTAGCTTGGGACTTGTGTATTTTCACATACACAGGTTAAATAAATAAAATAGCCATTGTTGGTATGAGTTTGTTCCAAAGAAAAGTCAGAAGATACTGAATATTTAATTGACAGAAGTACTACAAGGGATAATAATTTTGACACACTTGTTTTACTTTGAAAAACAAAGTTGATTCAGAAGTATACCTCCTTATAAAACTAGCTAATTTTCGCATGCTTGATCTACTACTCACAGTGGTGAAGAAATAATAGTTTCTATGGCCTTTTATATCTTCTGAGATTTTGATCTTTTTCTCCAGCACAACGCAACTTTACAGCAGGACTCTGCAGTTGGATAATAAAAATGCACAAATGTATATAAATTGGTGCCATAATTATGATCAAATATCACAGTTACTAATGCAGGCTTTTATAGATCCATGACAAAGGGATGCCTGAGAAAGGGAAGTGCAGGGGAATTAGTAAGAAAGGTATAGGAGAGAGTACATATTACTATATATCAGATACAAGAAAGTTACCTTTGAAAAACTCATCCTTCCTGCCTGGCAGTAAGAAAGAAGTCTGTTTCCTGGTTTTGTGCAGTGATTCAAAAGTTTCATTGGTGTTCATTTCAGATGGGGTGTTCTCATGTGATGAAGATGAGAGCTCTTATGCAGGTCCTCCCTAAAGATTGCTGGTAAATTCATGTCATGTGCTGCATTGATAGCATATGTTTTACAGTTGAACTCTTCTTCTAATCACAGAATGGTTATGGTTTGGGTCAGAAGAAGACTTTAAAGTTTATCTGTCCAACCACCCTGTCATAGGCAGGAGCTTCTCTTTCACTAGATCAGGTTGCTCAAAGCCCTGTCCAGCCTAAATGCTTTAGAGGTGCAATTGTTGGCTGGCAGGTAGAGGTACTGTTACTGCAACACGGGCAGTACTGGAATATACAGTGTCATTTAAGAGGTTATGTACTGGTAACAATGGGAGTGTGTAAAGAATACTAAAGAACATATTAATAAGTAAAGTATTTTGTTGTAGTTATGTTTCTGGGAAGCAGTAGGGCTATTCTGAAATGTCATTAGAGAAATACTGCATGAATACACTGTAATGAGAGTGATGTAACAGGGCTTTATTAAATATGTACTCATGCTTGACAATATGGGAGCTTAGCTTTGTACATCAAACACATCCCCTGTTCTTTTTTGTTTTGTTGTAGTTGTTGTCTCCTGTTCTGGATCACAAGAAGAAAACTCTTCCTCACCAAATCCACCACAGAATCTGTCCCTGATAAAAAATAGGATGGTTTCATTGCATCAGCATTCTAAACCAGGTATCACAAGTCCTCTTCACTCTATCCTCCTTATTCAGCGTGCAGAATCTAGTTGTGAGGTAGATGCTGGTAGTCACAAACAACCATTACCAGTATTTTTGACTGGAAACAGAGCAATGACTCAGAAAGGCCAGTGTAAACTTAAGGGAATCCCTTACTTCCATATTAAACAAAACCAAAACCAAACCAAACCAAACAAGCCAATGAAACCACCAAAAAATGCCCAAAAAACCCAACACTCCTGCCCCAGGAAAAAAAAAAAAAACAAAACCCCAAACAAACAAACAAACAAAACCCTGAAAAAACCCACTCCCAACATGCCAACATAGCAGGAAAAGGAAAAAAAAAAAAAAAGAAAAAAATGAAAATCTTATGCATTTAGCATACTGAAATTACCAGATTTGGGGTTGAGAATTCTTTAAATTAAAGCTGATTAGTGGAGCTTCTTTCCTGCAACTATAGAACAAACTATCTTTCTTGGTACTGAAAGAAGTTTTCTTTTCAACTGAAATTTTCTTTTTCTAGGCATTGTAAAAGCACAGTGAGCTGTGAGTTTTTTTAGTTTGTGTCTATTGTGTCTTGTCCTGTCAGTGGACACTATTGAGAATTGTCTGGCTTCTTCTTCATTCCCTCTCACCAATGCGTTAGTACACATTGATAGAATCCCCCTGACCCTAGAGAATTATCTGATAAAAATACTACTTGTACTGACAAAAAGTCTGTGGATTCTGAGTTAACATGTCAAACTTCAACAGCTCTGAAGCAACACAGCAGGTCTGGATCAGGACTCTGCTGTATCTGACACAGCCATGGAGTTTCTGAGCTATTGAGTTCCCTAAAGCTGTTTTACTGGAATCATCAAACTGCCACCTGAAGTTTTGCACAGACATTTTTCCCCAGATCCAGCAGAACCAAGAGAGTGGCTGGTGTCCTCCTCCCTACGCCTTGCTGGAATCTGGTGTTGCGTACACACACCCATGCACAATTTGCCAGTTCATCTGCTTGTGGCTTCCATTTAAAAATGATGGGCTGAACACTGCAGCAGACCTTTGCTAAGATGCATGCATTTGATGAGTTGGGCTAAGAAGATACTCGGATGGTTGACCCAGGTGTTGGGTTGAGAGAGGCAGCAACCTCCAGTTTCGGCAGGCCAAAAAGGGTTAGGGAGTGTCCAAAGTAATGGAAGAGGAAATGCCTTCTGGCAGGAATTCACAGTCTCTCCCAACCCACAGTGATGAGCAACTCTGTAATATCTGTGTTTCTCTTACCCCTGTACACTGGGTGGTGCTTTTTGAAAATGAAGTTAAAATTGACTTCAAAAACTAGAAGAAAACTTGTCTACTTTTGCTGTTGTGCTCAGAAGATGCTTTCTTTTCCTCTTTTTTTCTGAAACCTTATGTGAAGTACAGACAATCTTCTAGAGGCTATTATGTCTTTTATTTCTGTCCTGCCTGTGTTGCCTGCACAACCACATGTCCTTGTTATACCTCTGACCTTAATTCTGTTTTCTTTTCTGCCTGATCTCTGCCACAGGAATAGGGCTACCAAAGGGATAACTTTGTGTCACCCATGTCTGCAAGGTCTGAATACCCTCAGAAAATCAGGATCCCAAATATGAATGTTTAGTCTCTTACTGTTTCTCATATGGCCTGGGGATACTCCAGTTATTACTGTAATATTATTATTACTACTAAAAATAAATGTCATGAAAGTTAATATCAGCTTATGAGATCTATTCAACTCCACTCTGTGTGGGAGAGCTTTGTGCAGCTAACATCCCTTCAGGGACTTTATATTAGATTGATGAGACAACAGTGAATTACTTTTTGTCTGGTTTATAATATGCTGATTATGAAAAATTCAGGCCAGGATGACCAAGTGTTTTCAGTGTTGCAAATAGACTCTGGAGTTTGTAAAGAGGGTGTTCTTATCCATCCTGCTGGAGGAAAGCAAAACTGTTTTAAAAAGATAAAAATAAAAAAAAAAAAGATGTAAAGCTTTCATTGCTCAGCTATTCTGCTTGAGACTGTGTCAAGTTCTTTCTATTGCTAAGAGAGAGTTGACCTTAGAGTATCAGTTCTGTCTCTCTGCCAAGACACTAAATCCATATAGTTTCAATATCCTTGTTGCACTGGGTACTACTCTCATTTGGGATTTCGTGTACCTCTTGTGTAGACCTTCCACTGATATAAATTCACTGTTGATACCAGTGGGAGAACATTGACTTACACCTGCCAAGAATTTACAGGTTTGTTTTTCATTCTGGCATGTTCTTTGACCTGGTCTGGGGGAGATTCTCTTGTTATTGCCCAAGACAAACTTGTTTTTTTCCCTTCAGCTCTTCCATTTCTTGGGAGATACAGCCCCCATACACTGTGCATCTGCTCATTCATGTGTCTGTGTTACCCTTGCCCCTCGAGCTGTGGGAAGCCTCAGTGAAACCTTTGGTTTCTCATAACAGAAGTCTCTTGTATCATCGGCTCAAGCTGTTCATGGGTGGCCTCTACAGACAGTTTTGGAAAACCAGACTGGGTGTTATCTCCCATTGGTGTCCTGGTGTCTCAGGAGAGGCAGCAGCTGCCTCTGGAAAACAGTTCCTCCCATGGAGATGTTGAAGGTAGGCAGAGTTACAGTTCCCCTTGAATGGACATGTGTGTTCTCCCAGTTCTCGCTGTGGCTGTGGGAGGAGGCAGCAGGCTGAGGCCTCAGGTCCATGTCACTGAAAATACAGCCACATGCTAGTTGTGGTGCCAAACTCCTAAAGGTGCTGTCAGTGGCCAAGAGTCAGTAAGAGCCATGTAATGCATGTACGCTGCCTGAGTTGTGTATGTATGAACCCTGTAAACAGGCAACCCCTTTATATATTAATTTTGTATCTCCCCATTTGGGGATAAGCTACTTCTGCTTATAGTGACTGGATTTTTTTTAGGAAACTTAATCCTTTACAAGCCAGAGCTGGCTCCACATGTCTGCTGTCTGACTTGTGAAGTCTTTGGCTTTTGTTTTCTTGGACATATCTTCAGTGTGCTTTGTTTGGTTTCTTCTCATTTCTTCTATCACTTTTTTACCTAAAACCTTTATTCTCCTTTTTTTTTAATGCTATTTTTTAGTGTTTTGTGCATAACCCTCTCTTTTATTCTTATGATTCTTTTCTTCAAACTCCTTATCCATTTTCCTCTTATTATTGCTCTTCCATCCACACTGTGTGTTTCTTTTGTTGTTTTGTTCCTTTTTTATCTCCTCACAGGGGACATTTTCCTTCTGAACACCAATAGGCTTCCAGATAGATGTGAGTTCAGCCTGCATAGCCCAATCCTGCCTGGGAGCTTGGACTCTTGCTTGCTGGAAATGGCCATATGTTCACAGGATGCTGTTCCTCTCCTTCAGAGGTTCACAGTTGAAATCAGATATGTGGAGACAAACACAAATACAGTAATTTCGCTGAGAGTTGGCCGTGAGGAGAATGCCGGGTAAGACAACTAATTTTCAATTGTGAAGCCCTTGGATTGCAAGGTAGAGAGGAGTTCCTCCAGGCCACTGTTTATCAGTGTCTTCTCCTTTCTTGAGATCACTGCTGCTATTACAGCAGAAAATGAAGGCAGAACTCTCAAGACTGAAGCACACAGCTTCCTGGCAGCATGTCTGTAACAGATCCAGGTTTTGTGTGTCCCCTTGGCAAAGAACACACTAGCTTAGACCTCACTCTTTCCCCCTCACATTTAGGAAAGTGAAGAGTGGTTAACATTCTCACTGAAGCTGTAAAATGCATTCAGCCTAAAGACCAACTTGGCTACATGACTGATATCTCTAAGGACTCAGTGGGTCTTATCGTTGTTACAAGGGTCACAATTCTTGTTTTGAGGTGGGGTTAATTTTACCTCTTTAGTAATTTTCTCCTTTCTAGTAGGTTCAGGAACATCCACTTTTACTCTATTTGTAAAGTTCAGGCAGGGAAAAAACTGGGGCTAGAAATAAGAAGAGGTGAAGGAAAAGAAAGTGCAGCCACCTCAGATCTTGTCCTCTACTCCCTTTGATGTTATAAATATTTTACTTTTTCATTCCTGTGTGTAGCAGAATGCAGTAAGGATGAGAAATGGGCAAAGGGAAAGAATCACAACAGGAAAAGAAGGAGAAAAGTCCACGTGTCGGCTAATTTTGCCATTTTCCATGTGCTTGTTTTTCCTTTGCTGCAATCCAACTTGTAAGAACCTGGGTCAGACACACAACAGAGTTTTTTATTTCCATCACCTGACTGACTCCCATGGAGAACTTAAGCATTAGATCCCACTTCTTGTTTTCTTTGAATTCTTTGGCACTCCCCAGGCTGCCATGGTGATCTGTAGCCAAGAGTCCCAGTCAGCCAAAGATAGCAGAATTTGACCAAAAAAACTTACTTTTTTTCTTTCAGATCTCTCTCTTTCTCAATCTCTCTCTCTCTCTCTCTCTCTCTTTTGCTTTTAGCTGTTGCTTACTTCCTTCCTGGCTACTCCTTCTCCTTTTTTTTTTTGCCAATTTCACAGGGAATCAGTTGCGTTTTCTGGGATTAGTTTCTAATGTTGTTTTTTACCTACTGAAAGCTGCCTTTGCTGCTTTGAGCATTTGACAGGCCTCTGCAGCTGCAGCGCCATTCCCCTATGTAAACTCACAAAACATCCTTTTGCTGCAACTAGCTGGCCAGGTCAGGCTTTGCTAGCAATCACTGCAGCATGGATCATAGATGTTGCTTAGCATCTTATTTGAGCATTGCAAAACAATTCTACATGAAAACAAGATTATCATCTCTCTAAAAGTGATGGCATTTAGATTTTTTAGAATGGAGTTAGCTTTACTGGAAGATGGCATAGACACTGGTATTACTTTTTCTTAGTGGGTGAAGTTACTTTCTGGTAAGCTCAGAAAGTTTACTCTTGAGATTACCATGGAGGGTGACTGAGTCCTTTTTGAAATCAAGATAGAAAGGAAAGATAGAAAATAGACAAAATAGAGATAGGAACCATGTTATGTCAAATACCCTTCCTTTTCCCACTCATTACAGGGAAACATTTAAAATCTTAATACAACTCAGAAAAATTCTGACCAGGCAGGCAGGACAGAATTTATTTCTAGCACAGTGATTGAGCTGCTTCTTACTAGGCAAGTAGCCTGAAATGAACATTATCTCCATGATTAAGATTTTAACATTAGTTGGTAAGAAGACAGGTCACCCTGAAGTTTTCCCACTTTACAGAGGTTTTCCCTATGGAGTGGCAGTTCTACAAGCTTTTCTGTGTTAACTGAACACTGCTGAGCAATTTAGAGCAGAACAAAGCACATATGACCTTGAGATAGATACCTATGTGTAGTACATAGTGTAACCATTGACAATTACTACCAAGCGATTGTCTTGAGATCAGAGTAGAAACTTAGACATAGAAAAAAAGCTTGATGGCACATTTTTCAGATAATCAGACACTCCAGGAAATCCTGCTTCAGTCCCTTTTGTCATCTCTCAGTTCTGTGATCAAGCTATACTTCATCACGAACTTCAGCTGCACCAGACTGCTTCAGTGTACTGTCCTCTTTCTGGACCCTGAAATCTTCTCCTGATGGTGTTTTCTCCTTCAGGATCCATCAGCTACATAGTTCTCAAAAGCTTATATATATGTCACATGTAACAGAAAGTTGCTGTCCTGTCCACTTCACTAACTACTAGGATTTAACATTAAATTGGTAGAAATGAAGCTGCCGCTACTTTTTTTCACACATACACCTGTAAGAACGAAGAAGCAGACGGACCTTCAGCACCATGTCCTCTCAACAAGCTGGGCAAAGTCACAAAGTCACAAAGTGACAGTATTTATTGTTACATTCCACAGCAGTAGACCTGTAGGTCATGGGTATTCTAAGTTACTACCATTAGAGGGGGAACCATTCAGGGAGTGAGGTGTTTGAAATGTATAAAATCATATTGCTCATTATGTCTGCAAAGCTCAAATGTCAAGAGCCTGTAGCCTTGCTTGCAAGTCCAAGTCTTCTTTGTTTAGCACTTAGTTCAGAAAGCTGTCTTCAGTTTCTCAGGGTTACAATTATGGTGCTTGTCCAGGTCACATCTAATGTATTTTTTCCTTTTTTTTTCTTTTTCTGTTTTTTTTTTTTAGTGTTTTTGCTATTTTACTTATCCCACCTTTTCATCTTTACCACACAGATCCAGAACGAGCCACAGCTGAAAATTCCTGAGTCCTGTTTGGTTTTGAATGGTTTCACATGTTTGCATTTGTTGTGGACCACAATTATTTCAGTGTTGTCAGCCAAAACTATTTCAGTAACGAGCTAGTTTCTTTCAACTCTAAGTCCTCACACTTCAGTGAAAATTAAAAAAGCATCATTTGGAGCAGGGATAGTATTTTCCCTTTCTGTGGTCAATAAGCCAAACTGATTTTGTTGTTTTCTTTCTGAAATATGACACACTGGCCGTGGTAGTCTTGGTAGGTCAGGAAGCAAAAAGTTCATGGCCAGGTACACACATGGATTTCCAGTTAGCCAGCCACATAAACTGTTTTTTTCTTAGGTTTTTGTGTCTTTTCCCTTTTTTTAGAGGGTTGGTGGTGATAAAATGCTCCACCAGCATTGAGGCACTTGTAGAAACTTGCCATCTTTGACACTTATATTCTCTACTAATGCGGTTGTTTTTATCCACAAAAGTTATTTAACTTCTCCTACTGTGCAGATGACAAGCGAGTAGTCTGCTAAGTGTCCTCAGAAAATGCCTAATGTGTACTGACAACAGTGAGCACAGCCATTTCAACTAAAGAGCGTATCTAGAAAAGGTGAGGCTGTCCAGCTGTTATATAAGACTATGACTTTTGAAGATTGATCTGAGAGTATGTTTTAGTTAGTGTCCCTCAAGCCTCTGTTGAACTTTCAGCCCAAAATACACTGGATCAAAGAATAACCCTCTAACTGGGTGGTGAAGGCAAGAGGGGTAGGCATGTCTTCTGCTCTCTCATCTATTTTGTTTTAAACCCAGTGGTTAGAACTGGATGTTTGTGAGTACTTACAGACAACGGCTTCCTGTATGTAGAAAAGTAATCTAAAATTTCTAATTTTTATGATTGCTGATTCAGTCTAGAAGCATCTGCAATACATTGCTTTGTGCAATAATCCATGCAGTGAGCCCTCCAAATTTAGATAATATTTCAGCTTTACTGTTCTTCTTTGTTGCATTTTTCACTCTTAATGAAGAAATGGTTGTTCTTTAAATTGTTTTTCTTTAAACTAATCCTCAGTTTCCTCTGTTGGACACGGAAAGTCATTACATAGAAAGGATTAGTAAGGAGAGGGATGAAAACATTTGTTCAGCAGAGGAGATTGAGAGGCTAATGAAAACCAAAAACTGAAACTACAAATCAAAAGTTGAAATTCGAAGTTTGCAAGGGGAGTCTTGACTTCTCTTGCCTTAAGCATTAGGTAGTTTGCAACTCCAAACTTTCTATCCCTGCTAGTTTCTCAAAATTATGTCAGACCCTGAAAGCTTTTCCATGTGTACAAATCAATTTTAACATCTCTGTTTAGAAGAAGAGTAATATTACCTCATTAATGAGATCCCGTTTGACATAAAATCAATAGTAAAGTTATCGCCAAGCTTGGAAGCCTGCTGCAATGATGCATCTTCTGCTAGATCAACAACAGGCTTTGTTCCTGATTCCATTAAGAAAATTACATTGGCTCTGACTAGCCCCTGCTTCAATAGTGGGACCAAGCAAAAGAGGTGCAATTATTTACAGCATTAGAAATCTTGCTGCAGTTGGATCTAGGGGGTGAGGCTTTCTCTGAGGGGGAATACCCTGATGATGATGAGACTCCATATACAGAAGTACTCTGTGTAATGCAAAGCTTCTTGTCATTTTTGCAGTCTCTGGATGCTTGACAGCTTTTGCTGTGGTGTTATAAATGGAGTAAATTTCAATACCAGAGATATTTCAGTGCAGAACTACAATATTTCGTGGGACCTTAGGGCTCTGACTCAGAAGAGCTGCCAATTACAGAAGTAGTAGTTTAAGATGGTGGCTTTGCTGTTCTACTAGATGCCACAGTTCTCCCAGCAGAGATGACAGAATTGTCTTCCTAATTTGTGGCATTTCAGAGGTTGGTTTTTTGACTTAGATAACTAGTAGTTTTGATTTATTTTGATATACACATCATGTTCCAAAGTGTCTGGCTCATAAAGCATACAGGATTAAGGTGCAGCAGCTGAACTAGTCCTTGTTTTCAGCTGGGGGGCTCTTTAGTCATTACTACTAAATATAACACTGTGAAGCAGAGGCTGTGCACTACAGGTTCCTGCACTCAGGGGTGTGTTAATACTGGTGATACTGTGATGTCTCACCTGCAGGGTGGGTTGTAACTTGGTAGAGGTACTAGAACTATGCCTTGGTGCTTGTAAGGTCTAGTATGCCTAAGAGGTAAATTCAAATGATTTAAAGACTGCCTTTGCCTTTAGTGGCTCATTGAACCAATTTGATTAAGGTCCATTCATTTTTGTGGCCAACAGGATGAAATGGAGTTATGAACAAAGCTCTGTCATGTAGCAGAAGTGATCAATTCTGGGTCAGTGCTGGATGGTCTTGGATGTTGTCCCACAGTGTGGTGGGAGGGCATATATTTTTAAGAGTATTTATGAGATATATACAAAATGAAAGCAAAGCAGTAGTTCTTCTTTGTTGGGGAGTAGAGATGGTGCAGTTGTGATTCAGGTCGTACATTTCTGAAGCTGAATTAAATTATATTGAACTGTTGAACATATAATGATGAATATATTATAATTGAGTTTAGTGTACCTGTAAGTATTTATGTGTGTGTTTACAATGGTGAAAGTGGAAGGTAGGTGAATGCCACAGAAGGGACAGTAAGAAAGTCTATCCAGAAAAAGGTATATAATTGGTTTGAGGAGAGAAGAGTGCAAGAAAAAAGTGATAAAAATTAAAGTTGCTTGGGATTTTCTGGAAGTTGCAAATGAGGTGGTCTGTGATTTTTATATTGAGTCCAGTAGAGATGTGTTTGTAGTCTGGGTGTTACCTTCTAGTATGTTTGTAGTGCAGGATGAGGGTTAGATGATCACTTCATGCAGCTGAAGGCATTTCCCAAATGAAAAGTAATACTAGGAGCAGAGCCTGAGTAACCATCTTAACACCGTGTCCTGGCCTCCTTGTCACCCCACTGGCACTGACTTAGGTCATGTATACAGTGTAGCCCCATCAACATCAGCAATGTGTATGCTATGGGTAAATTTATCTCCACACAGAGAAAGAAAAGAGTTTAGAGCAAGGATTCCTTTGTCACTATCCTGGCTACAATCCCTTTACAAAATAATAATATAGAGTTTTAGCTGTGTCTTATTGTCTTATTACCATGAGGTATAAGGACAGTTTTTGAAAATAAAATAAGAATATATTGAACCCTTCTGTATTTTTTGAATGACACCTGGATACCTGGACTTTGAGTGAGGTACTTTGTAAATTCCTATTTTGTATGCCTCTCTAGTTTTTGATGTCTGATAGCCATCTTAAAAATTAGAGTGCACAGCACTCATTTTGTCTTTCTCTGAACTGCCACAAGTGCTGAACAATTCAGAAATTTTTGCAGTCTAGAGCCTATGGCATTTGTTCTATAGTGAAATGTAAATGGCCAGAGCAGTCTGCATTTCTTGAACACCACTTCTCTTCTTTCCCTTGCTTTGTGAGTGCATTGTAATTTGTTAAGGTGGGAAATTAGATAGACAACACACAGAGGAAGTTTCTTACTCTTGACACAACCAAGAAACATTCAGTGCTAGACACTTTCAGAACACACAATGCCAGTGTTGGCTTGAGGAGATCCAGAGACTTGTGGAGCTGCTTGATTAAGCTGTACTTTCAAGAGCAAACAGAACACAACCATGTATTTGGAAAGCACATATTGGTGTGGGGGGTGTCTGAAACTGATGATAATTTAAGCCCCAAGACTCAAGAGTCATTGGGAATGGCTGGATTTTTTCATCAACAGTAGGCTCTGCAGCAAAGATAACCTAAGTGTCTTAGGCTAAGCATCACTTGTTTTATATTAAGATCCATTTGTTACATTGGTATTAACATTTTTGACTTATTTCCCATGTGGACACTCTTACTTCTCTTTGGTACAGTGCAGAATCCTTATGCTAGAGATTTCATGAATTCCAGTGTTCTCTGTGAATGTCTATAACATTCTGTTGTCCTCTAGAATGAAATGGAAATACCTGGTGGCCCAGATTGGACGAATAGAAAGACCTTTTAAAATCATCCTGCTGTATTCAAACTGTGGAGCACAGGAGGCTGGAGTATTGGCAGTGGGCTCCTTGCAACTCAGGAACTGCTTTCATGGTATGCTGCAGAACAGACAGGTTTGGAATAACCAAATGCATCCTCGCCGAATTGATAAGTGTGATGAGGGTAGTCAGATAGGATTTAAATGAAAGCTGAGTCTCCTCTGGGATTTCTGGGAGTGCTTACCTGTGAAGGGTCTCATCTGCATGTATATACTTAAATGTGCATGCATTCTAAAGGCAGGGTTGAAACTCAGAATTATAGAATTGATTTAAGTGATCCTCTCTGCTTTTCAGTTTCACTTTGTTTGATCTTTGTATGGGGAAAAAAACCCAAAAAACCAACCAAACCCAGGGCTTGTACTACATTCAGCAACAAGGGTGAAAAAAGTCTTTACTTAGATTACTTTAGTATTTAATCTTTTTCTTAAATAATCAAGAACAAAAGACTACCCTGTGTCACCAAAGCCTTTGCCATACCTGGTTTTATATTCCAAATCTACAAGAAAGAAACATTAATCTGCAATCCATGGGTGAGTTCACTACTGCTAGGGTGAGAATTTCTGTCTAAAATGAAAATAATTGAAAAGTATTTTCTCCAAAGTACTGAGTGCTCATCTCAGACCTCAGTTTTACCCGGAGCTTACAGTTTTGTTGTGAATGTCATGCAAATGCTCCTCAGTAGCTGTGCAGAACCTTGCTGATGTCAGTTAGACTTGTTGCAGTGCAAGAATCTGTTGGCACAGGCAGCCTTCAGGTTGGAGACACAGTCACCTTCACTTCCTGGGTTGCATGCACTAGTATAATGTTATTGTCTCTGTTTTGAGGACTCTGTAGAAATAGCTTGGAGTGTAATGTAAAGAGAAAACAGTGGTTTCACAGAGCTGTTTCACAATATGTCATGACACTGGTTTTTGACCATATTAGAGAGTTAATTGTATTGCAGTCATTAAAGTTTTTATTTAACTAATGTTATATTTTTAATGTAATTTTTTTTTTTTTTACAGTCCTGGAGTTTTGAGGGGCTGCATACAGCCTGATACCCTGTACTCTTAGTCTCTAAATAACCTCATGCATGTATCCAGCACAACACAGTATCATGAAAAAATAGTATTTCAGACTATGTACCTGGATTGCTGCAGAAGTGTTCTTTTCTCTTTCTTCTGCAATTGATTGTCTAACTTTTGCAGAGTAGTAATAATTCCAGTGGAATTTCTGTTAAAGGACAACAGGTCCAGAAGACATCTACACAAACCTGCCAGTCCGTAACTGACCTGTGCACAAATGAATCTCCAGGGCAGGCTGGTTGTGTTAAACATCATGCTTTTGGGAAATATCAGACTTTTAAATTGTGTTCAGCATGGCTGATGTGTACCTGTGCAGTCAGTGCAATGCTTCCAGAGTATAACTGATTAGACCAGCTAGGGTGCATGAATAGAGTTCCTGCACAGGGAGCCAGCTTGCTGGGGTAGTAGTTGTCTTCACAGGCTGGATGTCACAGCTGGAAGCTGGCACAGAAATGAGTCAAATTTGTTAAATCTGAGTCTCAACAAGGCCTAGCAATGTGTCTGCCAGGACTGGAGCTAAGTGGGCCTCTCTGCCTTCAGCAGCAGTGTCATGCAGCATGCCACAGATGCCTGGCAGGTGCACAGTCATGAGTGCAGAACTGTGGAGCACACAAGAGTAGGAAATTGCAAGGTCCTTCATTTTAAAAAAAATTGTCTAAAGATAGCACAAACACAACACAAGCAGTACATGAAAAAGAAAGGTCATCATGAGACAGGTGATGTGCAGGAATGGCATTCTGGATAGAAACCTGCATAAAAAAACCAGAGATGAGTATAATTTCTAATCTAAAGGACAATTTCTGAGGTCCTACATGTGAAGACTGATACACATTAAGGGTCATACACATTCTGTCAGCTCATCTCATCTCTGAGCTTCTTGCCTTTTTTTTTTTTTTTTTTTGCCATTAGATAGAGAAAATCAAGATCTTTTTATATATGACAAAGGCTCCAGCTTACCCTGCCTTCATGGGGGCTGTGTCAGCCACCTACAGATCTGTGAATTCATCAGTGACTGCCCTGCCAAAGAACAGGAAGGAGTGAGGTGTGGTGAGTATGTGCCATGGCACTTTGTGGAAACCTTCATCCCATTAGAAGAAATAATTTAGAGTGAAAAATAAGTTAGATTGATTCCATCTCTAGATTAATTCAGTATTTTACCTCCTGCATTAATTTGGCCCATTTAAATTAATTGGATCCCCATATTCTCTTTGAAAATTCACCCTAAATAGAATAAAATGGATTACATTTTTTTGATTGGTTTGAGATTTTAAATATTGCAGGAAGGAGCTCAGTAACCTGCCTTTCATAGTTACTGCTACTTCAGTGAAAGGCAAAACCTAATTAATATGTCTGCAGCTGGGTGACCATTTCATTCTTGACCCAAGATCTAAACCACCTGTTCAGTGGAAGGTGCTAATCATCTTTCCCGTGTCAGCCACCAACAATGTAATAAATCTGTCCTTCCAAGATTCCAGTTTAGAGAACATTAGGACAGAGAAATCCCCTGACAAATATACATTTGGTGCTGAGAAGCATCCTTTAGCTTTGCTGCAAGTATAGTGTCAAAGATCTAAAATAATCTGTTGATTTGCCTTCCATTAAGTGGACACAGAGAACTGCAATGCCTGCAATGTCATTTGCAGCAAGGTTTTTACAAACATATGGCAGCCATTTACTATTCTTTAGATTATGGGAGCTGCAGTTCTGCACAGTATCTAGAGAAGAACAGCATAGGAAATTTTCAAGTATTTCCAGAAGCAAAGTGTTGGCTTTCTGATGGTGACTCTGGAAAGAAACCAATGAGACCTATTTTGACATACAAAAACTCTGTACCATAGTTCGGGGAGCTTGGACAACCACAGTGAATTTTCACTTTTGTTGTTGTTTGTGTACTTCCATAATCCAGTTTCTCCTATTTTCCTACTTTTTCTTATTCTCCATTGTAGACAGTCTCCCAGAGGGCTCACACTGCTCTTTTGAAGAGGGTCCATGTGGCTGGACACTGAATGAAACTGCATCTCATTGGTCTATTCGGGGCTTTTCTGAAATGATTCAAGATGACTCATTTGTAGGGTCTACCTTGCAGGCCACTGGTGGTAGGTTCCTCATAGTTCTCTGTCACTCTCTGTGTATACATGTACACAATAGCCTTGAACTGAAGTTTTTAAAGTTTGTTTATAAATGTTGGTGTCATTGCCAAATGAACTTTAGCATCAGTACTATCTATAACAACTTTATAGCTAAAACTAGCTTTTGACCTTGATTCAAAACTTTTATTAAACACTTTCTGCAACAAAGTTAACACAAAATTATGAGAGACTAGGATTGTCCTTCACCTTAAAAAATCATACAATGAATTTGCTTCTCTCTGTGTATAATACTTCCCTCCAACTTCTTCTGATGAGCTATGCAATTGCAGTGTACTTCAGCAGCAATATGATAGCTGCTGCATCACAAAGTAAAAATTGCCCAACAGAATTAGGCAGCTTGTAAAAACAAATCTTTTAAAGACCCTTGCCAGACTCCACCAGTGGGTTAGGAAGAGCATCACATGTAAGCATGTAAGTGATCACAATCATTCTGGGCCATAAAAAAACACACTAAAAAAAGAGTCAAAACATCCCCAGAGCTGCAGAACTGTCAACTTGGTAAATAAGAGGGAGAGAGAGGCCAGACTCTCATATACTTAGGTTGAAGGTCAGAAGTGCTAGCACACGAGTCTTGCCTCACAGTCCCGTGTCAAAATGAAGGGTGTGCATAAATGTGTCCTGTTTGTCTCTTGAGAGCTTGTACAAACTGTCCTTGGGAACAAAGACTACAAATAAGCTCTTCCAGCCCAGTGTTTGTCTCAGCGAGAGTCCTTGATGCTAACAGCATAGGAATTAGGAGTGTAGACTGGTATGAGCCCCTGTAGGCAATGCACTCGTATTCCAAGAACAGGTTTGAGATTTTGGCTTTTGTGCTGCTAAAATCCACCAGAGTGCTTATTATAGCTTTGCTAATAGATTTGCTTTTAAACCATACTTACACTTGGATGCACTTACTTACCTACATTAAGATTAAGGATGTTAAATTATTTCAAGAGATTACGCAAAATAGCAAAAGATCATTTTGTCTTCTCTGATTCACTTTTATGTTCACAGGGCATTTCCTCTACCTGCGAGCAGACAGCACTCAGACAAGTGGTATGGCTAAGGCTTACAGTACCAGCTTGCCTGCCAGCATTGCCACTGGAGACTACCAGGTATATCATTCTGTCTTAGCACCTTTGTGGAGTAAATCATCAGGCTGTAGGCACTGTTTGTACAATTAGCCCATTCTCCTGTCCCTCTGCCCACTCTGCAAAACACTGGAAAGCAGAAGAGTGGGCTATACTGCCTAGCTAGCTACTTGCTGAAAACTGGAAAGGAGATGTGAGGTGCAAGCCCAGTAAGTAAAAGCAGGAGACCCGAATCAATTACTCATTATGGAAAACTCCCCAGCCTACCTGTACCAACTATTCCCCTGCAGCTTAGCTGGTTTGTAGAAAAGGGAGCTGGCTGGCAGGGCTGTTGAGCTGTTCAGTGCACCTGCTGCTGAGACTTCTCTTCATAAATTCTTTAATGTTTTCATAGGAGTTAAACTTGACAGTTTCATTGAGAACAGGTGTGTGAGGTTAGAAGGATTAGATTTTCCAGAAACAGACAAAGATAATAAACTTCTGTTCACATTCTTCAGGGATTTCAAAAGGTAAGGGCAACCTGGCCTGGATAAAATCTCATGATTTGTCTTAACCTCAGTTCTCTACAGAAAGATTTGAGCAGCCCTGAGGTGCTGGAATTAAAAATACAAAATTTTTTCTATAGTCATAACAATTAGGAAAATTAAGTTGCAAGTTTGAGTTGGAGCCTAGCCTTGCTAGGGGAAAAAGAGAAAGCTTTAATGTCTCCTAATTAGAGCTGGGAAAAGGAATACAGTGCAGGTGCCAGAAATGTAGCTTCAGCATTTATATTTATTTATAAATCCAGGTCATATTTGCTGGATAATTTTAACAAAATAAAATGTGCTTGGAGACCAGTTCAAAAAACCAGACAAGGAAAAGCAGTAGCTGTTGGTTATTGTGTAGAGGTCACAGGAGATCTGGATCCATTCTCTCCTCCATTGGCAAGGATTTGGATTCACATTTCAGGAGCAAAGAACTTTCCATGGTTGTTCTTTGCAGCACATGTCTATGTGCTCCCTTTCCTGCCAGTACAGGAGCTGTCTGTAATATAAAGAGCAGCTGAGCATTCAAAGCAATAGTAGAAATGGCAGTTTTCTTTTCCTCTGTGGCAAACTGGAAGTGGTTGTTCCAAAGATAGAGGAATGAGTCTTGCTTCAAAATATTCTTTAGCCTGGTGATCAGATTGTTCACCTGTCATATGGCTGCTACTATACAGATGGGGCCTATGAGTTGGAGCAAATACATGAATTGAGATTTCCTTCCTCTAAAGTAAATACCCCTTATTTCAGGGATATTTGGGGCAGGACAGCTCTCCCCTCAGAGAATGTGATAGCAAGGAAAGGAGTGCTCTCTCACCCAGATGGTGTCTGAGGCTGTGTCATCAGTGATTGAAGAACAGCTGCCCAATAGGAGTGTGAGTAGGGTCTTCCCTGAAAAAGTTCTGTGCTAGGAACACTGGTGAGTCATACACAATGAATTGAGTGTGGGTTAGTGATCTCTGTGATTAAACAGTTTGAGCCAGGCTCCAAGGTTTGGTGTCTCAAATCCCCAGGGAGGGGAGAAGTGACTATCTTTCCCTTTGGTCACAGGTTACCACTCTTTTTCTCTTCTGCAGGTCCAGTTCTCAGTGCATGTTTTTGGCAGCTACAATGGTACGGTCTCCTTCTCTGTCAAGGAAGAGATAAAGGGAGCTCCAGTCACTTTGCCAATGTGGGAAAGGACAGGTAGCTGGAGTGATCACTGGTTCCTCATCACTTTATCAATGCCAATGCTTCAGAACAGGTAAGAGTTCCACCATCAGCATCCAGGGTTTTCCCTATAGATGTAGCAAGTTGTTACTGTCTTTATTGTGAAGTGTCACATTCATTCTTGCCTTCTTTCATGGCATTTTCAAGTGACTCTGCTTGCTCAGGAAGTATCCTGCCACAAGTGCAGATCTTTGTGCTCATACACAGCTTAGCTCAACACAAGCCCACACCATGTGACTGCACTTCTGTGCACTCTCCAAGCAGTATTTAGGTTTTGGGAATAGGAAGGGTCTGTACTAGAAACATTTCACCAATGTGAAAAAGACAGTATACTCCCAGTAGCAACGTGTTCCCAGAAGGTAAGTAGCTACATTGGCACAGCTGCACTGTGTACTCCCACAGTAAAAAACAGTCATGTTAGTCAAATGGGTGGTAAACACAGTTTAGCCAATACAACTGTCTAGTCTAGGATCTATGTCAGTGCAGCCTAGGCAGCTGGAGATCATTTGTCACCACATCACTGATACAATAATCTCAGGAAAAGACTGTTGCCCAAATCAGCCTTGCACTACAGTTTTCACAGGTTGAGATGTGAAAATACAGTGCAATATTGGTTCTCAAATGAAGTCAGGTATTGAAGATTCAAAGAATTTCATTGCAATCTAACTTTATCCAGGTATTTCTCCTCCCTCACCCAGTGTCACTCCATCTCAAGCTATGTAACTGGTGTTGGCAGCTGGTTATTTTGCACAACAGGAACGTTATTTTTTATTTCTCCAATCTGTTCTTTTGCATCTTATTCATGAAGGTCTGTTTCACATGAAACTTAAGACAAAAAAAACTCCAGATCTATACATATACTGAATGTGGAATACTGATTATGAGGGTCCTTTTAACTTCAAATATTCTTTGCATCTTTGTGTAAAAGGCTAAGGCATTTGGGTCTGGAAGTGACAGCAATTCAGACCCAAGGAGAAGTAAAACTCAGAAAGAGAGAGAGAGAATGTTGTTCTACCTTCTTTCTAGTTTAATTACATGATTACCTTTGGTCTCACTAATATCATGTGTTCACCTTGTGTACCTTTGCCATGTATTATTTGTATAGAGTAGGACTGGTCTGCATGTTGGTCCTATATTTAATATTCTTGTCTGACTTAGTCTGGAGCCCTGGGGATTAGTATCTGTTTAGTTATGAATATGCAAAATATGACCAGTGAATTTCTCCAGAATAGCTCTTTTCCCAAAGTACTTTCCTGTGAACCAATCACAGCAGAGACCTTGGGGTTCTTTGGGGGTATTTAAGACCTTCTGCCTCCTCTCATATATGGTCCCTTTTGCTTGTTCCCTGAAGTCTCCAATTGTCTTAAAATTTTGACAGATTTTCATTCACATGGGAGAAAAGCTCATCTCTGCCATGTGACTCTCTATCTCACAAATTTCACATCCCACTTCCAATATCTGGTACCACAGAGCACTTAAAAAGTTACAAGCATTTTTGAGCATGGTCAAAATTTTGAGTCCCTGCCTTACCTCATCCTCAACACTAGCAAAACCTTTTGATTGCTAGAAAAGTCATACCAAATCACTCAAAATAGAAAAGTTCATCCTAAATTGGTTTAAGGTTAGTGAAGTGGTAAACAAATATGTATAATGAACATTGCTGTACAGTATTAGTACAGTTTGGCATAAACCTTCATTAATGACTTTTCTGCCTATTTATACGTGCTGACAAGTTTCTCTGGTAATGCAAATTACAGCAATGCTGTGCTTAGGGAAATTTTTAGTGCAGATTTTGGGGCTATCACCTTGTTTTTCTGTATCCTAAATCTTTTGGAGACTCCTGTCCTTCTCTTGCTGTAGGAAAGGGCTATATTTTTCCCTGGTTCCTTAAAGGGGTGATAGTCAGCAGTAGGTAGGAAAGGGATGGATCACACAGGGAGCAGGCATAGACATGAATTGCAACACAAGTAGTTGCTGTTGCAGGTCCTGAACTCGATGGGGCCAAAAGCAGCAGAGCCTTAGCAGAAGGAATGATGAAGCCATGGAGGTAATATATGGGTAGTATGTAGCAAGAGCTTCCTCCAATGAATTTCTTAGAATAGAAGGAAAACCAACCACACAGCTTGCCGATCAGCCTCCCAGCTGGACATCTAATTACTTGGAAAACTGCTTCTGGTGATCAGCTGGCAAATTCACTTACTTAGTTCACACCACACACAGGGAAAAAGGTTACTGTCAGAGAAAATCAAACAGGCAAAAGACCAGACATCAGAGAGCTGGACAATGTAATATATTGGAATAAGCAAAAAGAGTTCAATGAGCAGGCACACTGGAAACCCCTTTGGCTAACATAGCACAGAGTTCAAAAGGCAAATTCCTCCCCTTTCTCTGAAGTTATGAGGAAGAGGAGGCATACAGAGGTCAGAGTTTACGAGATATCTATTCTCATGCACTGGGAAAGAAGGATCATACCCCAAGTTCCCATTTGTATTCAGCTGAAGCAGAATTCTACCTTGTAGTGCAGTGCCATGGACCCTCTTCTGTTCTGTCTCCATCAACCAGATGCAGCAGATTGACCTGACCAAGGGTATAATGCCATGTGAGTGCCTTAAGTAAGGGGTAGGCTGTGTGTTGCATCTATGTCTGTGGGTCCTAGAACTGCCCTAGTTTGGGCTCAAGGTGCTGTGACTCTCTTCCATCAAATGACTGAGGAAATTACTGTATTGTACCAGTGGACTTATGTATGAGGTTTGAAAATGCAAAACTATTGCTAACCCTGCGAATGAAGAGGAGTGTTTCTATAGGAAGGGGAACTAATGACAAATTCCCCCACTAACCCCACAGCTAAGAGAATGGTTATTCAAGACACCATTGATTTGCATTCGCTGCACCAATGCTTACTCCCAGAGTGCTCACATCCTCAGGTGTGGATGTCTTCATTTAAGCACAAGGAGTCATTCTTGAGTTGGGGTATAAGCAGCTTATTCCAAAAGATTTTGATGTGGCTATGCAACATTATACTAACTGTTGATGTCAACCAATATTTAGCTGGTGGGTGGAAAGCACACACTTATTTTATTGTCACTAATTTGGGACAAGTGTGTTCCTAGGTTGAATGATTAATGTGTTAGGCAGGTCAGTGCTCGATCTCTTGTAAATCACCATTGAGCTTCACCAGTGACAGCAGTAGAGGTCCTCTCCATATGCTTTTAATAAGCTATAAATGGACTGGACATCAGACATCTGTTTATTTCTGAAATTTAATGAAAAAAATTCCGTGCTGTCCATTAGAAGGAGATTCCTTTTCTTTCTTCCTTGTGAATTCAGAATGTAGCAATGAATGTGGGACATCACAGAGCTCCTAGGTAAGTAACTATACACCTGGTCACAGTGGGAAAAGATGAGACAGCCCAAAGAGTGAACACTTCAGGAAGTTGTGGCTGAAATCTAACATGTCCTGACCTTCTGAAATAAACTCATGTCATCTTGTTGAGTTACACTGTCTGAGGATCAGGCCCAAGATATTTGGATATTCTGTTCAGTTTTTACTCTGTCTCTTTGGGGGTGGAAAGGAGGAGAACTTTTTTCCCCTACCCTTTTACATGTGTCTAATTCCCTGACGGTTTCTGGTAATTGAATAGGGATGGTTGTCTGTGTACAACTATTATATCTGGGGGACAGTAAGTTGTATTTCTACATGTGTGTGCAGACAGCAAGGGAAGTAGGGCTCTCATTCTTGTTCCTCATGAAATGTGGGATTAGATGAACATTGGTTGGTCCTTACTAGGGTCTGATGTGTGTCTAAGACTTAGAGCAAGCCCTTTTGGCTGCTCTGCAGGGCATGTCTGGAGAAAACATTGTAAATAGTGATGATCATGTTCGGTGACAAGGAAACATCATATTTTTAGGGTTTGGTTTCGTTTTTTCCCCTCCTGCCCTTTTGTTGGTCTTTCCTAAATCTTCTGTCTTATTGCAAAGGTTTCAACTGCAACTCCTGGCAACCTGGGGCTGGAATTCCCAAGCTGATATTGCTATCGACAATATTACATTTGGACTGGACTGCTTCACTGACGGTGAGCCACTTAACGAATTTTGGTAGTGTAATCAGCATCCCACAGATCCAGGACACACGTTCTGTCCTCCCCACAGGGTGCACATGGGTCACTTGTGTTTGCTTTTTCAGCACAATGGGATTTTATCTCAGACCTACCGAAGATTGCAAGTCAAGGACATTTTATGGTCTGTTGAAGTCTCCCAGTACTGTTTTTTTCTCTAAGCTGGGATATCCTGTATCACATAGTTGAGACCTGTCTGTGTGTCTTGGCAAGAAACCCTAGACTTATTCCTTCGCCCCTAAGAGGAAGGATTACATCACACTCTTCTTCACAGTTGCTGCTGACCTATGCACTCTGGCAATTGATTGCTGAACGGAATTTGTTGAAATCAAAGGGGAAAGTCGCCATATTTCAGTGAAGGAAAGGAAGAAAATGAAGGAATAAAATGACTCTCCAACAATAAGGTTTAGATTGCTACAACAGGTTTGTTTTACTCTGTGAGGAGGTACATTCACTGTCACCGCCAGATATATAACAGATTTGTTTTGCTTCCTTACTAAGAAACTGACTGACTATATATTACATAGAACAATGGAGCAATTGCTACCCTCTGAAACATGTTAGCAAGAGCTGGATTTTCTCAGCACACAAGGGGAAAGAAGTTACATACTTGACTCACTTGCCAGTACTAGAAATGACCTTCTTTTGGTCCCTGGAGAAAAGACATATGCTCTGATGTAAAGGAACTGGAGGATATGTAGCAGTTGAATTGTGACTTCTGTTGGTGACAAAATGTGCATTGGTGGTCCTGTGCCACTCTTCATGTGTCACCACATCCAATATATCAGCATTTAGGGTAATAACAGATCCCTGCTGTGGCTAGCTGTAGCCTAACATAACATACAGGAAGGCTTATGTCAAAACAGATGTGTGTTAAAAACTCACCAACAAAAGCCCCTTTTCCTTCCCATCCTTTTCTTATTCAATCTCCTGTTCTCTGCCCCTTTGTTCTGTGGGCACTGAAACTGCTTTTCTATAAAATGCTCGGCATGTGTATTTCCATTTGAAATTAGGAGGAGAAGCTGTTCCTTAATGGTAATGTCATTTCTTCACACCTGCTCCTTAACAGCCCTATCTCCCAAACACCTTGGGACCTCCACATTCACACTTTGTTTTGAAATCTTGAGGAATCTGAAGGGGGTGATTCCAGATGAGTTTGTGCCAGCTGATGTGCACCCAGCTGTTGGAGTTTACTGCCTTTCTGAGAGCAGATATAGCCTTCAGTTTACCCACAGACACTTTGTTGGGTCTGGTGTAGGTATGCATCCTTGGCCAAATAAGTGGGGTGTAAATGCCCCTTTAGCAATGTTATCAGAGCTTGTCCATTAGACCAGCCAAGTTACTCTGTATTTTCAGTTGATGTAAATCACACTGATGTCAAAGAGCAGTTGGTACTTACCCCATCTGAAGGCATGACCCAGAGATGTGTGAGTCATGCAGAAGAAAGACATCATGAAGGAAACATGTTTGTCTGAAGCCTTGTATTTGCCACTGTTCCTTGAATCTTCTTTGCAAATTGACATTTTCTCGCCTCTGAAAGCAACCCCTTGTATTTGTCTTCTCTTGACTTTAATTCAGTTAGGTTGCAGAGAAGCCTAGCAGCTCTGCTGTGTTTTCAGTAATGAAATTATTTTTCCCTGGCAAGGACAGGTTTCAGATGTCAGAGACAGAGCCAATTAAAATCCAAGCAGTGAATTCTTTTCATGAGGGCAGCAGGAAGGATGTATGGCAGGAAGGAAGGATTTGCTGCTTGCTAGGATGTAAATATTATTTTCTCCACCTCTTTCAATCTTGTAGTTCAATTCTCTACAAAACCCAACGCAGACTGAAAACATTGTTTATGTATGCAAGATGGGAAAGAAGGTGAGATTTTCCATACACCTCAAAATTGAGAGGAGAGTTTCAGTAAGATTTAAAAGGAGAGCAACTGGGTAGTGAGGGCAGTTCAAGAGACATCAATAAGGACAAAAACCAAACAGACCATTCTTTGGATGGCAGCTCCTGGGCACTGACAGATGTTTTCACTTTGAAAAAGGTGAGACAAAACCATCATTTGGCTTACACGATCACCCTGTGTAAGATGGTGTCACAGACCTGCATGACACATGTTTGTCTGGTTCATTGTAAGAACTTTGGATGAACAGGCATAAAGACTGTTTTAGTTAACCAGTGCTTTCATAGGAAGAAGTCTGGATTTTTAATGTCTAAATATGAAAATGTGGACTGGCATGGCAAAAACAGTGCTGATAGTTGCCCTCCTCGCTGCCTTTGTTATTAGCCTTTTGCACTCTGAACATTATATCATTCCAATTAAGGTTACAGGTTTGTGGTTTATCAAACTCTACTGTCCTGACCTAGAAATTACATTTAATTCTATGCATAATTTCCAACTTCCCAGAAGACTCTCTTATAAATGACAAGACTGCCCAATGAGAGCTTTTGTGTAACATATCTCTAGTTCTTGACTTTAGAGTACCCAGCCCAACAAAGTCTGATTCTGTTGATCTGCTTGTCTCTATACCTGAGTGGTGAGCAGTGGTTCAAGACTCATTACTGCCTCATTTCACTGATGTAAGAAGGTGTTGACTGGAAATGCAATAGATCAGCCAAAGGAATGGGGAAAGAAGAAGCTGGTGAAGCTTCCCCATTCTCTGTCCCACTTCATGACAAGCTGAAGAGGCTTCCAGGATTACTGCAACCTGCATTAGTAGGGTGGCATCTCTGAGGATGCCATTCACACCTTGAGGATCCTGTGAGGCATCTTACTCGGCTTAATCTTGGCCACCAGACCTCTTTTTTTGTTACAGTCCCAGAGACAGAGGAGTAGGAGAGAATTGCTTTAGCTCTTTGCCTGCACCAGGTGCCTTGTCTTTCTCCTTTATACTTCTCTCTGTCCCTTTTCAATGGGACATTGAAATGGGGAAATCAACAACATTAGCTAAAACTTGGAGAAAGAAGTTCCATGGTCTTGATATTTTTCTGATATAGATATACCTTAATATGAATTAATTGTTGTTCCCTTCCATTCATTTACAGTCAACATGTTGGCTGTTAGAAGAGGAAGTGAAAGCTAAAATAGACTGGAGCACCAGCCCCTGGATCCCAGGTCTGCCCCGTGTTTGTAGAAAATGTCACTTAACAAGTTCATGTCAGACAGTGGATAAAATATCAGCCTTCTAAGAGTTAACAGCTCATGTGGACAGAGCAATGCTCAGCTAGTCTTGCAGTTTGTCTGCTGCTGAGCACAGAGAAGACAGAAATTTTATTCCACAATGTGAGGGATTGAGACTGTTTGGAGAAGGAGGAAAGATTGTTTGTTTGAAAATGAGTCAGTGCCTTAGGATACTCAGTTGGAATATTTTAAAAAAAATACCTGTAGACACACAGATCGACTCTCTGTTTTAGAGAGTCATTTACATTCCTTTACTCTGGCAAACATAACCGGACTTCTTGTACATTGCTAAGTATCTGAAACTGTTGTGACCTTTGGGATTTGTAATTCAACGCAGGCCCTGGGAGCATATCTTCTGGTCATGCATTGTATTTTTCATTCTGTTTTCCTTCTTGTGTTTGATTAATTTCATTTGGTTTTGGTTAATTCAATTTTTCACTGGTTTGACAACATCTATTGAAGTTCTCTATCTCAGTATGAACAGTGTGTGTCAGCACAAAGCTTTCTTTTACTTCCATCCATCAATGTGCTTTCAGTTAGACCTGGGGGGAATATTCTCAGGAGTAAAAGCCCAGCAAGGTCTCCATGCTTCAATTAGTTATTTGGCCTTTCTGACACAGCTAACAAGGGTGTTAATTATCGCTATTTAGAGCAGTGGTTTTGTGGCAGAGATAATTGTCCATCTGGAACTGAGTCTCTTTTGAATAGAGCATCAAACAGCTGTTAGATTCTCACAACTGGAACAAATTGAAATATTTGTAATGTTTTTCAACTGATGAAAAATGTTCAGTATTAAATTAACTGAAGGCTCATAAAATGGAAGGAAATCTGTTCTTTTTCTTATAGATATTTTCCAACCAAATATCTGCATTAAAATGGTTAATTTAACTATCGAAATATGATGTTTGTAGATTATAAGGCAAGGGTTCACTTACTACTTTTTGTAAGGCAGTATTAGTTGCGTGGTGTTCTCAAGGCATTCAGATGTTTTGGATCAGCAATTGACTTGAAGTCCCTCCACTCTGAGAAAGGGTTCATTTTTAAAGGCCTGTTTCATTGGTCAGAAATGTAAAGTTGTGCTCTGTCGTTTTCAAAAAAGTTTGTCCAAACATTTACAGCTAGTGTCAAGGGTACACTGCTGTTTCTGAACTATGTTAGTGAGACATGTAATTTTATTTAGTGTTTTATTCTCTAAGCAAGGTCTCAGGTGCTCAGAGTTGGTTGCTGAGAGAGGAGTAATCTGTTAGGCTGGTTTACTTACTGTGACACCACTCAAAAAAAAGATAATGATTTTTGTATCACTCTCCTTTACATCTCCACTCATTGACTGTCCACAATTGTCACCTGACCATTTGACCAGCAGAGCATCAATACCTGGTATCTGTTCTCTCACATTACGTTTTTCCTAGACTGTCTTGTAATCACAGTTAGTGCAATTTCCTGTCCAAGGAGCTTGTCCTGCATGGGATAACATGGAGGGTCTGTGTTCATGTGAAGACCCACTGACTTCAGCACAGATACAAGTAGTTAACCTAAGACAAGAGCTCAAAAGAATAATACAAAATTGTAATTGTTTAAAACATCTTTTCTGCCCTAGGTAATATATACTTAATTTAGCCAAATGCTTGTACTTAATTCATTCATGTAATCTTGGAATTTTCCATCCCTCTTTCCTACCATCCTCCCCTATCTCTCTTCTATTCTACAAACTATTACAGGAAGGCAAGCAAATCATTTTGGTGGGAAACGCCAATACCCACGTGAGATTAGTATCCCGGATGAGCACCTTCTGAACCCCCTGGAAGAGCCCTCCCTCCCAGGTACATAGTTCGGTAATGAAAACCTGTCTCTTGACAATAAAAAGAGGCTCCATTCCTGTTTCCTGTGTGTGATCTGCCCGCCCTATAGGAATAGGGCAACTATATATAATCCCTGCCAAAGATATGGAGACCATGGGGAAGCAGTTTGCTGGAGCCCAACGCACCAGTCCTTAAATAGCCGGTCCTCTTTAAAGAAAAGCAGAATCTCTTTAAGTAAAAGCAGAAAATGCATGGCTCAAATTCAGAGTAAATGAAAGGCAGCTCAGAAGCAAATGGTGTAGACTGGCACAGAAAGCTGGGAATAGAGATTTACTGGGATTTGGTGAGCAGTGAAGCTGAACAAAATCAGTGCAGAATAGGTCTGTAAAGATGAAAACCCAGGAAGGGGAAGTAAGTATGGATCAGGAAATTCACTGAAGATAAAAATTGGATGAAAAACTAGGAAAACAGTGGACACTGGGGACTAGTTTACTACTAGGAGCAGAGATTGCCACTCTGGAGGACAGATAAAAACTCTCTGGGTGAGAAGAGTGGTCTAAAGTAGGCGTGGAGAAGTTGTCTTTGAGGCTGTTTTCCAGCCAACAACTACCACTGTGTGACTGTACCAGCTCCTGAAGACTGTGTCCACCTGAAAAGTGGCAATCTGCACTGCTGTCAGTTTCCATAGCTCAATGGACAGAGTCTTCTGTAATGTAGCTGACACTAGTACTGCAGTGATCCATCCACATATTCACAGGATGACATCTGTTGGGGATAGTTCTGCTTGCCTTTTCCTTTAAACAAGACTGGAATTTTTCTTTTAAAGGGCTGTGATTTTTACCTCTACTTTAATCATTCAGCTCTTAGACAGTTTTACATTTGACTCTGGCTCTTGTGCACTCACTGCATCACACTGTTTTTAGATATGTTATTGCAAACTTTTATTCTTAGGCCTCATCTCCTTCACTGGACAAGGTGGATATGTTTGGATCTTGGACAAGGGTTGTGAAATGAAGGAGAAAATTATCTGCTGCACTACTGTAGAAACAAAAGAATAATATTTAATGAGAACGATGAAAAAAATGGCTTGGAGAAGAAGGGCCCCTACTGAAAGTAGCAAGAGGCTGTCCCCTGCCTCTTGCTGTTGCCATGCACTTCTTGTGCAAGCCTGAGACAAGTCATTGAAAACTTTTACTGTGTTGCATAGATGGTCACTAATAGTAATGGCAGATGTTTCCAACCCTTGTTTCTGTGTACATGCTTCAGTTCCCATCTGGAAAGCCAAGTACCTCCTTGCTTCATACTGGCACTGAGACAAGAAATTTGATCATGTGTGTGAGACACTTGGATAAACCCCTTTGCAGCAGTCCCCTACCTTTCCCCTTCCCACCTTCCCCCCCCAAAAAAAAGAAAAAATGGATGGGGTTTATCTCCAGTCCATGATTTATTAGATAGTGTGCAAGAAATAAGGTGAGAGGGACAAAACGTGAGCAGTGACTATACACAGCGCAGTAGTTGTCCTATGACTAGAAAAAAGTGGGGATAATACAAGTACTCTGTGATCTTATAATTAAGAGTGGTAATCTCAGTGGATTGGATTATGAGGGACCTGCATTAAATTGAATGGATAAATGTAACTTTAGTATGTACTAACTTTCAAGTCCTCACATTGTAAATGCAAGTTTAAGCATTTTTTTGGTATAACTATAAGAATGTGATCAAATAGATGTACTGAGTTTTAAAACCCTGCAGATAATATATACTACTGTAACAAGATCTTTCCCTTGATCACATGTTTTTTATACAGAAATAGTTAATGTTCTATGTGAATAATAATATAAAAATAATTATAATTTTGTTATCAAAGCAAAATTAAGGAAATATATCAACAAGAGCAGTTGTTTGTTTCAATTACACTTGTCCTTTGGTTATATAGTTCTGTGAGTTATTGCACATGTGACTGGAAAGCTGCCAGATGGAAAAGACCCTGGGTGTGTTGGTTGACACCTGGCTGAGCATGAGCCAGCAGTGTGCCCAGGTGGCCTCCATCACTGGAGGTATTTTACAGATGTGTATATGTAGCACTTGGGGACATGGTTTAGTGGTGGACTTGGCAGTGTTGGGTTAACAGTTGGACTCAATGATCTTAGAGGTCTTTTCCAACCTAAATGATTCAATGATTGTGTCTGAGAAATACAGGGAAGCTCATATCTGACCCAACTTTTGCTGTTTTGGTCACAGGAGACCCAACTGTTGTTCTCTGGTGGTTCACAACATGTGGTGCCAGTGGTCCACATGGGCCAACTCAAGCTCAGTGTGACAGTGCCTATAAGAACAGCAATGTGTCAGTGACTGTGGAGAAGGAGGGCAGGCTCCGGGGAGTGCAAGTCTGGAGAGTGCCAGCCACAAACCGATACAGGTGAGTTTCAGCATGTGCTGGAGAGGCAGCCACATTTAACTACTTTTTATTTGTGGAGTTTCAGCAGCCATAAATGTGGGACCATCTGTACTGAGTGGGTGGAGGGGACAAAGAAATAGGAGTGGTAGCTATAAGGATCTGTGTACTGAGCTACTATGAAACATGGCAGACTGGAGTCGTGTCCTAGAGATCAGAACAGGGGTGAGAATGGGCATGCAGTCAAATAGAAGTGCTGCCGTCATTTCAGTACTAAAGCCTTTGACTTCTAGATTGGACTATACCAGCTCACGCTATTTGCTCCTGAAGTCTTTGCTTCCAGTACTGTGGTGTAGGGTTGGTCTATCCTCTTGGGCAACCTAACTACATGTGTCTCAGAAAAAGAATAGCCATGAGTGCTGCAGGAGAGGAGCCTGCTCTGGAGCAATGCCTGTTTGGAAAAGAAGGCTGCGGAGACCTTGCAGATGGAGTTACTTGGAGGATGGGAAGTGTGAGAGTTTTTCTTTATTTACTTTTCCTTGCAGGATTTCTGCCTATGGAGCAGCTGGGGGGAAGGGAGCCAAAAACCACAATAAGAGGTCCCATGGGGTCTTCATCTCAGCCACCTTCCACCTGGAGAAAGATGAACTGCTGTACATCTTAGTGGGGCAGCAGGGAGAAGATGCCTGCCCTGGGGTGAGAGCCACCAAGCATGTGTGGGCAGAGACCTTGTAGATATGATTTAGTGGGTGGCTTGGGGTTTGGTGATAAAAGATAGAAATCCCAGAATCCAGTAATGAGACCCAGTCAGGAGAGTGGAAAGAACCAATAAAGCAAGTTAGAAAGAATCTCAGAACAAATATAAAGAACTCTGAAAAGAATAACAATCCCAAAATGCATAAACAAACATGAAGCCCACAGGAACTTTGCTTTAAGCTCCTGGTCTTTGAAATAAGTCCTTCATCAGCTTTCTTGTGCTTATTTTAAGCAGGAAGCTAGTAGGTGAGAGTGGTGTGCTCCCTCTCTTGTTTTTCCACAGCCTAGGTTTCTTTCTTCTGCCAGGATTCCAGATAGTTTACTATTATTTGTGGAAGTGTCCAACAGTGTTGTGGCTTCACTGTGTTACATACTCTCCAAGCTTAGAAACTAACGTCTGAATCCAAAACCAATCAAAACCAGTGAGAATCTTCCCACTAACTACAGTGGCCCCTGCATTAGCTATTTGTACTGATGAAAAAAACTTACGAGAAATGCCCATGAATGCTTATATATGTGTCTTTTAATGCTAGTCTCAATGATTTGAAAGTCCTTTTATCACTTAGGCTCAAAACCTGCCTCTTTTCAGCATGAGTTCTTTGATACTGTCTTTTTCCAGAAATGTGGTCTGTTAAGCCCTGCCCAGGAACAAAGTTGTTTTGTCTTTTCCTCACAGACTGATGTGTTTTGTAATGCATAAACTTTTCTTGTAGGCATTCAAAATTACTGTTTACCCTGCCCAGAGCATATGATGCCTTACCACCATGCTGCAACAGATTTTAAAACCAGCTTTTCTTCACTTTATATAGTACAAGAGTTGTATCTATCTATCAATATATTTGTATATTTGTAGTTCCCTTTCCAGTGTTCTCTCTGGTCTCAAGTCATAATATGAGAAGTTGTCCATTAGTCCCTTGCATTTCATGACTTGTTCTCCAAATTGCAAAGTATAACCCCACACTAACTCCCTTTGGCACATACTACTGGAAAAAGTTTCAGTACATTTTTCCCACTTCCAAGGTCCAACATTCTTTGACTTTGGAAATCCTAATTAATCTGTATATTGGGTAAAAAATGTTTGTTTTCCTTTCTCTGAAGAAGTTCTGCAGCTCCAAACCTTGATTCTCTCTCCTTAGATTTACCCCAGTTGCTTTTCCCTGGTTTTCATTTACCTTGTCATCTTTTGTTCTCTTGCTTGAGTTAACCAGACAAACTGACTAAGAAAGGCCATGTACCACCACCAAGAGAATCGAGAAAGAGCTCTCCCTCTGTCAATTTTCAGCCAAGCTCAGTCTCAATCTGGAGATGAGATGCAATTGGCAGAAACTGGAACGAACCCTGAATGTTCCACCTGAATGTGATGAAGAACTTCTTTTCTGTGAGGGTGACTGAGTACTGGAACAGGTTTCCCAGAGAGGTTGTGGAGTCTCCTTCTCTGGAGATATTCAAGAGCTATCTGGACACAATCCTGAATTATGTGCTCTAAGGAAGTCTGCTTGAGCAGTGAGGTTGGACAAGATGACCTCCAGTGGTCCCCTCCAACCTTTCCCATTCACCCATTCTGTGATTTCGTGTGAAGGAGAGCACACAGGAAGTAAAACTGGTGCCACACAGGAATAAGAAACTGAGTCTCCAAGTTATTTCTCCAAGTTGTGTCAGGTCACCTCTGTCTGCTTTATGCATTTACAACATTGAGAAATACCTAAAAAATACAGCAGTAAGAAAGTTCCAAGAATTAATCCATAATGCAAAACATTTTAATGGTTTTGGTTATAAGAAGTCCTAAATATGTGAAATATGAATTATGTGATAACAATAATGAGTTAATTATTATATTTTCATTGCATGTATAATGTGAATTTGCAAATCAGAGGTAACAGATGGATCTATCCCTCAGCTGTTGGTCCTTGCAGAAGAGTTCACTTTCCACAAAGATAATCTACATACTGGTTTATATATGTCTGATCTACATGACAAACATGATATTATTATATTGAAATACACAGACAATGCTCAAGAGTTGGACTTCACTGATATTTGAGTGCATCTCTTGTCTCCTTTCAGAGTAATCCTGAAACTCAGAAGATCTGCTTAGGGGAGTCATCTCTCATTGAAGAAGATTACCAAAAAAAAAGAGACTTGAGGGAATGGGCTGGAGGAGGTGGAGGTGGAGGAGGAGCAACCTACATCTTTAGAGTAAGTATTTCTTTGCATCCTGCATTAGCAGTGACCAGCAGAACAACTAGCTCTCACTGTCAATCACGGGGTATGACAACCAGGTCTTTAAAAAAGGTGATGAAAAAGGAGTC
This sequence comes from Acropternis orthonyx, assembly GCA_035583155.1. Taxonomy (NCBI): domain Eukaryota; kingdom Metazoa; phylum Chordata; class Aves; order Passeriformes; family Rhinocryptidae; genus Acropternis; species Acropternis orthonyx. The sequence goes on along the minus strand of JAWWEU010000158.1, from coordinate 26,135,608 downwards.
TACCTCTGCTGTCTCTCTCTCCCCCTACCTTCTGTCTTTCTTTGTTTCTTGTCTTTTTAATTATTTATCTATTTTCATATGCCTGATCATATTTGTCACTGTCACTAAGCTAGTTGAACTTGTTTCTCAGTTCTTAACAGCTCAGATCTGGGAATTATACAAGGATCCCACTTTAATACTGGTGGCAGTCCTAAAAAAATGAATTCCAAAACCTTGGTGTTCAGTTAAACAGTTACTTTTTGTACACAGGAACATGGTGTAAAACATTTTTGTAATGGCTCTGTGAAACAGTCAGTAGCATTGCCCTGACCTTGGACCGCTCTTCTTTGGGATGCTTTCATGCTCTTTGATGAGTTTATGTGAGTTCACATAACCAAAGGATGTGAAGTTTTTCTGATGTTTGATGGGGGGTTTTCCAGCAGAAGGATGGGATTTTCGAACCTTTGCTCATCGCAGCAGGAGGAGGAGGAAAAGCCTACCTGAAGGCTCAGGACAGCTCCCTGGATGATGTACCCTTGGAGCAATTTGAGAACAACACTGCAGTACCTGGAGTCAGTGGAAGGACTGGGGCAGCAGGTAAGGTGCTAAAACCACACAAGATCTGAATCAGATTGCTGAATACACACATAGTCTTATGGGCATACAGTGAAGGGCTTCTTTTTTGATCTTCTGGAATTTTTCTGTGGCAGTAGTTTTTAGAAATACACCAGGTATTCTGTAAGGGTGTCGCCATTGAAAAGACAATGCTGAGGAAAGGTGACGAGTGCTCCAGCAGAGGCTATTCCATAGGAGGACTCCTTTCTTCTATGAACAGAACCAGAGAAAATTATGTTTGGGGTATGGAGCCTGTAACAGTGGCCTTTGAAGAGAAGACTCTCCCTGTTGCTCCTCTGAAACCCTATGTCCTGGTTCAGGAATGGTAATTCCCAGTTTAGTGCTCCCACTGAGACTCTCCAAACAACATGCTGCTTCCTCCCTGCAGTGGGAGAGAGAGAAGAATTGGAGGCACAAAAGGTGAAAATCACTGGCTGAGATATGAGCAGATTATTGGAAACAACAATAAGATAAGAAAGTGAACAGTAACAACAACAATATTTATAACAAAGCATATAAGATAGGGAAATGATTCACATGCGATTGCTCGGAACCAGTTTTATCTGACTGCTCCCTCCAGCTTGGAAGTGGCATTAACCCACTGCTCCCTCTGCCACACTTAACTACAAGGAACCCCTTCTCCTTGGAAGAGATTCCCTTCCCCCCACCTCTGGAAATTATGTGAAGTGGTATAGGAAAACTTCTGGGTCCCAGCCATGCCCTCTAGCAGTTACTGCAAAAAATTTACCCTGTCCTGGCCAGAACCAGGATACTCTAACAACAGAAATTATATTGTGTGAATTATACCAGAAATGGAAGTTTATTTATAATCTTGTGTTGGCTATGCCTGGAATCCATACCTAAGAAACAAAATAAATCCAGTCCATCTCCTGCTGTAATAACCTCACAGAGGGGCCACTAGAGTGAGATGACAAAACCCAGTTTATTTTTTTTTCCCTGGGGAACTCAACATTTCACATGGCTGAAAGCTCTAACCAGTTATCCTGAAGTGGAGTGGTGGTCTCCTTATTTCTTTAATGCCACTAGAAATTGGTGCTAAGGTGTTGGCTTATGCAGCATATACCACAGGTTGTGCTTTAGATTTCCACTTGGTTATTACCCATGGCAGCAAGGAGTTTGTCTGTATATTCTCTTAAACTGAAAGAAAAAGTTACCTTGAATGTAGGCACTTAAGAAATTAATGAGGGCTAATAGCTGTCTTTCTATGGAGCATCTCTGCTTGTGCTTCCCTTACCTGTTCTTGTTTTGTTTTCTCACTCTCTGACTGAAGGTGGAGGTGGTGGCTGGCAAGATGAGAGTCTTCTTTCTCAGGCTGGGAAGTCCCTTCTGGAAGGTGGAGAAGGAGGTCAAGCTTGTTCCCGAGCACTAGCCAAGCTCCAGTGGGCCACCTCCGGTGGTTTTGGTGGGGGAGGAGGAGCCTGTACTTCTGGAGGAGGAGGTGGAGGGTACAGAGGTAGGTCTGCTGGAGGAATCAGTCATGATACCTAATTCTGTGTCCTTCAGAGCACCTGCAGTTAAGGGCTAACACTCTTAGTGCAGAGGCACACTGCCGCAGAAGGTGACTCACAGATACTGAAGGCTGAACACTATGAAACCTGCCCTACTCTCCCTATAACTGGGGGAATGAAGGTTATAGAAGTGTTCCCATGTGATTTTGTATTTGGAAGGTGTGATGAATTACCCCTTCATCCATTCCCAAGTTATCCATGTTTCATTTCTTTTTTATGTTCAAGACAAATACATTTTTACCTTGCTGAACTGAGAAACCTACATTACATAAAGTCACTTCACCAACCTTGGTACTGGCTGGGTTATGTGTTTATCTGTCAACAACATTATACATACTAATATCACTGGAAAGTTGCAGAGTGACCCAGGTGATATAAGTGACAGGAATGAATGCAACACTTCAGAAACATCACATTTTTTGCAGCATGCAGCACTGATCAGCTAACCATACTCTTCCCTCCCCAGGGGGGCATGCCGCTGATAATGATGATATCACAGCTGGTGGGCAGGATGGCATCTCTTTTGTGAACCCCATTGGAGAGATCTTCTTGCATCCCTTGGCAGGTACAACATATTTCTTATTCTTCTTATTCCTTTCCCTCTTTTCCCTTCTTCCTCTCTATTCTCTCATTCCTGCTCCCTCTCCTTCTGTCTTCACTTTTTATTAATTTCATTAAAGCTTATTTCACTCTGCAGGTCAGATCTTTAGCTTTGGTCATTCTTTAAATATTTCCATAGTGGTCTGGGACCTTTTTCCCCCCTCAGTCTAAACCAGGAGAGACACCAGTCATCAGATTCAACTGCACATCCTCAGTCCCTGCCTTTTCCAGGTCAATTCACTTCAAGGCCTCTCTGTTTGCTTAAGGAACCCAATATCTTCCCTGCTGCTCCCCATCAGGCTTCTGACATGTCCACACTGTGTTAGACTATCTGACTTCCTGCAGAGAAGGAGAGAAGTTGTAGGTACCTGCTGTGTTTTGTTTTGTTGAGTTTTTCTTACCTTCCCAGAACAAGACAGAGAAAACTGAACTAAGCTCACCTGTTGTGTTTAATTCCTTGTTCAGCCATGGAGAGTCACGGTGAGGTGGAGGTTCAGATCTATCTTAACTGCAGCCACTGCCACTCAGACAACTGTAAGCGGGACCCCAATACCAACCTGCCAGTCTGCCAGTGTGAGATGGGAGCTGTGCTAGCCAATGACAATGTCACCTGCACTGGTAAGTTGTGAGGGTTTAGCCTCATTGGATAAGATCTGTATTCTTTATATCACCTCTCCTTCTGGCTTTTTGGATGTTCAATTCCCACAGTTATAGCTAGTGGCTCCAGTAGGCATGATGTTGTGAGAAATGTCAGTCAAATATATGACTGAAAATTCCTGACAACTTTTTCTTTCATGCTGAGCTGGATCTCTGTCACTATTCCAACATTCAGGTTTGGATTAGGTAGAAGGTAAAATATCTGTAAAGAGACATGGTGTAAATTTCCTGAATGGGCTCAGTGTATCAGATGTTTAAGTGTAAATACCTTGCCAGGATAACATACCACCTACTGCTGAGTTATTTAAGCCACAAATTACTTCCTTCCACAGAGGTTTCCCACTGTGCCTGTCAGCTGATGCCTTGTACTCACTGTTATTTCCTGATACAGTCCCTTGGAGCTCCAAAGCATAAAGACTGTAGGGAGTTTCAACTTGTGAACAGTGATGTTACCCATTTACAAAAGCTGAAGAATGAAAAAGAAATACATGTTTTATCAGTTGTTTTTCTATCTTCACAATTACTTTAAAACTATTTAGGTATTTTTTCAACCTTCAGGGCTGTAGAAGGGTCTGCTGTAATTTTTGTAGGATGGTCTGGCCATGATTTCTATATTATTTTCTGTAATACAAGCAACCTTCAGAAGCTCTGGTTGCTTTCTGATTAATGCACCTCTATTTTTATTTTTCCAGTGCCCCAGGGTCCTATCCCAGAGGAACACCTGTCTCCTCCCCTGCTCCTAGCTGTGGTGTCTGTGATTGTGGTGCTTGGAATGATCCTCACTTGTGGCAGCTTATCTATCAGTAAGAAACAATTCTTATCACCCTTTGACTTGACTTTTCCCAGTTAAATTAGACAAAAAGAGACCACTCAAACACATGCCACTGTTTTTAATATTAGAACCAAAGTGGTGTTGTCGTGTTTTCGAAGGGACAGGGAAAATGAAGTGATAGAAAACATCACCACCTGCAGTTAGACACAAGCACAGTCCTAAAGGGTAAGGACTGCTTGCTCCAGTATTTGCCACAGAATCAAAAACTTCTTAGCTGTTTCTGTAGCAGCCACTGCTATACATGATGAAATCACAATCTGCAATTAAACATATAATTTATTCAGGGAGATGGTCTGATTTTTGGGACTCAATATCAACAAGACATCTTGTGACACACTCTTTCCTCAGCCAAAGCACAAAGAAGCATAGGAAACCTAAATTGTTCAGAGGTGACTGGATGCCTGCAGGAAGGACTGTTTGCATATCCAGTATTATTCACTACAAAGTATGAAGAAGAGCATGATACTGGCAAGCTAAATAAGCTTCTTGGGCATTTATGATTACAGGACTGGTTTCTTTCTGTTCTTTCCATTCTGTGTGGCCAGCATTATCTTTTCTGTCCAGGTGTTGATCTTGTCTGTGCATTTTTATTTATCTCCACACCTGCAGTTTATCACCTTAAGAAGCAGCAGCTGGAAGGAGCCAGAGCACGACTGCAGAGCCCAGAATATAAACTGAGCAAAATCCGTACATCTGCCATCATGACAGATTACAACCCCAACTACTGCTTTGCAGGGAAGGCTGCCACTCTGAGTGAGCTGAAGGAGATCCCACGGAAGAACATCTCTCTGCTTCGGTAAGAAAACAAGGGCCACCTCTGACTAACTGCAAAAGACCTAGACCATGTCAGCCAAAATACAGTAGATACAATACTTGTTATGTTCTCTAAGATATTTTGATTTCATAAATTTTTCAAGCAGAAGTATAAAATCATGAGTCTCCTTTTCCATGTTCCCACACACAGTATGGAGTATTTCACCTTTGTGTTTTCATATGATGCCCTGGACTGCACTTGCCACCTGGCAGTAACTCCTTTCCAAATCTATAGCAGTATTTCTTTTTCAACATTTTCCTATTACAAGGAAATTTCCTGTCATAAGGAAATACATGTTTTGTTGCTCTTTGACTGCATACCATCCAGATGATATTGATCAAAGTTATAAACTTTGGAAGGAAAACCTTGTGCTGTCTTACACCCTCTCCTGAAGATATCAGTCTGCAGCCACCTTATTCTGTTGTTCTTCATTTTTCTCTTATTTTGCTATTGCCATATTTGGTGATAGGGTCTATCTAGCATTGAGGTTTATATGTTCAGAAACAACATGGATCCAACCTCACTGTTTTAGTGACAGTGACAGAAAATATTGATAAGTTACCATCAGAAGCTTTGAGATGAAAGCAAAACTGTGTTGCTGATTTCATGTCTTACAGCAGATTCTATTCCTAGTCTTGGACTGGATGAAGAGAACAGCTTGGCCAATGTTGAATCCAAGGGCATATAACATCTGTTCTCTCTCTTTTTTTGCAGGGCACTAGGACATGGTGCATTTGGTGAAGTTTATGAGGGAACGGTGGTAGGCATTGCAGGGGATCCCAACCCTCTTCGTGTGGCTATCAAGGTCAGTGCCCACAAATTTCCTATACAGCAATAATTACTCATAAGAGCCATATTATCTTATTATTATTCCAGTCGGTCATTCATGTTCATCACATGTGTAATGTCATATGCATATGTGTGGTGCAGGTTTTCACACATTGTTGCATCTGGGAATTATCAACTTTGATTTTAAAGCTGACACTAGCAGTAGCTAGAAAGTAAAGCATCTGTCTGTTTGCTGCATGCCTAGTGGCCGTAAGGTGTGGTCTAAGTAGGAGGAGAATCTAGAAAGGTCAATTTGTTTTGTCAACCTGTACTGCTCAGTACAGGTAGAATCAGTGCCCTCAGATTGGAAGCTGTGTGAATTAGTCACCTGGAGACTGCATGTTATGATTAGTTAAAATAAAACAATGAATTATCTGTCAGTATAAATATGTCTCCCTTGAAACCAACACACAACCATCCATTCATTGCAGCAGAGAATCTGCCACAATGACTATTCTGCCACAGTGATTTATATACATGAGTAGCCAAGAAAAAAAGAAATTGAAAGGGAACAAAGGTAGTAACAGACATTTTTTGGACACGGAAGACTAGAAGGGGATTTCTAAATCTTGTATAAATAAAAGAAAGCACTGGAAAATATTAGTATGAACCATTTACGTGACAGCAAGCAGTGAACATTTACAGTAATACCCATATATTACTGCTTCTGCATTTCAGTGGGTTTGAGTGCTTTCTCCTAACTTTTTTACATGATGTCACCTTATTTAAAAATTTGTGTTCTTTCTCAGTTACTTTCTTTTATACTGAGAGTCATGCTTTTCTACTGTATGTGAAACTTTCTGGTAGTTTCTTGTTATTGCACAGCGCTAAATATGCTGTTGTGAATATATATTGTGATATCATGGCAATTTCCATGTCATTAATGTGAGACATAACAGGCTGGTTTTCTTTGAAATTACTGTGGTTGCATCAGGATTTGTCAGTTACTCAGCCCTGAAGTTAAGGGTGTTCATAGCCTGTATTTGTTATTTTATAAGTTTGTGACTCAGAGAACCAAATCTACTTCTTTGAGCTTAGCTTGACAATGTAGCCTTCATTAATAAAAAGAAGCCCTACTGTTATTCATCCTGTCTTTCAAAAAATCATCTTTAAATTAAAAAAAAGGGTAAGGATCCTGCATTATAGCATTTTGTTATGAACTTCCCCGTGCCACTGTAAGAATGTGGATGAAAACTCAGGACATTAGTAAGCAGTTGGAACTGCCCACCTCAGTTTCACTGTCCAGACTGGAAGAAGCACCAGAGCACAGTGGCAAACAGAAGGAGATGTCACCAGTTTGGAAAGTCTCACCAACGATTACTACTTGTTATCCACATGATATTTATGGGTCTCACACCAATTTAATAGGTGATCTGCACGGTACAGTGTGAATCAGTCACTTATTTCACATAGCAAAATGCAGCCCTGCCTCCTGTAGCCCACAGTACTGATGACAGGGGCTGCTCCCATGCCAGACACAGTACACCGGGTGTCCCACCTCTCTGTGTGCAGTTTGGCAGTGGACACTACACACAGCTGCAACCAAACGACCCGCTTATGTTAAAACAGCAGGCACAGTAGCATGTGCTGCTTCTACTGCTCCCTGTGCACTCAGTTCAGCTGTGTCAGTGGAAGATGGTGTCCAAATCTGCTGGCAGGAGAGAAAGGGCATGTGACACAAATATTTAAACAAAGTGGCTCTAAGTGTCATATGACATGCAAGCATTTATGGTAATGTGGACAATAAAAAAAAAAAGTGAGAATAAATTAACACCTGTCATTTAAAAGAGCTTTCTACGTCTGTAATTCCCTACCTAATGCCTTTCTTGATGTGTACCTGAAGCTATTTTCACTCCAGAAGTGTGCATAGGGTGTCACACAAAAAATCTCGAAGTAGGTCACTAGGTTCCTATGCTGACTTTAACTACCAAATGGGTCATATAGACTGCAATAAACCAGGCAGTGAAAAGATGAGCTGCTCCTTGTAGGTTCCTGAAGTGATTCACATTATATGCTTATTCTTTTCTTTCCTTTTTTTTCTTTTTTTTTTTTTTTTTTTTTTTGTTTTGTTTTTTCTTTGATGATCACCTAAATATTCTCAATTCTTTGGTGGGATGGCCCTCACTGTCTTTACCTCACAACAGACACTGCCAGACGTCTGCTCTGAGCAAGATGAGATGGATTTCCTAATGGAAGCACTGATTATCAGGTATAGTTTAAAGTTTTTCTACTGTTGGTGGGCACAGGGGGAAAGAGTAAAGCAAGTCATCATAGAATCATTTATCTACTTGCCTGGGTACAGAAAAGAAATCCAGTCTTATTTTTCACCAGATGGCCTTTTAATAGCATCTAAGTTACCTGTTTCTGCTACTTACTTGTCTCAAACAGGGTGACTGAGCTTCCTTTGTTGCCCCTCTTTTGTGGTTTAATGCCAGTAGGCAACTCGGCCCCACAGTGGGGGGAGAAGAGAGTCAGATGGGGAAAAAAGCTCACGGTTGAGATAAAAGCAGTTTAATAGGTAAAGCAAAACCTGTGTGTGCAAGCCAAGCAATGCTAAAGTCATTCACTACTTCCCATGGGCGGGCAGGTATTCAGGCATCCCCAGGAAAGCAGGGCTTCATCATGCGTAACAGCTACTTGAGAAGGAAAACGCCGAACTCCGAATGACCCTTCCCTCTTTTCCTCCTTCTTTATGTAGCTTTTAGTGCTGAGCATGATGCCATATGGTATGGAATATCCCTTTGGTCCCTTGGGGCCAGCTGTTGCAGTTCTCTCTCCTCACAACTTCTTGTGTCCTGCCCCGCCCCCCACCCCCACCCCCACCCCACCCGAGTCTTCTCACTGAGGGGGAGGGTGTGTTTGTGTGTGTGTGATAAACCTTAACGCTGTGTAAGTACTGCCCAGCAGTAGCTAAAATATCAATGTGTTATCAACACTGTTTTGATCACAAATCTAAAATACAGCACCATATGAGCTAGTGTGTAGAAAAGAAAATCTATCCCACCCGAAAAAACATTACAACAATTTAACAAAAATTTCTGTTAGTTGGTTCTGCTGGTCTTGTTCAGAGGAGTAAGAAGGCACAACATTTTTCACAAATATGTTCTGCATTTGAAATGGTTCTCTTGTCAAAGAATCTTATTACCCTCTTAATAAGTATAATTCATGTCCTGGAGCCCTTGCTAAGCAAATTTTCGATGATGAAATGGAAAGCAATAGGGAAGAGAAAGATTAGAACCACCTGTGAAGGCACTGAGGTGTTCAGGCTCTGCAACACCAGCACCAGAATGGTACAACACAGGCTGTGTGCCAGGGAGATAAGCTTATAGGCCTGGATGCTAGGGCCTAAGCTACATTATCTCTTGCAAATAAAAGTTAAGAGTTTTTATAAGAGCAGACTGGCAGTTGAAGGAGATCATACGAAAAGCTTTTCCCATTGTGGCTTTCAGTGAGTAGCTAAGAGTACATGCAGCTGTTTTGCTTTTCCTATCTGCAGAACTGTTTGCCATAAGGAAGCACTTTTTGCAGTGAAGGGCCTGGGCTTTTACCTTTTCTTTGCACAAAAATAACTGAGTGATACATTCTGAAACCTCTGCAGGAATAAGGTAGTGAATATGGCTCTGTCTGTGTAGCTTGCACAGGTGGAACAAAGTCCTCTCAGTGCGGCCACTTTTCTTAGATGTGTTCTGGCTTTTGATGTGTTTGCAAGCTTGACAGAAGCTTTGTAAGGTCCCATCTGCATGACCTTCTAACAGTGAACTGTAAGATCTATAAAAAGATGCCTGGAGAAGATAACAGACAGCCATTCCTATTACCACCAGTACTTTAAGTATTCCAGTCTTGGAATTTACCTCATTAACACAAAGCCATAACCTTAAAACAACAGTATAGTCAAGAGTGGCTTTAAAACACTAGTATAGTCAGGGTTGATTGTAAGTGATCTGAATTTATGCATATTGAATTTGTACAACATAAAGTTCCTCTTGTCATTGTCTGGCCTAGCTCATACCTAGATGCTGGTTTTCTGCCATTAAACCATGAATCTCATGACATAGTGCCACTTCCTACAGTCTGCAAGAACAGGCAGCTGAACAGGAGGTAACACTGATGTATGTATTTTTAAAGAGCAATTTTAATCAATTACAGATTGCCTTGATACACTTAGAAGCACATGACTCTTTCTTCTCCCCAATTTCCTTTCTATTTTCAGTTCCCCTATTATCCAGGTAATCACTGTCTAAGAGAAGATGTTGCTGTCTAATGACTGAGTCTTACTGAGCTTCTTGACAACCTCAGTTTTCTTTTGTAAAAGGTAGAAAGCCATCACATTAGCAGCTGCTGCAGTAGGTATTAGCTGAGTCCTTCTTTGGCAGACTAAATATTGACCTGAGTGGACAACACCATATGTAAAATAACCAATGCTGAATTAAAATCCCTGCCAGTCAGAATTTTGTTTCACAAACACCAATAACATTTACATGCTTAACTTTCTTATCCCTCTGATGTCACTCTCCTTTTTCAGTCAGCGTGTCCATTAAACTCTGTCTTCATGGACAGAAGGCTCTGCTTTATATTTAGCTTTTCATACCTTTTGTTGGAGACTTTTCATGGACAAAGCCAGGCATAACCCTGGTCTTGGGGCTGTCATGACCAAAGAGGCATTTTGATATGGCTGAAGTTTGCTTCATAACTCACACCACATCAGGATTTGCTTCAATGCAGGTTGTCAAAGACCATGGAACAGTGAGAGTGTGACAGATGTTGGCCAGGTACTAATGCTGTCTTTCTCTTCCATGTTGCTGTGATGTTGGCTTTCAGTAAGTTCAATCACCAAAATATTGTGCAGTGCATCGGTGTCAGCCTACAGATGCTGCCTCGCTTCATTCTGCTTGAGCTCATGGCTGGTGGAGATATGAAGAGCTTTCTTCGCCAGAATCGACCCAGGATGGTGAGATAACTTCCTGCTAGGCTTGTGGTTGATTTTAGTATGACTGGTTTTATAGTTTTATGAATTAGATAAAGGCACTGAAGCCAAGCTAGGCTGTGTGCGTGTCCCAGCTCCTACAGATTTCTGAATATCTATGTCTGTTTGCTTGATGTAAGCAGGTGTCAGTGAGACAAAATGAAAGTAGGGCCAGAACTACAGTCTATTAGTAATTGAGGAGGAAGGAGTAAAATTTTGTCTTGCCGTTCCAGAGTTCTCTGTCAACTGGACTACAAATTAAAGGGCTTTCTTTCTTCAATGTCTGCCTGTTTTCTGTGCACTGTGATGATGCACGAGGAGCTGAAGTTATAACATTAAGTATAATAACAGGTATTTGCAGCACTAGGTCCTCAGCAGTTGTGCATCAGCACCCTATGGAGATGCACAAATTTATACTAGTTGAAAAGCGGAACCAATTTTATTTGATATACTTCTGGTGTCTGATCATCAGTATAGAATTTTCTCCCCACCCTTCCTGAGAGCAACAAAGACGTTCCTAGAGAAACACAGAAAATTTTCCTTTGGGGTAATAAATGATGGGGGGAAAATAAGCAGAGCTCCTGCAGAAAGACTTATTCATTGTTCTTAGTTAGGGAGGTGCAGATGGTGAAGGGCCTAGTACCAGTCCTGAGGCCCTGTGGCAAAGCATCCCTTTTTTGCATACTGTTCCTGAGGGTAATCGCTGTTCTACAAGACCCGATGTCAATGAAAGCTAACTGTTGGTGCAGAGATGTGCAGTCGAGCATCTTTGCTCCCTCTCTGAGTTCATGTGCTAATTTCTGTTAATAGTTTATTGACTCACTCCTTACAAGTGGGTGGATTTTTTTCTCTTCCATCTCGCCTTTTAAACCTGCTGGTCTTGTCTTTTGATTTACCCTTAACTAGGCTATTCAAGCCAGGCCATAAGTCTCTCACCAATGCATGTACTGTGCTCAAGAGATGAAATTTTCTGAAAGTTTTTCATCTTAAATAAGAGTTTACTTATTTTGTAACTCTTTGCTTTGGTCTGTTTATGTTCCTCTTTGACTCATTTAACCCTTCCACCATCCTGAATGTATGTTTCTCCATTTCCCTTTTTCTGCCTCCCTCTGTTTATTCTCTGGCTGAACTATAATCTTCTACTCCACTGTTCTTCCCCTACTATTTTCTATGTGTCTTTTTCCAGAATCAGCCATCCACGCTAACAATGCAGGACCTGCTGAACATAGCTAGGGATATTGCCTGCGGCTGTAAATACCTGGAAGAGAATCATTTCATCCACAGGTGAGGAGAAACAGTCCCTTTTGATGTGTCTCAAGGTGCATGAGGCTCATACAGTTTTAATTTGCAGTGGATTAGACAGAACTAATCTCCAGGGGAAAGACAAGTATTTCTCCTACCAATATAAGTTTGTTCTTAGATGTCCAGGAGGATCTCACTTGTGTTTGTTTCTGTTCAAAGTGAGTGGTTTTAAGTGTTGATTTTCAGGTGCCTGCAATGTAAAGACATTTGAGATTAGCTCTGTAGTCCACTAGATGGTAGTGTCACTCTGTGTTGGCTGGTAAGACACTAAGGTATCATTTCTCTCCTTTCTGATCTCCCTATCTTGACTTAAATGCTTTCCCTATCTCACCAGCACAGGACAGCCCATCACATTTGAGCCAGTGACTAGGGAAGGGTAGAACAGGGATAATAGGAAAAAAAAACACACCTCAGGCTTCCTTCCCAGCTGAGTGGCTGACCTGCTGTGTGGTCTTGGGAAGCCTGTATTTGTCTGTTCACACACTTCTTTCCTCTGCTGTAGAGCAAAAAACCTGTTGATATGGCAAGGTCCAAATAAGAATAAAATATAATAGAAGAGGTAAAAGTTATTGTAGGTATCCTTTTAAGACTCCCAATTGGACAATGGACTCCTTTGCTTCTGATTATGAACTGTTCCAGCTCATAATGTTCTCAGGCATAGCATGCAACTGATTTCCTTACTATGAATTGCATGCTGAGTTCAGCCCTTGTGTGTAAAGCAAGGAAAGACCTGCACAAGAGGGTTACGCAGGCTTTAACTAAACCAGCATGGAGTCTAGAGGTCTGGAAGCAGGCAACTGGTTCACCCACATGCACAAATATGTGTACATATGCATGATATTGCATGTAGCAAAGAGGCAGAAAAAGGCTAGAGTGGGTAGAGATTGGAGAAACTTAGGGAAACAAGTGGTAAGCAGCAATCGGAGCAAAAAGCCATGAAGTTGAGGTATAGTTATGGCTTTATGAATTCAACACATGAAACAGTTTTCAGACTCCTTTAGATTAGAACAATAAAGAAGTTCCTATGAAAAAATATTAGTTTTCTGTCATTAAAAAAGAGTAGTAACAATGTGAAACAAGGGTTGGGTCTTGGATCTCTTAATACCTATGTGAGAGGATCAGTATTCTAATTGGAAACTTGATCTGAATTAATGGTTACAACATTATTTTTTTAAAACCCTTACTGTAATAGTCATATCCTTTTAACAGCAGCATATCACTTTTAAAAAAAAACCTCTCTGAGTCAGTTTTTAAACTGTTAGATCTCTTAAAAAAGCAACCTGAGAACAGATTAATTTTGTTCTAGCTAACAATTCAGGAAATCAGTATAGAAAGAATTTCATTCAGGTTCTGTATTAGTATTTTATAGTGGTGTCAGTATTACCTGGGAAGTGAAGAAGGTTATTATTACAGATCTCAGGTATCCAGGGGCTAGAAGGTAGTGTAGTGGGGTTGCAAAGAGGTCACTAAGGGCAAGTATTGTCATCCAGGAGTCACAGCTAATAATGGAAGGGAAAGTTGAGCCTGATTTCCAAATCCTGAGGGATTTTTCAAGCTTGGCAGTGGGAAGAAACATATGAGTTGTTAAAGGAGCTCATTTTTCTTGGCAGTCAACAGGACCCCCACAGTGCTATGATTTTTAATGAGTTGCTTTTCAGAATGTGTATTTAAAATGAACACAAATCCTTCAGCCTTGGCCAGGAAGGCATCACTGCCATTTCTCACAAGCTAAACCTGCATCCAGCAAATAGCTGCTCCCATATGGAGTTTTGCTTGATTCCATGGGAAATATCCAGAAGCAACAAAGTAACAAATTACCAAATCTGGTTCTACATAATTTTTCAAGCAGTTTACTAAGAGTATCCTAACAGTATCCCATCTGTAATTGATGGAGACATTGCTGAGATGCCCCTTTTTAAAATAATAAAGCAAGAAAAAAATCTGTCATGATATAGTTGAAGCAAGACATTGGATCGGTCCCTCTTCTGACACTCATGCTGTTTTCTGCCTTAGTGAAAGAAGATGGGAATGGAAAGTGCTTGGAAAATGCTGGGTAGAAAATATAATGTAAATGCATTATATCTTTTTTTGGTATATGCAAATGCATTTTATCTCATTTGTGTAAAGATGACTTAACTAAGACTTGCAGGGCAGGGTCTAATATTCTTTCTTTATTCCTTTAGCTACTTAAGAGTTTAGAATTTGAATTAATTTTTTATTTTTTTTAAGAGATATAGCTGCAAGGAATTGCCTTTTGACCTGTACTGGAGCAGGACGAATAGCCAAAATTGGTGACTTTGGGATGGCCAGGGATATCTACAGGTAAGTGAAAGGCAATTTCAGTCCTGTGAATAACTGGGTGATATATATAATTTTGACAGTTTGAACTGCCTCATGGTAAAGCAGTGGAACCATTCATTATATGTCTGAATTTGATGACCAACTAACTAACAGGTGTTAACAGACTGTAAATTAACACATTGATGCTTACAAGCCAATCCATGTCAGTGGTGGCCCCAGGAAACTGCAAACACCTGTGGACACTAAACTGTGCCTAGACAAATTTATTAGTTAGTTGATAATAAATAATCTTAAATTAAAATTTAAAAATCCCACAACAACCATAATTCTCAGTTTATGATGTCAAGAAGACGCTGCATCAACACCCTGGCAAGTTCAATGTCTTCAGCTGTGCACCTAAACGTCTTCAGTTTCCATCTCTGTTGCAAAGAGGATATAAAATACTGCTTTGGTGCACTGTTTGTGTTCATGGCTTTTCCTATTTCTCCCTTGGCCCCCATTGCTGCATGTAATTCCCTGCTGCTGTTACTGTGGTGATAAGATCTCTTATATATCGAAGCTCTTTCAGGCTGTGTGGCATTCTATATGCTGTGTGCATTTATATTTCCCAGAGCAAGTTACTACCGCAAGGGAGGAAGAGCTATGCTTCCTGTCAAGTGGATGCCACCAGAAGCTTTTCTAGAGGGTATTTTCACCTCCAAGACTGATACCTGGTAATAAATGTCTTGTAATCACTTCTACTACTCACTGATAAGCGTCAAGAAATGTACTGCTCAAGAAAAATAATTGTCTGCTCAGCAGGAATCTTAAAAAATGACAGAATTTTCTAGTAAAATAAGAGAAGTCTTTCTCCTGCCTTTAGTAGAAACGTGGGTAAAAAATTAAAAAGTCTAATCTAAATGGAGGCACCAAAATTTGCTATGCATAAATGTTGAGTACCATGTAAAGCCAATCAAGAAGTGAGAAGTGAAAGCAGATTAGATTTTCTAGAAGTCTCAGTAAAAATCTAGAGAAATACCATCAGACACTTTCCTCAGCCCTCAGTAATTGGCACTCAGTTTCTATCAGTGACAAGACCTGCCTAAATACCCTTTAAATGACTCTCTGTACCACCCAGGATTACTCTTTTGTACATTGTTTTCTGCTGTATATAAAATGACAGCAGATTTAGTCAGAAATTCTTGTTAGTTGCTGAGGAAAAAATATTTATATACTGATTTCTCATGTAACTTGAGCTTTCTTTAAAATAAGCACCCCCTCAACAGTAGTACATTCATGCACAGGTGCTGGGCAATGGAAGCTTTCCAGTTGCTTAAGAACGCCTCTTTCTCTGTACAGTACATTCTTCAGTGTACTGTACTGAGACATTCCCTTAAATGCCACACTGACCCAGTTTCCTGAAGTTAGTGATGCCGGAAGACAAGGGATGGCTTATCAGCGCTGAACTGTGAGCAACCAGCACTAAGTATTTTGAAGGAAAGTGCTACAGTTCCTGTAATAGGCTATTATAAGTAACATGCGTGTACTGGAAATTGTTTTGACCTTTGCAGCAAATAGTGACTCTTAAAATTCTGGCCCTGCTGAAGTCCTGGCAGAACCTTCTTGACTTCTCTGTGTATGTGTCATGCATCATTTCCAGTGGCACTGCCTATCTGACTTGTGGGTGTCAAAAAGGAGACCAACCAAATCAAAACAAACAAACAAAAAAATGCTGCTGCCTTTCAGTTTCACTGGATGCCTCTTACTTGGTTTTATTCTTGAGCATCTTGTTCCCAAACACTATGGAAATTTTCCTGTCTGACCATCCAGGAGCCACTCTAGCAGTCACACTCACACCACCTAAGCTAGGCAGAGACCCCTTCGCAGCTACACACACCACACTCACACAGTCAGACCAGGTTTCCTCACCAGCTCAGACCCAGGTTTCCCATACCAGAGTCTCAGAGGTCTGGATCCTTAAAATAATTTAATCATGGCACAACAGCAAAATAACAGCTCAAACTGGTGCCTCCAAAGAGACACCCCAAACCAAGGAAAGCCTGGGGGTTTATACCCTCACAATTAACCTTGCCAAAGTATGGGTTGGCTTGTTTGGTCCTGTCACAAGTGCCTGTGCCCTTTCTTATGCAAAGAGCGGGTGCCAGTTCATGGTCTCTTGCCTCGGACTCCCATCACCCAGAGCTCAATGTACAGCTCCACTGCAGATGCACACTGACCTACCAGCACCAGTATTCCTCAACACAAACATCCCAAGTCTTCCCAAGTAAGGCAGAAATCTCCATGCCAATCTGTAAGTTCTTTTCAATTAATCCATACATAGCAAAGGGTGCTCTGGCATTTCTTGCTCTAGGAATAACGAATACAGAGGAAAAACACCTTCAGAGTTATTAAATATTTTCAAACCTCTGCAAAACCTGTTTTGAAGCTTGAGCAAAGGTTTTGATTGATAGGGTTTTTTTAATATAAAAGCTAACTCATAAACATACTAATTGCATATTATTGTGGTGGGACTGCAGCTTCGAAAGGGTGTTGCTATGTTGTCACCTACACAGGTTCAAGCTAGGTTTGTGGAGCACCAATGAAACCTAATCCGTATTGTTGGCTGGTTTCTGACACAGGTCCTTTGGTGTGCTACTTTGGGAGATTTTTTCTCTAGGCTACATGCCCTACCCTTGCAAAACCAATCAGGAAGTGCTGGAATTTGTCACCAGTGGAGGAAGAATGGATCCGCCAAAAAACTGTCCAGGACCAGTGTAAGTACTTCCTTATTCTCACAAGACAAGGTATAGCACGTAATCAAACATGTAGACAAAGACCCCTCTAGTCATGGAATGGTGATTGCCCTCAGTGTTAGGTGGGTATTACTGTCTCTTGAGCTATTGCCTCTAATTCTAGCTAAATTCTAACTAAAGTGCTAAATTCTAGCACTACAGGATTTGCTTTAAGTAGTAGTTCCCTAATGAGACAGGATCCACGGATGCAGAAATGACATACCCACTTTTGTTCTCCTCCTTTGGGCAAGTGTTGTTCCTTGGACCAATGATCACTTCATACAGAAACACTTTTGTCATAATTGTCTTTCTTGATCAATACTTTTTTTTTTTTTTTTTTTTTTTACTCTAAGGTACCGGATCATGACACAGTGCTGGCAGCACAGCCCAGAGTATCGGCCAAACTTCTCTACCATCCTGGAAAGGATCAAGTATTGCACACAGGTATTGCTCTTTGGTATCCAGGAGGATGATAATCCATGGAATGCCAACTATACAAAGACATTAGTTTTAGTTCCGAAAACAAGTCAAGAGTACTGAGAGACTGATATAATTACTCTCCCAATTGTGGTGGTGCTGTTGACTCAACTGCTCTTTTCCAGTATCCATCACGACTCTCCCAATCTTCAGCCCAGGCAAAATGAAAATACGCTGTTCCTGTGCAAGTGGATGCTTTTAGCACTCAGCTTGTTCAGCAGCAAAGTGTCCTTCATTTTGTGATGGAAAAGTACTTAGAATCTCTTTCAAGGTCTGTATTCTGACTTTGCCTAATGCTGCTCAATAGTTGCAGCTGAATATTTATGAAGTAGAGATGGGTAAAGAAATGGCATGGTGAATTCACTATTTAGTAGCATTTTACAGCTACAACTCTGGATCCAACTTCCCAAAGGTGAAATTTTATACTAGTGACCCTCAGCTTAGTCACTGATTTCAATAAAGTACAGCCTCTGTTCAAAGGAAGCATGTAAATAAGAGAGCATTTTTGCAAGTCCCAACAGCATGTGATATCTAGATAGAACATAGTACCTTGTGAAATATGTAGGAATATTGCCCAAACCTGATGGCTGTCTCTGCCAAAACCTTCTCAGTCTCATAGATATTTCTTCTAAAATGCAGATGTGACAGTCACCCTGAAGGTGTAACAGATTCTTGTCTCTGCTTTTTAGGACCCTGATGTGATCAACACTGAGTTGCCCATGGAGTGTAGCCCCACACCAGAGGATGAAGGGAGTACAGTCATGCGCCCAAACATTTCCAGTGGGATAGTGCCGCTGCTGGTAAGCCCTTCTCTCACACCTCAGGCAAAACCTAAAACAATGGAATCCCACTGTGCTGGGCACAAACTTGCACAATGCCCACAAGAGCTACTGGTGGAGAATCTGAGCAACCAGACTGCTCGAGGGCCCAGCCTGCCATGTCTGAGCGATTTCAACAGTGGGTCATGGTTCCAGCAGATCTCAAACCAGAAGCTGGAGCTCAGCAATCCATCAGCCCACAGACTTAAGAACAAAACAAAAAATCTTTGGAACCCAACCTATGGATCATGGGTGCTAGAGAATATCTGTCACTTCAGCCCCAGCTCCAAGCTCAAAGCAAATCCAGAGCGGGAAGATTCAGGCTTTGATGGGAACTGCAGTTCTCCTAGCTCTCGGGCATCACCAGCATCTCCAAGTCAAAGCAACTGCCCTCACCTCGATATCAGTGGGATAGAACTGGTAAAACTCCAGACTTTTCCCTGTGGCAAAGTAAATTATGCTTATGATGACCTGTGCTATAGTGCCGAGCACCAGCCATCAGCTGTAGCAGAGGTCAGAGCAGCTGTTCTAAGGAGCTCCAGTCTGCACAGAGATGAAAAGCCTTTTTATAAAACATCAAGAGAGAGGGACTCTGGTCTGTCTTTGTCAGATGACCTGAGTGTTACTCCAGTATAGTAGAAATGATTCTTCCAAAGATCAGGGAACATGTGTGTCTGGAAGGACTGCTTCCTATTTCACTTACTTCCTCCATTTTAGTTCCTTCAGATGGGTGAAGTTTCAACATGAACAATGTTCTGTTTCCTCCATCAACCTGCTGGATCCCCCAATCATTAGACATTACACTTCTATCTCTCTCCTTCATGTTCCACCTTAGAGGTGGAGAACCGTGGTATTGCTTCTCTGATTCAGAATAAAATACCTAAGGAATGGACTTCTTCTCAATATGCTCAGGTGAAAAGAAATGGACCTACCATCCAGCTGCAGCATTTGGATGGAGATAATGACCAACACAGATTGCGCTTGTTTCTGACTGAAAAATCAAAAAATGTGTGCTGTGCCAGCAGCAACCAAATTGCAAAGGCTGCTACATTTCTGAGAGCTTTTTAGTCCTGATGAATTACTAATGCTCATCCAGTGTAAGGGAAGTTAAAAAAAAAAAATAGCAGCCACATTTGGATCCTTATTAGTATTTTTTGTATCGTTTTATTAGTAGACCTTGTGAAAACTATTGCTCAAATTGGAAGCAGTAGGAAACAGTAGGAAAGATGAAAAAAAAAACCCCTCAGACTCCTCTGAGCATGTGCTTTGAAAACAATGAAGAGGAAGACAAATTTACCATTAGAAAAACAGTAGTTGGTGTAGCTGATAGTATCCCTTTGAATAGTGAAGGAAATGTGCTGCTTGCCTCATGGTGTAGCTTTCCTCACAGCTCCTGGCATTGGAGGAGCAGGTGGCTTTTCACAAAAGGCATCAGAATGGCATGATGAGAAATGGACTGTCTTTACCCTTTAATGGACTTTACTTGAGATAAACTTAATTTTTGTAAGGACTTTGATATTCAGGATTAACTCCCTGTGCTATGTTGGTAAGCATTAAGCTGAGGTTCTTGGGTAACTGTCTAGCATTTGGCATACTGGAGTTCTTCTTAGTTTAATACCTCTGCCTCTGAGCTGGAAAGAAAGACATGCAAATGAGGGGCAGAGTGAAGGGAAACCTAATTCAAGCACTACTTAGGGTGCTCTTTATACAAGAGAGTAGCTCACCATTTGAGAAAGCTAAAACCGTGAGTTCGCTTCATACAGCTGAGCAGGTCAATTTTTCCTTGCCTTGCAAGCATAGTACACAGACCTGCTGGTAAAGGTAATTGTTTTGAAGACAGCTCATTTCTAAGACTTTCTTTGGTTGCAAGGGATCTAAACTGATGTTTACTGGTTAAAGCTTGCAAAATAAGGAGCTGAAAAGGCAAATAATTTAGATTGTCTGAACAGTGTTGGAAACATTCTGCCCTTGTACCATTCCTGAATGCCACACTGAAAACCTACAGTGGCAAATTACATGCTGCCTTCAGGCATAATCAGGTTGGGTGGTGAGGTGTCAGTTGTACACTACTCTGGTTTCTTTCTGAGGCAAGAGGTTCTCTGGTACATGCTTTATGCTGACTAATCATCTGCATGCACAGTCTGAAGATACGGGCTACCAGAGGAGGGTTTGCTTTGACCACACAGACTTCCCATCCTTTACCTCCTTTAGGGATGGACACTACTGAGCTGTGGTAAATAAAAGCACAGACTGAAGAATGTGAATCCATCCTCACTGAAAAGCATCTTCAGCGCAGGTTTACACTTTGTTGGTCTGATGTTGTATCTGTTCCACGCTTCCTATAGTTTTAGCTCTTTGACTTTAGAATTAATAGTTTTATATGATGTCATTTGAATGATACAAATATCTTAAGAGCAGGTGTCAAGAGGATAGGACCAGACTCATTCCAGTGGTACCCAGCAACAGGACAAAGGGCAACAGGCACAAACTGAAACACAGGACATTCCATCTGAATACAAGAAAAAAAAAAAAAAACTCATTTACTTTGATGGTGACAAAGCATCACAGGCTGCAGTCTCCTTCTCCAGGGACAGTCAAAACCCACCCAAACATAATCCTGTGCCACCTGCTCAAGGGGAACCTACTTTAGCAGCGGTGTTGGACTAGATGATCTCTGGAGGTCCCTTTCTATGCCAACCCTTCTGTGATTTCCAGACACAAAGGGTCTGATGGCCACCTTTCAGCAATGACCCGTAACGGAACAGAAATAATTCCAAATTATTATCCAAATTATTATTGTTATTCTACATTGTAAAATGACAGATGGTCAGAAAAGGGGAGTCCCTTTGTGTAGGGCAAATTCCAGTAGCAGTGTGGGGACTTGAGTGGCTTAGTGACCAAGGGAGATGGTTGACCTTGCCTCCTGCCCTTATTTCCCTTTCACCTTGGCTTTAGCTCTCTGGATTCTCTCCTGTTTAGCTCATCGCCTGTCCTGTCTTACATCTCAGTGAGACAAGGCAGAAAACCCTATTTAGCAGGAAATTTTCTCATTCTTTCCTCTTGCAGAGCCTAACATTTTTGGTCATATTTCAGACTGGCCACCTCTGGAACATTCTAGCCAAAAATATCTACTCTTAATTAATTGGAATTTCATCAGTTTATCCTTACCTTTTGGATTATATTCATCCTATGGTTTATGCATTAGGATTTTTTCCCCCAAAGGTGACCTATCAAACTCTGAAATGGTTGTGACTTGGTGTCAGCAACTTATCCCCTTCTTCCTTGAGTATGCAATAAGGCCACAGCAGAGTGCAATGAGCCAGTTCAGCTGCAGTGGACATGATGCCACCTCACTTTTCAACCCTTGTTTGTAACAGGCTCTGTCCTAAGCAGAGCACTCGTGGGCACAACCCTACTTTTGCAGGCCCATTATGACTCCTTACCCATCAGCACAGATTGGAAATTGGTGGCAAGAGAGGAGTGAAATACTGACTTGTTCAGAAGTCATGAGAAATTAACCATACTGCCTTCTCTTTCCAGAGACTTTTTATGAAGGAGCAGGCACAGGACAGTTCTTTGCATTTTTAAAGTGGAAATGACTATACACTACCCTAAGATTCCAAAGAGAAGCAGGTAGGATCCCTGCTGTCCATATTGTTACCCAGCTTGGGCTACCATGGTTTTCCCCATATATAGCACTTTTCTCAGCATAACTCACAAATTTAGAAAAGGCCAATAGTGATAAAATGAGGTAAGCCATTGAAAAGTGAAGCGAGAGAAGAGCACAGTTCTATTACCAGTGCCAGAGGCAGCCTTGGCTGCAACTATCCCTTCTTTTTCTAAACAGAATTAAAGTTCAGCACTCCGGACAAATACCCATTTTTACGGAATAGCTGCATCAAGGTAGTTACTTACAGAAAGCACACAGAGAAAGCTGCACTGAGACAGAATAGAACTCCATCCTGATCAGGCTCTTATCCCTAAGAGTACTCAAGAGTGGGGTGTTGAGGAGCAACTGCATGTAGCTCAGGGCTGTACTGAGGCAGATGCAGTCTCTTCTAACAAGACAGGACATGGAGCTGCAGATACCAAATGGGCACTAAAAGGAAGCTGGGAATTTTAAAAGAATCCGCATTAGCAATCTGAATTTTATACAAGCTCTTAACTCACTCAAATGGAACAATCTTCTGTCAGCATAGTAACCATGATTCTTTGACCTGTAGCAGGTTTTTTAGCTGCTTTTTAAAAACCCTCAGAGATAATGGACTTTTAATTAATATCCTGGACAAAATAATGTTAATATTGCTCCTCTTGTGATGCTGAATGCTACATGCTGTCTAAACCATATTATCTCAAAAGAAAAATAACAATGACACACATAAGAGAAGTGCTGCTGCTGATAATAGGATTTTCTCCAATGCATTTGCATCTCCATAGCTTCTTAGATCCCTGAGCAGCAGAGCTCTGTGAGACTGTTGACATTAGCTGAAGTTTTTTTGATTTGTCATTACCTTTGACCATGGCAGCACTTCTTGCCAACTTACCTTTCTGGGTCACTACCATACAGAAGTTGATGAAACACCTGCTTCTAATGCAATTTAAAGCTGGACAAGTGTATACTTCTATATTTGCAACACAAAATAAAGAGACATTCACAGTGGTTATTTGCTTCTCTCTCTGATGAGTACTCCTTCCACACAGGTAAGAATGCACTCTCTCTTACTGAGAAGTGTTGACTGCTTCGTCCCTGTGGCCACACAAAACTGCCCAGTGGAGCTGTTACCTGCTCTGAGTCTCACAAGTGCCTCTTCATGCACATTTTTTTAATATGCTATAGGCCATTCACTGAGATTTCTGAGACAGAACTTACCTTGAAGGAAGCCAACAAGCTTTGTGTGGATCACATTCTAGAGTTAACGGGTTTTGGAACCAAGCTCCAGTGTTAGCTTCTAGCTGTCTTAGAACTGGTTTTGCTTTAGGAAATACCAGATGCTAAAGACTAAAAGCAAAAGAAACACTGAAATAAATAGGGTTTTGTCCCTTTCCTAAGGAAATTCTGGAAGAAAAGGTATCATTCTTATGTGACCAAATCACAGCCAATGTCTTTTTTTTTCCTTCAGTCTCATTTATTTAGTAGCATACACACTTCAGAGTAACAAACACTCATCCAATACAGTCAATGTCTGAAGTGACCATGGTCAGCATTGCATTGTAGTGTTCAGAACAGATGCATGTGGATGATACAGGCCATTTGATCTCAGTACCTTAAGAATAACAAATAATAACAACAGCAATAAAAAAAATAGCAAAAGCCCTCAGAGATACTTAAGGGTTTGGTCCAACTCCCATTGAAATCTTTCCCTTTAACAGGAACTGGATCAGATGTTAAGTGAATTTCTCCTTGTACAAAATTTAGAGTAATTTAATTTTTACCACTGCGGTTAAGTTTCAGTCACATTTATATCCCTGTGGAGCCTCAACACCCAACATTTTTAAACTTATCTGATGTATCTCTTTGTGCATTTCTTTCTATATTGCACCTTTCTCCTAAGAATCTCACAGCATCTTGTAGGCAATAGTGAAGGACAGCCTCACACCATTCCTGTGAGGTAAGTACTATTCCCATCTGTAAAATGGGAACAAAACTGATGCCAATCAGTCCAAGGCCAAAAAAAACAAGTCAATGACAAAGCTGAGGGAGAGAAGTCCTACTTCCAGATTCACACAGGAATGCAGCAGCTACAGCAGTAAGCACTGCTGCATCTAACCACTGAGTTTAAAGACCTTGGTGCCTAAGTCAGAGGTCATCTGTTCAGCACCAAAGTGCTTCTGGGCCAGCATATGTCACTACGCTGTGGAAACACTCCTACTCTCAGTCTCCAGAGCGAGGTACTATCTCAGCAGATCCATTAATGAACTACATTCTGGACTTGCAAGTGAACAAGTACCTTGGTTACCGTGCATCAGCTCTTTTATGTTACACAGCTGTGCAAATGCATCATGTTGACTCTCTGGTAAATATAAGCTTATTCAAGGCAAATTACTCCATAGGGAAGGAAGGCAAAGCTGCTTCCTCACACTAGCAAGTGAGTGCACACAGACAGGCACTCTGGTCCATACAATGACAAATGGTGTCTGACTTACCCTGTGGTAGTTTGCTCATGAGCCCACAGCCTCACCCCTCTAGAGCTCCAGTGCCCAGCTGGAAATCCTACCCCTGGCAGTCTGCTATGAAAAGCTGTCTCCCTCTCTCCTTTCCTATAACAACAGCAGATGATTGTGATTTCTTCCTTTCTAATCCCTCAGCAAGGCAAAGAGGCCATTGCAAAACTGACTTGCTAGAACTATGTATTATCTAGAATGGGTTTCCAGACCACTGCAGAAATTACCATTTTTCTGACCTTTCCAACTACTCCAGAGGAATGGATCCTTCTCCATGTTTTTGCCCAAGACCAGGTACTGCAAACCATCCAGGTGCTAGCAGCAGTTGGTTTTTTTGAAGCTACAGATACCACATTGTTTCCAGTTCTCCTTTAGAAGTGGACAGTCATGCTAAAAGTTTATCTCAAATTCTGAAATGACATTTGAGCACAAAACTCGACTGTATAAATCTCCCCTCTGGAAAATACGTTACATTGGTGCAAAAGATGTGATAACAGAAGAAAGAAATTTAACTCTGAAGATTAATTAGGCACTCCCACTAAATGAATTATATCTTAACAGTGTTATTTCTAACTTTAACTTTTTTTTTTCATTATGGTAGGATTGCTTACAATTGAAGTCTCTTAAAAAAGGCAATGTTATTAAAGTCCTCCCTGTGAGAACTATTTACTTTCTATTCTCCTTAAGCACTGCTATCTGGTGGCTTATCTGTTTGCTGCAGAAAAGGAGAAATACTTTGCTTTTAAATTGTATGAAACTCATCACAGATTCATCTGTCATCTCATAGCAGTTCAAAAGTTAGGAGGCATCTGGAGTGATATCTGTGCACACTGTCACTTCAAAAAAAAGCAGTGTAAATACTCAGATTTCTAAGTGGAAAATTCATTAGCATACTATCATCAACATAAAACTGAGAGACTTCGAGAAGCCACAGAAGTCAACTGAATTTGCAGTGAACTGCAAAAATAAGGATCAGTTTCAGACAACTTCTGGTTTAAGATGAAATGTTTCCACGTGTCATTACTTTCTACAGAATACCTACTCTAAGTCATCTAACTTTTAAGTCACAAGTGAGCTTCAATTTTTAATACTGTTTAGAGGTGACGAAAAAGTAATTAAATTTGACTGCTCTTTTAGTGCAGTAGTGTGTTATCCAAAGTAACTCCTTTTAGAAGTTATTTTAGGCTCTTCAGTTCTAATTACAAATGTTATACATAGATTTCATTCCAGATCTGGACTCTACAGGGTTTTTTTTGCTCATGATAATGATTGCTATTGAACTCACAGTTTGTCAAAGCATGGAGTCAGCTCCACATATCCAAAAGTTCTCAGAATTTCTCCTGAGCACAGGACACCAGCAAAAGACAGCAATTTTTTTTATGAATGCGCATTACTAGTTTTAGATGTTGAAAGGGGATTAAGCATCAACTAGTAATGCTAGTCTTGTCCACATTTTGAAAACTGCATCATCACATTATTAATGTTAAAATCTGGAATGTGAGTGAACACGTGACTAATGATGTATCTATACTGCTAGTATTTAAAGGACTGTTCAAGTGACTAGAGGAAACCAAGGAGAAGGTATGTGAAGGCATTACAAGAAAACACTTCAGCTTTCTTGACTTTAACCTAAAAACTCTGAATTTTCTGTGGCTGTGCCTGAAGCACAGCAAAAGAACAAATCACAGACAGCCCTGTGATTCCAGACAGGGACTAGAGGATGTGATATATTAACATACCTTCACCCAAACTGCCTGGATTTAACAGCTGGTACCTTGGAGGAAGGATGCCTGGGAATTATCTCATCATTGTGTATTGCTATGAATGCAGAAACATTACCTTCCTGATTGCTGTGCCAGTTTATGCACTTAAGTTGGCAGCACGGTATTTGAGAACAGGAACATGGCCAAGAAGCCATGTCCATTAGGAGACAGCCAAACTGTGATCTTAAGAGATCACATTGGTTGCTGATTACTAGTGCGTGCATCTGTGTGCATGGGTATAGGGGTTTTATCTTTAAAAATAAACAAGCCTTGGAAAGAAACTTAGTTCCCTTATCTGTGTGTAAAAGATCATTAGTGATTTTCAGAATTGCAGTTTAGCTGCAAGAGGCCAAACCTGCCCAGCTACGAACATTTCCAACAGCTTACTCAGTTGGAAAGTCAAATAGTTTTGGGGACAATAGGCTGCTATTCTCTCCCTAGAGGACTTGTAATCTCCTGAGAAGCTACATAAAAAGCCAAGGTTGTTCCTGGATAGAAGCAAGGCTAGGGTGGGGAAGAGGAGGAATTGTGAACGGCAGTTAGCCACATCAAGCCACTACAAACCGCTGTCGCCCTTTGCTCCAGGTTTCCTGTGATTATCACCCATTTCCACCTTGTTCACACTAATATAATGCAGCAGAAATTGTTGGTCCAACCTATAGTGTACACAGGAGCAAGAAGACTTGGATTTAGAGGAAAAAACCCAATCTGGTTTCAAAACTGTGCAGTTCTTTAAAATAATGTTTTTCCTGTCCTGAATCTCCCTGGTTCACTAAAAAAATAAATCTGGAGTCCCATTTTGCCAGAAATCACAATCATTCTGGTTTACCACACAGACCTCTTAACTCATGCTGGTGTGATTCCCAAGTATGGAGATCGTCGTTCTCTGAGGACCAGTCTCAAGTTCGTCTGGTGCAATACAGACCAATCTGGAATTATTCGTCCAGGTCTATAGAGGGCTGATGCAAAGTAATTTTGATCACTAACTGCTGGGTTCTGGATGTAGCTTCCTCTGCACTGATGACCTCAGGAGCTTCGAGTTAAAGGTTTCCTTCTAACTGAGTTTCCTTCTACTTCAGTAAAGCAGAAAATTACAGAGAAGCCCTGCAAGCTTTGTGCCATCCTCAACTCATCTTTCAGTGATGCTTTCCAAGATGCCAATCAAATTGTCCAACCCCAACAAGTACCCATCCTCTCTGTTGCCTTCTTGCCAGGGGATCCTGTGATCCAGTGTCTGCCCATCAGGGAGAAGGGTAGTCTTTCCAAAATCAATCAGCCACACATTGGCATTCCCACTGCCATCATGTACAAAAAGTAGTGAACTTCCAACCACCTGGAAGACAAATTCAGGCAATGCAGTTAAAAACACATTTTCTGCCCTTTCCATAATTTAACACTTCCTGCTAAGAAGATGACCTCCTCAGATGGCCTGCCACCCAACAGACTTTTGGGCTGCACTTCTACATTGACAATTTACATGCTCAGTTTGCATAACCATATCAATCAGTAAGTACAAATGGGCATGTAGATAAGAAATGGGACTCAGTAGATAAGGGGAAGAAAAGCAATTCATCTCACTTGGCAACAGGTCTCAAATTGAGCAATTCAGCAAGACCAGTGACTGCTCTCAAGACAGACCATGATCCATGATTAAGGAAAATATCTCTAGAGTTAAAAGGACATCAACAAGGTAAAATAAAATGTCTAATCTCAAAATCTTGAGCTGTAATGAGCAGAACTTACAATGCTAATGATGCCTTCTGCACAGTAAAGCATACAGAGAGAACATATAAAGCAGAATTATACAGTACTTCAATGTAAATCCATTATAACTAATACAGCCTTCACTGTCAAACTATTGTACCAAATGCAAGCTTCCACATTGTCATTCCCCTGTAAAGATTCCACTGGAACAAACCAAGATTAGAGAAACTGCAGGAAACTGGTACTAATAAGCCATTCTGTGCAGTGGCCCAGCTATAAGTGCTGGGATATTATAAAGATGGGAGGATTTATTATTCCTCAATTAGTTAAATCTTCTGTATCGTGATCAAGGCTTTGTGGTATCTCTGTTGTTAACAAACATTAGTTTTGTTCTACAAACTCCTTTCTGCTCATACAGCAGGCTATTCTGAAGTACATCTGAATGATCAAATAAGGAAGCAATGCACCTCCACAGCATTACACTCTCTGCTCACCTCATGTCGCTTGAAGAAGTCTGAGGATTCCAGAATGACATTAATTTCCTGCAGACGCTTGAGGTATTTTTTCTGGAGGAAGAAAAAACAAACAACCCATAAATGTTTAACTGAAGACTGAGTAAAGATACTCTGTTTGCAAGAGTCAATATAATGAAGAGACCATATTAATTTTAGGCCAGAGGTCCTTCAAAAAAACCAGGTTCGTTTGAAAGTTGATCTGGTTTTTTTTCCTTTTTCATAAAGAGAAAAAACTTTCAAGCAACTAAAAGTCTTTCAGTTCTCCACAGTGAAAAGAAAATGCAATTGTGTTAGAGAGACAAGGAGCTTCAACCATGATGGGGGGCAGCAATGGCGATAAAAAGAATCAAGGCCTAATGTATAAAGCTCTAGTGCACATTTTTAATGCTGCCCTGTTGTTACCATGCTCCTCCTGGAGGGTGCACCTGCCTTCATAATGGATTGCACACTGCAGCAAAACAGTGTGGCATCCTTTGAAGTTTCAAAGACAAGAGATGTGTTATGCCATCTACCACATGCCTGCTGTGCAACCCATGAAGTAAGATAAAGGAATTGCATGAGTTTCACACATGGGAGCAAGCCAGACACCAATCTCACTTCCTGCCTCTATGCTCTGGTTTTATCCTTTCCAGACTGAATTCCCAAATCACACGTTTCACTGCCAACACAGTCCTTGCTTAGATATCATCATCCCCCTGATGCAACTAACACCCGTGGTGGAAGCTGATGGCAAGCCGTAAGTTAGTTTGAATAACATTTTGCTAGCACAAGGCATTTGGGGTGAACTCATGGCAAGAGCTGGCAGAACTGGTCTCAATCAACTACTTCTCACAGCCCACCAAGTCCCCATGTCCGCTCCATGTCCTGAGAGCAACTGGAAGCCAAAACAATTTACTTCCATGGTAGTCTAAGTCATATTTCATGTAGAAAAGAAAGCACAGCTCTAAAGCAAATTCATTTGGTCCAAGATCAGCTAACCTGAAGAGTTCAAACTCACCAGAATAGTTGTGTTTCCCTCAATGAATTCCACAAAAACCTCTAGAACTTGCTCCTGTGTCTTTGTAGTTTTGAAGTTTGTGTTACATGTTCCATCCGCTTTCTGCACAAAACCACACAAAGACAGAGATGATTTATAGACTACATGCATATCTTTCTCCTCATCAGTCAATCCTCTTGAACCATCAACAGCTCAGCTCTTGCTAACCAGATGAAAGTGAGTAGTTGAACCGGAAGAGAACACATAAACCAAGCAAGCAGAGAAGAAGACATACAAAAGCTGATTGGATAACTTTAAATGGCATTGGCACTTCATCTCCTGTTGAGCACAAGTGGGGGGGGAAAAAAAAAAGAAGAAACCTAACTCATGATATACCAGCTTGCAGGAGGGTTTTCTCACATGTCAGTGCTCACAGTGCAAAGTTCAGTGGGGTAAACCACAGTGACCTCCTTGGTTGACCTTTTGTCTAGATGTAGTGAAACCCTGCCTGAGGCCATAAAGAAACATTTCCAAGCCCAGTGTTACTAGTACTAATTTTTTGTTTGGTGAAGGTTTTGTTGTTGTTATTTCTGTTTTTCAACACGGAAATCAAAGAATCACAGTTAGGACTCAGTTCCCAATATATCTTTGAACATTAATGTGACCCAGAAGCCGTAGAACACTGAATTTTGGCAAAGGACAATGTAGACACGCTTGCTCCAAGTGGGTCCTGGGGAAATTCATAGTATTTTTGTGCTAGCAGTAAGGCTCAGTATAGAAGTATCCTGCTACTGAAAAATACAAGTCTTTTTATGTGCTGGTAGTGACTAGCTTGTCATTCTGGAACTACAAGTAAATAAGAGCAGTGCATGAATTGGAGGTATCTGTCAACACAGACTGTATGAAAATGCATGTCTCCAAGAGCATCCCTGTTGCTTCAAGAGACACAAATAGGAGATTTTAGGACAATAGTGTGAAATACAGCAATTACTACAGTTGGTAATAAAAAATCCACTAAAACCCTGCACGATTATCAAACACTTTTCCTCTCCATTGCATCAGCCAAATGAAATCCCTCATTTTCAATGTAAATCAGCAGGTCATGAAAACACATTCTCTCCTACATGTTATGTCACTGTATCAAAACTGGATCAATTCAGCTCCAGACTCAGCAGGCGAAACATATTTGTTCCACAGCTGAACTTGGCTTCTAATGTATACATGCAAAAAATTCAGTAATGCTAAAATTCCAGATCTCTCATGCAAGGAGAATGAACTGACTGAATGGCAGTGTGTTGGAGAACATGCAGGTTTTCGGACAGCAGAGCCATGCAGAATTGCCTTCCACCCACCAGACTTTCTAGCAGCAGAATAAACAGAATTTTATTCCAAGGCTGTGGGCCAGATACAAGTGTGGCATGTCAGCCTGATGAGATGTGCAAGTTATGCAAGAGCAGTTCAGCAGGTAGGCAGTGAAAGTTAGGAGCCATCTGATCTGATGTATAATACTCAACAGCACATAGAAATTTGGAACTTCATCTTATGCCTTGTACCTCTTCACTGGAGTAAGGTTTTAAAAATAATTTCTCCCTATTCTGCAAATCCCAGAGCAAAGTATGGAAAAGCTGCTCTGTGTTCCCTTTTCATCCTTTTTTTTTGTCTGAACAGACGAGTTATTTGCTTCCTTGTGCTTGAGAAACACTTCTATGATTTTGCTCCTTTCCAGTGGTTTGCAGGAAACATAACTGCTGCCTGTCTTTACCTGCTGTAAACAACATCCAGATTTGCAAAGGTACCATCCCTAATATTCTAAACCAGGGCTCTGCAACAACTCTGGATGTACCTGACCCCCAGGAGGCACTTGCCTGACTCACTCCTGGAAGTCATACCTTTGTCAAGGACTCCACATACAAACCTGCACAGCAGAGCAGTCCGTCACACACAGGCAGCTCGTGGGCCACTTGAAACACTTCTCATTAGATGTGACAGTGACATGGCTAGCAGGAGGGTCAGGTTTCACAGCTCCAAAAAGTAATGCTACTTATCTTAACCCATGTGGTCTTGCTCAGAGTCCTCTGCAGACTTCCCTGAAAGGACTCTGGATTAACTTGACAGATTCACAAAGATTTATTAACCAAATCTGATGTCCTCCTGGGAACATGGCTATCCCTGATCTACAGCTGCAGGAATGGTACCAAAGGAAGAAGTAACTTTCCAAACTGCACAGATATTCTATGATAGAATGGGAAGCCAGAAATCCCAATTCTGGGCCCCATGCATCACTGCTCTGCAAAACTATCAGCTTAGTATTGCAGAGAAAATGTTTGTGATGCCTAGCCTTCAGACAGACCCTGCCAGAGAGGAAACATGCATTCAGAATTGAGCAGGCACAAGATAGCAAGTGTCAGGTTCCAGCTGTAAGGAAACCAAATCGTTTAAATTATTTTTGATAGGAGGAAAAATGACAAATCCTATAAACGAACCTGACTTGATTTTAGAGATATGGAAGCAAGGCAAAGAAAGGAGACTGATCAACCTAAAGAAAAAAGGTACCCCACTGATGAAGGAGTGCATATGGTGAATCAGATCTCATTTACCAGCAGCCACTTCACAAAAGGGCTTATATGATTTCACTTTCTTTGCTTCCACTTCTTACTCAAGCACCCACAGAGCAGGAATATTTCTGAATGACCAGACCCAATGTATCTTCTCAGCTAACTCCAGGAGTTATCAGTGCAATCAGGGAGAACATCCCCTTTCTCCCAATAACCACTAGCTGGCACTACTGACTTTTATAGGCTCTCATCCCAAAACAGGGATCCCTGCAGAATGGTTTTGCTTTCCTGCAAATATACATAACTGGATATACAGTTCGGCTCCAGTAAAACAGTGCAGGGAATACTGACTAGCTCTATTGTTTGAACAACTCAACTTGTGCAACCATTTCTCCATGTAAAAAAAATTAAAGAGAATGATACCTACATTCGTCATAACAGCAGGGAGCATAACAGGGAGATAGAGGGAAAGGTAATGTACTGAAGTCCTCCAAAGCATTTCCTGTGCTTAATTAAGGATTAAGTATTCATATTTTGCACAGTTACACCATTGTCTCCACAGAGGGAAATATTATGCAGTGCATGTGCCATACTGCTCCTACCCGTCTCTGACAACCAGCAAAACCACAAAGAACAAGCCAGGAGACATTATGAAGCTCCCCTGTGCTCCCTTAGCTCAGTCACTCTCCAGGATTCAACAAAAATCTGTACATCTACACCGAGCAACTATCATTCCAAGAACATGCACAAAAGGTCTCAAGATCATCTGGGTTTCTGATTCCATTACACAGCATACAAAGACCTAAGCGATATAGGAATAAAACAGGCATCTTGATAACATCATTTGTCGGCTAAAGGGCAAGACAGGATCCCGTGCCTTGGCTCGACTGGAGCCAGATCATCTACCACCCAGACAGTTCCTGTATGATGATGCCTGTGTCTAACAGCCAGGAGTGGGTGGCACACTGTACAGGGGGCCAGCACACCATGAGCTGGAAGCCTCAGTTCCTGTATCACAGCAGGAGAATCTGTGAATAAGGAAGGGAGAAGACAACACAAGGGAAGCAAAAAGAAGGGGGTATCTAAAGAACCTTTGTCCATCAGCACCCTCTTTTATCCCTTTCTTATTTCTATGTGCTTAAATTATGAAATGGAAACAAAACTGATCCAGGTTATAATTTACAATGTCCTAAATTTACCTAAATTAAATGTGTATGCTCTGGGAACATCCTGACATCACACATCACCCATGTTAACTCCTTTTCAGCTGTCTGGTTATGGGTTTCAGGTAACAAGCACTCACCCGGGGTGCAGGTGGATTTGGGCAGCCCTCACCATGCTCTCTGTTGCTCCAAATACACCTCTATCTAAAGCCAAGCAAACTAGTTTAAGGCTGGTTGTGAAGGCCTATGCAAGCAGAAAGCACACTTCTGGATTCCAGCAACTGCTAACATTCAAGTAACTGTCAGGGTGATATTCTGAGAGTAGGTTTCTGGGCAGGTATCTGACATTGTCATGGAACACAACACATAGAGGACAGGGAGGTGAGACAGCCAGCACAGCTTCATCAAGCACAAGTCCTGCCTGACCAACCTAGTGGCCTTCTGTGATTGTGTGACTGTATCAGTGGACAAGGGAAGGGTTGCAGATGTCATCTACCTGGACTTCCATAAAGCCTTTGACATGGTCCCCCACAACATCCTTCTCTCCAAACTGCAGAGAGATGGATTTGATGAGTGGACTGTTAGATGAATAAGACAGAGGTTGGATGGTTGCATCCAGAGGGTAGTGGTCAATGGCTCAAAGTCCCAATAGACATTAGTGACAACTGAGAGCCCTCAGGGGTCCATAATCAGACAAGTGTCATTTATTATCTTCATTAAGGACATAGACAAAAGGATCAAGTACACCCTCAGCAAATTTGCAGATGAACATCAAGCTGAGTGGTGTGGTTGACACACCTGAAGGACAAGGATGCCACCCAGAGGGAATTAGACAGGCTTGAGAAGTGAGCCTTTGGGAATCTCATGCAGTTTAAGTGCAAGCTACTGCACCTGGGTTGAGGCAAGCCCTGGGATCAATCCATGCTGGGAGATAAACAGATTGAGAGCAGCCCTGCCGAGAAGGACTCAGGGGTGCTGGTGGGTGAGAGGCTGGACATGGGCTGGCAATGATTGTGCACTTACAGCTCAGAAAGCCAATCGTGTTCAGGGCTGCATGAAAAGCAGCAGAGCCAGCAGGGCAAGGGAGGGGATTCTGCCCCTCTGCTCTGTTTTGGTGAGACCCTACTTGGAGTACTGTGTCCAGCTCTGGGGTCCCCAGCACAGGAAGGACAGAGACCTGTTGGAGCAAGTCCAGAGGAGGTCATCAAGATGATTAAAGGGATGGAACACCTCTCCTATGAGGAAAGGCTGAGAGAACTGGGTTTGTTCAGCCTGGAAAAGAGAAGGCGTCGGGGTGACCTAACTGTAGTCTTCTGATACCTAAACGAAGTCTACAGGAAAGACGGAGAGGATTTATGACAAGAGCATGTAGTAATAGGACAAGGGGGAATGGCTTCAAACTGAGAGTAGATTTTAGATTAGATATTAGGAAAGAATTCTTTACTGGGAGGTTGGTGAGGCACTGGAACAGGTTGCCCAGAGAAGCTGTGGATGCCTCACCCCTGAAAGTGTTCAATGCCAGATTGGATGGAGGTCTGAGCAGCCTGGTCTAGCGAAAGGTGTCCCTGCCCACAGCATGGGGCCTGGAACCACCTGATCTTCAAGGTTCCTTTCAACTCCAACCATTCTATGATTATCTTTAATGTAAATAATTAATGGGTAGGAAACAAAATTGCCAAGGTTCTTCTGTGGCTGTAAGGTAGTATCCTAGGAATGGTACAGGAGCCCAAACGTATCCATCAAAAACAGCAGATGGACTTTGTTGATGGAGAACATTTATTTTGGATTATTTTGGCTTTATTCCAGCTCCATCTATACTGCATATTTTCATGTACTTAAAAGGAAAAGCGGTTTCCTCGATCCCAAGGGTATCTAAGCAAATGTTTTTAACATGCCTTGCAAATAAACATAACTGCAACAAAACCATTTTACTGTGATTCACTTGGAATAAACATGTATAGTTCCTGGATAAGAAAAGTAATTGCCTGGGGAGAAGCAGTTAATTCTTCTATTCTGAATTCCTCCTTATAATAGTCTCATTTTCCTTCTGGCTGCACTCTATACTTCCTTGAGTCCTTCCTGCAAGGTCTCTGTGGTGGATTTAAGTATGGCTGATGTGTATTTGATGCTTAAATTCACTGACACTGCTCTCTTATAATTACAATGAATGCTTTAAAACTGCAATACAGTGAACTCCATGGTTTCAATTAGTGCATTTACACATAATCCTTTGGAAAACCTGGCTACCGATGTGCACTAGCTTTCTGATTAATCAACACATCAAATAAAGTTTGGTCTCCGGGAACAGGCGGAAGCAAAGCTATTACCTTAATTCCTTCAATCCTGAAGCCCAGGTTGGCACTAGAGCTGATAGTCTCTCTCCACTGCATGTATCGGGGTTTGGTGACAGCATGCTGGGCATTCTCTTCAGCTGTGGGAGCAAGAGGATCCACTTCAATCATTTTTTTGTACATGTCCTTACGCAGCTTTGGTTTCTCTCGTGCTTTAGTCAACTCTTCCTCCAGGTATGTTCTGCAAAAACATCACATTCCAACAAAACTGTAAGGGACTTTTCAAACATTTCTTCTTACAATTTACAAACTGGCCTCAAAAAATATCAATGAGAAAAGTGTTATCATTGCCCGAGTTTTGCATATATATAGGGAAACTACAGAACACAAAGTAGTGACTGTGCAGATGTATTTAGTGAAACAGCCACAGGAATCGGGAACTATCATTCACTTCTTGTTCTAACTATACCTTTACTTACTGTTACCAGTTATTGTTACATTCTGGTTACAGAATAAAAAGATAAATTCCTACTGTGCCAAGAAATCAAACTGTATTTTCAGAGGACGGTTAGGAGAGATCTCTTACAATGAAATCAAACTCAAATATAGCTGCTCTAGACTTACTGCATTCTCTCACCTCAAAAAAAAAATCTAACATCAGTCATGGGTAATTTTTTAGGCCTCAGAAAGTTTAAGTTTTACTTAATGCATCACAGTGAAAGACAGAATCACTCTTCATATAGAAGTAAAAGAGTAAAGCAGATTATCCTAGCAGTTCCAAACCTGAAGGGGTAACTAAGAACAGGAAGGTGAAGGCTCACAAACTTTCCCCATTTTGTTCTTATCACTAAATCCATTAATCCTGAAACCATTAGAAAGGCACTATTCCAGGTTCTCTACGTTCAGCTGGATTCCTAAAGCTTGCACTTTGTCAGGTGCCTGGAGTTTACTTGCTGCATCACAGTATAAGAAATCAGGATGGCATTTAGGAGACACTGTCTCTCATTGCCAGAATGTCATCTACTCTGAATAAAATATGAGCTGCTGAAAATCCTTCTCCCCTTTCTTCTGAGCATACCAGTGCTACGTATTTCTTCTCTGATTTAGATGACAATTCATTTGAAATTCTGCATCTATTTGAAAAAGAGTATCTGCACTCCTGTAAGTAGAGTAACTCATTTATGACAGTAACTCTTGAGCATCTGAGCTGAACCAAAAGATTACTATGACAGTTCATACCTCTCTGTACTGTTACTACAGGTTCTCAACAGATCCCTATCTATTTGTTAGGCTTAGATAATATTGCCGAG
This sequence comes from Acropternis orthonyx, assembly GCA_035583155.1. Classification (NCBI taxonomy): domain Eukaryota; kingdom Metazoa; phylum Chordata; class Aves; order Passeriformes; family Rhinocryptidae; genus Acropternis; species Acropternis orthonyx. The sequence continues at coordinate 26,098,683 of JAWWEU010000158.1, read as the reverse complement.
GTTTGCCTCTTAATCACAGACAAGGTAATAGCAAGACCTTGAGATACCAGAGCAAGGGAAAACACAGGTCAGTCCTGAGCAGATAGTCAGCTCTTTACAGAAAAGATCAATACAAGTATTGGAAATGGGCTCTCACACTGCTATTCAGTCATTTGCATTTGGAGATGGAATTTTACTCTTTGTGGGGCTTTCTGAATCACTGCACATACAAAGATTCAATGAACCGGCAGTGAATAAATCGTGTAATTTTTTTCTGAAGCATTATCAGGCCACTGCAGAGAAACTTTGTCTTCAATCACCCCTGAAAATTTCTTGATGTTTTTGAGGCTATAAATCAGTTAGTTTTCAGAATCCATGTACAATCAGGGAATAACAGGACATACTGCCCTCAAGTTGTCCAAAGTGATTGCCACAACAGGTTGTCTGTACTGAATCCCAAGGATCCAAATGTTACCAAACTTTTCCAGACAGAGCATGACCACATCTCCCCCTTCCTTCCAATGCATATGGGTTAGAAAGCACTTTCTTTTGCATTTACCCCACCTGATCCCCATCTTGCAGTCCATCACACTCGGCCCTTCAAAATCAGTAAGCAAGTCATCCAGCTGAATGTAGCTCTCGCCATCTCTCTCCACCACACCATGGAAACAAGGGACACAGGAGCGTAGTGGGTCTTTCATCAATCGCTCAAAACACTCTTTTTCATTCTCTGAGAAGCGTTTGAGAATCTTCCCACTATCAGCTGCCTTAAAACTCCCTAAAAAAAGAAAATCAAACAAATGCTGACAAGATTGACATGCAAAAAAGAAAAACCCCTTTCCCCACCACTTCAGCTTCATCTACCTCAGCCTCATGGCACCAGTTAAAGGTTTCCTCTGAACACAAGAGATAATGTGCTTTTCATAAAAAATAAAACGCACAGAACAAACAGCCGTTGGCAGTGAAAGTCCATTTGGATACATTCCCATGTTAGAATTTATGGCTTTAAGGAGTGTAGTTGCTCCAGGTCATTGGGCTACTTGTTCTTCTTCCAAGCTAAAGGTCTTTGCTAGGTTATTAAACAGCACTATACTTACTAAAATGCACAGGAAGAAGCCACAAGCCAGAATTCATTAATCCTCTGGCTATTTTAAAGCTGCATAACACTGCCAGCATTGGCTTTGTCCTTAATCCTCAGACAGGGTATATATACCTGCTGAGCATGTATGTATGGCAGCAGCAGTCAATCAGTGATAGTTAAACAGCCAGGAATAGGCCAGAAGCCAAGTACTGCCCTTTCTACACACACGCAGCGACTGCACAAGCATTTACCTGCACGTACTGCCTCTTCTCTGGAAACCTGCTAGTCTGCTAATACCTTGCAGGTACAGTCTGTAGTGAAATTGTGTTTTTTGCAGCCCTGCGTCTGAATGGTTGCCAGTACAAATGAGTGCATAGGCCAGCAGACTCCAGCTGCCTGGAGATTCTTGTCCGAACACTCCTGTGCTGCAAACTGCCAATAACATCTGAGGAAAGTACACTCAGAGAAAAGTACATTCAGAGGTACCCTTTAATCTACACAAAATAAATTGGGCACCAAAGCAGAAGCCCTTGTAATCCTGGGCATAATGCTCAACTTTTATCACAGTAGGATCCTTCAGCCATTGCAAACTGATTCTTCTCTGACAAATCCTAGAACTGGCACTGCCTTGGCACAAGGTTAAGAGTGGTACTGGCCCAGGTTTTAGTTCACAAAAAAAAAAGGTCATATCAGAGAAGAACAGCTGCAAAAAGGATGGACTAAACACAACCACAGAAAACTATTGAAAGGAAACTGAAACAGTATCTCTCCTCATCAGCTTCTAGTAAACTCTTAACACTCTTCTTCCACCCTACTACACAAGTCTCCAGAAGGTTATGATTACATGACCAGTACATCACTCCACAAAGAACAAGCCAACTCCATACACTGTCATAAAAACTGCACGAAGTGGGTCATCTTGGCAATCTGTGTGACACAAATTAGCCCCACCAACACCACCATGCAAAATGCAGCTAATCAGTTTCTAGGGCTAAATAAATTCTTCAGCACAGCTCTGAAGTGCAGCATATTAGTGTATTAGCATATAAAGAGGTGGGTTAGGTACTGCATTACAGTATGATGCCTGCCCACATGTGTACTAATAACCCCCCCGCCTAGCACTGCGCAGGAATTAAATGTAGCATGAGAGATGCAAACACAATGACTTTCCTTTGTTGTTTTTTTGCCTTACCAATGAAACAATCAGGAGCACACTTACCAGCTTCTACAGACACAAAACTAGAACCAGCCAACTGAGCTGCTGCTTGCACTCATATAGTGAACAATGATGGCCTCACAATGCAAGCATGCGGTCAGCAAGTCAATTTTCACCACTTTTGTTTTCCACCCAAAGACCTACATTAAGATGCGGAGTTTGGGGTTGGTACTAGAAACACTGTCCTTGCCAGGGCTGAAGCATGTACAGACATGAACAGTAATCCTTCCCACTAGAAAACTAACTATTGGCTACTCAGTCAAGAAAAATGATCTCATACTACAATCAACAGCAACAGATGAATTAAGGCTTCAACTCCTCAGTCTCTCCTGTTTTTCTCTAACCTGTATTTTTCACATATCACCTTGTAAGGAGGAATCGGGAGCCTGGCCCTTCGCCAGAGTCTGATCATTGCTTTCTTGCTCATCTCATTATTCAGGTATACGACTCCCTCTTCCCTAACCCCACCACAACTGAAAGATGTTCTAGTTCACAGATTTATGTGATATTGACTGCTTCCTTTTTACCCGAAGGAAGGAAACAGAGAAACACTGTTTTCCTTGCTGCTGCCATCCTCAGTCCAGAGACAAACACATTAACCCATCTCACCTGTATGCCCAGCCAGCTGCACCCATGAGTAGCGTTTCTTGAAGGGGCTGATGACTGGTAAGTTAACCATGGTTTTAATTGTATGCCATGCCTTTTTCTGGAAATCAAAGAAGAGAAACATTAAGATGGGCAAAAGCTGAAATCCTGACATGCCACAAATGTATCACATAGCTTCACACACATTGAATTGTTCCTCACCGATTTGTAAGCGTTCAAAGGTGGAACCACAAAGCAAACACTATGATCACTGTTGGAAAAATATGCACACAAACCCAAGAATGGACAAACAAAGATAACGCCCTACCATGCACAAGAAAGCTGCCTGTAAGGAATAAAAATAAAAAAATGTCATACTGCACGTCACAGGCCTGTTCTTAGCCAACCTCATCCCCCCTGTGCCTGAGTCACACAGTACACGGACAGCAAATGCTGAATGAACACACACACATGCACACATACGCACATTTAAGTTTCCATGAGACATGCACATAAGCTGCTTGCCACTGTCAGCAACACTTCCTTTCCCAGGGAACTTCAGCATCACCTCATGACTAACGGCTTTCTCCGAGTCAGCAGGCAAGTCTTGCTGTGACAGATGCATAGAAAATGCATCTCTAGTTGGGCGCAGTCCCTCAGCACTCACTGACAACGTGCTGTAGAATCTACTCCAGGTCATGAATTTTCCTGTTCCTTCCCCTCTTTCCCAATCCTGTTACTTTTTAACAAAGCTGGGCATTGCTCTGGCAGCCTTTGGTGTACACACAGTGCAGCTGCTTGGGTACCGCTGCAGGCAGGCAGGGAAACAGAACAGCTGCTCACCCAAAGCAGCTGAGTGCTCCGTCACAAAGGCAGAAAGAAGGGGGGAAAAAAGGTAGAAGGCAAAAAACTCTCATGCCCTGGAACTGAAATACAGGTAGGAGAGAATCACAGCCCACCAGCATTTATGTTACACTCTTGAGGGATCCCAAAGTGCTTTACAAGCAGAGAAGCTTTATTTCTTCTGTCACTAGAACATGATAACCTGCTGGAGAAGAAAAATGGAGCTGCATGATATTCATGCATGACAATTCAGTGCTGAGGGGTTTTTGTTGAGATCAAGTATAGTTGGGGATTAGGCTGCATTTACAAAAGTGCTTATCAATAGCCTAATTGTAATTCACCAAAATTAAGGGAGGCATTGATATCACTGAAAACAAGTTTAGGTGCTTGCTCATCATCTGAAAAATCCACATTCAAAACCACCACGTCTTCACTAGCATGAATATTGATCTGATGATTTAGGTGCTTAGGATAACTAATTTTTATTGTCTTCTATACTGTACTTCTGTAGAAGTGAAAAAACAGAAAAAGTGAAATTGCAGACAAGGATACACAGGCAAAATACTGTTCTCCAGATGCCACTCTGACCTGGCTACCCTTACTTGTTCAGTTATATCACATTTTTCATAAAGTATCCTCTAGCAACATTTGCCACCAGGTGAGGGCAAAACCCTGCAGCTATCTTAGAATGTATCAGGAGGATATGTGAACTCACAGACACAAGCGATCTTTCTTTCAAGGATTTGTCTACACAAGAAAGTTTTAAGGTAATGCTTCAAATTAAACTGACATAACAATATAAACACCATATGAGCATACTTACTCTGAAATGACACTGCTTCTTCCTATTTAACTTACTTCAGTTTTGAACAGAGTTCAAGCTGAAATGAAGTCACTCTTGGTCAGATATGTACCCCATGCATCTGTAATACTTTTGAAAACATATTATGCCAGTGTGTGGAAGCATCCAGAGAAAATCCTGGATGTCTGAGAATTATGAAGGCTCGGTTGCACTTACTAGAACTCAACAGCCAGTTCCATAAATAACTTCAGCAGGTTTAAATTACCCTTTCACAGGCTATATTATTTGGATTTCATATTTTATACTATTTGCCTTAAGCTGGTCCAAACTGCAGCCTTGCAGTGCTAAACAGCAACTTGTCTCTTGCAGAGAGACTCTTGCACACCACTTAAACACATCCATAGCCTCCATCTGAAGGAAACCACAATGTAAATATTGTTATTCAAGCAGGAAAGATATATTATTTTTGTATAGTTTATTTGCCAGAAACCCTTCAGTCTACTTTGCTGTTTCTACTCCAGAAGGACACAGCCCCAAGTTATTTAAAGAACAGTTGAAAGTAAACATCATTCTGAAGCAAAATGACCCCTTTGAATGTAACTCCTGCTAAAGATTTAGTTTTAGAAGATTCCAGACCAGTTTTCAGGGTAACATTGCTTTTTCCCCATCCCTTAATCAGAAGTCAGCATTGTTCCATAATTCTCCCACAAAGATCATAAAATATTCATAATTTTTCCCTTCTAACAAACTGCATCCTCCTTCCCAATGACATATCATACTGCTATATCCAGCAGTAATGACAAGCACAGGTTTTCGAGGAATGCACATCAACTGTCAATGCAACATCACACTCCAGTGGCTCTTCCACCTCCTCCCTCCCACCAAACTCTAAGAAGCTGCAGCTTTTATTTGTACTGTGGGTGTGAAGGAGAGACAATGGGCCAAATTCAGCCCCAGCTCAAGTGGACTTTGGCTGCTTAGGTTACAGCTGCCTTGGATGAGTATGTTTAAGTTACTCATCCAATAAACAGACACTGACAATTTTTATTTACTTTTTTTTCTGAATTTTAAATAATCTCTTCACAAAATTCACCCCCCCCCACCCCCCCCAGCCTCAAGACAGGGAAGCATAAGGTCAGGCTGTGAGGGAAAGAATTGCTTTCAGACCCATCCTTTGGAGCGTGCTGCCATTGGCAGGAATTCAGCAGTTCCACTTTCCTCTACGGCAACTTCCAGTCTCCCAACTAACTTAACCCAAGATACAAATTGCCAGGATGTAAGCAGGGCTGCATACTGTTGAAGCAGTGGTATGAGTGGGAAGATGAAAACTTTGTGCCTGCTGTAGGAGGAATTTTTCTCACTTCTATTTCTAGAGCAAGATTTCTTCGTCTTTGTTAGCAATGGTATTATGTGCTTTTCAAATCACTGTTTAATGTTGCAATGGCAAAGAGGGTTTCCATCACTGCCCAACTGTATTTGCAGACCTTTTCTCCCCCAGTTCTTCTAGATTTCTGCTCAGTCTTCCATGATCTTTGGCTCTGCCTCGGTTTCTTCAAGACCTCATTTCTTCTAGATTCCCAGAGAAAACTCAGATATCTCTGTATTGAATCTGCATTCAGGATTGTCTGAGTCAGGTGGTCTTAACACCACTGTTGCTGTTTTATATGCCTCTTGAGATCAATATACTAGAGAGTTTTCCAACAGTAAAATGGAAAGCAATTCCAAAAGGGTCAAGAGGCAAACATGAAAACTATTACCCTTCTTAGATTCAGCAAATAAATTACTCTATGGGAATTGTAACTGACACACTATACAAACCTCCCTAAGGTGTGGGACACTAAAGAGGGGAAAAGCTAGTTTTCTGCCAATGAGCCAGTCCATGTAACAGGCCGTGACATGGGAAGTGTATCCCTGGTAGCAAATGGACAAAAACTGAGGAAACACAATGGGAGAACCGATTCACACAACACAGCCACAATGCACTCAAAAGACTGTGGCTTGGTATCTGACTTTGAAGCACAGCTTTCTCCAGGTCTTTTCTCCTGATGAGTGTACAACTTTACACGTTACTATTACGGAGAAGCACAACCACGATCACAGAATATGCTGAGTTGGAAGGAACCCTGCATAAATACACCAGTAGAATTTGCCCGATGAAAAACCACTAAAATAAATCACTGGGAGGTGTTTCATCCATTTCAAGGGTTTCTGGCTCAGACCTCACAGTCCCTAAGAGTTAATCTCTCCAGGGACTACCAGGCTTTTCTGAAACCCTACCACCACTTCAGAACAAGACCTATAACATCCTAATAGCCAACCTCACTGAAGAGAATAGTGAAAACTCCTCGAATTGGGTGGGATTTTTTTGGTTGTTGTTGTTTAAAAGGCAGCACTGAACAACCAACATCTCTCTGAGCATATGCTGAATCCCTCAGCGACAGAAGAACCAGTCTAACTCGTAAAGGCAGTGAGAGACAGGGACTTGAACTTTCTTCTACTGTTCTGGGGAAAAATAAATAAAATCTCTCTCTTATTTAAGGGTAAAATGAAAACAAGTACCTCAGTTCTGCAAATGTCTTAAACACATGTAATTACCCTCAGGCAAGCTTTGACAAGCAGGTAACATACACAAGAATTTGTTTTACTTACTACTTTTCAGCAATTATGATAATTAAAAACATCAATCATGTCTAAATTAGTAAGTGTTGGGGAGGGGATATAGGAAAAATTTCTTCAGAAAAAGAAAGCAAATCAACTTTAATAATTCTAGCACATTACTTGAAACTATATTGAGCTAAAGAACAAAAGAACACCAAAATGCAACATGAATCAACAGGGTCTTAAAAAACGTCCATGATTCCATCAGCACCAGAGTGGAGGAGTAGTTTCTTGCTCGAACTCTTAAATCTTCATGGAAATTCTGCTAGACTACAGTACACAATGACCCTTGAATCTTTTTTTTCCAGGAGAATTTCAGCAGTTTCTTTATCTGAGATCCTGTTGTCTTTTTTTGTGCACTAGTACAAAGCCTACACAAGCCTACAGAAAGCTATTATGACAGCAAGAAACAAAATGAAAAAAATGAGGGGTTTTTTTGTAGTTTTTTTTTTCCCTAAAAGGCTTTAAGAAAGAGTACTTAATTGTCAGTCATCATAATCTACTGTTCTCTTAAAGTCTTTACATCACTCAGGCTAAATTCTGCCACTCTGGGACATGGGGGCTGAAACGTGATCTATAATGCTGGTTGCCACAGCCTACTCAGTGTCTCACTTAACTCTTGGAAGGAACAAAGTTCCTCCACAGGGACTTGCAAGGAGTACAGAAAACTATAATTATCAAAAAGTAACTACATGCATTTCAAAATAGTTCTGTAAGAGCCATGTGCCCAAAATGCAGAAGCACTAGAGCAACACCTTGCCCGGGACTCTTGGCCACCGCAATGAGCAGCAAGTACATGAGAAGGCGATCAGTGTTGGCCTCTTTTGGGGCACAGCAACCATAATAATAGTGACTGGAAAAGTAACACCTGGGAACCCATAATACCAGTACCTGGAACTTCCTTCTGCAAGCGGGCTCTAAGCTAACACTAAGAATTACTAAACTGGGTTATCAGTTATGACTTACCCGTGCACAGTATTAGTCATTCTCCAGTGGCTCACCTTTCTGTTGTGATGAGGGTTTTTTATTGCCTACTCTTCTCTTCCTTCTTCCTTCCTGGTCACACACTAGCACCAATTTACTCTGAGTGACACAACAAATCCTCGTGAGGTCTGTAATATTACTCACAGAGGTGTCTTAAGTATCAGTGTGAGCAGGTGGTTGCTATCTGTTAATATAACTGCTCCTTTTAAACTCCATGTTTACACTTCTATTATTGCTTCACAGAATCACAAAAATGGGTCAGGTTGGAAGGGACCACAGTGGCTCATCTGTCCAGCCTCCCTGCTCAAGCAGGGTCATCCTACAGCACATTACCATGGATTCCATTCAGACAGTTCCGAAATATCTCCAGTGAGGGAAACTCCACAGCCTCTCTGGGCAATCTGTTTCAGTGCATGATCACCTGCACAGTAAAGAAGTTCTTCCTTATATTCAGGTGGAACTTCCTGTGCATCAGCTCCTGTCCATTGCCTCTTGTCCTATTGCTTGACACCACCTAGAAGAGCCTGGTCCATCCATCCTCTTAACACCCTCCCTGCAGATACTGATACTCTCAGACATTGCTTCTCAAGGCTGAACATGTCCAGCTCCCTCAGCCTTTCCTCATAAAAGAGATGGTCCACTCTCCTAATCATGTTCAGAGCCCTCCTCTGGACCTGCTACAGGAGCTCATGCCTCTCCCGTACTGATGAGCCCAAAACTGAACACAGCACTCCAGATGCAGCCTCACTAGGGCTGAGTAAAAGGGGCAGAACTATCCTCCTCGACCTGCTGGCAATGCTCTTTCTAATGCACCCCAGCATACCACTGGTCTTCTTGGCCTCCAGTTTTACTTTTTATAGTATATACATTTCCTTAACTGAAAATGTTTTTAAAACCCTCTGAGTTAATTTTATCTACAAAACCCTTGACTTATTTATTATAGTTTATTAAAACTGAAATCAGTTTGAAAGCTAGTTTGTTTTCTTAATTCTCTATGCCATTTTATTCAATTACTTAATAATTTAGAAAATGAAATTAACATTTTCAGATTTGTTCTCTGTTTGCATTAGTGTGTGTCACTTTATTTGAATTGGCTTTGATCTGGCATATTGGACCTATACAGGTAAAGAACCTAAATGTAGTTCCAAAGCTACTAACCATATTATTTTAATGAACTAAGCCTTGCCCAAACAAAACTTTATTTTCATCTGTTTCAATATTATCAATACTACCACTACGATAAAAAGCTTCCATGAGAAATCATTTTAAGCGAACCATAACCAAGACACTTACCAGCCTAATTTAATTACCCTGTCATTAGATATGCTTCTTTCTGTGAGTGTAACCAATAACTACAGCACTATAATTACAACCTATTAAAAACATAATCACACAACACTTTAGCAACTCAAGTGTATCTACTGCTTTGTCAAAATCACAATACCCTACCAAGACAAGTTCTTATCAGCATCATTTTCCCCAAACTAATGACTTTTCCATAGGTGCAGCTTCACAGCATTCAGCTTCAATGGTTATTGAGGATTTAATTTTGTCAAGGGAGTACAGCCCACCACATGGTTTGATCTCATGGAGAGAACTGGGAATTTGAGTGATGTTATATATATATATTTAAAATTAATAAATAAAAGAAATAGTGAGAGTTGCTCAGCAACACAGTATCTTTCCGGTTAGTCACAAAATTTGCCTACCAAGGGATTCTGGTTTTGAGTTCTTTCAGTTTGAGGCTTAGTGTAGTTGTCTTTGCAGATCTGAAAGAGGGAGGCAGTTGACTCGGTCAGATCCAGATCCTGAAACAGCAGACATTTTTATGCCAAATGTAAGCAAATTATAACTAATCCTTGGTGTTTCTTCTAGCAATACATACAGATATATACACACATATTCATGCACGTTTTTAGAGTATCTAAAGCAGACAGTAAAAGCTTTTCATTGCAGTTGATCAAAATTCCATTACTTTTTTTCTTCAATTGTCCACATTATAACAACTCCTAGGCTTGGGATCATTTGGTATTTGAAGAAATTTAGAACACTTAACAAGACATGGAGAAAGTGAAGTACATGTGACATTTTTCCCTTATCTGTTGGGAAAAATATAACTTAAATATCCACAAAGGTTCTGTGCAGGGAAGCAAGGTGGAAGATTTTCCCATAGTGAAAATAAAAATGCTCCAAATAACAACAAAAATTCCTGAATGTCATACGAGGCACTTACTTTATACTTTCAGCAGCCGGTCTCTGTGCTTTTGCCCCTTATTAAAGGTTTCTGGAATCCTCAAGCTGAGGAGATTCTTGCTGCCAGGCCTACTACCCACTTGGCTGAATCAGACATGAATCACAAATTGAGACAAAGATCTCAATGGGTGGGAGGTGAAAGAGTAAGTCAAGAAGAAGAATGCTCCCCAAGCGTATGTAAGCTATAAAGCTCTGTGTGAGGGTTTGCTAAGTTTCTGAGTGTAACACTTAATTCAGCTCCCAAGATAGGGTAAGGCTCCCAAAGTAACACTGACTTAGCCTCCTTATTACCACATTTCATCTTCCCTTGGTCCTGGGCAGGAAACAGGTTCCTGACACACACAAACACTAATCTGCACAGTAGTGACTGTTTATCACTGGACAAAAAGGGCCAGAATGTTTCTCCATGATAACACACATCTGGACAGACTGGTTCAGAGTCCAGAGCTTTGAGCATCAGCTTTATGAAGTCTGTGCCCTGACATGCAACAGCATCATTCTTCAGACTGTCTGAGGTGTTCTGCCAAGCCATGTCAGCTGATAATTTGGCCAAATCACTGCAACTGGCCTTCTGCCAGGACAGCTGTGTTACTTCAAATGCTGTCAGATGTCACTTAAAGAATATAAACAGTGTAACCATGTCCCTGTTCAAGGATATCCCTGAGCAATCTCCACCTGCCGGATGCCTTGGCAGCCTTGACCATCCTTGTATCTGCCACAGTCCCCAAGGGAACGTAACACTCATCGCTTTGTCACACAGTTGATCTTCCTGTGGTGTGCGAGTGCCAGCTGGAGCTGTAAGACTGACAGTCAACAGCAAGAGAGAGAACACGTGCTCCTTAAAGAACGGCAGTTTGCACACTACACATGCAGCTTCCTGATCAGCACCTCTCATCAGCCTGCCAGGCAAATTGTGACTACACCTTCATCTCTCCCTTCCTCCCTCTCTTTCACCATTCAGCCTCCAAACCTTTGAGGAGAGACAGTGCTCAGCCTGTACTTAGCCCTTGATGCTTCTGGCTTTGCAGTCAGCCATGGGTGAGGGCCACAGCTGCTCAACCAGCATTTGGCAGGTGTATCCTCTGACTGCAGGGTTTCCATTTCCTGTTTGTTCTGCCCTCATGATGGGCTGGGCTAAATCTTCAGAGTCATGAGAAGCACTTAATGCAATAAGCAGAAACAACACTGCAAGTCAGAAGCCTCAGGTTCCTGTGTTTTCTCCTCTCTTATGCCCCACCATGAAGTGAGATGCACATATTATTCAGCTTTGCCTACCCTTTAGGATATTTGGTAAACTTGCTGAGTGTTCATCACATCTGGACTAAAGGAAGAAGTGAAGGTAAGATAAATGGATGGTTGGTATCAGACTGAATTAACAGGAGCACAAAATCCCATGTCCCACTCCACAGCTGGATTCTATTTGTAACTCCAGGAGCAAATTCCTCTCCAAATCAGAGGAAAATTAACTTTGAAGACGTGAAAGCATTGCTTGCCTTCCTGAAAACAGCATCAAGAGCTGGCTATTCTACAGCAATCAATGTTGGCATTTTGTTTCTGGTTATAACCAATTGAAATATCTACAACCTCTACATTATTCCCAGGTCAAAAGACAAAATAGTCAAGCAATTAGATAGCTTTAAAGCTGCACTGTCACAAGGATTTCCTGCACTTATCTCACAGATATGTTGACTGAAAGATTTTTTTTTTTTATAATGTGAATAAACACTTTCTGTTCTAAGGGATACCAAACTGTCTACCTTTAATAGCAGGCATTAAACATGGCCATTATCTCTACTTTCACAGCTTGTGCTCTGCTCTGAAAGACACTGGCACTCTAACAGGATGGAGCTCTGCCACCTGTCCCTACTGAACACAGGAAAACTGAACCAAAGACATTCTGCCCATACCAGGTTCTGCCAGAACATCAGCCTTGTTGGAAACTGAAATGTTATTACCCAGGAAGTAAATGGAATGTTCCTCACTATAGGAAAGTTGACTCACTTTCAGAGCCCAGACATCTGAGATTTATTCAGTCAGGTTGTCCATCACCCAGAACAATTTTGTGGTAAATCAAACATCACTTTAGCAGATGGTGTGGCAGAAGGAAAGAAATTTTTGTTAACCTCCAAAACAACTGCAGTTTAAATCTTCAGAAACAGTTTTGCAATTTGACAATTCTCTGCCCATCCTCCACTTCTCCTCAGCCTGTCATGGGTCACTGACTGACATCACCAGTCATGAGAAAGGGACATCTAGAAAGACAACACTCTTTAGATGACAAAATAAACCTAACATCCTATTAGGTAGGACAGAGAATTATCAGTTCCAAACAAGATGAACATTTGGGAATACTTAAAACTCAAACAGAGCCACAGTTCTCTATACATAGACTAATAAACAGGTTTAGCCTAAAATATAAGCACAATGTGTTAAGGCACAAACGTGTCATTTGTGAACTGTGCATGACCCCAAATCCAAATGTACTAGAAGTGCCAAACCATTTAAATCGGGTGTAGTTTCTGCATAACATCAAGAGAGACTGTGTTCTGGCAACAAGCCAGGAAATAACTTCAAGAAGCTAATCTCCCCTGAGTGAACTTGGGAAGGAAGCTGAGTGTGTGCTTCATCTTACTTGCTGTGGTAGTGCAGACTGTTACCCAGAGATACAGCTCTGCCTCTGCCTGCTCAGCAGCTCAGGGATAGGCTCACCACCAGTGTAAAACCCCAGTGATTCAGTGGCCACAGGAGAATCTCCAGTCTGAACAGATAAAGACAAATAAATAAAATTTTGATGCTTATTCTTTATTGCACTTTCCTCCTCACCAGAAAGCACTACCCTCAGACAGAAATTGCAAAGTTGTCTTTATCTAAGGGGTCAGAGATTCGTCTCTTCCTATACCTAGCAGCTTGGGTTGACGGACACATGTTGACAGCCTACCATGCTTTTAACACATCATCATGTAAGGGCCCCAGATGCCATATCCCATACAACTTTGAGATTCTGCCCGAAAGAAATGTAACATTGTAACAGTGGAAGACTATTGCACTATAATTCTTTTTGTTCCTGTAGGAAAGGATAGGAAGCATAAGGATAGAATTAAGGTTGCTGTAAATACACAATGGTTACCTGTGATGACTGTGCTCCATTTTGGTTGCTATTCCAAGAAAGTTTTGACAAACTGCAGGAAAATTCAGGGATGAATAACAAACACCCAGTTGCTGAGGCTGAATAATGGTGTTTGTTTATCCCGAGGACCAAGCATGGCAACTGTTTTCTAATACACAACAAGGTTTCATAACTATAAGAGCAGTCAACTGTGCTCTATGACCACTGGGAAAGACAAGAACAGCTTTAACTTGCAACAAAGCCAAAATACTCAGGTGAGATACAAGAAAAGGGCTTTCTGGAGTATCAGAGAGTTTTAAAACAAGCTTGACAAATGCCTATAAAATTATAGTCCAACTTAGACACAGGAGAGACCTGCCACCAAGATAGAACTGGGCTGCTCCCAGTGTCAACGAGTTGCAATACTTTTAAAGGAGTCCTTGTCATAAGCACCAAGATGGTACATCGTCAATGGTCTTAGGATATTTATGTCCTGCAGAACAGTGAAGAAGGTTACACAAATCCTTTATGTGCTTTATTTCCATTTCCTAAGAAGTATTAAAACATTAATTTAGAAAATTAAGTCACACCAATACTTGTCTGCAGATCAGAGTTTGTTTTAATTATTGTACACAGGCACGTGTATATCCACATACAGAGAGGTTACTGACAGGTATTGATTTTTAAAATGTTCTTACATAGCGTTTTTCTTTCCTACCATGATAATTCAGCTTTTAACATCCTAAAACGTCAGACACTCGTTTTTAAAAGACCTGAGCAAAGTCCACTGCTTCAGTATGGGATCTAGGTCCAGACGTGCCCTTTCTCTGCTCCAGTTCCCACAACTGCAGGCTGTAACAGCCCTACTTCAGAACACTGCTGAGTAATCTAAGTAATTAATGCTTGTAAACTAAAATTAGAGATACTCAAATAAGCAGTAATATAGTGCTAAGTGAAAAGGATTATTAGAGTCTAAAAATATGTCATACAAAAAAACAGATCAGACATACAATGGCAGCACTTTGCCATCTGCTCTTCTAATCTATCACAAGAAAAAGTCCAGTACTCCATCTCTCCATCTACTCCAAACTCACACCTCCATTATCCTCTAGAGAAGCATAAGCAGTTACTGCTTCACCTATCATGCACTCCCCTGTTCAAACACGGCCCATCCTTTGCAATGGAATGCAAGTGTCAACATGCGATAAGCACTGTTAGTTAGCAGGGTGTGGTATTTACCTTGGGGAAAGCCACATCCCTCAGCAACCACTTTAATAACTTTGAGCTTTAACAGAGTAACTGTGAGATTATTCCAAACCACTATGATGGAAGGATTTTAAAATAAAAATAAAAAATAAGACAAACAAAACCCTGAAACACACAAATGACAAAACCAATCCAAAAAAAACAAAGCATAAAATCCGCAAAAACGCAAACAAACATAGTAAGAACCCCAAGCAAACAAAACGCCACATTCCTATTTCAGTTAGTGTCAGAACAGAACAAGTGAGGCTAGTGTTCCAGGCAAGATGGGAGCCCATTAGTAGAATGAGGCAATGGTGAAGAAACATGGAATTCTACGGAAATGAGGACCCTTCACCTTATAGCACCTTAGTGACAAGGTTCCAAGGTAATTGTTTGGTTTTGGAGCAAACCTAACATTGGAGAAACTCTTCCTGCCCCAAGTCAGCCCTAAGAACTATGTAAGGAATCCAGAGAAAAGATGGTTTCTTCCTTGAGCAAAATTACAGAATTAAAAGAGAATTTATGTTAACAGAACAACATTAGAGAGGCGAGCTGAATTCCTCCTCTGTATCAGTAGTAGGTAGCTCCAGAGACAAGGGATTATTTAAGAATTCAATTTCCATAATGAAGTTTTAAGAAAGAATCAAATTCAGATCTTACATAAGCACGAGTGACTCAACTAAAGACTGAAACTGAAACAAGGCATCTGTCTTCCTGAAGAGTTGTGGGTGTTTGAACAATAATGAATGTGTTTTACGGAGCATGTTTCCCCTGCCCTAAAGGTAAACACATGTGTTTACGATCAGGATACTGGAGATCCCACATTTTTCAAAGCACAAACATCAACTGCCAACTACTAAGATGCAAACCCATCAAAACATAAAGTAAAATAAACCGGGTGTAATTTATATAGACCATTTATCTATCAAAATTTTTATCATAGTAAAAGAGACCAAAACCCCCATAAAACTTCAAAGAACTTCATACTCTTGGCTCCTAGCAACAGAACTGCAAGCCACACCCCCGTATCTCACACAACCACCTACACCAGACTCTTGAAATATGAAGCAAGTGGCAGCTTCTGTGCCAGATTGGACATAGGTAGCAGAGCCCAAAAGCGACCAACACCAATACACCAGGGCTCAACAGACAAAGAGAAGACACATTTCAAATGTCATTTGCAGACGGTCGATGACCTACAGTGGGCACAGCGGAACAAGCCATGCAGAGAAGCTACTTCGCAAGCCAGGACTGATTTTTCTGCCCTGTCTGCTCTTTTTCTCAAAGAATGCAATGTAAAAAGAATATTGGCAACTTGACTACATTCATCCTGTAGCCATCCCCTGTACCGGACAGGATAAAAGCAGGACTGAAAAGGCAGACTAGGATCAAGACACAAAATTATAGCAATGGAAGAGGACATACTTCTAGAGATAATGCAGAAAATCCCAATGGATAAATAGGGACACAAAAAATCAATTAGTTTTCTGTCAATCCAGTTTTAACACTGGAATGGAAAACCAAACTCAGGTCATCATCCAGTCCTACTGCTGGAAAAAGACTTGGAGACTGTTGGCATAGTGATTAACATGCACTGTGCTGTCAAAGAGAACAGGACTTCCTCCCTTCCTGGTCTCTGTGCTGAAGGCACACAGCCTCCTTGGTCTTGCTACAAATTTTGGGAAAACAAGCCACGAAACTGTTATAGGGGCCAGATTAGTGCCCAAATTCAGGCAGGTCACTAGGCCAGAGAGAACTCTAGAGGCTCACTTCTTTCTAACATATTTAAAATAAGGCTTCATTATTTTTATTACTGACTGCCTTTGGTAGCCATGGTGGTGTGATGAGCAAGTGATAGGCAAAAGCACCTGGAAGTCAGGAGTCTCCACATTAAAATCCTTTCACAGGTTTTTCAGCAGAATGGCAGGATCTATCCTGAAATGAGTACCTTGGGATTTAATTGATTGCTCCTTCTGGGTTAGCACAAAGAAGGCAAAAAAGTTCCTTATCTAAATTCCACACAGCAAGACAATACAAACTGTATCTAATTATCAGCTTAAAATTCTGATACTCAGCATCTTCCACTAGGAAAAGTAAGAGCTGAAGCGTAGGAAGGTTTCCTAGTTTCTTCAGATTACATTTTCCTCTGACCAATGCTGACCCTTTGTGGGGTTAATGATGCTGTTCCTACAGAACATACATGGGTGGCAAAGGAGGGAACCCACAGCAAGCAGAGCTTATCATGATTAGAACATTCAGGTCAAATGCACTTAGCCAACAACCCACTCAAACCCTCCCCCCTCCACCCCCCTCCCCCCGCCCCGCAGAAGATAACAGTCAATCTGCATGCAAGAACACTGTTCACACAGATTTTTATACTTTCTAATGCATCACA
>JAWWEU010000158.1:26061505-26081436 GCA_035583155.1 Acropternis orthonyx | reverse complement strand
CACAGATTTTTATACTTTCTAATGCATCACAAAAGCACACAAGGATGAAGAAGAATACAAAGGCTATACAGACTTGATCTAGCTCTGTCTCTTTCAAAAGATCAGTGTCTCAAAACCCAGATGTCCTGTACAGCCATCATAGCCCTAATGCACAAGAATTATTTATGTGTGATTCATTTTCTTGGGGCTTTTTTATTTGCTCTCAGTTACCTCAAAGAAGGGCAAAAATGGGAAAAACTGTTGTTTGCTTCAGACTGAACAACTCTGACAAAACTTGAGCTCTTTCCAAGGCTATAAAAAGATTCATATTGACCCAACCACAAAATTTCTAATGAATGCGCTGAAAAACTTTTTAACTTTGAATTTTGGGGAAGCCTAAAATCTAGGAACGGGATGGTTTTCAAAGCAGAAGCAAGTCATACACAGAGCAGAAGTCAAACTGACCAAAACTGGCCAGTTTTAAGAATCACTAATTAACTTTCAGTAGGCTCTCATTAATATTCAATTACCGTCTGTGGAGACTCCTGGGCAAGATATACACAAGGGGTTGATGGAGCTCAGCTGTGAGGGATGCACTCGGCCATCCCACTCTTCAGACACAGGAGGTAAGCTTGAGGAGGATCAGCCATGCACGAGGTTTCCCTGATACAAGAGGGTCATCTCTCACAGGGCCTGAAGAGCCTCTTCAAGTACAGCACCCCTGTGAGTGCCCTCTCCAGCACACGCACATTAACCAGGCCAGCCAGGGCTGGCTCGCTCTGCAGCACATGCTTGGGAAATGGAGGGAGGATAAAACATCAGTGCTATATGTTAGCATTTTCAGCTACTGGAACACGTTCAGATGCAGAACTAAGTTCCCACTGGAACTTTAAAAATGTCTTAAATGCAAAACCGAGTACTCAAAAGCTAGAAATCTGGAAAATTTACGTTTTTGATATAAACGTAATTTATCCTCTTGATGGTAACATTTACCATTTTCTGCAGAGCTTTTGACGCAGTCATTAATAATACACTAACCTACTGTAGTTCCCATTTATTCAGTGTAAACAAATAATTCCTGACTATAAAAAGCAGCATTTTTTTATTCTGCCCTCATTGCCTTTACCATTTTTACTTCACCTACTGAAAACCTACTGTAATCATGGTTACTGAGTTGTGTGTGGCAGTTTTAAGACAGCCATCTCTGCAGTAGTAGAGTGTTCTCCAAATTTTAGTGAATTTGTTTTCACAATCTTGTAAGGTGAATTGTTTTATTTATATCTTATAGGAAAAATACTCAAGGAAAAATGGTGAGCACTTTTCATATTAACCTAACCTTGAAAGCTTAATCTGAGGTGTCAGTTTTTGCTTTTCCTAATACCCAGTATTCTACAATGCTATAGAAGAGTGTTGTAGAACAGCTCCCATTAACTTTGTTTGCATGCACAACTGTTTAGCATGTCTGCTAGTAAGACCCACACTCTCAAGTTAGACAATGTGAGAATGAGAAAAATACAATTAGTGGCAATGGTGAAAGTCTACATAAATAACTTGCTTATTTTTTCCCAGGGACACTGTGCAAGGCAAGTAGTTCACCACAGTTAAATTAAATTAAAATTCAGCAGTGTTAAGTCAGGAAGCCAGTCTTTCCCTTAATGTGATCTCCTGCATACCTGTCTATGAAGAAACAGAGGTTGTCCGCAGTACATGTCATCAGTCACTATAGAACTGTAACTTGTCCTTTGAGTTGATGAGAAATATGAAACAGGTGAAAGTCATGAATTCTGTGCATCAAGTGCTATGCGTGCTTGTAATTAAAGACTGCAGAACGTTAACATACCCACACTGCAGGCACTTCGTTCTTTCCTTACATATATTTTCAATGTTTGACTGAGTTCTTAATTTAGTTGTCACATGTTCTCTTGATCTGCTTTTTTATGAGAATGTATTTTCTTTGATTTTTAAACCAATAATAGTCTGCTTGCCCATTAAGTTTCAATATTCCCTCTAGTCCTTCCTCTCACACTTCCAGTGGCCTTTCTAACCACTCCAAATCACTCCCTTTCTGTCTACCTGTACATACCCTGTACCTATCACAACCCTCTTACCTCCCTCATCTCCAAAGTTTTGCTCTTGACTAGTCTGCATTAGAATTGTGCAGTTACCCATCACAATGTGTCTGCCCATAAGACAGGTCCTTTGAAAGCACAAGAGAACACTGTTACCTGCGCCACATGCTCAGAGGATCTTTGAGGATTTTCAGCAGGGGTGTTGATTTCAGAGCATCTGAAGAGGTGGCAATGATGCTTCCTCCATTTCCAAAGCATTTGCTGCAGAGTGAGCCAGCGCTGGCTGGCCTGGTTAACAGGCAGGTGAGAGACAGCCCTCCTATCAGGAAAGCCACGTGCACAGCTGAGTCTCCTCAAGCTCACCTCCTGTGTCTGGAGCACATCGCTCACAGCTGAGCTCCATCGATCCCTTGTGTGTGCAGGACCCACAGACTTTGATGAGCACCAGTACCTCAAAGGTTAGAAGCAGAAACCTGCATTCTATTCAGCACTCCACCACAGGAAACAAAGAAAGTAGAGCACAGAAAAGATGTGCTGTCTAGAGTGAACATCACTGAGAAAAAAATGCTGCAGTGTTCTCAACTACATCGAGTGTTTGAAAAGAGCTAAGACACAAAGAAAGCTGTGTTCTCTGTAGCAGCTCGGAGCCGTGAAGGCAGCTATATCTAAGACTGGATCACTTTATGTTGGGATGTGGCAGAAATCAGGAGGCAGAATCAGTTATATTGATACTGAATGAGTTCCTACCATCACTGGAAAACAACAGTATTCTCTTTCTATGCAGTGTTCAATGTCATTTATCAAGAGGCATTATTCTTAGTACATGAAAGTTGTATGAAGACTACAGCAGTTTCCTCTGATACATCACAAGTGAACTGTGCCATTCCCACTAACTTATTCACACAGTTCTGCAACATCCCAGCTTCCTGTTAAACAGATAATCCTTTGGTAAACTGATGAATCACACCCATTTCAGTACCAATTACACACAGACATAACATGTATCTCTACATATTCTTTATCATCTGTAACCACACCTCTGTTGTAAATGTGGGTCAAGTACAGATGAGGTCAGAAGGCTGAATAAGAATGGCAGACTGAAGTTGAATGTGAGCAAAATTAGGTGGTACCAGTGGGCTGGGGTAAACAGTTTAAAGTGCTTGCATTCACTGCACCACCTCACTTGAACATTTCAGCCAGTACCTATGGAGTGTTCCTGGATTCTGGATTAATGCCAAGCTCCCACAAAGCAGTGTCTGTGTCATGCCTGTTATAGTCACCAACTGGCTTGGAGATTCTGTCCCAAGCTCTAAATCTGGATCATGTCAAGTCTATGATAACTG
The DNA here is from genome assembly GCA_035583155.1 of Acropternis orthonyx. Taxonomy (NCBI): domain Eukaryota; kingdom Metazoa; phylum Chordata; class Aves; order Passeriformes; family Rhinocryptidae; genus Acropternis; species Acropternis orthonyx. Next base: position 26,078,045 of record JAWWEU010000158.1, on the reverse strand, counting down.
CTTCAAATGATCTGCCAATTGGTCTTTGGCTAACTTCTTCCCAATCTTGCCAAGGAATAGAAGGTTCAGTAACAAGCAAAAACAGTCAGGTCTGATGGGTTCAAAGTAGGTTTCTACGGCATCAGTCTTATACCTCCATGTTTTGGAATGCAAAAGAAAATTTCATCCCTTATAAGAAGCCATATTTATCAATACAAAAATCCACTCAAATTCTGCTGGTTATGTGTTATCCCAAAAAGCATTCTCCATTACTGACAGGGAGGGATCAGTTAAGCATGAGAAACAATATACCAGTGTATTGCCCATTTGACACTGGATGGACAGGTAGCCTCTCCCCCTTCCCTATGCTTTTGTTCAGAATGCACTGATGGAGATGAACACCAGCTCCCCCTTCCCTGCCTTTTGTTACTATATTTTCCCCCAGGTATAGTATGCTATGGTCAGACAATGCCATCTTGCTTCTGAGCTTTTTAGATGAAGCTCTGTTTGTAGAGAAGGTTGAGAAGAGCACTTAAAAACGCAGTTTAAACCTACGCTATGTAAAATCCAAATTAACATGGACTGACAAGCCAATTCTCTCTGCCTCAGGCCCCTTTCTCTGCAAAAACTACACTGATGGAGAAGGTAGAAGAGAGACAGACAGTGATTTGACTGCTGCTGTACAGAACATCACTTTTTCCTTCCAAGATGTGTAAGGTTAATATTACCTTTTCTGCCATCACATTTTATAGATAATCACCACAAAATGCTGTATGATGATCCTTAGTTCTTCCCTCAGTCACTGTTAACCAAACAACTACCTGCCACATAAATACAATGTGCATTCTTAGCACTCAGAAATATTAACTATATTAAATTGCGTCACATTGTGAGCATTTAACCAAATCGATTCACTTTAACACATTCCATACTTTATATGTGACTTGAGGTTATTTTTGACTTATGTTAACTACCACATTAATCAAATGTGGTAGTTAAATTAATCAATTAAAAAAATGTTCACTCTAATCAAACCAGTTGAACAGGGTAATAGTGTGAGAACCCAAAAATATATAGACATGCAAAATTTTGAAACTATTGCTCCAGCCACTACCCTTATTCCTTTTGAGACTGGCATAGGTTTTCAGAAATAAATCTGCTGAGTCAATGATAGCTTGAGAAAAATATGCTTAGGTATGACTTCTTTAAATATGTTTCATGCAATTACAAGTAGTTGCTGTTTTTTCCCCTCTTTCCAGCTGTAATAAGCATTATAAGGAGGTCTGAACTGTAAAAGTGCACAGGTAAACTTCTAAAACATGCGTAATTCAAGAGGTCCATAGGAAAAAAAATTATCACAGAGCTCTTTCAATTTTAAACTGTATTCTCAAAAAAACATCCTTTAACATCTGAAAAGTGAAATCTATCAGGGTGAAATTGATTCAAAAGAGAAGAATCTTGTAACCTCTAAGTCACCATCTCAGATATACCCCGGATCAGAAACTTGTAACTGATAAGACATTTAATTGTAAGCACCTATGGACTAGCCATACACACATGCCAGTTTGCTAGTCAACAAGCAAAATAAGACAATCATTTAACTCCCCTTGCACCTTCTTCCCCCAGAGAACAAAAACTATGCACTTGGTTTCCTCTCTTCCACCAAGTCTGTTCTTGGTGGAACTTTAAAGAGCTCTTGAAGAAACTTTGAGATCTCTATGACACTGCCAAATTTGGCTGAAACCTACTAAAGTTGTTAAAATGGAATTGATAGTGATTACACAAGCTTTCTTTCCTTTCAAAAGTAGGCTAAAACCCCATTAACAGTCTTAATTATGTCATCTCTTCATTCCTATTCTTCCTTTAAAAATAACAATTTTATTCTACTGCATGAGCTTATGTAACCCACCCCTGAGCCAAAGTAGTTGAAACTTTCAGTCTGTATTTATTAATTTATTTCATTAGTTAGTTACTAAGGGTGTGTGCCTCTCTATATACTTGTCCTTTTTAAGGTACTTAGTGTTATGAAAAACACCAGCAAAAAGATCAGTGGAACCAAATACGCTTCACTAATGGCTATGCACCAAAGTTTCTGGACTGATATCATTGCAGGCAAGAACAGAATTGCTTTTTTCTAGCAAACTGTCAGCCGTTCTCATGGTTACAGTTCTAGGAATTTGGAATGACAGGTCACAGTTATGAAAATGAGTAGATTTATTTGGCATGTTTCTATCTAGTAAATAACATTCTCTTATAAAGAGGACAAGAGGCTGCTGTACATTATCATGGTGTTAATTTTCTGTGAAAACCACTTTTTAAAGTCTCTGTCCCAACAAAGACGGTGCTAACCAGACTTCATATTTCTTAAAATTGCTCATTCACAGAAAGAAGACAAAAATATATAGCTCTTGTACTCTCTCCATTACTATAAATGCACCACTGGTGTTTTCACTGAAAGATTCAACTGTGTGTATACACCTCCCAGATGGCATGAAGCAAGGGTACAAAAGCATGTTTCCACTTAACTGCAAGAGAAGGCATGAATGTTAGCTGTTGCCATAGGGTAAAATCTATTCTGTCAATTGGCTGTTTGAAAGATAACCAAATTTTTTCATGATTTATGAAGCTTTAACTATGACCTTATGCTACTTCCATCAGCACCGCTTTGCACAATTGGTTTTCACTGAACCACAAGTTGAACCAACTGGACAGCAGCAGAATAGGCTTCTCTCACACTTGCAGCTCTTCACTGTTGGAAGGGTCTTCCTTCAAGAAAGCCAGGACAGCCCGGATTCCAAAGTCTCTGCTAATTACTGCAAAATGACGTTGTAATGTATGCAGAGAAACTGGAACACCACCCACTGTGAGCTTCACTCAAGGGTGGGCCTGCCCAGATGAAAACTGCATCTTGTCCCAGAGGAACTCCACTGGGACTGCACTGTAATCGTCAGCCATCGGTCCCAAGGTATTCACACCTCCCCCTCCCAGGCCCTAACACTCCAGGGACATGCCCACATACTGTGCTGAACAAGAAAAAAACCTTTAGCATTGTCATTATGTGTCAATCCATCCAACCCAGAATGCTCTGTGAAACGCTTAACTGAATCACTCATCTTCTGAAGAGCTGTTTGCTAAGTGAGCTGCCAAGAAAAACTGTCCTCCAAGGGCTACAGTCAGGCACAGCACTCCCAGCCATACCATCCTGGGATTTAAGGCTTGAGAACTCTCGGACAGTAAGCTCTGGACACAGAGGAAGCACTCTAGAGCTTCCCATCTCACACAGTCCTGCACAGGTACCTTGAGAGCCCACAATATTTCAAAGACACAGCTGGGTCTTGGTCTCCAGGTCAGCATTAGAGAGGCCTTGGGAGGACCTTCTTCAGCTCAGGTCTCAAGTTCCTGGGTCTGCAGATGGAAGCCTTGAAGCTCTGATAAGAGGAACTTTATCAGAACTTCTACTCCCACAGTTGAAGTCCTGGGCAAGTTTCCAAAGGTCCCTGCTAGGCACTGGGGAGCCTGGTAGGCTTGACTGCCCAGCAGTTCTCCAAGCACCAGTCTCAGCTTAATCATAAGGTGCCAGGCTCCAAATTAATTTCTAACATTTTCAAAGAAAAGTCTAATGGAATTCTCCAATACAAGGGAAATTTTAAAATGTCAAAAGAGTAAGTCTGGCCCACCTCTCACTTCAGTTTCCTTCAGAAAAGTCTCTATCCTTTGTGTTCCACAACAAGCTTTCACCAACTAAAATACACTAAAACCAATAAATATAAAAAAACCTGCCAGAATGTCTCTAAATAAAATCTTCAAAATATAAAACCATTCCTTGTGTTATGCTAAAATTTGTAGTTATTTTCACATGTATGTGCCTGCCCTGAACCCAAAGCCTTCCATTCTAAAACATACTCATCTTGCCTCAAGATTTAAGAGTAGAAAGGACACACCCTGTAAAACTGCCTGTTCAAAGCACAGGCCTCCTACTTCAGCAGGGTATGAACTCCTTACTAAAGAAACAGTTTCCGTGAGGTCTGGACAGCTAAGCACAGGGATTGCTTGTGTCACAGCATTGTCCAGTACCAAGAGACACCAAATACAAGAACAAGACTGTCCTGGGTGTCTCCAGGTATCGGTGAGTAAACAGTGCAGACATCTGAGATGAAGGGCAGTTCACCTGACCACATGGGAAACAGCAGATTCCTGGAATTTGAGCTCTTGGTGGGTAATGCAGCAAGGAAGGGAGCCATGAACCACATGAGCACTCACTGAGAAGATGAAATGTTTGGCACATCTAATTTATTAGGCAGTGCCATGAAGTTCTTCTGGTTTGGAGTGCTAGGTACCAGTCCCTGCTATGGTTTGACAACTTGCCACAGAAGGGATAATGAAATAAAGAACATTAGTCAGAATACAGGCTCATGGTGGGCAGTTTTCTCCATCTTCCCCTACCCTTCAGGTATGGAAAAGAAACTCAGACTTTTAAAACATCAAGTATTTTACCAGTTGAGTGAATACTTATTTTATCAAGGAGACACTAAATAATCCTGCAGCTGCACTAAACTGGAAAAAATTGCAAAACTTTTTCAAAAACTGAATTATTATAATACTATCAAAGTTCCCAACTTCCCACACACCTTAGTGAACAGGACAGCCACTCAGAGTTAAAACATTTATAATACAGATATTTTTCGTTTGTCTACTAATCATTGTTAAAGATCTGCTCCTTTTAATATTTTATTTTCTTGTAATTAAAAGATGACTGAAGCCTTTTAAAAGGTGACTATAAAGATTTCTTAAAAAACAGTAATACCACTCACACCCATTTATGCTGTATTATAGATGCATGTCAGGCTACAGGGAAGGACACACTTCTGACAAAACCTTAGAGGTAGCATGGCTTCTTATCTGAAGAATTGGTTTTGCTTCAGCCGATATTCACAGACAAGTTAACCAGATGCTACGATGCCATCTCAAAGTTCCCCGTATTGTTAAAGTGCCATCAATTAATTCTTCTTCCCAATTGACCACACATACTGCCCACTATAATAGCAGGGATACAACCCTTTTTTATCTTTAATTTATATTCTCCTGCTACTTTCACAAAATCCCCACTAGCATAGCATGTATTTTAGAAAAGAAAGCAAAATGACAGTAATTTGTCCCCCACAGACCAGAGTCTATCTTGGAATCAAAAGTACAAATTAAATATTATTACAGGTTTCCTGATATTCAGCATGACAAAGTACAAAACCTTTTTTATTTCTTTTCCTCTTGCAGAACCAGGCCACAAGTTGATACGAACAAACTGTGCACAGCAATTTAGCTCCTGTACTATGTGTCCTCTGAAGTAGTAAACCCACAATTACCATGAGAAAAGTCCAGCTGGAGGTATCACCTACAAGTTGCATTACTTCTTCCTTATATACTTTTTGTTGAAGTATATGTTCTGCTTGAAAACAATTCAGCGCCAATGATCTGGCAGTAGGACAACAACTTAAGTTGCGGTGTCAATAAAGGTAGGAGGGGGAATTCGCTAAAGCTACATATTTCAGGTACAAAAGCCTGAGAAGCACTCTGTAAGGAGTCAGGCAAATATACATTAAAGATTATGAAAAAGCAACAAACTATATGGCTTTAAAAGCGCACTTCATGGATGAAATTTGCCAAATTACAGAGGGGATTTACTGAGAAGAATGTGTTGCTGCCAGAACGGACAAAAGAATGCATTCTATCCATTCCAAGCTCCTCCCCATCTCCTGTCATGCTCACAGCAAGAAGCAGCTCAAAAATTGACAACCACACACTCTACGACTGAAAGAGACAAAAAATACCTGCTGGCTAATGCCTGGAAAAATTTTATTTTTAACATCTGACACAGGAGACTGGAAAAAAAAAGAAAAAGAAAAAACAACTCTCTTATGATCAAAAACCATCTTCCCGTATTCTTGGGACATCAAGCACAATTCCAGAGCAGAAAGAAACAGCGCACACCTAGCCGGGTTTTAGAAGAGCCAACGTGCTTTTCCAACAGGCGCAACAGTGTACGGCACCGCACGGCTGCCGGCACGAGGGCAGGAGTTTCCCGGAGTTTGAGTGGAGTTGGGTCACGGAAACTTCACTCCCAGCGGGAGCGCCGGGTGTCCCCGCGGCGCCCGGGAGGCGCCCAGAAGCCCCGCCAGGCGCGACCCGCTCCCCCCTCGCCTCCCTACCTGGCTTGTGTCCTCGCCGTGCTCCAGCTGCACGATGCCCTGGCTCCTGCACTCCGTGTCGCTCAGCACGTCGTCCTCCGAGTCCTCCAGGAGAGACGAGGAGCCGGTGGAGGAGAGCGAGGAGTTGGACAGCCTGCGGGACTGCAGGTGCAGCGAGCTGCCCGTCCTGAGGCAGCCGCCCTCTGGCTGCGGTGGCCGCGCCTGGGGGCTGCCCTGCGGCTCCTCGCTCTCCTCGGCGGTGACGGTGAGCCGGGGGATGACGGGCGGCAGCAGCCCGTTCGGGGGCCGGCAGCCCCGCTTGGCCGGGTCGGGCAGCTGGCGGGCGGCGGCGGCAGCCACGGCGGCGCAGCGAGCCTCGAAGAGGGAGCAGAGCTCCCCCACGCTGAGCCGCTTGGCCAGGCTGAGCTCGGGGCTGCTGTGCAGACCCGCGCGGGGCTCCATGGCGGGGTCTGCCTGCCGGGCAGCGCCCCAGGGTCGGCGGCCGGAGGCGTGCATGGGCAGCGCCGCCGCCGGGAAAACTTCTTTGTGGCTCAGTCTCCGGCCGCAGCCCGAAGCCCGGAGGCGAGGCGCATCTCCAGCCTGCCTTCCCCGAGCAGCTCTGAGTCACCCGCGGGAATAGCCGAGGGCGGCTACTGTGCCCGCTGACCCAGCGCCAAGGCCATGGGGGCGCGCTAAGCCCGCCCGCCGCCACCGCCCCGCTCCGCCTCGCCGCCGAGGGGAGGAGCCCGCCGAGCCGCGCCGCGGGGAGCCCCTGCCCGCCCCTTCCCGCCGCCACCACCCTTTTGGTTTCGCTTTCCCTGAGGCGGTCCCCGGGGAGGGCCCTCGGGGTGCCCCGGTGGGATGTCCCGGCGGGATGTGCCGGTGGGATGTGTCGGAGTTCCGCCCCCGCCTCCCGCCTTACCTCCGAGCGCTGCCGCCTCCCGCCCGCCGCCCCTCGCCGGGCAGCGGCTCCCCGGGCACGGCGGCTGCGCAGCGCGGCGCGCCCCGGCCGCGCCAGCCCCCTCCCAGCTCTGGGCACGGCGGGAGGTGGCTCTGGACGCTGCCTCGGGAATTCGAGCCCCTCAGGGGGGGTGGCAGTCTGGGGTCCGCGTGTGCCCCCCCTGGCGCGCACCCTGCGCTGCGGGGCTGCCGTCCGGGACCGCGGCACCCCGGGGGTGGCTCAGCGCTGCCCGCGGGGGCGGGGGTGGCTGCGCTATCACCGTCCCGCGGGTGAGGCAGCCTGGGCGCAGGGCGCGGTGCCCGAGCCGTGGGGCCGCGCTGGTGGGGCGGCGTGTCCTGCGTGGGACGTCCCCGGCGGGATGCGGAGGGGCTCGCCCGCGTGTGACGGGGCTGCGGGTCGGCACCAGCCTCCCGCAAAGCCTGCGTTCTCAGCGCGTTACCTGCTGAGCTGTGCTTAAGCAGGTTGCCTTAAACCGCACGTTGCCGAGATATCCCAGCCCCCTTTAGGAATTAATTTCAGCATTGACATCCCCCGCCTTGGTACTTCTTGCCTCCTTAACTCCCACTCTTTACCTAAAAGGTAACCCGTGCTGGGCTGAGGTGCATGTTGTAATTGTCGCTATTAAGACCTTTGGAACAGGAAAGGCGTTCTAATGTAGGGCTACATCAGCTGAAACGGTGGGTAAAATTAATAATTTTGGAACCAAATGCTAAAGTCTTCAACTGAGTTTTTGTTCATTTTTCGCATTGTTTCCTTGTATGCTCCCATCTGTCTCTCACCATCTGCTCTCTCTTGCCTGGTACTTGGGCTATGAGCTCCTTGAAGAAGGGACTGTGCTCGCTCCGCACATAATGCAGCCCCAGCCCGTGCCGCGGCTGGGACTCCTCGGTCTCATGATGCTAGAAGTGATTTGTTAACCTGTCTTGTGATTTGTTCAGATTATTCGACTACAGTTGATTATTTTACTGCCTGATCTTGCAGGCAACCTTTGAAAAAGCCAGTTTCAACAGGACAAGCCTTCCCCTGAGGTGACTGTTGAGCCGTCCACAGGGCCCACAGTTTGTCAGTGCTCAAGAGCAGACAGGAAAGCAGCTGGGAAACTTAATAATTCAGGCATCTTCAGATGCTTTTCTAGAATTTGGTGGTGCCTAGCCAGGAATTTGGGCATCTGAATTTCCAGTTTAAATGGCCAAGTCTTGCAGTGGATTTAGTTCTTTGTGTAAAAACATTTGTGGGAGTTCTCCCAAAGTGTATGGGGTGGATGAGGCAGGGGTGACAACTGCTGCCAAACTATGTAAAAAGACTACCAGTAATGTGCAGAGGAAAATGGTTGGCAGTGCAGCTTTTCTCCAATAGGCAGCAACAAAGACAAGGCACCCACAGGAGGGTATTCCTTCATGGTAAACTGTAACAAATTTAAGTTCTTTTTGAAAGAAGGTCACTGCTTTTATCATTAACTTTGTAATTAGTTTCAAATTTCATGGTGCAGAAATGCAGTCTCAAAACACAAAGTCTGACTAAGCCTAACACATACCTAAAGTCGTAACAATTTAATCAAATGCATGATTTTATAATTGATGGTTTTATAAGAAGGCTCACAGTGATAAATTTATAGATAGAGCAGAAAACGTAAAGGCCAGTTTTAAATGAGTATCCAGGATTACACACACACAGGTTGGACCCATGTAACTCTTATATTCACTGTGGCACCTTCCATCTCTAGACAAGCAAGCTAGAAAAATGTATTTATTCACAGGAGATAGTTTAAATGCAAGCTTTCACAGGCCAGCCAGGAACCCTTCAGGGGAGCCCTGGTGAATGTGGAAGGACATTTTGGTTTCCAGTCTCTTTTAGCCGTTGCTCTGTCTGCTGATTCTGCAATTACAGGATTATGTGTGGTGTATGATTAGGAACCTTATTTAGGAAACCTTAACCTTGGCAACGGCTCTGAGACTACCAACTCAGTTCAGTTATAAAATATCACTTTAAAGATTTTACTTTCAGTTAATGAAGGTAGAAACAAAAATACCCAGTGCATTTTTATTTTAATAAATGTATAAAAACAGAAAAATGTTCTTTTAATAATATTGGTTGTGGTAATTGATTGGATAAGATTAGATTGACTTCTTTTATAGGATATATGCTTTAGAGAACTACTGATCTGAAATTTAAGATTTATTTCGAAGTCATTCAACACTGCCAGGAGAATAAAGATATTCTTCAGTCAGTATGACCACATTTGCTTGTATGTGTACAGCTGTTTTAACTAAAGGAATGGTGCTCTATGTCCTGGCAAAGTGCTAATAACTTTTACTTTCCACCTCTGAAATATTGCATTCCTGAAGACACAGCGCTGTTGGTGTCCATTAGTGATGCCTGGCAAGAGTTGGCTCTGATAAGATACAGATATCTATGTCTGTGTTTTACAGATGGGTAAACTGATAGACAGTATGTGAGTTATCTACAGACATACAGTTAGTCAGGGGCAGAAACGGGGAGCTTCAAATTTGCTCTCTGCTACTGTAACTGCCAGCTCACGTTCTAACCTCCAGGGCTAAAGTGTTTTGCTTATCACAGTCGTTCTGATTCATATCGGTATTGCTTTACACTGCCGGGGTTTCACATTTCACACGCTTCTGCTACAAAGAGAGCTTTTTGCCTTTATTTATATTGGCAAAAATAAAAGTCTATTTCATTCCCATGAAATTCCTTTCTAAACATTGTTATCATTAACATATTGCTTATTTCAACTTTCAGTTTACACTCCCATAGTGTGTCTAAGCCTTGAGAATACAGAGGAAAAGATGTGATGGACATTTCTAAACATATTTGAAAGATTTCACAAAGACAACAGTTTAATTATGATCTAGAGGGGAGCCTTGCATTTAACTTGGCCTGTGTGGCACAAACTGCTTCACTACCCACATGAGATTTCTCAGAGGCCTTAGAGCATAACATCTCAGAAATGTCACATTCTTTAATTCCAACTAGATATAAGAACATCTGAAAAGTACTTGAGAGCTGTGATTCTTTGGGATGCAAGAGATACAAGCAAGATAACTTTTATAAGTAGTTATAATATCTCTTTCAGGATATAACTGGGGAGAAACTGGGTGTGTTTTTATACAGACAGGCTTTTTTCCAGAACTGGAAGAAAGGCACACGGCCCGAGTGCTGGCTGTGCCTAAGGAAAGATGCGTGCTCAGCCACGGGCCATTCATGCCTGAAGCGGAGGTTCCCCCCGGTGGCTGAGATGAAGAGCACATCTCTTGTCAGGAAGTCAAGGGGAAAAGGGTTGGGTGGGCTGCTGCCCTCAGGAATGGTGTCAGGAACAGCCCTGCAGCAGGATGGCCCCTCTCTGCACAGAAGAGGTGGGAGCAGAGCAGGCCAGCCTGGGGTAGCCGGCAGAGCAGCAGTGACAGTGACAATGAGCAGCTTCAGCGGCTTGCCACCAGCTACAAATGGTTTGGGGACCCTGGCCATGTTTGAGTTGTTCTCTCTTTGCTGTTCATTAGATTAAGTGAGGAAGTTAGTGCATTTTACAGTCGCATCCCCTTTTTGTTATACAAACACAACCAGATCAAATTATGTGAGTACACAGCTGCTGCATGCAAGAGGAGAATGAGATTCCAAACCAAGGTTATGTGACGTGAAAGTGATTGCTGCAATAAATGGAAGCTCTTTATTTTTCTCATTAATTTTTGTTATTTGCCAAATTTCTCTGTGTGGTCTTTTTGATACACTCTTAGACACTTGCTAAATGAAAGGTATATTAAAAAAAAATTAAAAAAAATTAAAAAAATTGAATCCTTTTTAACCTAAGAAGCAGCGTAGCTGTAACTGCGGCAGCAAGTCGTGCTCTAGCTGCATTATTAAGATGTGCAGTGGCACAAACAATGCTTCAGCTGTGCCCCACCCTGGACCTCTGGTCCATAATCTATGGATCAATACAGGCAGAAATCCCTTTTTGCATTCCCCAGCCCTGCTGTCAGCTCAGTATCCCACGGTATTGCCCCTGAGCAACCTAGAGACTGTGGAAAGTTGGTGATCTGAAAGGGGAATCCAAAGCTGCTGGGAAAACACTGGAAAGAAGCTGCTGGGTTTGTGCAGTGGAATAAAGTTGGGCACGGGTTCCAGGGATATGACAGCTGACTTAACAGGGGATAGTGGGGTTGAACAGATCCTCAGCTAGGAGGGAGATGGTTGTGAGCGTGGTTGTTCAGATCTAAGTGCATGGATCAGATGAACCTGCCAGAAAGAGACAATAAACTATGAAGGTCCCTCGTGGCTGACAGTAGAATTACATTCCCAAGTCACACGCCTGCACAAGGTACCTCTGACTCTTCAGCTACCGCACATATTTAATTAGTAGGACGGGAGGTAGTGGGGGAGGCAGCACACCTCAGGCACAGCCAGATGTGACTGCCCTCCTTGTAAAAAGGATTGCAAGTGTTTGAGATCATAAGGTGATGGCAGACATGACAGTGAGAAAAGACACGGAGGGTAAGGCCAGGGGGGAGGAAGGAGTGTGCACTGCACCCCTGCTGCCATAATGACTCGCGCTGGTCTGCTGGTATATGGAGCGTAGTGTTACTCTATTAGGAAAGGTGGGGAAGTACTATGGCAAGAGAGAGCTACGCAGGAGGTGAAGATCACAACAGAGGGGGGAAAAAACATTTTTCTTCCACATCTGCATCATCTCATGCTCCAGACAGCTGTTGTTCTTCATGAAAGAGGAAGAGAAAGGCTTTTCCTTCTCACTTCTCTCTCAGCCTGTTGCCATTACTTTTATCTCTCACATTCTTACTGCTGGCCTGAGGGCCAACATATCCAGGGAATAGAATAAAATAAAGAAGGAGAAAGAGCCCCGGGTATACCACTCCATGATGGGAAATGTGTGCTGAAAGGAGCAACCAGGTAGCAACATCACTGGCTATAGGTTGTTAGTTTGACGTGTGAATTGTGTGCTCCTTCCTCAATGTTCCTGTAGCTTTGCAGAGGAACATCTGAGTTACTCTCATGGTTTCTGCTTGTGTTTTCCCTGTTCTTGTTGTAAATTAAAGGTTTGTCTCCATAACTGTCATTTTAGCAGAAAATCCACACAAAAATGTCATAACAAAGTAAAAGGAAGTTTTGCTGTCGTGTTTGAGATGCTTACAGGTAACACTCACCCTAACAAACAGATCCCTCTTAGTTCCCTGTAAGCTGACTGAGAGCTTTAATATGAAGATTTGATTTAAAGATAATTACTCCAGTGAAACCACTTTCAGTTGTTATTTTTGGCTACCCATTTATAACCCCTCAGAACATTGGGACATATTTGCCTGTATTTACAGTGATGCTTATGTTAAATTTCATGGATTTATTCTTGGTTCGTAACAGTGTTAAGTAAAGCAGGATATGTATCATTGTGAATACAGACAGACTGTTCCAAGAAGTTCAAATTCACCTGTTCATCCTGCAATCCGTGGGTGTACTTAAAGAATAAATCATGATTCTTCCCTACCAGAGGAGATTAAAAGATATCTCAGTAAGAGGCTATTTGACTTTTAAGACATTTAAAAGAATCAGTTGTTGGGGTGGTTTGATCCTGACCTGATGCCAGGTGCACACCTAAGCTGATCAATCATTCACCTTCCTCAACTGTACGGGGAAGAGAAAATATGATAAAAGCTCATGGGCTGAGATAAAGACAGGGAAAGGTCACTCAGTGATTGCTATCACAGGCCAAACAGACTTAACTTGGAGAAGTCAATTGTATTTGTTACTAATCAATATGGGAATAAGACAATGAGAAGTAAAACAAATCTTAAAAAACACCATCCCTCACCCCTCCCTCCTTCCTGGGTGTAATTTTATTCCCAATTCTCTGCCTCCTCCCATGCAGCAGTGCAGGGAGATGGGAATGGGGGTTCTGGTCAGTTCATCACATTTTCTGCTGCTGCTTCCTCCTCAGGGAAAGGTGTCCTTCCCCTGCTCCAGCATGGGGTCCCTCCCACAGGAGCCAGTCCTCCATGAACTTCTCCAGTGTAAGTCCTGTCCACAGACTTCAGTTCTTCAAAAACTGCTCTAGTGTGGGTACCTTCCTATGGGGTGCAATCCTTCAGGAACAGGCTGCTCCAGCATAGGACCACCATGGGGTCAGAGGTTGTACCAGTAAAAATGCTCCAGCATGTGCTCCTCTCTCCACAGGTCCACAAGTCCTGTCAGGAGCCCGCTCCAGCATGGGCTTCCCACCAGGCCCCAGCCTTCTTTAGGGTATCCACCTCCTCCAGCATGGGGTCCTCCAGGAGCTGCAAGTGGGTATTTGGTCCCCCAGATATCTCCCAAATATCTGAGTTTCAGGAGGACAGCCTGCCTCATCATGGGCTGCCATGGAATCAGCTCCAGAGCACCTCAGAGCTGGCTGGCATTGTCTCTATCAGACATACGGAAAACTTGTAGCAGCTTCTCAAAGAATCCACCCCACCCCTGTAGCACCCGTGCTACCAAAACCTTGTCATGCAAACCCAATACAATTATAAAAACCTCTCTAGATTAAGAAAAAAATCCTGAAAGTCTGAAATAACTAGATTTTCATGAAGATTAAAGCTGAATTTAACGTGTTCCACAGAAACCATTGCTAGTAGTATTTGTTGGAATAAGCTGGCATGGTAGCTGAATTCAGTAGTCTTTTTAATGAAGGATATTACTACACAAATGTGGTCAACAGTTTATATCTCAACAGTCACAGGATTTTATTTCCCTTTTCAAGAGGGATTATTCTGGAAACCCTTAAAACTTCTTACAGAACAATTGAATGCCTGGAGGTGGGAGGGGGGACCTCAATACACTAGATATTTTTTTGTCATTTTACAGTGCTGCCCTGAAAATCAAATACATCTTGAGAAGTCATAGTGAAAATTAATGACGCCACATGAGTGTATTTTAAGAAAAAGTTAAGCAGAAGTAACTACTAAGCAAGGAGCAAGCAGCTTTATTTTAATGGAAGGGTCTGCTTAGTGCTTGTGTGAAATTACTCAAAACGGTTTGTAGAGGATTTTTAAGGATTTAAAAATGCTTTTTGTCATGACCTAATTGCAAATTAGTGTCAATGTGTCTATAACAAGAATCACTTTTCCCTGCATATTGCCAGTGTGCCTGTTGGCATACACATTTGCCTAGCTTGGTGGACTAGACCACATAGTCATGAAGAACTTTACAGGGATTTTTATTCATGAGACTTGATTATTTGTCCTGTGGAATCAACTAGAATATAAAATAAAAGTATAAATACAAGGCAGAATAAAAAGTAAAGCAATTTGCAAAAAAACTGTCAGGAAACTTTTCCTCTGGGGTTTTTGTCATTTTTTTCCCCCATAAAATTAAATACTTGCCTGCTTTATGTTTATTTCCCTGTGAGAAGTACTTTCTGCACTTGAAGTCATACATTTAGCACTAATATAAGTACGTGCATGTTGTCACTCTCTTCAAGGGGTTTTTCACAACATCTGTCTGGGAAATTTTTTAGGCTGAGAGTGTTGCAAAGGAGCGCGCTGCATAATAACTTCCTCCAGCCAATCAGAAGTGCCCCAGGGAAAAGAGTGACCTGTGAAATGCCCCAGGAGCAGCAGAACTGAAATGCAGCCTGCGAGGAAGGTTCCTAGCCTCGCCGGGGACACCGGCCGCGTGCCGGGCTCAGCACCGCGGACAGCTCAGCGCCCCGCTCTCCGCCGGCACACCGCGGCTCCCGCCACCGACCCGGCCCTCCCGACTCCCGCACGGGCAGCGGAGAGCCCGCTCTGCGAGCGCCAGGGCATTGTGGGATATTGGTACCAAGGCAGTGCTTCAAACCCCAACCGAGAACACAGTGTTTGTGCAGAGTTACATTAGTGGTTCTGTCTTCAAAACAGAGAACCTGTATTTTGTCGTCATCTTTAAATCCCCGACGCCACTGCTGATAAAAAGGCTCTTAAACAGTGTCCTCGTTTGGGCTGGGGCAGAGTTAGCTTCCTTTGTTGCTGAGTAGTGGCTACCCTAAGACAAGAACTATTCAGTTTCCCATGCTCTGCCAGTGAGGAGGTGCACAAGAGTCTGGGAAAGGGGGAAAAGAGAGCCAGGACAGCTGGCCCGAACTGGCCAAAGGGGTATTCCACACCACAGAATGTCACGCCCAGTATATAAGCTGGGGGAAGTTGGCCAGGAGGGGCCAATTGGTGCTTGGGTACAAGCTGGGCATCAGTCAGAGGGTGTTGAGCAATTGTATTGCGCATCACTTGGTTTTCTTGGGTTTTATTCCCCTCTCTCTTTTTGTTCTCCCTCTCTTAATTACCATTACCATTAGATTTTACCTTATTTCAATTATTAAATTATTCTTATCTCAGACCACGGGTTTTATGTTTTTCAGGTCTCCCCCTCATCTCACCCCAAGGACAGGGGGAGGTGGAGTGATGGAGTAATTGTGAGGTGCTTAGTTTCCAGCTGGGGTTAATCTACTATAAACAGCTGAGCAATGATAACATAATGACACTGCTAATGCAAGTGTACAAGTCACAATGGACAGCTTATTGTACTAAAGGCTGCAACAGTAAATCAGTATAAAAAGTAGGTAAAGTCACAGGCAAAAGGTCTGGTTCTTCCAAGCTTTTTCTATGTTTATGTGTAAGAAATTTCAAATACTTTTTTTTTCCCCACATTATTTGGAAAGTAGAGCAGGTAGAAGGCTGAATGGAAAACAATCTCTGATTTTTGCATTGAAGAAATGTTAACTCTCGATTTCTTCTGAAGCAAATCAATGAGTACTGTGAGAAGATTATTTTCCCTAGGGCCACAGATCTTTTTCATTTGTTATTTGTTTCAAATCAGAACATAAATTACTTTGTCTTTTCCTTCAGCCTACAAGAAAATTTCTGAAATTTCCTACACCATTGTTCTGAAGGATTTCTCAAATTTGGTATATGAACAAACTATATAGGGCTCTGTTGCAAAAGTTAATGCTGCTACTGTGTACTGAGCTTGGTGTCTGGCACTTTGGTGTTTCTGCCACTGCTGAGAGCACAAAGAGTTCTCTTCAGTAACTAAACTCAGATTGCAGATCATTGTATTAGGTCTCCATCTTTATTTGTCTTTCCAAGACAGCAGATTGCTAGAAAAAGACACTGAAAACAAGACAGGATTAAGCCAACCATTCTTCCTTCTAAGGAACTACATTACTATATTTGTAAGCCTGGGGTGGTCAATCTTTCAGCAAAATCTTCCAATTCCTCTGACAAGAATAAGTGTCTCAACAAGCAAGCATTCCTCCAATTTCCTGAACTCGGGGTTCTTTCTACCATTTACTCTTTTCCATGGGAATAGTTGCACAATTTGTCAATAATGATAAACTAAGTAGCCCTGCAAAAGTACTAGAGGAAAAATGCTCCATGCTTTTACTGGCATA
>JAWWEU010000158.1:26044137-26061405 GCA_035583155.1 Acropternis orthonyx | reverse complement strand
AAAAGCCGCCCCCCCCCCCCTCCCTCCCCCCCCCCCCCAACACACACACACATCCCTATTAACATGGTATTTAACATCTTGAAAAAAAAAATACAGCAAAATGAAGAAGTGTCAGAGATGTTTTACTCATGCATCCAACACATTATTGCCTCAGTTGAGTACAACTTTACAAGACCAGACAGGAAGCAAAGGAAAACACATCCTCTTTGAAAATGCAAAGAGAAGACTCTGCTTCCCTAGTGAGGTCACTATTAACCTGAAGAAACACTTTTTGCTTTTAGCTTGGGGGTTTTTGGTTGTTGATTTGATATTTGTGTTGGGCTTTTTCCTTTACAAATCTGATAAGGCTCACTATTAATTAGTTATGATATTTAATAACTGGCGCCTAATATTTTTGTAGGGGTTTTTTTTGTATATCAGTTGGAGGAATAATGAATCCTATTTCTTTAATGATGTTAATAAAATTCTTGCCAAAGAGTTTGAGAAATCACCACATGAGGACATAAGGACCTTCAGAAATGGAAAAACTGGGCAGAGAGAACACCAGGAATTTCATTTTCAGTCTAGGAATTGCATTTCCCTCAGAGGAAGTTTTTTTGTAATTTTCACAGAAATATTTCCCCTTTGATACACATGCATATGGATTCCTCAAAACAGTGTAATTTGCAGCTTTCATCAGGAGAATTTTGGCTGAGATTAATAATGGAGGTACTGAGCTGTATTTTACACAGAAAATGCCTAATGACAGGTTAGATGTTCATACATAACCATATACCATACCTGTTTTCAGATTGTCAAAGACGATAAAACTCATACAGAGATATTCAGAGAGGGTGAATGAATAAATGTCTCCCTGAAACAACAACAGAGATGAGCCACAGCACACAAAAGAAAATGCCTTTCCATATATAGTCAAGTGAATACTGTCTTCATATGTCATTTTTCTATAACATTGAACTGTAAGGTTCAGTTAGAGCTTAATTATAAGTCAAATCCATAATACCATATTTTCTTGCTCAGTTGGAGGGGAAAAAAAAAAAAAAAAGGTAGACTTTCACCATGGAAGAAGCTGTGCAACACAAATAAGAAGTTCGTGCTGGAGCAGCACAGCGTAACTTCCAGCGTCAGCAGCTGGTCAGTACTCACAAGTAGGAAGTCAGGGAGGAGGCTTGTGGCAAACTGGTGGAAAACCTACTGGGACAAGAAAGCCACTAGTGGCCAAGCTGAAACTGAATTCTTGTTCCAGGGAAAGAGGGAGATAAACAGAGGGAGAGGAGCAGAGGGAGAGAAAGAACAGGCATGACAGCCTTGAGATACAAGACTTCAGGTAAAAAAAAATTTCAACACATCAGGCACTCTCTCCGGACGATCCTCCCTCGCCGAGCCCCGCCTTCGCCATCAGATGGCCGCACAGGATCGCGGATGGTAACTGGTTACTTGCTCCAAAGACAGGGCGTTTTAGTGTCTGAGTTCCAAGGGTACTAGCTACCAAAACGGAAACAAAACAAACCAAACGTCCAAAAGTCTGGCCTCATAAGGCTGGAGAGTTTGAACAGGTTCAGGTTCAAGAGCTTGGACTGGAATCCACATCTCAAGTCCTGGGATATTTGCGTGGAGTATCGAGGTTCAGTCTTTAAATCATAATAGGTGACATACTCATAGAAAAGGTGACACTGAATTAACATTGAATTGACAATGGGAATGGGAACTCAATATGTGACATACCTGAGTTCATGCTTTCAGTCTACATGGCACTCTTAAACTCACAAAATCGAAAGTTTCTTAGAACACGAACTAGGAAAAAACCAGAAGCAAAGCAAACAGGAATTACAATACTCTGTCCTGACTAAGGCTAGAAGACTTAAATCATATAAAGAATTTGTAGAACAGTTTCCAAATGAAATTAGTGGTTGAAACAGCAATTTCAGACCTATTTTTTTAATGTACATTGTTACTATTTTAGACATACTAATAATTCTCATCAACTCCCAGACTTGCAATTTGCAGAATGCGTAGGCCAAATTCGTTTCAGATACAAAGTTCCAAAACCTGAGTAGACTGAAAAGCCTTGGCAGAGGCTGTAAACAATGGTGACATGTAGCACACAGTCAGCTGCTGCTGTGTCTGAGTGTCCTGTGGCATGCAAACCACAGCAAACAAGAACTGAGGCCACTAATCCAAGTGGTGACATGGTATATAGCTAAGTGGGGATCTGGCTTTGTGCAGCAACAAAGAATATCACTATAAATAAAAGCATCATTGTGATCCCTTGTTTGAAACTGCAAAACCTAAAGGGCTCTACATGTAGCTGTAGTTGTGCAGCAAGACAAAAAAACCCCTAAAACAAACCCACCAAAAAACCCAAAAAACCCAACAAGCAAACCCTAATAAATAAAGACCAAGAAATGTACTATTCCATTATCAAATACCAGAAATCTTCAGGATAATAATTTGCCTGTATTAATTTGATTGGGGTTTTCCCTGTTTCTGTTTCTTACCTGTGCTGTCTTTCTGAAAGAGTGTGGACCCAAAATCAATTGTTTAATGTTCAGATATCAGGTGAATTCTCTCCTAAATTAATCACTCTACTTTTCCATGCTTTTCAAAAGCTAAAAGTCTCGAGGGGCTCTTTTACCATGTGGGCATCCCTGAGGACCAATCTTAACCAATCTCTGAGGGTAAACAAAACTTAACTCTGCAGAGAATGATGTTCCCTCATGAAAGAGGGTTTCCTGTCTCTTTTGGTGTATAATTAAGAGAATTGATGTCAGTGATCTCAAAATTAGCTTTCTCCCTTACCCATTCAACCTACCTGAATGGAAGATGAGTTTATTTCTAGCAGAGGAAATGCCTTGACTTTATATTTATCTCTTAGCTTGTAACAATATCTCATGCATGGATCAGGTGCTGAAATATCTTTCTCACACAAAAAGCCTTCTTACAATAGTAGCAATAGATCCAGAAACATACACCTAGCAACAACCTGTGCCTGAATAAGTTAGCATCTGCAGCACCTGTTTGGAGGTCCCTAACAGTGGGAACTCAGCAGGAGTCCGTACATGCAGTTCAGGTCAATAATGAAGAAGGGATCTGGGGGAGAATGGAAGACAGTGTAATCAAGTGAGGTGGGAGTCAGGATGTTAGCCACAGATTTGTAGGTAAAAAGCTTTCCCCATAGTTCTGCTAAATCATAGAAATGTAAAACAGGGTATGCATACCTGTCTTTGGGTACCTGTGCCAAGTTCTGCTCTGAGCTCCACTTACGGCTGGACTGTTGTACCTTTGGTGGGACACCACAAATGCTGTATAATCTTATCAACAATGTCTCTACAGGGTGGGATGATGGGGTGTTTTGAGAAAGAGCCCTTTCATCTTGCTAAGCTTTGGTACACCTCCAGAAGAAGGATCCTGGAAATATAAAGGAAGAGTTCCAGTAGTGGTGAGCAAAGGTGAGGTGTATATGGGTAATGATGAAACAGTGTTAAGCCAGTTCCATTTCAAAAACCCGATCCTGTGACACATCACTCGTTTTCATTCTGCCGATCCATTTGGAATTTTAGTCTCAGTATACTGACTGAGATTATGATCACCTGAGCTTTTTCTTTTAAAATAGTCCTTATTAGAAGCAGCATTGTAACTGCTCATCTGTCTGAATTTCAGACCTGGTCAGAACTTCCAAAAGGAACTTCCTGAAATTCCAGACACTTCTACTGGATAAATTCTCTGCCTGTTTTGATTTTATTCGGTTTACATTGATTTATGTAAGCTATATAATTCAATCACATTTTGCTTTACACTAAAACATAACCTAATTTATAATTCTGGAAGGAAGGGAGGTAAGAACTGCGGTGACAGGTAGAAATCATGTCAGGCCTACAGCACAATCACAGAGCATTAGTGTCTTTTTCTTTTCCCATTTCGTTTTCTTTTTCTACACCTATGACAGCCAAGTAAAGAGAACAGGAGATCATAGAGCTAAAAGCTTTTGCCTTAGTAACACTGGGTGCAGAAAGGGAATAACCTTCTAGTTGTGAACAGTGAGCACTGCAGTTTGTTCAAGGCACATGACTTGCACAGGTGGTGTTTCCTTTTTCCGGTTAGTCAGAGACACTTCTGTGGAACAGCAAATGCTCGAAGTTTCAGTGCTCACACCTTTTATTCTGCTCACAGCTGTCCAGCTCTGGAAAATTCCATGAACAAGAAACCACTAATCACAGTTAAGACTCACATTCAAAACTGTCTGAAAAATTAGGACTACTTAACAGGCAGAATCAATTTTTTTTAAGTGGAGGAAACATCTATTTCAAGGAGCAACTGGTGACATGGTCTCTGTTGCTGATATACACTCATCCACTGTCAGATCTGCTATACTTTCATGAAGAAAGTATGATGTCAGGTTTGTGGATATCTCTTTTGAAAGTGTGTGTGAGGATGGGAAAAGGCTCTCTTGTTTTCTCACTGTTGGTAGACAGATTTGTAGGAAAGATACAAGCTTGACTTTGGAAGATTTTTTGGTTTTCTTTCTTTTTCCACTTGCTTCCATTTTTATGTCCAAATTGGAGCACACATTAGTATTTGCTGATTCTTTCAATTCTTTAAAAGCCCTGTGAGACAGATTTATATTAATGTAACATAGCAGAGCCAAGGGGCTTTGTATTTCTTGTTGTCTAATAGCGTGTGGTCTATGTTATGATTTGATAGAACAACTTTGAGGTGGGTTTATTTTTTAAACAGATGTGATTGAGAAGGATGAACAAACAGATTCATGTTAACTCACTACAGTTTATTAAGGTAATTAGAAATGAAACATAGCAATGGTCATATTGCAGGCATATAACAGTAAATCAGAAGATTAATTATGGCACTCCCAACCCTTTCAAATCCTCCCCAGGACCTGAGTCTTCAGCCTCACTGCGCCACCTCCACCCTTGCTCCCAACTGCAAGCACCCATTTTCCTCCCAGAAAACCATCACTCCAAGTTAGCATCCGAAAGAAAGAAGCTCCACTGGAGGTTATTCTGTGGGCAAAAGCCAGGAGGGAGCCCAGCTCAGCTTAAAGCCTTGTTCGGGACAGTGCACTTGCAGGGAAGACAGTAGAGGAAATCTCTCTCAGGCCACGAAGAGATATTCATGTTATAATTTTCATCATAAAGTTTACAGGTGTCTTGCGGTTCTTGTGGGCTGATTAAGACAATGTCCAGAGCCATCACCAACTTCTATTACATTAAATTATCAAGAATTATTTTTTCTATCTTCCAGCAGATACCAACTCATTATTCTCATTTTGTTACTGTTGATAATTCAAAATTTATACCATTCCTGTACGACACTCTTTCCTAAAATTATTGTTATGTATGCACCACACATGCACATACACAGTCCTCTGCAGGTTTTTTTTGTTCAGTCCCACACCAGCTAAACAGCTTTACAGAAGCCAGTAATTCAAGGCAATATGCTACTTGCAGTTTCCTGTAGGCAAATGTCAAAACTCAAAGTCCACTGTGAATAGTTACAGAGATTTTTCTGCTTCAATAGATACCCTTCTGACTAGTGCTTGTGATGAATTAGCCATCAGTTTTCTGTCACCACTGTACAAATTATATGTGATCCCATGTGAAAGAGGAAATAAGAATAGAAAGCCACTCACATCTAACAGCAAGAAGCTGGAAGGGGGTGTTAGCACTAGAGTGCTGATAGCAAAGACACCTATCAAACTCTGTCAGTATAATTTCTTCCTAGGCTGGCTGGTGGTTTCAGAAAACTAAAGTATTTTTAGATATACTTACAGCTTCAGATATACTTAGAGCTCTGGAGGGCTCTATCATGCAGAAGTGAGATATGAAGGAAATCTTATTCCCCTCTACCTCTGCATGATCTGTCAAAGAAAGCAGAAGAAGCATATAGCTGGAGTTGGCTCTGATTCAGGCAAAAGATAGAGAGTCTGCATCCTTCTGCATAGCCTTAACTTTGATGGGAGTCATTTCCAGCTTCCTCTGCCTCAGCAAAACTAAAAAGTTAAAAAATAAAATAAATCTACATGAACTACAGGGTTGCCAGGGTGGCATGAGCAATCCAGTATTGGGGGATCGTACAGCTATGGGGACACCAAATATGGTGAGGGTAAAATCCAGAACCATGAAACATTCCTCATAAAATCAGAGGCTATTTTAAAAAAAACCAATTGTTTCACTGTTCTTGCTTGGTCTTCTCACTTTGGGTCTCTCCTTGTGCAGAGCTGCCCCCGTTATGACATGTAGCAATGCAAGGCCTGCCAGATGTACTGAATGGTAGTCCTTGTTTGTGTACCACTGCTGCCAAGGAAGGGATGCAGAGAGCTTCTTTCTCTGGCCATCACTGTCTCCAGCTGATGTCTAATTTATTACTGCACCTTCCCTCTGAAGTAGGTGAAGTGCCCTTCCTGCACTGGGAGGTCTCTTCACAACCCTCATAACTTAAATTCCATCTCATTTATTTTTCACAGTCTCCTTTTCCCTCTCCCTTGGCCATGCTTCTGGCAGCAAAGGCCATCCGTATTGCCGGCTGCAGTGTAATTAAGTTCTGTTGTCCCTGCCCTTTTCTATGTATTGAGAAGGTTCCAGCCAACTTTGGGTCCAAGACTAGCCTACCAGCCTTTGTACACTTGCAGATACAGCTGAGAGGAACTAAGTGCATTTGAGAGATTTTCAAGTTAGGTCCTGAGAGACCGACATCCCTAAAGGTGGTAATAATAGTCAAAATTAGTTTGTAAAATGTTTTACAATTAACACGGTCACAAATTAATTTTTAATGTGACTAGGCAATAGATTTAAAAACAAAAGAAAAGGGACAAATTTCATGCTTAATGTAGAAGCAGTTACAGACTTCTTGGTGATCTAAAACCAAAGCCATCTAGGAATATAAGAAGTTGCTAATGGTTTGAGTAGCCTCTCATGTTTCATTGTTCCCCTCACCATAATTCCACAACTAGTTGCACTCATTGTTCTGTGAAGTGAGAAAGCAACAAGTAGAACAAATGTATTATCCAAGGTTACCCAATTCCACAGAAGTGCCATGCTCAGATAAGTCCCAAGGGCTCATGGGCTCCAACGGGCACAAACAGGAAAGCCCAAACATTGTCCTCACTGTGCTGACTGGCCAGTCATTTGACTGGGTGGTAAGTGCTTTTGGAGAACTAAGTAAGAGTCACCTTTCCACTGAGATTTTAGATCCTGCACCACCCCTTTTGTACAGTTTAGGACATACCTCTAACTATTTATTAAAAAAAAAAAAAAAAAAAAAGCAGACCATAATGCTCACAAAAGTGGTGAAAAGAGTTTGTGAAGCCACCATGAACACCAGATCTGCTCATCAGAAGATTTTTAAGAGCTATATTGGAAACTCTGTCTGGATTGCTGACAACTGTGCTGCTTGAGGGACGAGGCTGGTGGGCTGTGATGAGAACACTGCTAGAGGGGAATATAATTAGGCCTCAGGTTCTGTGTAATGCAGCTTCAAGCATCTGAAGTTATTTGCTTCTTTCCTAGAGGATTCACAATTAAGGCTGTTGCAGACAAAGAGTGGTTTAACTCTTCAGCAGATTATTTATTGCTTCTTATGTCTTTTTTCTAGTTTAAAAAAATTATATAAAAATGGTGTTCTAAAATATTCATTATGAAAAACTACATTCTTCATCCTTCCCATGTCTCTTACCAATGGACCAAAATCTATCACTTATAAATAGTTTCCATGAAACTAATGTATGCCACTAATAAACAACAGGAAGACAATAATTTCAATATGGAAAGTACTGTATGGTACAAGAGGTCATGGCAGGGATTTTTTATAAGAGTGCTTAGGATGATAAACTATATCTACAAACTCCAGGAAAATCTCAGCAGCAGTCGGATACCAACCCACCTGTCAAGCACCTGTGAGGACAAGTTCAGCCCATTTTTGTACAAAGGAAACTGTTCTTTGTTTAACCTACATTAGTCCTTCAGGGAAAAATAATCCTCATATTTCATAGTATAGTTGAACAAAAGAAAATCCATTTGATACAATTTTTTGATCTTCTCAATTTGTCCGGAGGTCAATTGTCTGAGATACTCCAAGGTGATATCACCATTAGTTCGTTTCTCTGACCTGTATCTCTTCAGGCTGGGGTACTGCAGGCTCTCTGGTGCTCCAATGACCTTCAGAACATGCTCAGAGTCTAACCCAAGAGTTTCATACTTACCCAGAATATCATAGTGAATGCCGCAAGGATCACAAAGGAGTAACATTGGTTTCCAGTGAATGTCAAGAGTATTTGGTGGTTTTGCTAAAATGAAGCTGACAAACTCCTGGAAACTCACTTTTTCAGAAGAATTCTTGTTTTTCCTGAACATTGCCTTAATCTCATTAGCAACAGTGACACTGTAGAATGGCTCAGAGTGCAGAAGTTTGTCTCTATAAGCTGAAACCAGCCGTTCCAAGGGATGTCTGGTGAACATCACTTTGGTGTAATTGTTTAGAAATTCCTTTTGTACGGCAGGAGGGTAAGACACCAACCTTTTGATCAGTGAAGTCTGGTGAATGTGGTCATGCTCAATTTCAGAAGCTTCTGCATTCAAGCCTGCTTGGAGAAGAAAAATAGTTCTCTTCCAGTTGGAGCAGCCTACCTTGGGCACCTCACAGTAGATAAACTTATGCTTGTGCTCCACAAAGAGCTGTTTTGCAACGTGAGAATCCAATTTGCTTTTTAATTTATTAAGGTTGTTCTTCAGGCAGACTGAAGCCATCGTGCTTTTGCGATCATTTTGAATTGTCAGCCAATTTTCAGAGGGATTGGGAAAAGCACCTGCAATGAAGGAAGAAATTTAAACCATTTCTGTGAAATAGGCTTTTTGAAGTCTCTTTATTTGTGACAATCATAGCACTCAATCTATTGCCCTGCATACAGAAACTAAGGAAGATGCTAAAATCAATTTTTTGTTTACTGTCACCAGTCTCCACTATGGCAAACATGCAATAAACTACTCTGCTTAGTGAAAAGTTCATTAAAATGAAAACTTTCAACATGTTAGCCATATTAGTCTATGCAAGTTTGACGTTCTAACATCATGTTTTTTTAGTGCTCTCCCTCTCATACATTGCTACCATGGCTATCACAGTGACAGGGCCTTGGATGCTTTCATAGTACTGTTTTTACTTAGGCTCCATAGTTACTTTCTAACACATCTGGGAAAGGAGTCCCTGGCTCTCTAAAACATTAAGTCTTACTGTTGGTAAATTCTCTACTCACCTGTCAGGTTTTTTTGTCTCTTACAGAAAAAACCAAAAAGAAATATCCCAAATATAAAATTTGGGAGAAGGAAAACCAATACTTTCTGGTTCATATTATTTTCACAGGAAGCAGTATGGTGTGATCTTTAAAGTGGAAATCTGTCTTTCTGTCAACAAGGAAAGATAATACAAGTTAGATTTTATATGACTGATAAAACAAAGGTAACATGTAATTCTCTTACAGATTTACAAGAGCAGAAAGACCTTTCAATCCCTGTAAAATAGGCTTTGTTAATAGTAAAAATTCTCACCACAATTATACTGTTAAATCACTCAGACAAATAATATGACCATTTCATAGTATTCCAAAATTTCCCCCTTTCTCAGAATGAAGAACTGTTTATGAGCAAATACTTATCCTTTCTTCTCTTTTGAAGCTGTTGTTTCTGCCAAGCAAACTCTCTATCCTTTCACATCAGGTAACACTACCTTCATTTAGGATTACAGAGATGTACTTTTTTTTAAAGCCCTTAGAATCTAGGAATACAAAGTTCTCTATAACCTGTGACAGGCATAACTGCAAAGACTCTGACACCTTCAGAATGAGTTTCTTTCCATCTATTGCCCTGAAGCTTTCCACTTCGTACAAATAAATCAATATTCACTGCAGGAGAAACTCTTCCCTATTTCTGCAGAGAATCCTAACAACTATCAAAGAATGAATTCTCCCATTCTCATTCTCCAAAGACACTGGATCATATATGTGTTTGCTGCCATTGCTGCTGCAGCATAAGAGCCCCAAAATGCTTCATATGACAGGAAACACACAGAAGCAGCAGAAAAAACAGCAGAAAAGGAGTTCCATGTTCACAGACAGAAGGAGACAAGGTAAATGCAGTCCAAGACAAAGTGTTCCCTCTTCTCTGATCACTCATTCTGTCTCCTTGCACTTCATGGAGAGAGACGTATCTAAGTCCTCTGTGAAATCTTACTGTGTTTCCCCTAGTAGAAAGCACTTCATCAGTGTGCTTTTATTTGAAGTTGCAAAATTAAATGCAAAACAACAACTACTGGAAAACGTGACATTCTCTTTCTGTCCCATAAAGTATGCACCATCAAAAAAGGTCAAGCAACACTGTCTTCATTTTCTGCTTTTCAATTTTTCACCCTGAACCTGCTGGCAATAAAAAGATCATTGCCTGGATTTCTCGAGGATGCAACTTAATTTTTTTCAATTTTTCTTGTTTTGTTTTGTTTTTATGAGATACAATAGGATGACTTTGGAAGTTGTATGCCACCTATTGTGAGGATGTACATAAACCCCAGCTGCCATAATGGAAATTGGTTTCCTCTGTGTCCTGAGACAGCAGTAGAGGCAGCACTAGTTAAACTGGTGAAATTGTACTCACACACAAGGCTTCTTCCTTTCAGGGCTGACAGGTGATTCTTATAACACACATCTATACCAGAACATCTGCAGACTCACACAGTTAACAGCATTACTGGTAACTAAATCTCTCTTGCATGACCTGAGGAATGGAGAGGGATGAATGTTCACTATCTCTGTATTAAAAATGTACTTGTATTTACATTAAACTGCTACAATACTCATGCAAATTAATGCAGTATTCTTACACACAATGGCACTTAGCCTATATTGTTTCATTTTCCTTGCTGCATTGTAAGGGCTACAAGAAAAATTATGGGAAGATCTTCTTCCTCTAACCTTTTCTTCACTGCACATCAATTCTCACTTCACTGTGCAATACACTGAGTCCTAATGCATCAGAGGCTGTTTTCAAGGTCAATTAAAGTCAGTCAGATTGGTCATTGATTTCGTGAGGTCCAAGAGGGAGTGTTCTCTTTTTACTCTTTTTTAGAAGCAGTTTAAAGACACAATTTCATACTGTGTAGCAATTAAAATTAATATGACACTAAATAATTCTGTACAGCAACTCCTTGTTAGAGTATGCTTAGGAGAAAGAGGCTGGGCTTCATTCACTTTAAATTCTGTCACCTCAGAGAAATAGCTCGTATCATACCTGTCTCAGGAATCAGAAAATGAACTAGATTAATTTTACCCTATTTAGATACTTGTATCTTATACATTTGTTAATTACACTCCTGGTAGAGAGCATAAGGTCTGCCATAAGGCATATTTCATGTTGAAACATGTCAATGAGTCACTAGAGGGAAATATAAGGGATTTGCTTCCTTGGGGGAAAGAACCTGTTTAGGAGCTAGTTAAACACAGGAGACAACTTCTCCTCTAAGATTTAAGCATATTTGTGGAAGCAAAAGAATCTTTAATTCAGAACAGTCAGACTATAAGGAAGGCTAGAATGAGCTCCAAGACAACAGGTGAAATCTGCCTGGATTCCTTGGAAAACTTCAAAGTGCAGATTGGTGGTAAGAGCTAACACTGTCCTCAACAAGTGAGGTCAACATGCCAATTCAATAAAGTTACCCAAAGGTGAACTCCAAAGGCTTCTTCAGAAGACATTTTCTGATAGGAGACCCTGATATAGAATTTTGTATAATGCAAGGTTTCCAGTGACGAAAATCACCTAACAGAAAACTTGGGAATATGAGGAAAGAAAATTCTGAGAGCCGTTTTGTCAGAAGAGGGACAAGTTACCTGAAAACGTATAAGGAAAGGAAAAAATCCAAACTAAAACCACTTTTGTCAGTAGGTGTCAGTGTCAGTAAATCAGATGAACTATACCTTCTATTTATGAAGTCCTTTCAAGATGCTTTTAATTGTGTTTGCTATTTTAGATGTAATGATTTAATATTTCTATTTGCATTTCACCTCATCTTACCTTGAACTAAGTGAGATTTTAGGTAACTACAAGGCATTCCTAAGTAAAGGAGTTGTGAGTCTATTAACGTAAGTCCATATTAAATAGACTAGTTTTGCTGTAACAAAAGGGCAGTGGTATTGGCTCCCACAGGCAAGATGGAAAGACTCTATCATAAGATTCAAAAAAACTCCAACAGAAACTTCTGGTGTAAAGTAACAAATCAAGATCTAAATGTCTCTTTGGAACTAACATTTCGCCAGAGGATAAAATACTAAAAACAAGGCATTAATCTGCTTTGTTCTTGTTACAAATAGGGGTTATGTGTGTAGATTATTGGAGAAAGAAATGCCAATCACCTCATGCACATACAAGATTTGAAAAAGACCTGAAGCCCTCATAAAATGAAAAAATTGTATTGAGTTCCAATTTTCTTTGCACTGTTGGTAATTCCACCATCTCCCTCTACTGTTCCATTGCTAAGATTCTTTTTTTACCTCATATACACCCTCCTTGTGACAAAAAAAGCCGAAATTATATCCTGTTGTTCATATCTTTGTTCTCACCTTTGCTGACCATAAAATATTCTTTCCATCCTTCTGTTTACTTCAAGAAATTTCTGACAAATCTCTGCTTTTACTTACTTTCAACATCTCCCTTGTCTGTATGCTATACTGGGTATGGAGGAGTGGCTGGAAACCTACTTGCACATCCCCTGTATGTCAGGCTAGATCGTTTGACTCAGAAGAGGTCTCTCTCTCAAATATGAGATTGGACTTTTTCAGGGGTCTCACAAAATTGTCATATGCTGGAGTTACTGGATATTTTTTCTGTTAAATTGCTTTCTCTTGGTTCATTTGTCTCATACTTGATTAACATTTGTGATATTAGACTTTCTGCTACAATGCCGCACATCTGTTACCAGTCTGGACTTTAATTTCTCAACCATGTGTAGCTACATCTCAACTCACACTTATCCAACCACCAGCCTTGGTTTTATAAAGAGTTCTTTTTCATCTGACTGAAACAGGGCCTGATACAGCATCTCTGGTACTCTTTCAATTAGGAGATATTTCAGCAGTCCAAAGATGACAAACGATAAAGTCATTTAATGATGAAGTCATGTGAGTACATGACCTAGCACTCAGATTGAAGTTCTTCCTCCTGTCATGCAGATTGATTCCTAGAAGAGGCATCAAAGGAATAGACTTCATGGCCTTAAACAGGTGCCACTGATTCATTGTTCTGTCCTTAAACTGCTGAAACAATCATTCATAATATAGCATTCCTTAATCCTTCTCCTGGAACTGCTGAACCATTGCAATTGAAAAATCTGCAGTATTTAAAGAAATATCAAATTTAAAAAACAGACAGAAAGAACTAATATTTTGATACTTTTATAAACAATAAGAAGTATTATAGTTGGAACTATTGAATATTATTGAGTCTTTATGTATGGCCCCTATTACCCAAGTACAGAAACATATGTACACTTGTGTGTGTACTTACATATACACACGCATGTTTAGTTCAGAAACATTTATATCAGTTACACAGGCATATTATTTGCTCCAAGTAAACTAACTAAGTAGGTTGATAAGGATTTAAAGTCTCCTGGTGATAAATTTACAAAGGTGTGTCTCAAGCTAATTTTTCACAGCCAGATCTTGGTCAGAGCTGAGCATGTGGGGTGATCCTCTGCACCCTACTTGAAGATAAGTGGGACTTCCCAGATTAAAAGAATGAAACTACAACAATACTTATTTGTGTTCCTGATACATTTGAAGCCAGAAGTTAAAAAACGTACCAGTAGGGCAACTCAGTGGAAGGCAGGGAAAATCTCTGGAAACAGATAACATTCTCAGTTGCTGAGCCCTATTCTGTACTTAAGCCCTGCTAATCCCTTCAAAAAGACAACTGCAAATACATATATACTGATATGTGCATGGGTACATAGAAGGTGAGGAGGGGATGACGTGTAGAAACCCCCCAGGAATAGCCAGAATAAAAAATGAACAGGTAAAACAAGCTCTGCTGGATGTAGTTCTGAGTGTGCTGGTGTACCAGGGTGAATTACAAGAGCAAAACCCTTGCTCAACCAAATCTGCAGCCCCCTTGTTCCTGTACAATTTGTGGTGGATGAACAGGAGGAAGATGAACCTCAAAAACTTATCAGCCAGGCTGGCCTGGTCCATGAAGCAGAAAATCACTAATGGATTACGAACCTCAAGCAGGTTACAGACAGCCAAGCACTAGAAGAACCATCTGATCTGGGTCATTTTGTCAACAAGAGACAGGGTCTGACATCATCTCATTTGCAGCAGCAAGGGCTGAAAGGTGTTAGGTGAGAGCAGATACAAGCTCAGTGGGAGGACAACATATGAGCTAGGCTGTGGGCTACTGAGGAAGAGGCTAACAAAGGTGTCCTTCAGAATAGCACACTTCAGAGCACTGAGCTGGGTACAAAATCACAACTTCCATTACAGGCACAAGCTAAAAGTCTTGTTCTGTGCAGTGGTCATCTCAACCCTTCATTACTGCATCAGATTTCTTTCTGGTCTCAGCAACTGTAGTGCTACCTTCCTCATTGCCATCATTAATCTGCTTGCTGTTCTCATTACACCATGTCTTATGCCTTTCTTTTAGCTTCTCCTTCTCTGTTTCATTCCATGTAATCTTCCTGTCTTGCCTTCCGAGATTTTTCTTTATCTACCATTTCTCATGCAGGGTTAAAAAACCCCTGACCTTTACCTTCTAATCAGTCCTGCTGCTAGCCTCTGCTACCATTAGTCCCTGTTAACAAACAAATAGCTCCTGCTGTCCCCTCTGCTGCCCTTGCCTTTTGGATGAAGTTTATGAAGCACCTATAGAGCCATTACATTTTTCACATAAAATCACTCCTTAAAGCCTTCTTTTTCAGGGATGCCAACACCAGTTGGGATGCCAACATCAGTTATGATGCCAGCGTGCTAAAACTGTTACCAACCAGCCCACAAAAGAGCAAGCGAAAGGAGGAGTCAATTTGGGTATGAAAAGAACCAAAGTGAGGAGAAAAAAGAGTGCATGGGAAAAGGCAGCAGTGAGTCTGACAGAAAAGTTCCCAGAGAGAGGCAGGAAGCAGCATCCCCAGGAAAAGTGGCATAGCTGCGCCCAAGGAAATAGAAAGGCTGTGTAGCCGGCTCTGAAAACACTGCGGAAAAGGGAAGCTGAGAACTGGACTGAAAAAGATACAAAGTATAATTCAGTGTAGTACAGATGGAGAAGAATAAATTCAAGAATGAGTACAGAAAGGAATACACAAGTTATCCAATAAACTGCTACAGGCGTTTTAAGAGGAATGAGATTACATGCACTGCAGTCACTCATGCACTGGAACCCAACCCTGTGATCAAACTTGTCTCTCTTTTCCTTCCTGTAGCTGTAGCCAGAAAGGCCACGGATTTCTGACTCTCTCAGGATGGACAGGTTCAGTGAAGAGCCCCTGCCCGTGGGTGCTGCAGCATTGCGGGGGCACGTACTGTGGCCTTCGGAGGCTGACCTGGGGCCCTGGGGACAGCCCCAGGGGACGGGGCTCTCGTGCTCTTGGTGCCTGCCGTCTGGTAATGGGCTGCGAGGCCGGCTTACCTCAACACTTAATTCAGAATCCCAGACACGTATCAGCTGCCAATTAAGTCACTGCGAAACAAATCATAGGAGAACAAGCCTCACCGCTTTCTTTTAGGGAATCTAGATGAGCCTTAAAGACTTGGAAAGGAAGAAAAAAGGGAGAAAAGGGAGTAGGGAAGAAAAGTTTAGAAAGGTGCACAGTGGCAATGAATGATCCCCTAAGGCTTGTTTCATGAGAGACGGGCCTCACAAAATCCCTCTGCTTTTCTCATGTGTATAACTAATTCTCTGCCTTTTCACACATCTTACTGTTCCCTCTGATATTTCTCTTCTCAGTTACTGTCAGTGATAGCAATATTTTCCTTGCCATTCAGGTCTACCCACCTTGTCTCAGCCCTAGATCCTCTTTTTCCCCTCCTGCCTTTCACCTCCCTGTGTAAACTTGATTCAATCATTCATGTCATTGCACACGAAATAGCAAAGCCACAATTATCTGGAACAGTCCTGACTGCATAGCACACAGCCCCCAGACAACTTCCCAGCTGCTGTTCACCTCGTTATAGCCTTCCATCCTCTCCACTAGTACCCCTCAACAGTAATTGATGACAGTTGTGATCTCTTTCTCTTTTTACACTCCAGTGATTACAACATGTTTCTGCTTAAATTATTTTCCTTTTTGCTCCCACTTCCTCCAGCTTCTTCTGTCATTCTAGTCCAGATTTTGAACCTCATTTTCATGATCCAACAATGCTTTTGTCCAAAACCACACCTTTACTCTCATTCCCTGTCTCTTCCTTTTTTATACTCCTCCAAAGACTCCTCTGTAGGAATCAGATGCAAGTCCTTACACCAGTGATTTGATGTCTGCTCTTTTACAGAAATAATCTCTTTGTCTGAAACATCCTGACACTTCCTGACAAACCTTCTTTCTTCCTACATGAATCAGGCCTTTTTTTTCTTTGCTTTCTGCTCTCTAATGTATAACAGGACAAACTGTTCAGCAGAAAAGTTATGTTTAAAGTCTGTTTGCATGAAACATGCTTTTACATCATGTTATGACACGTAAGTATCAAACTGTAAGAAGTTTGGAGACAGTAGGATTAAAGTGGTGAGCTAAATCACAGAGGCCATAAGATGAAGTATCTGCTGGCTTTTGGCAGAACAGTCTTGAAACTTAAAACCTGACATTTCAGACTATTTGATGTCACAATACACTGTAAGTTCAAAATAGCCTTGCTGATTCAGTTGCAGATAGAAATGCTCAAAAGATCTGCAATTCTGGTTTCCAGAGCCTGCTCAAATACGCAAAAAATGGAAATGGACAGTCAATGAGTCTCTGAAAAGGGGGGTGCCCCACATGGGATTACTATAGCAGCCAATGAATACAAACTCTCATCCTAAAACTTCTTGTCTGATTCACTGCACACCTTCCCTTGTCTGCTGTAGATAGTGGGGATCCTACTGCACAGCCCTTGAGCATCTAAAGAGCATATCCATCCTGTGAACTGAGTGTATTGTTGCCGTAAGCCTTAATGTAGCTATAGATTTTTATATAGTTTTATAGTCTTATAGTCTTTTGCATTTGAAAATAGCTTGTAACCCCTGTACCACATACTTA
>JAWWEU010000158.1:25975528-26044037 GCA_035583155.1 Acropternis orthonyx | reverse complement strand
AAAGCTTTTAGCCGAACTTAGTAAAAGACCTTTTTCTGCCTTCACCCTGTTGTGGAAGTTTTCTTCCCTTGGATTTATGGCAACAGTATCAAGTTGTGTGGAGCATCTTGTTTCTTTAAAAATCAAGTGTTGCAAAGTTACTGAAAAATGTATTTGTGTGGTGTCATAATAACATGCACAAAAATCATTGTTAGGGGTGAATCATTCAGCAACCCTGACCACCCTAACAGAACAACCAATAGTGGCAGCAGGTTGCTGTCTTCTGAACAAACCCAGCACCAAAAGTGACAAGACCCAGTCTTACCTGCTGACAGCAACAAAACAGCGAGCATGTGGGATGCCATTCCTGACACCGAAGGAGAATGGTCTCTAGCACAGCTTATCCCTGCCTCCCCCGTTCCCACCATCAGCATGGACTGCCCAGAGCCTTCCAGTCCTGTTACCTGCAATTCCACCTCCTTGCACTCCCTGACACAGCAGCGCTCCAACACTGTTCCACTCCTGCTGAACACATATTTGCATGGGCACCACAGTTTTCCCTTAACCCCTGCCCCAGGTGTGACCTCTTCTTTCCCAGTCCTTGCTTCCACTTCTCAGGCAAGATTTTAACCCAGTCTCCAGCAAATCCTCACCTCACCTCCAAAAGCCTTCCTCATATCAACCCCAGGCATCTTGCCCGGCAAATCCTGTTTTCCAGCTTCCCAAACACCCATTAGATCTCACCCTGGTTCTGCTGTTCAGTCTTCTCCATGCACAAGCCAGCTCCTTGCTGGCTTCCACTGCCAGACTCCTCCCTTAGTCCCCTCAGTCAGCCTCACAGCCCCCCACGCCAACCACACTTCCGAGTCCAGCTCATCAGAACTGTTTCTCCTTCTACTTACAAGTTTCCCACGCAGCCCCACTGCTTCTTGCTCTCAGTTCTCTACTCAGCTAGTGCACACTCTGTACTTCAGCTTCTATAACTATTTTAGTATCTCCCAAACTAAACTGACACATTTTCCTTTTCTTTCCCTCCCACATCAATTTTCACACTACTCATCAAGGCACAGTTTCTTCCTGCTGATTTTGTTCTCTGAATCTATTTTGCCAGTGATCCTCAAAAATTTCCCCTCACAAGTCTTGCTCATGCTTGCCTTGTTATTTAAAAGGGGTGGTTTACTCTCTTGTGCAATCTCAGTCCAGCAGAGGTTTCACTGAGAATATACAAGAGGAAGCCTCTTAATATCATTTTTCAAATGCTTATTTCAAAGCCTGCAATGTACCTGAACTTCTTGGAGGGAAGGTCACCAGACCCATTTAAGATGAGAAAAAAGAGCACAGATTCCCTGTATAAGAATCTATAAACTATTTTTGCTCAAAGGCTTTTAAATTATCCTGAGGCAGATATCTATCTTAAAAAATTTCTGGTGAAATGTTTGAAATTTGACAAAATCCTATGTAGCTGCAAACTGTATTGAAACTAGAGGAGTCAAGATGCATATTACCCTTAACAAAGCCAGGAAGTGAATGAAAGCCTTTGTCACTTCATTTCAGGCACCAGAATCCTTGTAGCATCAACTTCTTAACTGATGAAAGCTATTGCAATGAATCTGCCAAAAAAATCCTCTATAGATTCATTTCATCACTCTGTGATTTCAAAAGCTAAACAATGTCTTGAAAGATATGATGACAATTTCTAAATATATAAATAAAAAAAAACCCCAACAATCCAGTCTGACAAAGAAATCTCTCTTTGCAGAGATTTGCCTACACTTACAAAATCATTGTAATATGAAAAGCTACTAACATTCCAATTTTACTCACCAATCAGAGAACCTCAGTGGAGATTTCCCATTCCTCTGAGCGATGGTAAATAGAAAATAAAGACTCAGACAAGGAAAGATCAGTCCAGAGAGACACATTATTTTAACTTTATGCATAGGTCTGCAAAGGAAATAGGGGAAAGGTTTTGTCTTCTCCTTACCTGGGCTTCAAGGCTGGGCACAGATGCTTTCACAGGAGAGCATCTGAAACATTCTGTACACGTAGTATTTGTCTTTGTTTTGATTAAATGCCCAGCTAAAAGTTGCCAGTGCTTTCCTGCGAGTGTTTAGGTGAGCATCTCCATTGCACGTTACAAAGCAATGTGCTGTGTCTCTCTCTAGGTATGACGAGCAGCATTTAACCACTCCCTGCGTATGGTCTACAGCAGCTGTTAGAGCCTGCCAAGTGCTTCAAGAGCAGCTTGCCAAGAGGCTGCCTGCTAAGCAACTAAGAAAGAGGATGGTTGGAAATATGAGGGCAAAAGTAACTTGGTTGAGAGTAACTGTGATGAGATAATATATATTATTTTAAGATGAAGAACTGGAGGCAAGATCAATTCAAACCCAATGGAGTCTATACAAGAAGGTTCCAATAAACCCTGGGAACTGGAAGGTAAGTTCTCATGGGAAAAATGACTAAAGCAGAAGGAATTCAGTAGAGTTGGCAGTTCCTTAAAGAAATTATGTTTAGGGTACAAACACAAATAATTCCACACAGTAGAAGGATAGGAAATATAGTCAGAGATCAACTTGGCTAAGCAACACCGTCTTCAATGACCTGAAACGCAAGAAGGAAATGTACAGAAAGTGGAAACCAGGTCAAACTCTTTAGGACAAGTTTGAAAGAATAGCACAAGGTGCTGAAACAAAGTCACAAAGGATAAAGCACAAATTTAAATGCAAAAACCAGTGGAAATAAGAGATAGCAAGAAAACTAACCTGGAAGGAGAAAAAAACCCTAGAGATAGTTCACTTGCAGAAGGCTATAAATTTTCTATAACTCTTCATAAAAAGCTGAACTGCAATTACATGACTAATAAGTAAACTCAGTAAGAAAGAATCTATCTAAAAGAGGGAAAGAACAGAACCAAAAAAAATTTGAAAATACTGCAGCTGACCTCGTCCTCAAATATATCTTTACAGCTTCACTCCAGAAGAACTCTCTAGTTGGTGTACTAAGTCTCCTCTGACTGAGGAGCCTACTCCCCTGCACAGATATAGGTGGCTGTTTCATAGGCAGTGAAAGAGGTGAAAAGAGCTTTGAGATACCTTGAGAATGGAGAGAAACAAGCTCAGATCTGTTAGCTTTGTCTGAAAACTCTCAGAGGTTGTGTGAGAATTGTGTGAAGAGGTGAACACAGTGCTCACCTTTAAAAAGTCAAGAAATGAGGAAGAGACCAAACCTGGAAAAACAGTAGAATAAA
Source organism: Acropternis orthonyx (assembly GCA_035583155.1). NCBI lineage: Eukaryota > Metazoa > Chordata > Aves > Passeriformes > Rhinocryptidae > Acropternis > Acropternis orthonyx. The sequence goes on along the minus strand of JAWWEU010000158.1, from coordinate 26,040,811 downwards.
TGAAAATACCAATTATTTATAAGAGGTTGGGGATAGTTAAAAAAGTTATATTGCTTTACATTTTTTTTGGCATGTTTACTATTAATTTCTGTAACAGGGCTACAAGTCTTGCAAACAGAGAAGTAGCAGGTCACATATGATTTAATTTTAATAATGTTATTGACATTATAATAATGACTTGTAACATTTTGAAAAGTAAATTAAAGTGTATCTACTTCTAGAAGAGTGCAAAGCTACCTGGGGGGGGAAAAAAAAAGGAAAGCAAAAGCAAAAAAATAAACAAAACCACCACCAAAACCACAGACTAAGATTAATCTTTAATCATTCACTATCAAACTCAAAAAACATAATCAGTAAGGTTCTACCTGGGTCTCTTCTGGGCCAAGTACCAGCTAAGGTCACTAATGACTTGGATAAAGGAACAGTCCTTCAGCCTTGCAGATAACAATAAACCCCCATGAAAGTAAACTCATTACATGATACATTAAATTCAGAATACTCTTGACAAGGACAATAAATTATCTGTAGGACAAAACACATTGCAATGCACTTGTGTTTGCAAGTGTGAGATTCTAAGGGGAAATAATAGTTCATAAAAATGTGGCAGCCATTCTGCAAAAAAGGGGTAAGAGGGGTCCCAGTCAGTCAGAAAACGTTCATGAATGAGTATTGTTACATCATATATGTAGAAGAATGCAAACTGCATATTAGGAACATAAATTGCTTTGCTTGTACGACACATTAAGGAATGCCTTCTATTATATTTCTGTCTAGCACAGCAACCAGTAGCACTGTGTCCTGTTCAAGAAAAACTGTTCCAAGAGAAGGCAGACCAGCTGGAAAGAGTCCAGAGAAGAGCAGAGAAAATGGTCAGCTGTCTGGGGGAAAAAAAACCTCAAACCCAAAACAAGAAAGAAAGACTGACAGAATTGGGTTTCTCAGTCTAAAGAACAGAAGGGCAACTGAATACATGAAAATTATACATAAGTTACCTGTGAAGAGCTAAGAAGGGATTACATTTTTTTATATGTATTGGATGAAGTGATGGGTTCAAACTAGGACACTGAAAGTTATGTTATATATTAAGAAAATCTTATTAACAATAAAAACAATGAGATACTTTTAATTTCTGAGGTACAGGTGAATCTTACTGGAGCTTCAAAAAGTGCTAGATAAGCTCTTGAAGTCTTTTCTAGTCTCCTTTTCTTTACAGTCTGTGGTTCATCCTGTGGTATAATTTAGGAGCCCTATCTTACCTCTCTAGATAAATTATATTTACTAAAGTTTCATGCTAAATTATATAAAGGCAGACTGTTATTTCAATATAGTGACTCTGAACTAATGAAGCCACTACAGGGCTTAACACAGCCCAGGCTGGCACTATGCCACTTTTTTCTAGCTTAAATCCCATTAACTCTCATAAGAAATGTCAAGAGTTTTGGCAAAAGGACTGCTATCTTCCAGAGACTAGTGTATCTAATATATTTGGGGGTTGTGCACTGCTTTTTCAACTGTCAGAAATGTGTTCTTTCCTCATGATTCCTACAGAGTCTGCTCGAGAATTCTTATCTGCTGAAGCCTGCCCTTCTGGTGAGCTACTCCACAAACTGCTAGTAAAACACAGAGCTCATTTGCCTCAGGGAGCACTTATTGTGATGAGAGATAAAAGAGCACTCAACTGACTGAAATGAGATGTGGGCAGAGAATACAGAGACATACATTTTTAGTGCGGTTGCTTCATCTCAGAATGTTTTCATGTGCTTGTTCTCTGTATTAATCAAACTTCAAGACCACATGAATTTAATAAAGTATCCCTACTCAGCAGAAAAGATTAAATTCTTTTTGCCTGCTTTCCACAAAAGATCCAATTTTATAAATACACAGATATTCTTAGCAAAAGAATTGTATCATATGGATGACCAGCTGAAAGAAGGGATGTTCGTTGTACTAATGCACTACTGCATGTTCCTAGGACACATGACTCCATTGCCAGCGAATACCAGTGTTGGACACTATTATATTCTTAAAAGGCTTCAGAGATGAGAGATGCTATTTTAAACCATGTCAATTAGTAGCAACAATATCTAAAACTAAGTAATAAGATAAACTGCAGCTTTCTTACAGCTTCTACTCTTCCAAAAAGAAAAGAAGCAATAGCAGCATCTGGATTTAGGATAATTAATGTAGCCTTGGAAAAGTACATCTCCATGAAGCCTTGTAATGATACCCTCTGGAAAGACCATCACTTTTTAACTTCACTCTTCACTGGTTTTCTTTTCTCCCCACAGATCCTGTTTCAGCCTCAATAGAGTAATACAAATAAACCATGGCTTTTAATGGCCTTTAAACAGTCATTTAAGAAATGGAACTTGGTATTACATCGTATAACCATGATATGGGTGGTACAACCGTGACTAACCATAGATATGCCAGCTGTGACCCAGGACTCACTCACCGTGGCAGAATGAGGAACGTCTATCGGAATGAGAAAGAAGATGGCAGAAGTACTTCGTACAGTCACAGTTCAGTGGCACTTTTAGAGCTATGCCTTGCTTTGTCCACAGAACATAGGGATGACTAAATGCAGAGAGCATGCCTCTGTTTTACATTTATGTGCCTGCTCAGAAAATCTGCCAATACTGTTCACAAGAATTTCTAACTAGTGAAGCACTCTTACTATATCTGAAGCCTGAAGGGGGAAAAAACCCCAAACCAAGGTGATCCTTCATTTCAGTTTTCTTTGTTTCAAATTTAGAACTATTAGTATGTTTCAAAAAGTAAAAATTTAAAACATATTAAAGCAGAATGTGAAATAGAAGTAAGTAATTTGTATTGTCAAGTGACAGCCCCCATTCAAATGCTGCAAAAACTGAAAAACAAAGACAGCTTACTGCTTCCAAAATAGTGTAGTAGAACCCATCTTACAGGTAAAAGTGCTCAGAAATTTAGAAGTTTTTTTGTGGAAAGGTTCCCTGAGCAGCTGCAGGTTCTGACACATAAGAATACAAAAGGAAAGACTATTCTGGAAATAATCTCAAAAATAAAATGACAGCAAAAGAAACTTGTGTGCACTTTTGTATTTTCTGTATGCTTTAATGTATAAGAGTCCTTGCACTGGTATAAAAATAGGTTCATACATCACATTGGTAGATAAATATTTCAGAAGTTTGAAAGGGCAAAAATTCTCAGCCTTAGGAGGCTTTTGCAGCTAAGATATCAAAGTAGAAGCTTAAGATATTAAATAAGATTGTGTTCTGGCTTTTAATTGAAGCAGACAGAAAAAAAAAAACCAAGCAGAAAATGCAGAAGGTAATATCCCATGAGGTTCAAATTAGTCTAAATAGCATCAACATTTCTCTTTTAAACTAGCAATTTAAATCTATTGCCTAAAAATATTTAGCTTTTTATGTGATTTGTGCATCTCCTTTACACTGACAAGTACATAGAACATTTCCCAGGTAATAGGAATTAGTCACTGTGCATTTATTATTTTTTTTCACTGCAATTAAGGCAATATAAGAAAAGAACTAATGAACCACATCAAAACATTAACAATTGCAAAATAATTTCTGCGTCTGAAGAGATCAGTCAGAAAGCCAATTGCCCTTGACATCGCTGAACCTAAAGTCAGAACTCAGTATCTTTTAAAACACAAATAGAAAACACAAAAGCTTTTATTTACTGGCAAAACACCTAGAAGATTTTAAAAAACCATACTAATATTCTAAAAGGAATAGATACAAAAGAAGTACCTCTACAGCATTGTCTGTCTCTGGAGCTTCCTGTCTGGATACAGCTTTGCACACCTCTGGCTGAAGTTTCCTTTCTGTTTACTTAATGACCTAGCTCAAATAAAAAGAAGGTGTATCCTTGAATACTGTACATACAGTAATGACACATTGTGGTCTTTCTTCAGTAAGTGAGTTTGAATTTTTTTTTAGCAATGTTAGAATTTAGGAAAAAAGGCAGAAAATATTTGGACTGAGTGACCTTTACCTTCATTTTTAACATTTTCTTTGATTTTAAACATTTTCCTACCTCTGCACTATTCAGTCTCTCAATTTCTACTTCAAAAAGGGTCTGATTCAAATATCACAGAAATCTGTCTGAGCTATTTTGGACACTAATGTAAAATACATTAATTTCTACCTATTTTGAAGTGGTATGCAATCATTTTGTTTCTAGGCTGTTTGAATGCCATGAGCTATTTGATGACAGAAGTATGGACAAAAGTACGCATATGGATAAGAAGCTGGACATGGGCTGGCAATGTGTGTTCACAGCCGAGAAAGCCAATCGTGTCCTGGGTTGCATCAAAAGCAGCAGGGCCAGGAGATCAAGGGAGGGGATTCTGCCCCTCTGCTCTGCTCTGGTGAGACCCCACCTGGAGAACTGGATCCAGCTCTGGGGTCCCCAGCACAGGAAGGACAGAGACCTGTTGGAGTGAGCCCAGAGGAGGATCACAAAGATGACCAGTGGGCTGGAGCACCTCTCCTGGGAAGACAGGCTGAGAGAGTTGGGATTGTTTGGCCTGGAGAAGAGAAGGCTCCGGGAAGATCTAATTGTGACCTTCCAGTGTGTAAATGGGGCTTTATAAGAAAGACAGGGACAAACTTTTTAATAGGACTAAAAGCAATGGCTTTCAAATGAAAGAGGGTGTATTTAGACTAAAGAGGGTATATTTAAACTAGATGTAAGGAAGATATTTTTTATGATGAGGGTGGTGACACGTTGGAACAGTTTGCCCAGAAAAGCTGGGGATGTCCTGTTCCTGGATGTATTCCAGACCATGCTGGACGTGGCCTTGAGCAACCTGATCTAGTGAAAGGTGTGCCTGCCCATGTCAGGGCAGTTGGAACTAGATGATCTCTAAGGTCCTTTCCAACCCAAGCCCTTCTACAGTTCTGTGAAAAAAGCTGTCCACCTCTAACTAGAAGATGGACCTATCTTATGCATAGCACCTTGTGTGCTGTGACTGCACCCTTGTCATGAGCAGAAAGAGGATTGGAAGAGGTAAGCTGGACTTTGAGCCTGACCCAGTATCTGCAGACTCTAACGGCAACTTGAGCTCATGAAAGTTTTAGGTCTAATTTGGTACATGGTAACGCCCTGTAGTTCTGCATCAGCAGCTCTGCCTAGGCTTGTCTTTTATGTCATTTTACACCCTCATTCATGACTCAAAAGTGAGACTACAGTCTGCAATAAAGATAGTGTTTAGTTTCAGAGATGAAAATCACACTGCATCACTAGACGACAGTGACTGCCTAAAGACATGTATCACTAGTACTCATCCATCCAAATAAAAAAGCAACACTTTAAGAACCATGCCCACAGCATGAGCCTGATTTCTTCAAATTCTGTAAAGCCTAGAAGTGGTATGGTTTCCATTAAAAAATCCAAAAGTGCAAGTGGCTTTCTTCACAAAGTTGCCGATTTTGTGCCCACTGCAGGAGTAGCACTATGTTGCCTACTCTACATTTAAACAAAAATGAAGAAAACCCACAGAAACTGCTCCCCAGTACATTTGTTTGTTGTCTATGACTTACTAATATTCTGGTGAATGAGGGACTTTGTTGACTTTATTAGCCAATCATGATTTAATAAGATTATAAAATTGAGTTATTTGCAGATAATTTGTACCTTATCAGCTAAACCCATGTTTCAGTTATACATTATCTATATATCTTTAGAAGACAAATGAAAACAACTGTGACAAAAGTATGATATACAGGCAATAATTTTCAGTCATGACTGTTTTTAAGAGAGCAGTACTTAGAGAAGAATGAGAATATCACTGTTCTTTTTTGCATGTGTAACAAAAGAGTCCCCACCCAGGAGAGCCTAAATTAGAAAGGAATACTGTTGATAAAATACTAATCTTGTTGGAATTTGCTCATTATAAACAGAAGCCTTCAACATATCAAGAAATGTGACTTTGGTATTAGAGGTATAAGGGGGATTTTCTTTCTTTATCTTACTCTCACATTTTTATTAAAAGCATGTGGCAGTAGTTATGGCACAGGAAAAGAATAAGCAGATCACAGAAAGGTGGTTAACATGTTTATGTTTGCAGATGTAAAGAGGTCAGCAAATACTGGTATTGTTATAGAATAACATAGTGCAAACTGAATCTTTCCATTTCAATCTTCTAAAAAACTCTCTGGTAGAGCTTATTTTATTTTTTTTTCTTCCATTTCTACCTAAGGTGGGAAAAACAACGTATAGAAAAGGAGACCACTGCTCATGTTTTCAACTGTGTTGCCCTGTATTACAGTGTCCCATGGTTCCTGCAAAGTTGGAAAGTCCTGCTTGCCACACATACAATTCTTGAAGACTATAGTTGAAAATTTCCATTACTTAAAAGACTTTTCTAGAGAGATATACAGCATGCAAATATGGATGTATTTTCATGAAGTCCCATGACCAGAACAATATTGATACCCTCCTAGTTCACATCACAGATGTATGAGAGCTTCTTAGTGAAATTACTGAGAGCTTTAGTTTGGGGAAGACATTCCTAGGTCTAATGGGGCAAGGGACTCTGGTTATCTAGGCTAGTCTCTTGCAGCATTCATGTCTCGTTTAGTTACTGTTTGAAACCAGTTACATAGGTTTGGGCTAAAAACACACTTCTCCAAAAAGCACCCAAGCTGGATTAGTAATAAAATAAAATAAAAACACCAACATGGTTTTAGCAATAATGAATCCATCCTCCACTCTTCTATCTTAACTCACACCATTTGAGTTTTTCCTAATAAAAATTTTTACCTTTTTCCCAGCCTGATTTTCACAAAACTCAGTCACCAGTCCCAGAATCTTGTTAAACATTTCTCCATCCAGACTGAACAGGCTTCTGTCATGGAGCTTTGGTCTGCAAAGTAGAACAAAGACAGGAATAAGAGAAAGCCAAGAGCAGCCCGTGACTTCAAAATGTACTGAACATAAATACATTTCAGGTATTTTGGTTATTCTTGTGACACTTCCCAGTCTTCAATATCATCCATAAAGTAAATAAAGAACTACTGGAGCTGGTTCCAGGAAAGAACATGTATCAGTATCACAGAGAAAACATTCAGTTTCACTAAGTCAGTGTTTGAAATGCAGTATTTTCCCAGAATATAACACAGGGGAGCCTAAAGGACTGGACTCATGTTCGCTTGTCATACTATGGCTTGTAGCAGGCATTAGTTATTACAGTCTTTACCTTCTAAAATAGTGACCTACAACACAATACACTGATCTTGCTTTGGAAATACCAAATAAACTTAGTTTTAATTGTGAAAAGTAACAAGTGAAAATTGAATATTTTCAATCTGAAAACTAAATTTGGGCAAGATTAAGAAATTAAGAATTAAGAAAAAAAGTTGTACAACTTTAAATGTAGGAGTGTCTGTGTACCCTTTACCTCCAAACGTGGATAAACATTAACATACATACTCACATGATTGTTCAGAAGCATAATAATATCAGTTACACTGTGTTATTTGTCCCAAGTAAACTAATGAAAATGGGTGATACATATTTAAATCTCCTGGAGATAAATTTCTAAGTGTAGGTGTGTCTCAAACAAACATTTGTCAGGGAAAAATCTTGGTCACAGTCAAACAGGATGATCTTCAACACTTGATCTGGATTAAGATTTTCCATGTACGAAATAAAATTACAATAATACCAGTATATGTTACTGATATCGTTGAGTGTTGAGCCAAATAGTTGAAGTGACAGGGTTACCTAATAAAAGACCAGCAAGACCTCTGGAAGCAGAAAGCAAGATTAGTGATTGAGCTGCATTCTCTGCCTATACTCTGTTAGTCTCTGGATAGTTGGTATGTCAGCTGGCTTTTCCATAATTCAAACTATTTAAATTTGATTATTTAAGTAACCAATGCAAAATAAGGTTTGTTTTGGGTATTTTATAATCAAACTCCTTCAATAAACTTTAAAAAACCAAACCCAAAAGAAACATTCAAACAAAAAAAAAACAAACACTCAAGCAAAGCTTAAACAAAACTGCTGATGCTGTGATCTGAGTCTGGAAGGGACATGTTTTCTCTCCTGAAGGGGGAAAGGAGGGAAAGTAGCATATACTTGCTACATGTGAAAAAGCAATATTCAATAATGAACATAAAGAGGAAAAAAGAATATGGATAAAAATCTCCACAGTCCCTTGGTTAATACAGCTCAAAAAAAACCAGAATTCACAATTGGATTTTTGCCTTTCACACATCAGTTATTAGCAGTGTTCTTCTCAGACCTTAATAGCTGCAGTCTCACGTTGCTGTAACCACTATATTCAGAAGTCTGTCATATTACATGCACTGTCTACATCTTTCAATCCTACACTTCTATCACAACACATATCAATCACTTGTCTGTGCTCTGAAGACCCCACGTCTTTGCTGTGTTCGTCAGAAGTGTAACTCTCAGCTGCAAGATATTCAAGCTAATACAGTACTAAACATTCGCCTGAAGTCGAAGCAAATTAAATCAACAGTTTTTCTCTTTGCTACATCGTTTCATTTATCAAAGGTATCAGATCAGTACAGCATGATCTACCTTTGGAATAATGTATTTTCCATTTTATTGTCCTGTCTTAATTATTTCTTTCCTTTAAAATCTGTTCTAAAACTTTGCACACTGTTGAGTCAGATTAAAGACACTGTCATTCCCTGGGTCAGCTTTATTGCCACTCCTGGTCCTTCTTTAATATGTGTACAAAATCTGCTAGAAGAGTAATTGATGGTCCTGTAAATTGCATGATCTGAAGCAATCCAGAGCTGCAGTGGATTGAGCATGGCTCATTCCCCACAAACGCTGAGAGAATTTGTATGCTAGGATCTGGGCATCTAATAATCATGCTAATAAGCAAACTGCAGTTTTTCAAAGGCTTATTTGATCAAAGTGAGCTGTTTCCATTCATAAAAAAAAGTCAAATCACTCTCCAAAGCCTTGACAGTGCTACAGCTGATCAAGAAAAAGTCAATATAACTTTATTTTCAATGTGGGAAAAATGCCTGCTTTCTCCAGACTCACACTCAAAGACTTGGGGTGTTTTGGCTAGCCTGAAAAGAAAAATAATGCATTCTTTCTTCTCATATGAACTATTTAGTATAAACATGATGCTTTAATTTCTGATTTTCTGCTTTATTGATCTTCAAAACAATATGATGTGTTGATTAACTGAGTTATGAATTCTCTTAGGGTTAATACCCCTATACTCAAAGTTCTTCCATTCCCAGTGCATGCACACTGAAGGAATTGGCATATTCACTTGACCGATTAGGGATACTTCTTACATGGAATTTGGATTTAGTCTTCTTTAATGTATGCTAAAATATATTAGTATGTTACCAAAGTGGAACAAAAGGCATTTTTCTTTAGGGTCCCAAGACAGAGGCAGAACAGGGTAGATCTGAGGATCTTAAAGCATTGCATATCTTCAAGTACTAACAGATGAGCTGCACCAAAGTCTACAGCCTTGGCAGGTGTAGGTAGAAATCTTCTAACTAGTTTTGCCTTTCTCTAGAAGAATTAATCCTCTGCATATAGTGCAATTGCAGCCTCTGTAGCCTATCTTCTCCTTTGTTGTGTGCTGGCGGTGACTGAAACAGCATCAGTAATCAATGACTACAGTGAAAGTCAGAAATTTTCAAAAGAACTTTTGTGAAGTGTTTTACTTGCTTACCTATACATAAACTGTATGTACTAATTTGCATGTAGATGTATAAGCATCTTGTAAAAGTGTGGATATAGCAAGATATATCCTGAACAAAACTTTCCCTGAACATCAGAAATTCACATCTAATTTGTTTTATGTCTCTATGAATATTCATATCATGATCATATACACAGGTATGACTCAGTTTTACCTGTTCTTCTTAATATGTACTTTCCAGCATCCATTTTATAAATTTTTTTCTAGTTAAATAACCATCTATTATATTTAAGGTTCCTCTAGGATATTCTTAGTGCCATTACATTAGAGGAATGTTTCTGGGTTTGTTATGTACCTAAAACCTCATTCCTGAAAGAAGTTATTCATTTAGAGTAGCCATTAAACAGGTGGAGCAAGAAACAGTGCCAAACATATAGCAGGAAGTATCAGGTAAGCTCACTCTTACCTTTACAGTTTGTTTCAGAGAAAAGACAAAGAATGACAAGTTTCAAGAAGATCTTGATTAAATCTTTATAGGCTAAGCCAGCTTTATCAAATCTATGGGTTTTTTCATTTTTCTATAAAGATAAGAACTGTAAGCCTTCACATGGGGTCCTTCAGTAAAACTTTTGTTTTAATTTATAACATTGTTCCAAGGATTACGAATTACGTGCAATTACGGAGAAAAAAATTTGTCCCTGTGTCTTTTTTGTTATATTTTAACTACCTGTACATATTTATGTGTACATATGTGTGCTCCAATTGTTTTTCATACAGTTAATTTACAGCTGACATTTCTAAGTGAGAAACTGCACCTAATTTTTATTTCTTTACTCTTTCTCTTGCAGACAGGGCACAATGTCCTATTAATTAGAGAAAGACTTTCTGCAGAGACATCTTTACTCTTTTTATTCTACTGTCTACATTCTGATATTTAGTAGAAGCTTTAAATTGAAAAAATAATCTAAATAAAACATAAGAAATTGAAGATAGTATTATCTCAGGGAAGTAACAACGCAATAAGGAAGTGTCTCCCTACAGGATCTCAGTTCAAAGAGCACTCTGGACAATTAATGAGCTCCTGTATTATCTTCATAGTCAAGAGCCTTCTGAGTGCTGACTCCTGAGTTAGGTAGGAGCACACAGATTGCTTGTTAAATTCTAACAGCATCTATCAATGTATGCAGACTCCATTTAACGCTTGTCAGAATAGTCTTGAAATAACATAATACTTTACCTGTGTTCGAAACGTAGTACTTTCAGTAGCTTAGTTGAAAGTGAGGCATGTTTCACATTAATGTGTTTCACATTAATGCATTTCATTCCATGGATTCCTTTATTACATTTCTCAAGACTATTTACTGAAGTAGTGAAAGATGCACAATGGTCTATGATTCCCATATGGAGCTGGTCATCTTTGGCACTGGTTCCTTCCACAGATCTTTTTGGCATATCTGAAAGACATTCACATCCACATGGAGCTCTGCTTACAAGTGCCAGGTTGCATGCCCAGAAGTCACTGTTCTGCTGAACTGTTCATAATACTCAGTAATGGCTGGACATTTCTACTAAAACAATGACAAAGCAAGAAAGTTTGATTAAATTTCAGAGTTGGTCAATCTAAGAAGCAGGTTTTCCCTCAATGATTCTTTTTCTGGATGAGTTCAGTCTGTGGATCGTCATTGCAGAAATATGTCATACACTGACTCTAATATCTAGAAATTTTATTATATTTTTTCTGGAATAGCAAAACCACTTCTTGCTCTGTAATCGTACCTTTGATATTGGGGAATGTTAGATGTTTTAGTTCTGTTTTTTTCTAGATTCACTTTCCTCAGTCTAGATGAGTCAAGGGAGCCACATTCAGCTGCAGAATAGTTTTGCTTGGCAACTGCAACACAAACCAACCAGGACTGAGAAGAGATTTTAGTGTTACATTATTAGGATATACACTGAAGGGTGTGTATTATAATAATGAGAACGTGATATCATGCTCCTGGACTGCTGTGTTTGGAGTAACAAGTTGCTTACCCTTGTTGGGGCTGAAAATTGAGAAAAGTTCTGAAAATAGAATCTTAAGCCATTTTCCAAACAAAAATAAAGGCAGAATTTGCTGACATTCTCACATGTTCAATTTTGGACACAGTGTTTCAGAGGAAAGACACTGTCCAAGCAAAGAGGTCTCAGGAGAGAGGTGAAAATTATTAGATATCTAAAGACTATGACCTTTGATAATGAAATGCAAAAGCTGAAGTTATTAGGCTTAAAGAAGAGAAGACTGATTTGAAACATAACAGTTTAAGTAAAAGGTGCTTTGCAAGGAAAAGGAAATAATCTCTTGTCTTTGGAAGGAATAAGAAATAATATGTCTGTACTACAGTAAGGAACTTCAGTTAGATATTAGAAATAAAATTATAATGATAATGTTGGTAAACTTCAGCAAGAGACTGTCCAAGCAGGCAGCAGTTTCTCTGTCAGCTGGGGGTTTTGTGGCCGATCCACATGCCTCCCTTCCTTACTTTTCTGACTCTCACAGTATTGTTTTCTTGGTTCTCAATGCTTCCTCTACACTAGAATTAATGAGACTCAGCCTTCTGCATCAGAGGGCTGCTCTGGTTTTCATTTTCTTGAGGGAGAAAAAGGGGTATTTTTTTCACTTTTCTCAGCCCCAGCCTCGGCAGCCACAGAGCTGCAGTATAGAAGTCATGGAGCTGCATCTGGAGAACCACCATTACCTCCCCTCACAAAGAAGATTTGTTCTGCTCTGGTAACCCACAACAGGGACCAAAATTCTGTTCTCTTGTGGAAAGTCTATGTACAAACACATACACACACACAGAGGCTGCTGGTTTTTCATGCTTGATTGCAAATACCACACAGTGTGCACATGAGTGGCCAGGGACAGACAAGAACAAGGACTTTCTTCCTTGATGTAAACAACTGGTAGAAGAGTGCTTCCAAAAGCTCAGAGTATACACATTAAGCTCTCGGAAACAAGAGATCTTTGTTTTTTATCAGCTTTATAAGCATTTCTCAATCAAGTCAGGGGTAATGATCTTGTCAAAGATCACCTGTTTGCATGCTAAGATGATTATCTTGTCACATACCTCTACAGATGTGGATATACCACCAGGTGTGTATTATGCAATAAGTGAAGAAAATGCATTTATCAGCTGAGCAGAAAATTTGAGACATGGAAGTTATGAATGCCACAAGAAAAAAGGGTAGATGTTCTATAACTTCCTTGCATCCACCTGTTGAGACTCCACAGAAAGCTTAGTCTGAGCCCCTCATGGTGAAGTTACAATAAGAGTAATGTGGTTTCTGTTGTTCTAGGAGATCAGACTGAAGTTTTCTGGTCTCCAGAGCAAAGGGAGAGTTCTTACAGAAAGGTATGGATGCAGTTCAATTCTTAAAGTTCAATCACCTGTGGCTCAGCTGCAACAATTAAAATAATGCTGGAACCAGTCAGTATAATAATTTTAGAAAGCTTCTGACAGTGCTCTACTAGCTGTGGCAGAAATGAAGTAATCAAGAATGGGATTGTCAGAAGTTAGTGCAATCTTTTGTTCCCTCATTTTGCTTATTTAGTACTGATAGAGTGTAGGTGAGCTGTCCTTGGATCCCAGCCTTCACACATAATTCTTTTTGAAAACAAGTTTCCTCATTGCCTCAACGGCATCCACTTTTTCTTTCTTTTCTTTTCTAAACAGAGACTGAAGTTTCCTGATAGTCTGTATGCTTTGCTTGGAATATTGGAGCATTCTCTGCTTCAGAAACTTCATTCTCTGCTCAAATGCTGCCATTGTGCTGATATGTACTAAGTCAAACACTACATAATCAAAAAAAGAAAAAGAGCATGAAGAGATGACCAGAAGGGTCCTCTGGAAGTCACCTGGTCCAATCCCCCACTCAAAGTGGGACAATCGCCGATACCAAGTTAGAAGATACCATAGGAGGGTACTGCCACAGATTGTTACAGTGTTTGTGTTCATTTGCTGCAAATGTTTCATCGAGTTGTAGGACTGGGAAGAAGACAAAAGCCCTTGGACACTGTTCTGAACACACATATTTCTACTCTCCATCCAGTCTGAAAAAAATAGTAAGGGTGTTTGAAGACAGCTGAGGAAAATAATCCTTTGTTTATCTCTTGCATCTTTTGCAATACAGAATGAATGATCATTTCCATTAGCTGTATGTTTATGATTGCTTTGACAAAATCCCACAGCAATATGCATATTTAACAAAAATCTGATGTGAACAAGGTGCATACAGATGAGCAATATTAAGCAATACCCATCTTTTTCTCTATTTCATAATATAGTTTTCACCCAAACAACTGCTCCAAATTAAGAGCTAAAGCTTCATGAAGAGTCACAGATGATGTTTCACTGCTAGTAGAAGTGTTAGCTGTGAAAGTAAGATAGTGGGCTTGGAAGTGAAATCAAAGAGAGGGATGTCACCTAGAGGGTTTTGAAACTGCTAACAGGAAGTTTTCCCCGACACTTAGAATAAGTTATCCCACCGAAAAGGGATCAGTGCATACTCACTAGATTCAGGCAAGTTCAGGAAGGAATTGTTCCTAATGAATCACAGAATAGTTTGGGTTGAAAGGGATCTTTATAAGTCATCAAGTCCAACCCTCCTGCAATGAGCAAGGACATCTTCAACTGAGTCAGGTGCTTCAGAACCTGATCTAATGAAGTCTTTCTGACAACCTTAATAGACCATGAAAATAGTGGATTGATACCATCTCTGATAACAGTCATACAGGCCTTTACTCCTGACCATCTCCACCTGAGAGGACAGATTTTTTTCTAGAGACATCTTCTCAGAAAGCCCTTGTAATTTTCTTAACATCAGCATGGTCATTATGTCCGTTTCAGAGGCAGGAGGGTATCTGCATATCTGACTCTCTTGGGATCCTTTCCATAAACTCTTGCTGTACAGCTGAGAACAAACTGATAGGTTAAATAAAACTGTATTTACATTCTACAGTGTGAGCACTTACAGCTAACTATGTTGATGGGTTTTCATACAGGGTGTCTTGATTCCTTTCCTCTGCCTTGTAGTAAGAGCAAATTTGCCACCAGACTTTTGATGGTATCTCAGTACAATCACATACAATATAGCCATTGTGCAACCGATTGTCAGATTCCACTATACATTTATAACTCAGTTTTTTGATAACTTGAAAAGAGATTTGTATGAGATTTTTTTGTCTTAAGTACATTCTGCCAAGAGTGATATGGTTTTGTAATGTTAAACAGTGCTTAAACAGCACTGAAAATGTACACTAACATCTCAGGTCTCTCAGCACTTACCATACAAGTAAACCCTTTCTGCTGGCTTGTGCTAAGGTCATCCTTAGTGCCAGTCTGCTGCAACAGTGAGCCTATCGCTTCTGAGTGTCCCTTGGCTACTCTGCAGATGAAGTTTGTGGTTAAGGTGGCCCTCCCTCATCAGTCCTTTGCCTGATTCTGGGAATAGTGAGCCACTGTGTCATGGCATAGCCACCTAAGTCCGGTGCAGTCTAACAGAGGGACTGCTTTGGACCATACACTGCACCTTTAAGGACTGGATTACCAGGAGGCTAATTAAGATGACTTACAGGGAGTCTGGTTTTGCTATATCCACTGCCACATCCCCATTGGAGATAGAGAATGGGGCTCCTGTGTGTGGGAAGAAAGCGGGTATTTCTTGAAGCACTAGGCCAGCTGTCCACAGCCAGTGCTCCCAATAGAAGCTGGCAATGGTGTGAAGGAGGAGCTTTCTGGGGACAAATGAAGAGGGCTCTGGGCAGGCCAATTTTAAGGAAAAGACAGGCTAATATATTTTTGGCTACCATCTCAAAGCTGGCCTGGAAGCAAACATATCTTAGGGAGAAGAGATTTCAAGAATCCCTTCAAAGAAATGCAGAGAATATTTCCTCTTCTTGTCACCAAAAGTTTCACAAAAGTAGTACTTTTTCTCTGCCAGACAGAGAACTCCAGCCCTTGCAGAAGCCTGGAAAAGGTGAGCAAGCACTGTGCAGTCTAATAGATAAACAATTATCTGAGAAATTGGGGAAGAAGAAAGTTTATGATTTTGTTTAAAAGTATCTTCCAACACCAGTAATTGAGTATCTTGTAATAAAAAACAATAGGCTGGGCTTTTGCCCACAACTTGCAAGAATGCATTTGAAGTCTCAAAGATCTACTGAAATTATCATTAAATCACAGAATTTACCTGTATATGACAGTTAGAGGCAATCCTTACTATTGCTTATCACTTCATTTTCATGTGTTTGAAAAGTATTAAGTTTTAAAACATTGTTAAATAAAGTGGGAAACTGAGACCCACAGAAAGATCAAATTCCTTACTCTAATATGTGCTTCTGTAACATACAGAAAAGGGTAGGGACATAGCTCAAACGAGTGTAAGTGTCCTGCACTACATGAGTTGTTTTAATATATTGGAGTCAAACACATCACTGAATGCTGTGCATACAAGTATTACAGAAGTTCCTAACCACCAATGTTTTTGAAGCCTTGGTGGCTCTACCACAGAACCAACTTTTGAGGCATCTCCGTTGTCAGAGTTACATGAGCTTTGGTCTGAGCCAGCATGATCTTATGGCTTACAGCTTAGGGAGGCAGTGCCATTAGCATTACAGGTGTGCATGCTTTCACTTTCTGCCTCAGATACTTGATTTGTTTGCTCCAAATTCCTTCTTTTTCTGGCAGAGTACCATAGCTGTGTGCTGCTTCTGTCATTTTGACTAAATAACACCTCTATTTTCTTTCACAAGAGCAGAGGCTTGTCTTCAAGAACTTCTGGTTCTTCCTGTATCTTATTTTTGCTTACATTTCTGTAAAAGTAATAGTGTACTATACGAAGGCAAAGAATTAGCACTCTAGATGCCTCTCCTAGTTACACTGAGAGATCCAAGGATGGCCTTTCAAAATGCTGATATTTCCCCACCTAATGCAACACTTTACCATTTTTTACAAGTCCATCATTTCAACTCTGATTCTCATGACAAAATCTGTAGGACTGGAAAATAAATCTGTGTTTATACTGCTGAGAAGCATTCTGAACTCAGGGTATGAGCTGTGGTCTGGTGTATACAGCCCAGTGTGAGTTTCACCAGTGCTTGTAGCTGCCAACATCAAGCACTGCTTTAAAGGACTTAGCGGCCTCTGCAAGAAGAGATGCCATTTTGCCTCATTTTTCTCTCTGACATCATTACTGCAAGCTTGCATGGATATCCAGATATTCCTACTACTGTAAGTACACTTCGTAAAGGTTGCCTAGTGTGTCTTCATCGCAGGAAGTACTTACAGTTTCCCTGGCAGAAACCTCAGCAAAACTGAAGAACTTGTGACAGAGGTACTCATAAAAGAGGAAAAAATTGCTTATTTTGGCTTCAAAACTAGAAGGTGAAGGTTGAGACTGAATAGTCCAAAGGTAGCATGTTAATCACTGTATCTGATATGAAGCATAGTCTCTATACTATCCTGATTTGAAGCAATAGAAGCAAACTCATGTGGAGGATCTGAGAAATCATCAGACATTTAAGCGCCTAAATATTTGGAAAGCTCGGGGACATAATTGTAAGTCAGGTTAAACACTGTTGATTTTAATCCATGCCCTCTCCTAAAGGTACATGATGCCTAAGAAGTTCCCAAACAGAAAAAATTATAGGTTGTCTGTTTAAGATTTCAGAGTCTCTTTGCTGGGATTTGGCTGAATATTGATTTGGGTAGGCAGAAGAAAACTACAGAAACAGTGAAATGATAAAGTCTGTCCTAAACATAAGCCCCCACACTCAAGGGAAAATCCTGAAGTAGTGAAACATCGGAAGTGCCTATTGAAAAGATGTTAGCTGTGGAAAGTTACCTGAGACTCTTCTTGTACTCAGGAATGCAAGACTGGTGTCTTTACTCACAGAACTAGGCAAACTTCATATTTAGACCTTCTGCCAGTTTTTCTTCCTCCTACATGACTCTTAACTCTGGTATCTGCCTGGAGCAGATAGAGTGAGAATTTCAAGTATCTTGCTCTTCTGAATGTGATATGTGATCAGAAACTCTAGTTGTTTGGTTTCTCTGGTCTACCTATTCCATAAAATCCCAAATTATCTGTAATCAAGAAAACAGATACATAAATTAAAAAAAGTTTTGTACGGCAAATGAATCATTTGAACTGGTGGACAAAGATGGGTCAGAACTGATTGATGGATGGTGACTATTGTGTGTTTTTTTCTGATAATGTAGAGATCTGCACTGTATTTTCAGGAGAGTTAATTAGTTTTTACATTCCAGTTAGGCCTTCTTTTTGCTGATCACTAATACCAGACAGGCATTTCATCATGGTTTTCTATAAATAATCTGATCTGGGTCTTCTGGTACAGACTGACCAAGGAGAAAGATTATTTTTGCAGACTCTAAAGTGTTAGATGTAAAGGTTCCCTGATTAATCTAGGGAATATCGGATACTCTTTGGGGAAGAAAACAAGAAGCTTCTTGTTAACAGAAGGGACAGAAGAATTTCAGGTAAAACAGTGTGTTGGTAGTGTCTTGGGAATCACCACTCCCCATTATTTACAAAAGAAGTGTGAAAAAAATCTACAACTTTAAAATACAGTACATGTACTACATTAAGAAATCAAGGCTTTTAACCCAAGCTAGGCCAAAAGAGAGCTAAAGGGAGGGAGAGAGTTGAGACAGACATGCTACCACCACAGGCTTTGGCATTTTATGTTCCACAGGCAGAACTGACAGCAGGAGGGACTGGGGGGTTCGGGTTGCACAAAACACAATCACAAGGCATAGGTGTGACCTGGCTGGCTTAGAAACAGAGTCACATTAAACACACTACTCACCTGCTTACTTCTTAGTCATAGCACAGCTTTGCACTAAAATGATGAGACTAAATCCATGACCCTTCCTCAGGGCAGCACTCCTCGAATGAAGACAGCATGCATGGAGAAGCTCCTGCCTCCCCAGGATGCAGGGCAGCACGGCAGCTGCTCCTGCAGGGCCAGGTCCAAGGGGATCCCCAGGGCAGCAGGGCCTGCCCTGCTAACAGAGGTTACAGTGGGTCTGCCTGACAAGACCAGGCTCATGGTGCTGGGGCAGGACTGGCCAAAGAGCCAGCCTGCAGGTTGGGGGTCAGCTCCAGGCATGGCCATGGGGACAGCCCATGCCAGGGCATTACTGGCACAGAGCAGGGTGTTCCACAGGCACAGCTGAGCTGCAGGCCAGCACCTGCCAGGGTAGGCAGAGGCTGAGAGCCCTGGGCCGGGCTCACATCAAGCCCCTGGCTGTGGAGAGGCACCAGCTGAGGCTGAGCTGGACCCAGTGGTGTCCCGAAGCCAGGACTGCCAGTATGGGGGGGCCTAAAGGTGATACCAGTGCTTGCAGCAAGCTGTGGACATGGGCCAGCTGACAGTCTTACAAATTGTCAATATTAAGGCTCTTCTTTTTCTGCTTTTACACAATCCTTGTTTTGCATTTTTTTCACTTTTTGTTTGTTGGCTGCACTTTGTGAAAAATATTTTTAGAAGAGTTCCTTAAACTCAGTCCTTCGACCAAGCTGGTTGGTCCTCCAAGTCAGCAGGATCCTGCTCACCTCTGGGAGCCACAGCTTCCCTAAATCTATTGCTGAAAATAGTCCATGGACTATTTTCTTCATAGATGCCCCTACTCATGTTGGAGACGAACCACTCATCCCATCTAAACCCTGGTCATGGCAAACTCCCTGGGGCTGCAGCAGTCTGCACAAATTGCTCAGTTCAAGTTCCCCACTGCCCTTCCAGAGCTGCAGCAGTGATTGTGTTGATGAGGCTTCCAGGGTTTTGGTTTCCCTTGAAATGCCCAAGAGTCCTTGTTCTCTTGTGTGCATGGAGTTAATGATTTTTGAAAAGCAACCTTCCCCACAAAATGTCGTATCTGCTGTTGTAACTTTAATCTCATTTGCCAGAGAAAGTAAGATAAACAGTGAATGGAAATAATCATATTGCTATGCCATAGCTGCATATTTTCTTTACATTCAGCTTCTAATAGACCTTCAGTTAACCCTCTGAAATGTTCAGTTCACAAATCAACTTAAAAATATTCAGTTTTTGTTCCTTGTCTTGTTTGTTCAGTGCCTCACTCCCACTATTCTGCTGAAAAATGGGTGAGTGTGAGTAACTCAGCAAGAAATAATGCATGCACCAAGCTGCTACAATTAATCCACCAGTTAGACTAATATAGTCTAATTTTAAACTCTGGTTTTCCTAATTTATTTTCTGTATAAAACATGGCAGTCTTTAATCTATTACACCAAAACTTCTGAACTCTGAATCAAAAACTCGTACAAAGGGTGTATTTTTAACACAGAGTTAAAAGACTGTGGAGGGTGGAATGGAGCTTAGCAAAGAATGAAGAATTGACAGAAATCTGGTACATCTTGCACTGCCTCACATCAACAGCTGATCTGGGTAGATCATGCCAGTTTTCAAAAAGGAACAATTATCTTTACAATTCTCTCTTCCATAAGGGAAATTATTACACAAAGCATTTTCAAATGTCATTTCATGGCTTTGCAAAACAGCTCCTAGCATTTGCTCTCTACAGTGATTGGCTCACTCCTGTCCCTCAAAGACGACAGATTTTAACAGCTTGTCCTGTATTTTAATTTAGAAACTCCTACTTTCCCTTTTTTCCCTCCCTTTCCCTTTTTGTGTAAGAATGTAAATATTCACTGTTGCTTTTATATACCTAATCATGTTCAATAATAATTCTGTAGGAACCTGATGAAAATTTAGAAAAGCCTCCTGTCTTTTTCAGCTTGTTTGCCACTGTCTCAAGTCTGCTTTTTCCTAGAACATTCTCAGTTTTATTTTTTGCTTGGGCAAGTACCAGATTAGAATATTCACTTTTTTGATACTGCCCATTATATTGTAAAGAAGTCCAGTTTTCAACTTTTTATTGAAAACTACCTATTTCAAATATTATTAGCTATGCAATTAGGAGTTTGGGCCTAATTCTCTAGTTTTAAAATGTCTGGGTTTTTTTTTCCATGGGAATTATTGGATTGTGGATACTCCACATTCAATAGAAAATGGGAACAGTAGTCATTCTCTTGCAAGAAAATTGAACTTATAGTTACCAAATTGGGTATTTATAAGCAATTATCACATTTAGCATGGCATCACAAACATACCAGATACTATTTATAGCTCTTTTTAAAATGACATTACATATTTAGTGCTTGAATAGTATTACTTCTGTGAATTGAGAAAATAATCCAAACTGGTAGAGAAGCTCAAGCATATGCAAGCAAACATGTTCAGATGCAGATCTTAAGTTTCTGCAGCTATCATTGCCCACTTTTCTTGGGTATTTCTGATTTTTTCCCACATCTCTCATTCTTTCATATATTTCCAAATCTACATTCATTTGAGGCTAACAGTATACAATTTTAGCCATTTTTATGTTGCATTAGTCCATGGAGCTAAACCTATGCAAACATTTACACCTTCATTTTTCATAATTATTACAGAATTAAGGCATTTAATAGACTTTTTCCCCCCTGTTCTATTATCAAATTCCTCTCTACATTTTTGCTGGAGCACTACAATAATTTGTAGGTTTGTTGTGGGTTTTTGGAAGTACGGTTACGTCTTGTATTACAGCAATTTCCTTCTTGCACCTCTTGAATTATTTCTAAATTGATCATCATGCCTGTGAATATACATCTATATAAAGGACACATTCTTTTAACAAGACTTGGCAGGTTTACAAGCATGGAATAAACATTTTCTTTTCTAAAACAACTGTAAGATATTTATTTCCAAGATTTTATTTTATCTTTATACCTAGATTACTTATGCCAGGGAAATTATTTCTGTGCACTATATGATGAGTCATGTTTAACAAGTATACATTTTTTCTTAATGCACATTAACTTAATACCTCACTGCCTGATAAATATGTATAAAGATTTCAGCCAATAAGTAGATGTTCCAGTCTCTTGACACAGCTCTCCCTTTAATGTGTTGTAAAAAATACATTTAGTAAGTTTCTTGGTAAGTTTTTTCAGTCTTTGTGTTTGGGTTTTGTGAAATAGTTTTACTCATGACAATTGCACTGTCACTTAAAAATGCTGGGATTTGCTTCAGCCTCTGTTACTTCCTTGTGCAGCTCCACATACCACTCCCTGTTAGTGCCTGCTGGCAGCCTTTGAAGGCTCCTCCTTGGGTCTTTCAACCTTCATTCTCCTATGCCTGTTTTCATGGTTGTTGGTTTGGGTGTTTATTTAATATCATACAGGATAGCATAGGCTTTTCCCTTTTCAACACCTGGACACCTAATGGTTTTGTTTTGCATCCTGGTGCAATTTGATTGTTGTTTACTAAGTATAAATTGCAAAATTCTAACTATATTTTCGTCAGTTGGGGATATCAACATGCTATTAAAAGATAGCCTTTGATCAAATAGCCTTTCCCCATCATCTTTTTACTAATTTATTTTTATAAGGACTTTACCTGTGTTTATCTCTTCCTGGAAATTCTCTGTTCTTTGATACCTGATTGATTTTTCTTAACTTACTTGTATTTTTGACAGATACCCAGCCTTTGAAACTTTTTTTTAGCAGCTGCTTTACTGCCGTGTCACATGGTGCCCTTACACATGGTGCTTAGGGTTAAACAGAACTCACACATATGCACCTCTAATTTGCTTGCCACTCTCCTGCAGAGTTTCAGACACTTGAGGTTTTTGTTTTCCTCTCCTCATACACAAGCTCTTATGCAGCTTCTTGACACACTTTTTCCTACTCTTGTCCTGGCACAATTGCCTGTGTTTGGCTGCTGGTGAAGATGATGCTCTTGGTACCCAGGAGCGTTCTTCCATGGTAGCTAGAATGAAGACAGAGTTGGTGGCTTCAAATTCAGAGAAGCCCTCAATAAAGCCTCATCAGCTATCCCAGCTGGGCACTCCCATGCCTCTCCTCCCAAGGTTTCCTCTTTGCAGGGCAGGCAGGAGGGCCTGGCAGTGGCGCAATGGCGGCAGGGCAATGAAGCAACCATGTGAGCACAGTACATGCTCCCTGAATAGGTACTTTCCCCTGCAGGGTTGCAAGATGAGCACCATTCACCAGCACCATGTTTGTTTAGAGTAAGCAGAGGCTAAGCTATTGCTGATCATAACATTAACAAATCAGGTTGTCATAGCATCAGAATGTTGAGAGTTCAGCTTCTCCTGAGTTAAATCTAAATCTTTCTGTAGTACCATTTTCCTTCTTTCTGCACCAAATTCGCCAGTTTAAATCTATTATCATGAGCCTGGACAACAGATTTCTTTGATTCCAAAAGGATGGATTTCTGTAGAGGACAGTCATAGTTTTCTGTGAAAATCACATTCTGTGTGTCAGAAATATTCAGTCCTAAGCCTAATACACTTCATGTCTTCACTTAGGCCATGAAGTGAAGCTGAAAACATGTTCATGCTTGGAGAGAAGGAACGATATGATGAAACAGCCATTGTAGTACACCATTGTTTGACCACTTGAGAACTGCATGACCTCTGAGTTTACCGAGAAATACGAATAAACATGTGAACATAGTGAACCATTTCTCTTGTCTGAAAGCTTATTGTGTTGTTCAGGTTTTTGGAAGAGACTTTTGTAACATTTGTTTTTGTCAAAGATAAGAGACAATTCCTTCTAACTACCTTTACTCAGCCTCAATGCACTCATTGTGCAGTTTTTCCTGTCGAGCATGAATAGAAACAACAACTCCAGTGAGCATAAATATTTGAGGACAGATTAGAATTTTCCATCCCATCACACATTCTTAAAATAAGCCTGGTTTGGTTTATGTTTTTCTAGGAGATACAAGCAATTCTGCAGAACTAATCTGGATGGAACAGAAAATTAGGTGAATTATGACAGGGAAAGAGTTACCAATCACCCTGTGAGGGCATGTTGGACATGTTTACAAGCAAAAGGAAATGGAACACAAAGTCAGCAAAATGGGATTAAGCAAGGTCACCTTAATTGCTTACAAGCAATTGTATGTAAGCGAGGAGTGCCTACAGGGCACCATGATGGGAAAACCCACAGGCATGCCAGGGTGCCTCTCTGAAGTGCCTGCACGCTCATGGATGCAGCATGGGTAATAAACATGAGGAGTTAGAGACCTGCCTGCCGTCACAAGGCCATGATTCTTTTTGGGATCACAAAGGCATGGTGGAATGGCTATGAAGGCTGATGTGCTCCAACAGAGGGATGCAAGCTCTTAGAAAGGACAGGCTGGGAAGATGAAGAGAAGAAGCTGCCCTTTGTGACAGAACAGCCTGAACACATGGAGCTTTGCCTGGGGATGGACAATGAGCCAACTGAGAGCCTATGGGTAAGGACTGTAGAACTGACCAGTATGGATGACACTAGCAAGTGTCTGCTGCAGGCCACTTGACCAGGAAGAACAAGTGGATGAGAACCTCTCCAGACAGATATACGTAACTTGACATTCCCAGCCCCTTGTGCTCTTAGGGGAATTCAACCACCCTGATAAATGCTGGAGGAACATCACATCATCAAGGTACATGCAATCCAGGAGGTTTCTGTTCTTGGAGAACATTGATGACGAATTACTGATCAAAGTGACAGTGGAGCCAACAAAGACAGGTGCTCTGGTAGACTTCATACTCCCAATTATCAATCACTGGGGATGTAAACATCAACGGCAGACTTGGCTGCAGTGACTGTGAGATGACAGAACTCAGGATCCTGGTGGAAGGAGTGGAGCAAAAAGCACGATCAGAATCCTGAAATTCCGGAGAGCAGAACTTGGCATCTTCAGGGATCTGCTTTAATGAGTCCCATGGAATAAGGCCCTGGAATGAGAAGGAGTCCAAGAAAGCTGATTGATATTCAAGGATCATCTTCACTAAGCTCAAGAGAACTCCACTCCAAAGAGCAGGAAGTCAGGAAAAAGTGCCAGGAGTCCAACATGGATAAAGAAGCTGCTCCTGGCAAAAAAGCGGCAAAAGAAAGAATAAAGAAGATGCAGGCCTGCTGCTGAAGGGGGCTAGGGCTCTGGTGACACAGGACATGGAAAATGTTGAGGCACTGAATGCTTTTTTCACCTCAGTCTTTTCTGGAAAGATCCATTTCTGAAATCCCAAGCCCCAGAGTACAGAGGGAAAGTCTGGAGCAAGAAAGATATATCCTTGGTGGAAGAGGATCAGGTTAGAGAATACATAAGCAAACTGGACATATGAAAGTCCATGGACCCTGATGGGGTCCCTGTGATGGGACACACCTACAAGTGATCATACAAGAACACTAACAGCTGACTGAAGGGAAGTGTTGACTGCCTAATCCAGGGGAGTCTTGGCTTTGGTGTAATAAAACAGTGAAAAAATAAGTACATTACAAATTCTGTTGGTATGAGTCCTTCCAAACTGTCACCCTTTAAAGTCTGGAGATACACAAGCAATGAACTGCTTTTCTTCATTATAGGAGCAATCTCTGAGCTCTAGCAATAACAACTTAACTGTTTCATAACATTAATGGAAATGTTAAAGCACTACTGAAAAACAGCACGTGGAATTTGAATGGACAGGACTGTCTTCCAAGGCCACAGAATGCCACAGTTAAGTTTCATTACTGCATTGGACAATGCCCTCTGTCCACACAAAGATGCCTACTCAGGATGCTGGAAGTGGGGACAAACACAAAAGAAGAAATGTTTTGAGATGAAAGTTTTCATTCAAGCCCTATGATTAAGGCAAGGAAGTACTAGAATGAATATTTTTAGTAAGAGCAATCAAAGAACTCATCTGTTTGAGTCATATAAAATACATTCACATAAAACATTTGCTTTGTTGAGTCAGATGATAAATACATCAGTAAAAATTCTCAACTGTTGAACAGAGTAAAGGGATCGCGTCATTGTGCCCTTTCTGTGATACTGATCTGACACTTTTTACAAGAGTTGCTCTCTGAACTTGTTTGTGCTGGTAGAATGTTAGAAATGTTGGAAATATTTGTTTGCTCCAAACTGGATTGACACTAGCAGACAAGAGATCAGTATCTTCGAAATTAACCTGTATGTTCATTACCTATTTGAGTGGTATTTGAAAAATGAACTCAGCGGGTTTACATTACCAGTTCCTATGCCAATAAGAGATCTAGAGATTATCCTGTCCTGTATCTCCTTTAAAAGCATCCTGAGATGACCACCAAACAAACCATTGTGATTTATTTATCCCATTTTTCATCATAAAATTGAATTTTCAAACATCCTAACAAAAACCTCAGACAGGTTTGAAGGAAGGTTTTGTGGAAGGAGAAAAGGTGTGGAACGCAGTACAATTATTATCTTTATGGAAGATGAGAAAAGAAATATTCTGAAAATCCAGTATACAGATAAAAACTTTTTACCTGGAACACTTTTTATACTTTTAGCTGAGTTTCCTTTTCAAACACATTAAAAGAATAGTGAAATTTAAAAATAGCACTCATGAACATTTTGGGGGGCCAGTCCTCTTTAATATCTTTATCAATGACCTGAATGAGGTGACCAAGTGCCCCCTCAGTCAGTTTTCATACAACATCCAGTTGGGCAGGAGTGTTGATCTGCTGGAGAGCAGGAAGGCTCTATAGAGGGATTTGGACAGGTTGAATCTATGAGCTCAGGCAAATTGTATGGGGTTCAACAAGGGGAAGCATCATGTCCTACACTGGGTCACAACAATACCAGGCACTGCTACAGGGTGGTGGAAGTGGCTGGAAAGCTGCCCAGCAGAAAAAGACTGGGGATGCTGGTTGACAGCTGGCTCAAACAGCCAACAGTGTGCCCAGGTGGCCAAGAAAGCCAATGGCATCCTAGCCTGTTATCAGCATTAGTGTGGCCAGTAGGACCAGGGAAGTGATTCTTCCCCTGTATTTGGCATGGGTGGGGCCACACCTTGAACCCTGTGTTCAGTTTTGGGCCCTTCACTACAAGAAGGACATTGAGGTGCTGGAGCATGTCCAGAGGACAACAAAGCTCGTGAAGAGCCTAGAGGGTAAGTCCTATGAGCAGTGGCTGAGGGAACTGGGTGTGTTTAGTCTGGAGAAAAGGAGGCTCAGAGGACCTTATAACTCTCTCCAACTACCTGAAAGAAGGTTGTGCTGAGGTGGGGGTCAGTCTCTTCTCCTAAGTAACAAATGATAGGACAAGAGGAAAAAAACCTCAAGTTGTACCAGGGGAGATCAGGATATTAATAAAAGTTACTTCACTGGAAGGGTGGTCAGGCATTGGAACCAGATACCTAGGGAAATGGCAGAATCACCATACCTGAAACTGTTCAAAAAACAGTGATGTGACAATTAGGAATATGGTTTAGTGATGGACTTGGCAGTGCTGTGTTAACAGTTGGACTCCATCTTAGAGGTCTTTTCCAAACTAAATTATTTTATGATTTTCTTATCCTGCTGCATTTGCACAGACCTGAGGTGCTTAAAGTTGCCAGTGATAGTACACAGCAATTCCTTATTCTTTCCTCTGAGACACAGCTTTCAAACTCCACAGAGCATGCCTAAGGCATGTTTGGTGTCTTGTCCCAAAGCCCTGTATTTGCCTCTGATGTCACAGTGAACGTTGCAGTGATCACAGAAGGGGGCCATGAGCTTCTACTGAACAGCTGTACACTTGAGCTGGCAAATCTGCTTTCTTTTAGCCTTCAGTCAATGGCTCCACAGGTACTAAAAGATCAGGAAATATCGCTGGATTTGAAAAAAATTCCTCTCTCTGCTTTAATTATCATGATTTGTCACAGAGGATTGAATTTTCTGCTTTTCCCCCATAACTGCTTTCAAGACAGGTCTGTGCTTTATTTGCTCTGGATTACCTTCTCTTCTGTATTAGAGCAATGTTCACCTCAAATTCACAACTAGTCTCTTCTCCTGATCTTATCTTTACACAGAAAACTAAAGCAAAGGAAAGGAAAGCTCTACCAGGTATAAACAAACCAGAGTGGCAACTCAGCAGCAGTGCTCGCCAACTGGCAGAATAACAAACTAAATGGCAGGGACTCTGTACCCCTGCATCAGCCTGGAACATGACTTCTCTTTTAACAGGCTCTTGGAAAATTCTGGCAGTGACTTGCAGTGCAAAATAAGGCTGCAAGAGCCAGTGCTGCACTGGCACCTACCACTAAATGTGACCTCAATAACACAGTGGAAAAAAATAAAAAAATCTCTACTGCTCTCTCCCTCTCGATGGTCATGGTGCACAGCCCAGGACAGAGCTGGGGGAGAAGGCTGAGCCTGACAGGCTGGGAGGTGAACAGGGAAGGAAGGATATGTGGCCAGAGGTGGCAGAGTGGGCAACTGGGGCTGTGTAGAGGAAACAGAAAGATGAATCCAGACCCTTGAGACTGTTTACAGAAAGCGTCTCCAATACCTGAGAAGCAGCATGGTAGAAAGCATGAAGGAGCTTGTTTGAAAGATGTTTAATTCAGCCATAGAGATTAGGGGCAGGAGTCAGCATTTCATTAACAGTGAAGGATAATTAGTAGGGTGGGAATAAACAGCAGAGAGATGTAAAAATGAGGGAATATAGCCAATGTTTGCTGTAATTAGAAAAGTTTATCTCAGAAAAGGGATCAAAAGCGAGAGAGGATCATATGTTGTCAACCCAAAAAGGCTTTAGGACAAGTCCCAAACGGCGTTATCCTGTCATTAAGAAAGATGGCAAAGTCATGGGTGCAGCATCTGACAGACACCATAGCAATTTCTCACAACCTTTTCTCAGGACAGCACAGCTCAGCCAGCTGAATCCTGGTAGCAGAGGAGATTGAGAACATGGCTTCCTGCCAGAGGAATGAGGCTTGTTGCCCCACGCCAGCAAAAGCTCTGTATAGGTTCTGCTTGCACCTCAGCAAGGAGCACATGCCAGCAGCCAGCCAGCTTAGAGGCGTGATGGTTGGGCAGGTGCTCTGCTCCTACTAACACTTCTGATGCTGCAGTTTGTTGTCTTGATCTAAATAAAAAGTGGAGGCTTTGAAAAGTGTCACTGACATCTGCTCACCACAAATGTACTGTTTCCTCCAGTATCACTCCTAGCTCCTATTTACATCATTGCTCAGAAAAAGAAAAAAAAAAATCAAGGTCTTTAGCAACAAGTCAGATACTTTAAAGTGTACAATTAAGCCACACTACACAATTTCTCTGCAAATTTTGGATGCACTGAAGACCATCATAGTTTCTCCTTGACCCCTGTTCCTCATCCAGTGGTCTCTTGAACAGTGAATCTCAGAGACTCCTCCTCTCCATGTCTCTCAGCTTCTACTGGTTGTAAAAAATGTAGTGTTTTCTGCCACTTTAGTCTTCTCTTGCTTCCAAAAGAGTCCATGAACAAACAGAAAGGGGCTAGGTCTTCTAGTGGTTACTGAACATGACAGTTTCAAAACAATCTCTGGCTCAGGATGTCCCTGAACTGTAGATGTTACAATGCTATCAAAGAAAAAGTGTCCTGTTTCTTATGCTGGTGTCCTAATCATCCCACACTAGATGTAGTTTGAGATAGGATAACGGCCCAAACAGGTATTTGATTAGACTCAGCCTGACAGCTCCAACTGAAGCACTTCCCCACCTACAATAGGAATGCTTCTTTTCCCTCTAAAGAAGCAATGGAGTATTCCCTGGCAAAACTTCTGACAATCTAACTGCTTTCTTGTGGGAGCTGTTCCCCACCCAGCATCTTTGTCACTCCACTGGACAGGTTTGCAGAATTTATTAAGTCTGTCCTGTTGGAAATCTGTTAAAAAACCTAATATATTTCTCCCTCACCACACAATTTTATTGTGAAACTTTCAGTCCCTTGACAGAAAAGAGACAAATTAATCTTTTACAACCTGGTCAGGGAAGTAATAAAGTAAAACTTATTACAGCTCTATGTCTGTCCCACCAGGAAATCTTTACTTTTTCAGAGACATCCTTCAAAACTTTCTTCTGTTTTAAATGAATTTCAAATCAATTTCAAGACCAAAAATAGAATATTCTGCAAAACCCTTGTCTCTCCAGTCTGATTACCAGCTTCAGGAGTGTTTGTGTTTAGTTCTTGCAAACTAAATACAGTGCTCACATCTGATGTGAGTTAGCTCTGTAGCCTCACGGTCTGCTATTATCCAGAACAAGAAATTTCACTTTAAGTGTTCTATCATTACAAGTAAGTGCTCCTTCTCTTTTTTCTTGATAATGCAAGTACCACTTATTTAAGCAAATTACCTTTTGTCTGAGCTCTGTTTATGTCTGAAGATCAAGTCTGGGATCAATGAGACAAAAAAGAACATGCGAAGATTTCATCAGGTGTAAGCTGGATCACCGTCTCAACCCATTCAGTCAGTGAGCCACTAGCTCCTTCCACAACCAGGCAAGCAAACCAAACCATTTCACTCCCATCCAAAGACTGCAGTCTTATTCCTCCTACACCAAGAGACACCCCTCAGGAAATTCACCTTTTGCTATCCTTGTTCAATGTTAGATCTAAAAAAGCACCCAGAATTGTAACAATAGCCTGACTGCTAATCCATTAAAAGGAGATTGGTCAAATACTGTGGCTCGCTCCACTTGCAAAAAGTAGCATTTTTGAATGTGCTTGCCCAAGTGGATGGTTACCATAGCTCCCTGCCATGGCTGAATGGTGCTTAGCCTCCCTGAACTTGACAAAACAGTTCGTTTTAATACCGAATGACTTTCCACAATACCATGTTGCTTTTCCCCACAGGATTTTCAGTCATGGTAATAAATTACAAATAGAAATATACATATATATGTATATTGTTTTAAAAAGAAACCTTGGCGCCATTTTCCTAGAACCTAATTAAGTACAGCTGTGCTAATACAAGCTTATGTCAAAGAGCCAGTGAAGGTGTTTGGAGAAGGGTGCTTGTAAGACTGAGCTATGGGAGTTGTTCAACATGCTCAGTAACAACACTGCCTCTCTGCTCTCCTGAGTGCAGGGGACTGGCAAGGCAAGCCAGTAAGTGGGGCCAGGCCCTGCTTCAGAAGCAGTTCCCAGGTTTGAATGGGTCAGTCTTCGAGGCACTGCCTTTCTTCTCTTTGCTCCTCAGGCACTGCAGTCCTGGCAACATTACAACCCCTCACCTTGTCCCAGCACCCCAGACCTTGCTTTCTCTAAGCCCCACACTCAAAGTCTTTTTCAATCAACACTCAGCAAGGTTGTTCAAGCAACAACATTGCTGTGTCTCCTTCCTGGTTTCTGTTGCTGCCATCTCACCAAAGCATTTGAGAGAGCCCATAGACCAAGACTTAGAAATACTTCCATGTAGCCTGGACAACTGACTCTGTGACAGTCCCAATCAGTCAGCCCCTCCTTTCAAAGCTGGGTTCAGACTGCATTTGTTGTACTTCTGTCAAACTCCAAAACTTCAATTCAGCCCTATTTTAACACTGGAAAAAACAACTATTGTTTTGCTGTGGCCATCTGCTACCATCCTCAAGAAGTCAAGTCAAAATACCCAAGGACTATGTAGAGCAGTGTTAGCTGAGACATACTATATGTAAAGACAGCCCAACAAATGGGTTATCTTTTAGGAATGAATGCAACTTAGTGTCTACCTCCAAGGGTAAGTTAGCATCATTATTCCCTTTGAAACGGGACTGCAGCAAAGGGAATTAATATACCATATAAATACTCATGGTGTGATAAAATGAAGAATTTATTCCAGATGGAAATTCATGAGCAGGAAGGGAGAAAAACAAAGGGGCAAACAAAACAAACAAAGCAGCCTTCAGAATTTAGATGCTCTCTAATTCTATAGTAATAGCTAATGAATATTACTATTAATCAGGCACCAACAAACTTGTCGTGAGCAATGACTCCCTTTATGGTAGATCACAGTGGATCCCATTATTCATCACATCCTGAAGAGTGCAGGATCAGAGGAACTACCCAGGCTGTCCCTGCCGAGCAGCCAAAACACTAGTGTGTGGCAGTCTAAAAAGACCTCTGCCTTAGCTTTTAGTAAATAACACAAAGTCACCAGGGGAACAGTCCTGCCCTGTGACTTTGCAATTCAGGTTACCTGTGAGTTAAAAAAATTCTTCATGAGGACTCTATCCAGTTCCACTGCCTCCCACAGAGTCTTCCCATCCACTGTAACACTGGCTAAATAGACCATAATGTAATATTTGGAATTTTATGCTTTCAGGCTTCTGGGCATTCAACCCTAAAATGTTTCAAGATACAATTTACAGACATATCTTTTTCTCTGTACTCTTATCTGCCTCTGGAAGAGAGTACCCAGTGCTGTGAACAGATCATGCAAACTGAAAGAGGCAACACAGTGACAGGAAACACAGGAGTACATTCTGTAATATTAATGCTGTAAAATTAAAAACTCTTAATTGCTAAGCAGTAAACAAATTTTAGCTTCAAGTGAAATTTTTTTGTTAAAGATCATACACCCCATGCTGTTACAATAGTCCATTCCCACTTCCAGACTTTGGTTGCTAAGCTAAATTGCCAAATTCATCATAGCAGATCCTTTACCAGAAGCAGAGCTAGAAGACAATTTTACAAAATGCTAAAATGGTACTCAGCTTACATTTAATTTCAGTTTTTGCCATCATACTTTGTTATCTTCAACTTCCTGTCTTTGATCATTTGGGAAAATATTGTGGAAGTCTGCAAAGGAAATAAAATCAATAATCAAATTAAGAATCAACTAATCCTGATTCAAAATTGAAAATGACTGCTTTGTGTTTGAAATTCATCTAGTATTTTTCAGATGTCGACAGCATTTATTCAAATGTTCAATTTTACCTTAATAGTGGAAAACCAGTTTGTCTTCTAGTCCATTATAATACTTACAGTGGAGAGCTTTATTACAGGAAGAACCACTACTCTCAGTTCTTTATGACTGATAAGTCTTCAACAACAAAGCATGAAACAAAAGCTTGTCCTTTTCCTTTAAAGTGTTCATGCTGTATATTATCTGCTTTTTCCAGTCACATAGATCAGTTTTTTACCCAAATCAAGGACGCCTACAATATTAAACCATCTGTTGAGCTTGTGTTTGTGCTAACTGCAGCCAGAAAAAGCACTGCAATTGTGCCATTCTTGGGAGAAGCTGCAATTTTTCATAGTAACCTTCTAAAGCATATTTGGGATATTAGCAACATTTTTTTTCTAATTGCCATACCTTCAATCAGTAAAAAAAGTCAGTTGTTGCTTGAGTAAGATGAGAAACAACCTGGTATAGGTAAGCAGCAGAGGTTTCACTAGAACTGCCAGCTCAGAAAATGGCCATGCATCAGCTGCCGAGTCACTGGTGTTCGGGCTTCTTCCTCACACCTTGTACTCCTTTACTGCTTCCAGTAAAGGGCCTAAAAACTGAGTGCCACACTTCTTGTTTTAGGAGTTGAGCTTTTATGCAGCAATTAACTTTAAAAAATAATGGAAGCCAGTTACCTGTTGGCAGATGTATCACCAGGAAGAATTACAGAGAAGGGATGAAGCAGACACCATTTACACTGTTGCACTCAAGACAGGTACTCTTGTGCACCAGGTGGGTTATCTGGCAGTTACATGTTTGTCCATAGTCATGAAGGAGAGCAAACAAATGATTCAAGAATGGTGCTTTCATAAAGCTCAAAGTCATAATCATCACAGTTGGTGGGTAAAATTTTATCTGTTTAATTTAGTGGCATATTTAACAGCTGTCGAGATTTCCCCCTTCCTACTCTCAGGTGGAGATACTTTGAATTTCTTTCCTGAAGCAGGCACAGTGAAAGAAGGCATAGTGATCTTGTTTATACTATTTACAAAGAAAGATCACTCCCAGCCCCTAATCTCCTCTCTACTGCCCCTTCCTCCAACCCAGTGAGTCATAAATCCAAACTTCTCAAAGACTCGATGTATTTTCATCATTGTACATATATAGTCATACCAGAAAATAACCTGTATTCTTTGCTCCCATTCCAATGCTCATTTACCATTAAGCTGTATTTTTGAATCCTGTCTAAAATGGTCTTTTAACAAGGTGACAAATATACTTGTCTGCAGTGTGATTTGCTACCCTATCCACTCCCATATTTTCTGTGAAACAAACTGACAGAGGTTTAATAACAAATAAAAACCCAGAAGAATGAGAAAATGTAAAGTTTTTACTTGAAAATTAATTTGAGATTTAGGACATCAACCTGAGACTTCAATCAAGTTTTTTCCCAGTGATTTTCTTCCCTTTCTCCTTTGCTGTGATCACGGGCTTCTGCACTGACTTACTGTAATTTCTCCAGAGCAGTACTTAAAAAAACTTAGGTCTCCTAGAGCAAAATTATATACATTTACTAAACCCAAGCAAACTTATGCAGAATCCATGGTAACTTATGCACATGCAATTAAGTCAGGGATGCTTGCAAGCATTTGAGTAACCACTAATTTCCCAACTGACCTATTTAAAAACTGTAATGTTCCTTAAAATTAATTTCAGAAAATTAGTTACTGTATGATGGTTTTCTACAACATCAGTGAAAATAATGTAGTTCACTGAAACCAGGTGCCATATTTCGCCAAGGTGGAAGGCTAGCTATCAGAAAGCAGTATATTGTGCCTTGAAGTATGCATAATATTCATCTTCATGGACCAGAGGTTCTTAGTGTTTTCCAGGCTATGACCGCTCTTTCCCACCCTCACTAGGGCTCAGTGTTTCTTCTGTTGTCAGGGGATTAC
Organism: Acropternis orthonyx; assembly: GCA_035583155.1. Classification (NCBI taxonomy): domain Eukaryota; kingdom Metazoa; phylum Chordata; class Aves; order Passeriformes; family Rhinocryptidae; genus Acropternis; species Acropternis orthonyx. Next base: position 26,006,438 of record JAWWEU010000158.1, on the reverse strand, counting down.
AAGTGTGTTGAAAGACAGAAGCTCAGTATGGCATATAAATAGTTTTAGAAGGGCACAGACCCTGCAGTTAGCTTTCAGGAATTAGAAAGACATCAACTATTGTCACAATCAAACACATAAGGAAATTCAGTCAACTTTTTTTTTTAAAGCTTGATATGAAGAAAAGAAAAAGAAACCCACAAAGAACACCCCTCCATCATTATCACTCTTTAATCCATTCCTTTGCTTCATACTGCATGAGCATATTGAGTGTCTTAAAGCATTCTGCTCACTCCTTGACACCACGTGCCAGCACTTCTGAAAACAATCCTTTTTCATTTCAAATAATTACTCTCATGTTTCAATACTGAAGACAGAGTGCAAAGTTAATGATAAAAAATACATTCTACTCCAAATATGTTCTCCCCAATCTAATCATACTCAGAGAAATTATTTGCTCTACAGAAAACACACTTTATCACCCCCAGACTGCCGGAATGCAGGATGCAGAATTTAGGAAGAGCCAGTAGATAAACTCCAGGTTTTTCCCAAGAAGAAAGTCACTGTCCACATCAGCAGCAGGCTAGGGTAGCAGAATGGCTCTTGACATTTTCCATTCAATTAAAAGATAAAAATTAAGAAACTTATGCATGGACTGTATATTTAGAGAAGCCAGAGAGAAGCAATAGTCCTTAATCCTCATTTGCAAATAGGCAAGTCCTGTTTGGCAACCTGGGTAACTCCCTATCAGTTTTCTTAAAACAGTTCTTCACTCTACCTTGTAAAAAGCTCAGTCTTCCAGCCTGGTCAGTGGTTAATCTACAAGGACAAATTTGTTTCACACACAGCCCTCACAGGAATTCTAAAGGTGTCCACAACCAGGAAGCCTCAGAAAGGATGTGTTGTTGGAAAATGCTGCAGTGCTCATTGTAAGCCACTGTGTCTGCAAGACAAATTCCATGTGCTGCATGTAGTCTGCATATTGGAAGACGGATGGGGAGAGGACAGTACTTGCAGGGAAGAGAGACAAAAACTGGAGAAAGCAATATGAAATTACTTACAGAATCACAGGATAATTCAGGTCAGAGAGTTGACTTAGGGAGGTCTCCACTTCACCCTCCTGCTCAAAGCTAGGTAAGCTACAAGGTTGGATCATGTTACTCATGGCTTAATCTAGCATTCTCTTGAAAGCCCTAGATGAACACAGAACATTCTCTCTGGGAAACCTAGGGCACTGTCTAATTGTCCTAAGGGTGATAATTTTTTTCCTTACATCTTGGAAGAACTCATCCTGTTTCAAAGTATACCTGTTGTGTCTCGTCCTCCCACCAAGCACCCTCTCACTTTACCTCATCCAGGAGCTTCTTTAAGTTCAGCTATATGCTTTACCATCTTTGATTGCAAAAGTAGTGTGGATTTCTACACAACAAGCAAAGTCTGTGTTTTAAGTGAGATGTAGCAGAGGTGCAAGTGAACTGCCCTTCCAAGAGGCTCCATTTGATTCTAGTGATAAGGACCAACTCCAGATGTTAGAGGGTGATCCAGGAGCTAACAGTTCCTCTTCCAAAAGAGGAGGATTTCTTTTCATTAATTGTTTTACAGTATTTGTATTAAATATAATCACCCAAACTGGTAAGTGTCAGTTTCTAAAAAACCAAATTCCAGACAGAAAACCCTTAGCACCTCAGATCAAGGGATAAACAATCAACCTTATTAAACCAACAAACCAATTTTATTTATAGAAGTCTGTACAATTGTGATGAACTATGCTAGGACACCAACAAAACAAAGTAAACAAATCTCTCCCTCTCTAACAAGTGGGAGGTGTAGTCACTCACCTTTACATGCACTTAAAGGAAAAAAGATAACAGCTTTCATACAATTCTGTAACTATTCAAGAGTACTTTCTTCATGTATTATTCTCAATATAAGAGGTTTGCATGATAATTTACTGACTGTAACCTCTTTTAAAAACAACATTTCAGCAAAATCCAGTGACTTTGAGAGGGTAAGTGGCAGTTTCATAGTTGCAGGTAACTAGGACATAGTCCATCATTAAGATTGGCATCCTAAACTCACTGCATCTCCTCTGTTTCGGTTATCTCTACTAAAAGTTACTTGCAACACTGTGTGGGTCTCACCACATTTTGGCTGTAGTACAAATCATTCTTGTGTTACCAAATGCAGAAGTTAACTAAAACCAATACAACAAGGCCAAACACATTACAATTCTGTATTTGAGTTAACTTTACCTTTAGAGGCTTGTCATTGCATCTCAGAACTCTGAGGCATTTCTGTGGAAAAATCAGTTCCTGAATTGCTTGACTAGACAATTATTTCTGCAAAGCATTGGAGAGTGACTATTTTGAAAACTGGCTATTGCAAAGTAAGTTTAGATTTTTTTAAACTACAAATCTGTAACATCACTGAAGCTGTTGAAAAAAACCAAAATCATACCAAATGCGTATCTACACAGTGAATTTCATTTCCTATGAAGTTATGACTGTAGATTCCATAAACCCAATCTTAAAAAGTTAAAAGTACATATATATGAGAGCCTACTACAACTCCAGAGAAGCTGCTAAAATAGGCCATCAAATAAGCAGTCTATGACTACATATTTACAGAATAGTCCACGTGTTCTAGAACTATGGACTATTCCATAAATAAGTATTGAAATATTTCTAATTATTTGTTTACATGTAGGCAAGAGCTGCTTCATAAGTTGATTTTCTTTTTATACACAGTTCATAGAATCAATCTGCACACAATTACATGATGTTTCTTTAAAGCTACTGTTAAAAAAAGAAAGTTAAGTAAGAACTAGATTAAAGTTTCATTAAGAATCCAACAAGAAAGTATCAAACACAGGTTTAAATGTAACCAGTGTATGATTTCAGAAAAACAGTAATGCTCTGACACAAGAAGAGCATCAGCATTTTCCCTCTTCAGGGTCCCCCAGAAACATTCCTACTCAGTTCAGTGCTTAAGTTATTATATACGTACTGCCCTGAGCAGGAACCCGTGCTTGCACGCTTACCTGAACGAGGGCCTCTAACCTTTTAGACTTCTAATTGTCTTTTAATTTAGTTCTTAGTTTCATATATTTAGCTGTATCTTGTTTGGAGAATTTCTTTGTTAAATGTTGTTTATATTTACACTTGATTTTTATTTTTTTTTACACCTGAGTGATAATTTAGCTGTCAACTTGTGTCCAGTCAAATATTCCATAAAGCCATACAATTCTTGTGCATGTGTTGCACTCCACTTGTACCAGTTTATATATGAAAAACGTGCATCAGCTACTTCTCATACAATGCCCACTGACCTTTCTATTATATCCTTTCCCTTCCACACAAAGTGATTTTTAAATTTTTTTTAAAACATTTTGTTTGTTTATATAAGTCCCATTTAAACGGTTCATAAAGCAAGAAACAAAGTGAGCTGGAGCCCAGTGAAGACACAATGACTTAACAAATGCGTAATATTGAAGGCTTGGAGAAGAAATGAAAGCCCAAGCGATGAGCATCCCAGGGTCATCCCACAAAAAGCTCCTTCACCCAGTTACAGCTGGAGACCCTGGAATTGCTACAGATGACAAGTCCCGCATGAAGAGCTGTGTACCTCTTTCTCATCAGTTAAGTGTAATTAAAAAAGGGAACATGAAGTTAAACAGCTATATCAGCCAAGCCGTTTTAGTAAGAAGAATCACATTTAATGAGTTTCTTTCTTGCAATTTCAGATGCTCAAATACAGCTGGTAGAAATTCAAAACAGCCGTAAAGAACTGTGACAGACGGATACAAATAGTACTGCAGCTTAAAAATGATAAAAAACACCTGAAAAAAAGTCACACAACCCTCCCAAAAAATTTACACTTTGAACCTAGGCCAGTTTTTGAAGATTCCCTTCTCCAAAGCTACGATGAAGGAGGAAGAAGAAGAGGAAGAAAGTGCAGATAACCTTCCAGCCACAAAGGTCTTGCGCCAATGTTTATTCACCGTGCCTGTGGTGGTATGTAAGGGGAGATCACCAAGTGTTGATTCTGTGACTGCCAAGAGATTTCTATGGAAATCCAGACCTCAGGCTAATACTGAACACAGAGTGGACCAACGAGCTGCATCAACAAAACAAAAACAAAACGCAAACTAAAAGAAAAGGGAAAACCCCAAATAGCACAGATCCACATTTGTGAGGGGAGCAGGAGGAAAGGGCAAGAAGGGAGGTCTATACAGTAAATAGTTGAATGGTTTATGTTACAGATGACTGGCAGTTTTAAAGAGTCTCTTCCCAGCTCCATTGCTGCTCCAACCCAGAAGGGAGAACTGAAAAGGGAGGAAGAAAAGGTAGGACATCATCATGGAGCATGCAGGATCAGAAGCAGCAGAGTGGGCATGCTCAAATAAGCCCCCGTCTCTTTTTGTAGTCCTCCAAATTCAATGATCGCCGTGGGGCACCATCTTTTGCTGGAGGAGCCTTGGAGGTAATGGCCAGTGCCTTAGATTCTGTTGGGGATAAGAAGAGAATGAGAACCAAAATACATGAAAACTACAAATTTTTACTTGCTGCATTTGCTGATAATTTCACCACAAAATCATGTTTGACTTCTCTAGTATACATCAGGTTAGAACTTCAGTTAATAATACAGGTAGTATAGGGGAGCTTATCTTCAGAGATAAAGCTCATGCAATTTTGACTCTTGCTTATCAATCCAGCTTTCCACTGATAAGTATATTTCATTTCTTAGGAAAACCATAGCTCTCTGAAGTCAAAGTACAAACAGCTTTCAGGCTCAGTTCTGGGATCTTTGGCAAATCATTATCCCATAAATAAAAGCACAAAGAGACAGAGAGCAAGCAGATAAAGTCAAATTGCCTATCCACGTCTACAATACACATTTTAACAAATCTCCAGGTTCTTCTATTAAGAAAGGACACTGCACAAACCAAGATGTCAAAATGGTGTTCTAAGAAAACTGTGTGCCTCATCTTCTTTCTTCAGTGTCCCTCAGTGTCTAGCCCTCATCTGCTTGCGAGCTCTCATTTTTATAACTATCTGCTTCAGGAAGTCTCTCCTATTCTTGGAATCCTACCTCATTCTGTAGTCTTACGACCAGAGTTTCAATCTTGAACTAGTTTAGAAAGACAGCTTCTCCTACTCTCCCTTCCTGACAAGGTTTTAAGTCTTCGTGAATTCTTACAGTACTTCCTAAATTACTGTCTTCTCCAAGAAACTTCAGATCTAATCCCTCAAGTAATGCAAGAAATAATAAACTTTGTGTGTAAAACTGCACTTGTATACTCTCATGCTTTCCCTCCACTGCAAAGCAACTTGATAGGACACATGGAAATGGCCTCAAGTTGCACACTAAGGGAGGTTTAGATTGGGTATTAGGAAAAATTTCTTCATCAGGAGGGTTGTTGAGCATTGGAACAGGGAAGTGGTTGATTCATCATCCTTGGAGACATTCAAAAGATGTGTAGATGTGGCACATGGGGACATGGTAGTGTTAGGTTAACAGTAGGACTCCATGTTCTTAAGGGTCTTTTCCAATCAAAATGATTCTATGACACTAAACTGTTCTTGTCACACAGGCTGTCAAAGTCAAGATCACAAAGAAGAAGAGTCAGCAAATTTGAATCTGTATTTTCGCTCCCTGGCCAGTGTTTAGGTTCCCCTAAAAATTAGCTTCAAATACCACCTGCAATACCTAAGGTAGGGAACAACAATGTGGGAAAGCAGCAGGTTCAAAACCAAGTAAAAATATTTTATCCCCACAGCATTTACACAGACTATGGAAGAGAGTATCACAGACACCCAAAGCTTCTCCATCCTCAAAAGTGATTAGACAAATTAACAAAGTAAGTATCAAGGTAGCTGTCAAGACTTATTAAATACAACAGCCATCTGTTCCCCAAAGATTAAGCAAATCATAGATAATGTAGACTGGAAGAATATATCAGAAAACACTCATTATCTCCTTTTCTCCCTAGGCTTTTGAACCAAGGATATGGGGATATACAGGCTTTTGTCTAATACAATACAGTTGTTCTTGTTTTCTCAATGGATGTCACTATCACATCACCTCATCAGTTCAAGACACTTGCCAAGACGACAAACAGAGTACTTGTTCCCATTTTCAAAAGCCCACTGATAATTTTGAAAGAATTATTCTGGTAGAAGTGAGCTCTACCATAATGAGATGGACAATCACATCCCCAGACTCAGCTGGAACACCTACCTGAACTAGGAACCTGAAGATCAATCTTTACATCAAAGTCATGCACTTTGAAAAGATCTTCTGAGAGGTCACTGGCCGATTTAGAGTTCACATCTTTATCTTTTCCTTGACCCTGAAATAGAAACTATAGGTAAGTCTCCAATCCTTATCTGTCCAGATAAATGGAGAAGAAAATGTTTTTCTCTTCTTCTGTCACAAACATACTTAGTTTAGCTTTCATACTGCTAGAGAAACTTAAATTTCTTTTCCCAAGGAAAAAAAGAAAAAGCTGTTGCTTTCCTATGACAATGATCTACAGGATACCCATTTCTAGAACTGAAGCATGGACACCTATTAGTCATAAGCTTCACAGAGTAAAACGGTACTGTGAGGAACATAACAGAGACAGATGGAAACTTGCCTTACTCATGTCTTTTGGAGCATCTGGTAGTACACCAGATCCGTACTTTGCATTTAGCTGGGCAAGGATGGCAGCTTGGACAGCAGGATCTCTAGACTGCAAAGGGGAAATATTAGGGAAAATATAAAAAAGAAGACCACTGCATTTAAACTGGCAAAAACTGTAACTATATTTTTTTAAAACAGTGTAATATCCATGAGCCTAAAACCATAAGAGACTGTATATCAGTTCCCCCAACTTCCAGGATCTCAGAGAGAACTGAAATCATCCTGATACCTGTGTAATGCATCTGACAGTAATAAACTGAAAATCATCCTTCAGAAAGTTTTTCTTTGAAAAAATGAGAAATACATTTCACGTTGATATAGTTTGTTTCTGTGACTACTCTTAATGCTAGTGTTAGATGTATTTGCTTTCAGCTTTCAGTTCTGGCTGAAACACTCTACTTGAGAGAAGAAATCTTTAGCAAACTATTTTCTATACATAATAGTTCTCTATCATAAAGCTACTCAGTTATGATTTTTTTCTAATAAATAAATACTTAAAAAATAATTGTTTAATTCAAGCCCTGCAATAGAATTTCTTTTCTTTTCCCTTGCTGGTTTGTGAAGACTGACAGGAGCCAAGCTGACCAGGACTTTTTAAGTACCAATTACCAGAACCATATACTATGGTCTCTCAATAGGGCCTGAGTACTTAGAAGTAGGAGCTGATCACCTTGCTCTTCAACAGTTATATGTCTAAGGACTGCAGTAACAGGTTTTGCCACAGTATCACATGGGAAGTTTGTGTTGAACTACTTTATTCATTACAGGCCCAAAACATTTGCTCTCCTCTCTTCTTTCAGCAATATTTCAGGAAAGTTTCAGCTAATTAGAAGTGAAACTCATACGTAAAGCAAACTGTCTTCTAAGCACTAACTAAATTTGAGTAATTCTACATAGAAGAACTCACTACAGAAGCCTAAATCATGGTTGCTTTTGCAGTACATACCCACATCACTTATGTCCTTCACACTTTGAATTAATAAAAAAAAAAATGAGACCAAGATCTCACTCAACTATATCTCACATTGGCATCCAGAGCGTTAATAGCAAATAGCACAGTTGGTAACCTTCCTTCTTACTCTCTGCATTACTCTGGTTTCTGGTTTTCTGCAAATTGCCTCAATTGAACTTAAGTATTATACTCACATTAGACACTATTGTGGGCTTACACTGCCGCCTAGTAAAGGGGTCCATTTGTTGGTTTTTCATGCTGTGACTTTCAGCCTGAAGAAGGAACAGCACATGGTTTTGCAGAGTTAGATACCTGCATCCTGGTAAATCCTCTTACAGCACCCCATCCATACAAGCACTCATCAGCTATATACAATGCCAAGATCAGAGGAAAATTAGCAACAGCTAATTAGAGCTTAGAAAGATTTTAACCCACCCATTGTCCAACACTTCACAGGGCAAAACTGTCCTTATCAAATACAATACAGAAAATAGGCACACAACTCTCAGGATATTAATACTTAACCACTTTTTACAAGCTTAACTTTTCCTTAGTAAAAGTGTCACTGCAGAGAACTGAGTATCTCCTTCACTGTTTTATTCTCTGAAGTAGCCTTTCTGAGTTCTGTCCCATAGAAAATGCATTAAGTCACTATCACAGTCACTAATCTGCTGATAATTGATGTGAGCAAAAGGATAAAGCAATGTGCTTTAAAATCAGGTCATTTGCCTATATGGAAGATTTTACAGATTATTAAAAAAATTAGTAACTTCACCATGTAATCATCCCTGTTCACATCATTTCATCTCTATGCAAACAAAAGTATTAATTCAGCACTATTTACCACAAGAGCCTTCTCAGACTCAACGATATTCCACTCTCTGTTTCTCTGGTTGATGTAACTGTAGAAAAAAAGGAAGGTGAAAGAAAGAAAGTGACTGTCATTTATCAATCTCTACACAACAAAGCACCTAACTGCATTCTTACAGCTTCATCCTGATCACAAATTATTCTTATTGCAACACAACTGCTACCTGGGGTATGTGAGAGAGTTTACATTTTTGACAGTTTTAACTGAATGACAGATACAAGAAAGTGAAGATAGACAAGCACTAACAGAGCCATCACAATACATATTTCATTAATACATTGTACAGGAAAGAAGAGGCAAAATCCTGCAGTTAATTCACTACTGCATTAGTTTTTCTTTTCTAAATACTTTGATTGATCCTATTTAAGAAATAAAATTTTCAGTATCTGCTTCTTACCTGATAGCAGAAATATTTTTTGTTCGTTGACGATCCAGGGCCTCTGCTCTCTCTTCAAGTTCATTAAGCTGATCCTGAATCTGCTTGGCCTTATCTTGGTCCCCCAAGTCCTCAGCCATAGCCTTCAACCAAACAGTGACTCATTAGGCCCTACTCTCTACCACAGAATTAGTCAAGAGAAACATGGGATATACCTGTGAATAAGACACCTAACCTTACGCCAGGTGCAAATGTTCTTCCCTGTGTGGTACAAATATAACAAGGAGCTACACTACACTCTCCTTTACAGCTCAAGGCAAAACTGGACTTCTTACTCTGAAGAACTCTGAAAACCACTGAAATCCCCTAAACTAAGGAAGACATAGGAACACCAGTTCCAGAACGAGGAGGACAAGTCAGTTAAATGACTCAAGTTACAGGTTTCATTAAAATTTAACATCATCAGCTCAGGGAAAGAATTATTTCAGCAACTGCCAGTTGCCACTTACTTCAGGGAGATGGAGAGTCCCTTAACACGACAGGAGCTTATTATGCCACCTGGTGACAAGAAAATGCAATTGCACCCTCCTGCGATGGGAAACCAGTATTTTACATATTCGTGCATAGTAAAATGGTGACCAAACAATACAGCTAAGCCAAGGAATGTAAATTAATATAAATTCTTTGTTTTTACTGTATGTGAAACATGAATACCTTCAAAAACGACTGCATGAGTAAAACTAAAACATGTTATATCTATCTTCAGAGATGTTTAAGACTGCTTGGTTTCTTCACTTCTTGGCTTTGGCTTCTCAGTACTGTTAAGTCTATTTATTCCAGGAGGATTACATGTAAAACAGCTCGCTGGCAAGTAACTCTTTCAGTGACCTTTTTTTTTTTTTTTAATTACTGGCCACAAAGTGACAATTCAATTGCCGTTGAGTGGAAAAAAAACCTAACACAACCTTTATTTTTCCTATTTTAAAATAAGTACACAAATTCAGTGTTATTATGGAGTACTCTAAAAAAATTCCAAAAAACAAACCAAAGGAAAAAAGGAAAAGTTTCTGAGGAAAAAGAGCTTCAGACCTTTTGGAAAGGACACAAAGAGAGACAACTATAATTATTAGAAACTGCTCTTAAAAAAAGAATAGCTCTAACTGGGTTCTGAGTGTTCTGAACCCAGCAATGAACCTTGACATCCACCTTTTAGATGCATAGTTAAAGTCGAGCTTACTGCTGACTACCGCCAAAATCCAGATGAGCTCCAGTTCTTCAAAATCAAAGAGTGTATTAAGGTTGCAAGCATCATCTTATCTCTCACCTTCTCCTTTAATAGCTGAGTTTTCTTCATGGCATAATTTGGAGGTGCTTTTCTGAACCTTTCCTTCTCTTTCACAATCTGTAAAACGCAGAGGAAACAGCACAAATATGCAAATATGAAATCTCTGTTCCAATAACATGGACACTGAAAGCAACAGTTCAATATCACCTAAAAAATGTACTTACTGCCACAGAATTTTAGTTATGTTCTTTCTCTGACACTTTTTTTATTTTTTTTTTTAATTTCTGTCTCTGGTAACGAGCTACAGCTCCATTCTCCTTTCTTATTACCTACAAAAATCTGATGCTAATGACCTTTCGTCAGTATTAAGCAAGCATTAAATAGCAGAAACTGATAAATGCAAATATCATGATGCTGTTAGCTTTTCAGAACTTGAGAACTAAGTTGCCATACTCAGGTTAGGTGCTCAGAGCATCACAACACAAGTTCAAGAGAAGGCAACAGAGAACAAAGGATGAGAAAAAGCAGGAGTGAGCACCAAACAACAGTGGGACCACCAAGATACTCTATCTGGTTGTGAAAGTTATGAAACTTCATTTTGAGCCCTTTCCTTCCTTATTAGAGAGTAAATACCATTATCCTTTTGCTTTGTAACACTCAGTGCTCTACTCCACGAACTCGTGTCACTTCTAAGCCTCATTACAATGCACTGTTTACCTCTTCAATGTCCTGATCATTAAACTTGTAGTTGAGGGCTTCTTTGATGGACACTTCCTTCTTGTTTATCTCATCTAGTGTGGGTAGCTGCATCCCAGCAGAGAACATCTAAGCACAAGAAACAGAGTTACTTTCCACTTAACCTATACTTGGCAGAAGGCCACTCAGAAGAAACTAAAGTCTGGCAAACTTACTGCTTCCTTCCACTTCATAAATTCACTTTCAGTAAATTCCTGATTTGAGACAAACTCCAAACGAAACACACGCGAATCATTGCCGTGCCTGCAACAAGGAAGTGTAACATCATGCCCTTCTGATAGTACAGTGGTGATCTTGGATATACAGGTGTAAACTGATTAAAGAAGCCCAAAACCAGACAGTCAGATGCCAATACACTCATAATACCCTGCACAAGACTCATTTTTTAAATACCTTCAATTATACACAAGGAGGAAAAAACCCCACAAATAAATTCAACCCCAACATTCTAGCAGTAAGTAGCATGACAGGGCCCAGTCTGCTTTTTAGTTCTCACCTCCAAACCACACACAGATCATTATTAGCTATGAAAAGAACACTGATTCACAAACTAAAGAGGATTACTCTAGTATCTTACCGCAACTGTAGTCCTTTGTTTGTCCGTGTACCACCAAGCTGGTAAACTTTTGCAGTCTCTACCACACCAGTTATTTCAGCAACCTACATCACAGGGTAAAATACACAAGAGGAACGATGTAAGAGACAATGTTTTTTGTGTTCCTGGAATATATCTGGCATGTATAAGGTATAGCCTTTTTACTAGAGACAAAAACCTGAATCTAACTAACAATTCTAACCAGATCAAGGAAAGCAAGACTCTTCAGTATACATTATCTGAATTAGTTGCTTCATACATCATCTTTGAATTAAAATATTATACAATCTGAATGCTTGATGCAGTTTTTCTTCTCAGATCTGCCTTGCTGACCAAATAGTGTACACTCTCCTGTTTTTCCTATTTCCTTTTGAGCTAATGTTGATTTGGGTAAATGTATGTCCCAAATGAAATGCACCAGTGCTGCTTACATACTAAACACAGGCCTTCCTGGGAGCCTTTTTAATGCAATTTTAGAGAATATTATTGCATCCTATGCTTATAGCAATGAAACAGAAAAACAAAACTGTGTTCTCAATCACCTTCTCTGCTTAAGGCAGTGATGTACTAGAAACACTTCATAAAAAAGAGAATCAAGACCATGCAATAACTTGGGAACAGTCCCAGAAATAAGGAGTGAATATTATCCTTACTTGGTTTGATCAGAGTCTGGAACTCAAGTTTGCAATACAAATGATGAGACAACATGAACCAAAGCTGGAAGAATAGGCTTTGTTATTGCTCCCTCTCTCACTAAATGTATCTCTTCCCCTAACTGGTCCCATAGATTTATTTATTCTTAAATCAGTCTCCTCCACTTCTTTGGCAGCAATTACATTTTCTGCCTCTAAGCAATCTTTTGGTATCAATCAATCAGTTAAACAATCACAGGTACTTGAGAACTGGTAAGCCTCAGAACTAAACTCACCCGATACACAGGTTTACTGTTGTGATTGCCAATGCCAATACGGACAAAGCAGCCAGTGACTGTCTTGGCAAAAAAGGGCATGTGACACCAGCGTTCCAGCTTGTGCCGCGATAACCGTACTCGGTTCAGTTCTTCAGGCAAGGACACTGGCTGGGACTTAGGAGGAATTTCTTCTTTCCTGATGTGGGAAAGGTGAGAGGGAATAAAGAAAAAAGTAGAGACATAATCACCGAGAAAGGGACCATGAGTAAGGTGCAGCATGAGCGCTCTTTAAATTACTAGTAAAAGGAATGATTCATTATGCACTAGTTGACTGTAGGGGTGTGAATTTTGCATTCATAATAAAGGCTTAAAGTGAAGTCCCAGACTTGTTACCTACTGCCCCTGCAACGACAGAGCAGAAAGATACACACCAAAGCAGTTTATAGACTAATGCTTTAAGATAAGCCAGCTCACGTATCTGCCTGGATACACGCCAGGGTTCTGTGGCTGCTAAACTACACAACTAAACAAATCTGTAAACATCAGTGTAATCTGGGCTAAATGTAACAGCAGGTTTCATGAGTCCCATGAAACATGATATAGTGCCAAGGACTCAGATCTGAGCAATGCAATTATTACCCAGAGGCAAAAACACTAGAGACACTGAACCACCTCAAACAATCTGCCAAAACAGCATGTGTCCACCTAAAGTGGGTCTCTGTTTTTGAACACACAAGTAATCATAGTCCAGTATTACTTTACTACTTACTCTTCCTCTTCATCAGAGGATGACGATCTGGATGAGCGATCACTTTTCTCACTAGACTTATCATCCTCCTCCTCCTCTTCATCATCAGAGTATACTTCACTAGTTTTTAATGGCTGTTTTTTTGCAAGCAATTCCGCTGGAGGAAGGACAGAGACAAGGAAAAGAAAGCTGTAAATCTTTTATGAAAGTTTCCTTTAAGAGATGAAATTTAATTGGTTAAAAAAAAAAATCCAAGAGGCAGATAGCTATTAATTTAGTGCTGGATACAAGTGGCACATGTTCAAATCCGCTAGTAAGCTAAGCATTGATTTCTCTCTTGGAATATATACCAAGTATTTAAAAGCACCTTAAATCTCAGCTGTACTTATCTTCAGTCTCCCAACTTGACTGCACACAGTAATTCAAGATGGGTGTAACAACTGGATATACAAGATAAAACTATTATGATCAGACAACTCATTGTTATTTTGCATGGAAAAAGAAAAAAATCTCATGTGTGGAGATGATCACAATAAAACTCAGAAGAGTAACAAAAAGGGTTGCATCAAAAGCCAGTAGCAATATGGTCAAGGTGATGTGCCAGTGAAAAACAAGCAAATGGAGATAAGGTAGCACAAATACAATAAATACAGTTTGGATGGTTTGGAGATTAAGTAACTGAATCTAAGTGACCAATTCAAACACATTAACTAAACATTACTAAGAGCCATTCAGTGGACTGTGATGAAAGTTCACTTTTAGACTACTCCAGGGAGGGGAAGAAGTGAAGAATACAGCATCAGTGGTGCCAAACAATAACCTAGGTGGTCATGTTGGGCAAAAGACCAAGGAAAACACAGACACAGAATTCATTCACTCCAAGATGTAGGACTGTTGTGTTAATTTGAAACAGGAGGTAGCCCTTTCAGAAAGCTGTAATAACGCCTCAAAAACTGTAGCAATAGCAACATGCTTTCATACCCGTTCTGTTCTTCCTTTTCTCTCTTTCTGCTTTCAGCTCCTCCATGGCCTGAGATTTCTTGTCTAGCTTCTCATCCCGCTTTGATCGCCGCTCTTTGTTATGGGACATGACCTAAAAACATGCACAGGAAGCCCCTCAATACCATAAATTCATAAACTGAAAAGCATTAAAACAAAGATTATTTGCACACTTTGAAAATTTTTCAAATAAAAATTACTAACAAATGCTTTTTTAAAATCAACTTTTTTCAGTTCATTTTTTATGAAGGTTGGAGATAGGGAAAATCAATCTGAAGCATTTTTTTTATTTCTGCTTCATATCAAAAATAATGAACATATATATACTTCAACATTTCTGCCAGCAAGCTTTAGTCTCAAAACTCCTTCTTAAAAAAGGACTAAAGAAATAAAATGAAAATAATTCTGCAAATAACAGGTAATGAGGAAAAACTGGATATTCTTCTCATTTGCTTCTCATTCTGCAAGGCCAGAACAAAGCATTTGTTCTCATTCCGTAGCAAAGAAAAGAGTTATGTTAAAAATACTTGAAGCAGAAATAAATTTGTTTGTAAAAGCATAAAAGACAATCAATCATTTGAGCTAAGGTGAAGTAATTTCTGCAAGGCACTGTAAACTCTAAATAAGAATCCTTTTGCACATGCATATATATGTATGCACCACACTGTATTATAGATGGACTATATAGATGGACTATGTAAATGTATACGCATACAGTTGGCGGAGTAGGGAGATGAGATTCACTCCACTCAACATGTGCCTAATTTGATTTCAGTGTTAAACACGAGTTTCACTAGAAAATAACATGTCAGCTGAAGATGCCCTCCTCTGTGGTACAAAGTTAGACGTGACAATAAGTGCAAACAATCAACAGGTTCTTCAATGGTTCAAGCTAGAGAAGAATAATTCCATCCCACTCTGGGAGTCTGTCTGCCCCAACACTGGATTACTGGCAGAATCTTCACCATTTGCAACTACAGCCACTTCAGCCATTTGAAACCAAAGTTCAGTTACAGAGGCCTCGCCACAAAAGCTGGTGTTATCCTCTTTCTACTTGAGGTGAAAAAACTATAGAACTACTTCTGCTCCTTCTGGCATTCAAGCTTTTCCTTGACATCCTTACCAGTACAAACTAAGCATTTTTAACACTGCGTGTGTTTGCAAAATAATTAAGACAACAGTTAAGCAGTTTCTGGTTTGCTCCCTCAAACTTTCATTTGCAAGAAAGGGCATGTACGTAATGTTTCAGACTGAATGACAGAAGGTTGGCTAAAGCAACTGTAAAAGGTTGCTTTCCTGTTCTAATGTAGGAGGACTATCACAGCAACTCTAGTAGAGCTGCAACTTTGCGTTTTTCATTAAAAGGAGTTATCAGTGCACCTCTCAGCAGGTTAAAGATGGTGATTTATTTAAATGAACTGGAAATCTAAAGATAGTTTGAGCGTGCAAATACACTAAGTTCTGATCTGCTTAATACACTTTTTGACATTAAGAGAAAACATCAGGGGCAGAGAGAGGCAGCATCCTACCTCTTATTGTCAAGGGAGAAGGATTTGTTACTACGAACAGTTTAATTTCCTACCTGGGATTCCTGGATCTGTGTGAGTTTTTTCTTCTCCTGCTCCTCCTCTTGCTTTTTCTTTTTCTCTTTCTTTTCTTTCTTTTTTGCTGTTTTTAGTTTTTTCTTGATTTCAAATCTAGTAGCAGATATTGAAACAAAGAGAATGTATGAAAGAATGCTCTCCCTAAGAGAGCAAAGGACTGCTCAGTGCTGTCACAGTTCTTAGCAGACTGCCAGGAACACCTCAGGTGCATGTCTCTTTAATGCTATCCTGTCCCCTATTCCCATTCCCTCCCTTCCTCGAGAAAATATGGTGAAAAAACGTTGAGTATAGAAAAGTGCAGACTTACAGAGAGCTAACCTAACGGGCAGATGAGACCACATAGCAATGACTATTCCACAGAAATCTGTCCTTACTCCATCTTCCTCTTTGCCAGTGTAGTGATCGTTGCATGCTGCCTCCAACTCTAAAATCAATGGGCTATTTCACATAATTTGAACCTAAACAGCTAAAAACCTTTTTTTTAAAGCCACTATCATGTTAACTTTTTCATGTTTGAATTTCACCTTTCTACTGGCACTCCTCTGTATAATGACTGCAAAGAAGTCTCAGTGAGTTCTCCTTCAGCAGACAGATTCTCATCAGACTCTAGCAGCTTCTGCAAAAGAATTTAGGCACTTCCATTTTCTACTTTCATAAAATATATCACCCTGGTATCTTGTTTTCAGCCACTGTACTCAGAAGAGTAATGATTCGATGGAACAGTTCCATGACAGGCTCCACTGCACTGTGGATTGGTCATTGCTTTACTGAAGTGTGCATATGGACAAACACAAAAAAATTGCTTAACTTCCAATAACTGAAATTCAAAATGTGTTATCCACGTGCACAGTACACAGTCCACTCTTTTTCTGGATTTTGCGGACAACAAATTGAAGTGCCAGATGAGCTCACTGTCCTTCATGCTTTTAACACAAAGCGCAACACATAAGGCACAGGCACTGTATCAAATGCAATGCCTGCTCTAATTCCACTGAACTCACAGCTTAAGGTGCATATAAAAAAATTCTGAAAGATTCAACTTACCATAAAGTTAAATGACTACCCCATCACCCCCTTAGTTCTACCTGCTAAACCTTTACACAGAGCAGCAGAAATTAATTTAAATCAGTGACTCAAGCTTAGATTGCTTAGCTTATTTGTATCAAATATTCTACAGCATTCATTGTAAAACACAGACATTCAGTTGCTAAGGAATACTGAATAAAATTAAAAACTATTATATCCTTCTACTTGATCTAAATCCCAATTTTCAATCATTCTGATCCCTTTGAGGGGAGCAGCAGACCACCTAAGATCCTGAACGTAGTATTAAAACCACTGTCAGGCAGGCAGTGCTCTAACTATGGCTTGGACAAATGGACAGTCTGGCAGTCACTTGTATCAATGTGATTTACTCAACAGATGTCAGCCCTCTAGGGAAATTTTTCAGCAACTGAGAACAGAGAAGGCGCTAAAGAGGAAGAAACTGGAGAAAACTTGCCCCATACTACCACATCTTTTCCATTAGACAAATGGGAAGAAAACTACCTTTACTACAAAGAAGTTGGCTGACTGGTCAGCGTATCCATAACAGACAAACAAAACAAAACCACAACACATAAGGTAGAAATCCAAAAAAACACTATGAAAATTACATATCCAAAACCACTCCTCATTATTTCAATCTCTCTCTCTTCTGTTAGGGGCCAAACTGGTTTCACATCCATATAGAGGCAACCCCAACACTGCTCTGTGCTTCACCATTGTTTTCTGAAAAATTCCAGCAGCTCGTGTACAGCTTATGCTTTGTTTGCCTTTTTCTGAAGTATCAGCATATGACAGCTAATACAAAAAAGAGACAGAAGGGGAAGCAGGCTTTCTGATTGTCTGGCATCTAACCTGTGAAGCAGTAACACAGCTATAAGGGTAGCTGACAGAAGCATGAGTATTCAACAGTAGAGGAACTTTCAGAAAACTTTTACAAGAACATACAGAACTCCCGCTGTGTGCTTCTCAACCAGCTACAAGGAGACACTGTACACTAAAAACATACAGTGAATCTTAATTTACTTTATAGTGCTGAATGCTTGGACTGCAAACATGAGAGCACAGTCACCATGCTCTCCACACAGCCTGTAAGAATTTGTTACCAACAAATATCAAATTCACCTTCTCTTTAGCACTTCTCTCTTCTCTATCCGGTTAAACAGTTCCTGCTCTCTCTCCTTTTCTGTCATTTGTTCCAGTCGAGCCCGGTCTTCTTCATCTCCCATCAGGTCTTCTCCATAGCCATCATGGAACTCCTCATCTTCAGATGAAGAATCTGAATCCGAGCTAGATGAGGAGCTGTTGCTCTCTGAGTCAGAGACTTCTCCTAAATCAAAAATATAAGGCAGTGAGATTCAGCTGGGGCAAAGCCCAATCACTTCATTGTAGCATATGAGCAAAGGATAGCAAGACTGAATTTTACACTTGTCTTCCACTATACTAAAAGCACACATATAATGAAAACTAAACCCAGGTGGAAATTACCATAATATATACATGTTAAAAAATGATAAAATGAGTGGTACTACATTTGAGGACAAATTGGATTATAAGCAACAATTCTTAGTAGAGCAAGCAAATTTTAGGAGGCCTTTTGGTTAATGTGTCAGGGTCTTACAGTTAGGTTTCTATGTCTATATAATTATGTCTCTGAGAAGTTGCTTATACAGCCATAACTCTGTGTGTGCACCTGAAACACCACTATTAACCACCACTAATATAGCAACCTGAAGGACCAAAATTGGTCATCTGAAGACTGTAACACTATAAATTGCTACATCAGGAGATAAAGTTGAAACACAATGCCCTCAGGGCTGGCAAGGCCCTGACTCTAGCTCCCCCCTTACTTGTAACAAGCCCTCCCAGTTACACATAGGCTTAGGGAACAGCTGACTCCCCAGTAGTATCGGTTAACACCACCTTTACACTTGATCCAAGTCCAAGTGCGTTGGTTATCTCACCTAATCAACTAAATTACACTAAATCATGAAAGCAGACATGGGGATTCTTTCTTTCACTTTCATTCTAGTATTAGTATTTCTGGAAACTTCCAGCTTTGCAAGCTCATACTGTGAAAAGCCTTGATTTTATGCATTGATATATACAGGCCCAGTCACTTCATGCTTTTGTCTGTCTCTACTGTGCTTGATATACTTAAAATTGTAGGCTCCTTCATATTCTTCCTTAAGTTTCTTTTTTCAGTATGAACTCAAATTGGAATTAAGCACCTGCAAACCTTCATGGGTATGATGAAAATAGAAAAGACAAAAAGTTTGTCCAGCATTGAAACAGATTCAATATTTATGTAAAAAATTCTGACAAAGTTATGGAATGATTTGTCTTCTTCCATGTCAGTATAAATGTACAAGAATTCCAACTCCAAGCAAACGCATGCAAGATAAGCTCCTACTTGCATCACAAATACTATACACCTCTGTCTTTGCTGTCACAAGAGGTTTGGGAAGGGAAAATATGTCAAAGGCAATAAAAAATGCTACCCGCAGTAAAGATGGGACATGCTAGAATGAAGCGAAGAGTTTTCTAGAAGAAAGTCCAGTAATGAAATATGCCATCCATTCTCCACTTGAAACAGCATTTAGTGCTGCAGTTGTAATGGAGCATCCACAGCAATACTGTACTGAATTATATGCATTTCAAACCACAGCAAGTTTAAATTACCCTGACTATCAGTAACACAGCAAAAAGTCTTTGAAGATGGTCTTTTGCATCACCATGTAACATTACTCTTCAGTGTACACAAAGAGTAACTTCATTTGGAATCACACAGTAAGTAGATGCACATGTGTTATCTTACCTTCTTCAGGTGCTGAACTCTCAGCCGAGCTGTCTTTATCTGAGCTGCCTGAAGAGGCAGCTTTGTTTATCTGCTTCTTCATGGCTCCTTTCTTCTCTGCCTTACCCGCTTTCCCCTTTTTTTTGTTTTTAGAACCTCCAACAGTCCACTGGAAGGAAAGAAACAAGAAAGGGATCATGAGAAACGAACATCACTCTCTTCTCCCTTCTCCAAAAGACTGCAGTAAAAACAATTGAGAAACAGTTCAATACTTGACAGCAAAAAATGTGTCCAACTGCATTTGTAAAGATTAGCTTCAGTTTACTATTAAACAGAAGCAACAGATGCAACTAAGAGCAGATTTACATTTCATGAAGCACACCACTTACACATGACAGTCTTTCCAAAATCTCAGTTTTATCAAAATTACATTATCTTTATTTCTATGCAAGAAGCCAGTGGTGCACTCACTCACAGATGCAGGTGGTGGCACTACTTTCTATGTACATAATGTGGAATCAAATCAGAATCACAGAAGTCAGGTTAAAAAAAAAAAGGTCAAGTCCTAATTTTAATTTTCTCTTAATAGCCTATCTTAATTTAACTTAGACTGCAGTTCCCAAGTACAGGACTTCTATCACCACACATATACAGATAGCCATTTTAAATCCCAAAGTCCCAGAAGAATTCATACTTACCTTACAGTGTGATTTCTTAATAGAATTTTTGCATTGTTCCAACTACCTGGGTAAAGCCAGAAGGGAGTAAAACCAGTAAGGATTGCCTGTGTATTACTTAAAGGCTTTACAATAGTTTGCACTTCAGTGCCTCTCCTAGAAACTCTCCAGGCATCAGACCCTCAGGGATATAACAGGGTTTTTTTAATATTTATTTATTTATTTATTTTCAGACTGTAATCCTCTTCATACCTCTATATTGCTCTTGTCTTTCATGCACATTGCCATCTGTTCAAGCATGCAGTCTCTTAAAAAATAATCATAATTCACGTGAGCAAATACATTTTGGGTAACTGAGGTCTTGCACTCAAAGCTACTCTTAGGTGGGAAAAAAAGCCACTTTAGATTTGACTTCCAGTGCACACAAGCTTCAGACTTCTCACCCATTCCCCCTGTCCTGGGGGATGAATCAAGTCCATCTGTGCAGACAGTAATCATTCCATCAAATTTGATTAATTGTTCTGCCTGATTAGGCACTATCTTCAGAAAACACTGGTGTTCAATTACTACAGAAGAAACTCAACCAAGTAGTTACAAGCTACTACCTGATCTACTAATAGCTTTAGAATTTCCCAGGTTTTGATTGCACTCACACCCAGCCTTGTACCTTCCATATTACCAACTGCTTCATCATCTTCTTTAAGCACCTTCAGCATCAAAGTATATTTAACTGTCAAAGGCCATGTAGAAGTTGTTTTGGTTTGTTTTTTTTCCTTGAGGTAAAAGCACAGTGGTGAGCCTTGCAATTCATACCCTACACAGGTAGCCCAGTCTGTTATGGTCCATAGGATAGGTGAGAAACTGCACAGAAAGCATCTGATTTTATACCACCCTGAGCTTGTAGTGAAGTCTTTACCGGCTTCCACATTAAAGTTTTATTTGTTCTGTATTACAACACTGCTGTCTAATAACATTTCTGGTTAATATGCCCACAAAAATCAGTCAAGCTTGTATTCTTGCCTGAAACTGCTCAAACCTCATGATTAAGGAACCATCTCCCAAGTGTACAGAAAAATGCGTTTTTGCTATTTGCTCAAGAGCTCACCTACTTTGAGCACACCAGTGAAAACACAACAATGAGAAAGTGAAACTAAGTATTCAGCAGTAGCAGAGGTGCCTCCTTCCCAGAGCTCTGCCACTTCTTTTCAGTGTTCTAACACTGAATTATACCTCACATCAGCAAGCTGCACAGGAAGCAGCACACAGAAAGACACAGCATACAACACAGTTATATCAAGACCTTTAGAGGTCATGCTGAGATGAAAGAAGTTAAGATCAGATAAAAACCAGCAGGATTTCAGTTAATAAAATGTTTAATAGCTGTACATATATGGGTTACAGATCAGTGTTCTCAGCCTTTAACTCACAAGCAGAATTGTGGAGGGAACCTGGGACCAGGAAAATAGGACTGAAAAAAACCCTGTGTGACAAACCCTTGAACTACAAAAAAAATAAATTCTGTTCTAATCTATGAAGTGTGCTTTGGTTTCTATTTCACTCTGGAAATTACACTTCATCTCACTTCTGTTTATGCAAGTGACCTCTATGTCCATCTCCCAGTTTAAGTGGTGTCAAAAAGCCAAATTCTTCCTCATCCAATTCAAGTGCTTCAGGGGTTATTCAGTTACCCCAATCCCTCACAAATGCCTGGTCATTTCTGGAACCACCAAAGGACAAGACAAGGGTTAGAGCAAATCATAAGGACAAATAAATCATCAAAACCAGGACATGGTCAGGGCAAAACTTATTTTAAGCTCTCAAATTGCTCTGCAGACTCAGGAACCACTAGGTCTCATTCAGACACTGAATGACCACTCTGTATTGTTCAGAGACAGGAGCCAACACGAAGTTTCTTCTTGTACCTGAGGAAGACACAACAGATTAGCAGGTCTGGGAAGGAGAGGCAGTATTGGAAACCCATGGGCTGCCTGGCAACCTACAGTCCAAACCTAAGTCTTGAGACTCTTCCTCATGCTCCGGCACACTAGCAGAAATGAAAAAGGCAACAACATGACCACATGCAACATCAAGTAAAAATGCACACACAGTTACAGTCAGAAACATTTCTTTGCTCTGTTTCCCTTAACTCCAAACAACAAACAACCACTGCTTTCCAAAATCTGTCCTCTACTACAGCTTCTCCAGGTTCCCTCTTCCATGTTTCAGTCTGGCAGCGCCAGTCAACACTTCCCACATGCTTCCCATGACTATAATGCCTCAGCTAAACAGCCCCTCTATTCACTGCTGTCTCCTTGGCCACCATCTGGAATCCTCCATGGTTCCAGACACAGCAAGTTAATAAACCCTTGCAGAAGTGTCCTGCAACATGGTTTTCTGGTTATTGTTTACTACTATGAAACAACAGGGCTTTATGGTCTGTTCACAAGAAGTAGCTAGAAGAGCATTTAAAATTTTCCTCTTGCTGCGAAGGTTCACAGTGCTAATAGCTCACATATTTCCTTCAAGAAACAGTTGGACATGATGATCTTAAATGACCTTGTCAACCTAAACGACTCTATGATTCTATGGTAAGTCCAATTTATGCCACGCTATCTAGAATGAACTTGGGGAAAACAAACAAACAAACAAACAAACACCCCCCCCCCAAAAAAAAAACAAAACCCCCAAACAAATAAAAAAACAAACAAAAAAACAAACAAAAAACACCCCATCAACCCATCACATTAGAAATTACCCATAGTTATAAGTCAGCTTCTACAAAAGCAACTACACAAAGTAATTGAAGAAAATAACTTACAGCTCAGCAAACCTGGAACATATTTCCACTAAGGAGATGAAATGAGATCATGGAGAAAAAAACAGTAAAAAGAAAAAAACCCACACCTGAAGCAAGCTCAGAGTGTAGAATTTTTTTATCTCCACTGCTCAGACAGTTGCTGTTTTCTTCTATTCACACAGTACGTAAACACATTAGCCACTGAGATTTTAAGTTGCAAATAACTGTTCTCCCAGCTTTCTTTTATTTCTTCTCCATTAAGCCAGACAGAGATACACAAGCAGTTTTGCCAGTGTGTCCCTGACATATCCTTCCCTCCTGGATATGGCTTTTATAGGCAAGAGGCAAACTACAAGGCACAACAAAGCAAAACAGGTCAAGAAACTAATGTGTTCCTTTCCTAGGCCAGATAAACTTACACACCATGACAACATGACAGCTTAAGTGCACCAAGGTACATAAGATTAACCCAGCTTACAAACTTTCAACCATTCATACAGGAAGAACAAAAGGCAGTCCTCCAGGCAAGACATCAAACTACAGTTTCAGCCTGTCTGAAGGCAAGAGCAGGAAGCACAGATATGAAGACAAGGCAGTATTTACTCTCTTCAGGGTTTCTCAAAACTGGGAAAACTCTACAGACAGCACTCCAAGAGCTACAAGGAGGAAAATGCTCTCTACCACTACTTTTAAAACTTAGTAGTAAATAAAAAGCCCTTGTTACTTTTCCTGCCTTTCAGGATCTACACGTGTCAATTGAACACCTCAAACACTTTCATGATAACAACAACCCAGCAATTAAAAAACTTAAAGAACCATTTTAGACACTGAGAGGAGGCTGTAGGTGTCAACATCAAAATGGAAAGGAAGTAAGAAAATAAAGAAAACACCTTCTGAAGCCACAGAAGAGGCTTTGCCAGAATCTGGCCGAAAGAAGGCTTCATGAGCCAAAACATCACCAGACCCGTGACCTACCCTTGTTGTCCAAGTACTGCTCTAAGGAGCTCACTGAAAGGTAACTATAGACAATGATGAACTAGTAGGTTCAAATTCAGTTTAAACTTCAAGTTAACATTTGCTCTGAAAGTATTTTGAGGGTATCCACGTAATGAAAAATGGCAAGAACTGCTGAGTGACAACATCAAGATAGTAGGTAACTAATGCTGATGAAGAAGTATTCTCTATCATCAAAACACACTTTGGGATGCTACTGGGTGTAAAAACCCACAGTGTTTTATTTAGGATGCCTGTGTCGAACAGCTGAAGATGGCAACAGCCATAAAACGCTTGGTCAACAAGGGCCTTGCACGCCTCTAGCATCACCAGACAGTCAACATCACCTGACGTGACAAAGGCTTAATGAGTTCTCTAGATATTAGACAGAGTCTTATGTTTGGATTGTTCTTAGCAAAAACTGCTCCATAGAAAAGTTCATGCAGTGGAAAAAAAATTTAAAAAGGATCACATATTCAGTTCCAATACCTCCATGACTCTACTTCTGAAACAATCTGCTGTTCTTCAGAGATTCTAGTCTCCCACCACATAAATCAAGTCCTGAGCAGTTATCTCCGTGCTAGTCTGCAATTTAAAGAAGCTACTTGCAGACTAAAATTAATTCTCATTTTTGTCCACAACTTGTTCACATTCCTTCTTTGGACACACTTGCCTTCATACAATTAGCCTGGGTTATTCAGATTTGCACTTGCACTTTGAGGTGGGGGAAGTAACAGCACCTCTCTTCCTTGAGAAAAGCTTTACCATTGCACCAATTAACAGCTGAAGGAAACCGTCTCCAAGAAAAGACAAAGTTACAAAGCACACAGCCTATAAGCTGTGTATAAGAAGATTAAGGCACAGCCTGTTTCAAATTTTCTAAGCTTGAAAAAAAGTATGGCAAAGGACTCACGGGACTGGAGAACCCACTCATTCCTGAAGGTCTAACTAAGCAATATTATGAAATAAAAGCACACAGGAAAGGATAACACTTAGCACTGTAATTTCTACAAACCCACAAGACACCCCAAAACCAGAAGGAACACATGCAGTTTTCTGCTAATCTGTGCTTTGCTAGTGCTCTAACTTGAAATGCAGTAAGTAGATCCAAACTTCCAAGTCCTTTCCTCAAAACAGGGCATAAAGGCCTCTAGTCCAGCTGTTACTTGAGACTGACTTCCTTAGTAGCTGCATGACTACTGCTCACCTCCTCCTCTGTCCCATAGCTCTTGGCAAGATCTCCAGCTACACAGTTTCCTACCAAATCTGCCCATTTGTAAATGAAGGCATAAACAGATATTTCTCAGTGAATTCCAGACTAGTACCAAGCATTCATGATATAACTTTTCTTGTCCTGGAAGTATCTTCTGTCATTACCTTAGAGGTGTTAAAAGACAACCAAACCCTTTATGACATTAGAATGAGTGTAGAAGGGTACAGTCTTACACCACCATTGGTAACAATAAACTATTCAAGAGAAACAAACAGGAGCTCCTACAGTACTCTGGCTTTCTGTCTAATTAACCCTAATGTCAGTGAAGTTGTTGTAGAAGTCATCCAGGTTTCACCACACAATAGAAAGAAATATTGCAAGCAACAATGCCAGGATAACAGAAAGTGCAAGAGCCCAGAATTAACCTACTGCAACTGAGGAACATCATCCACACAGTGCCTTCAACTGGCAACAACAATACCTTGTGGACTCACACACTTCTAGCATGGTAACCCCAGTAGTAACTTTTCTAAAACCAAGCTGGTTACATACAGAAAGCTACCAGTTTGAGATTGTGAGTTCTTAAGTAAACATGGCCACACACTGATCCACAGATAAAGGAATGTCTGTGTCCAGCTTAATATATCTCTCTGTAAATGTATCACTTTTTATTGCAAAGCCCTGCAGTCATTACAATTTATCAGTTCTCTGAACAACAGTTTATTGTCAATTCAGTCACGCGTGTTCTGCAAACCCACTAGAACACAGTTCAGAGCATCCCTCCTTATTTCATTGCCTGCAACTCACCTTCAGTCCCTTGTCTATGAAATTTGATTCAGAGGTCCTTTAAGTGTTACAGAAACTAGCACCCAGGTGAGAAGTGCATTCTCACTGAGACACATAAATATAAGATTAAAGATCTAGTGAAATCCCTTGGCCACTACTGTATAGATGCAGCATGATTTGTACATGCTGTTATTCAGTAAATCCAAAATGCTTTTGTCTCCTCTACGCCCCACAAACTTTTCTCCCTTTAAAAAAAATGCAGCATGCTGCATTATCCTCTGAAGTAGAGATTCAGGCTCCTTTCCTGTACATGCAACCATATTGCTGGAACATTTAGCACTTTCTAGGAACCATAAAAGACATGCACACTACCAAACCTATGTAGAAGCACACGGGTATGATTAAGCACATTTGCCCAGGAAACAATTTCCATGCTTTTGCCTCAGGGTCCTTATCTTGCAGGAAGTCCAGTAAAACAATTTCAACTTTGAGACACTCTCCCAACCCACAAGGCTGAACAAACTTCAAACCAATCACAAGTACACTTACTGAAGCCAAAGTTGTTTGGCAGTACTAGTGTAGTCAAGCCTAGGGATACACACAACTGAATGACTGGCAGAAGCAAAAGTGTTATAACCCAGCCTCTCACCCTGCTGTGAGAAGCAGCAGTTCAGAATGCATATTTCAGGCACAGGAATAGAAACAAGTGTCCTAATTACCTATTCTCTAAATCTTTTCCGCCTGCTGCATGGAGGTCAGAAAGAACAAGAGCATCAACTAGAAATGATACACAGATTAGAAAGAGTATCAAATGCATCTGGCGCAACAGTGACACTACTGCATCTGCAAGGCCTGTGCAAAGTCATGAGAAGATACATTGTCATATTATGCATATAGTGGAAAGATAGACAAGCTTAAATTCTATCAGTTTTCAGAGGTAAACACAGAACCCAGAGCTTTATCATCCACATGCTCTCCACACCCACGTCTACCTTCCCAAGCAAGCTGATCTCCACACACCTTAGAATAAATAAACTGTGTGCCAGCAGAGCTGAACACACAGTGACAGACTGTTACCCAATAACAAACCTAATACATCTAGCATATTCAGAATTTTCTCTCTCCTTATGTCTTAAACATATATTAGATACAAGAATCTCTTTTTAAAAAAAAACAACAAAAACAATTGACTGAAATAGACTTCCAAGCATATTTATTTCAAAAATTACTCAGAAAGAAAATTAAATCACACATTCTTCACACTTAATTTAAGAACTCGCTACACTGCCAAATGCTTAATAGTTTATCATTGGCCTATCCTATTGGTCTTCAAGTTGCCACAATGGATAATCCTTCCTGTACTTTCAGAAAAAAAAACCCAAACAAAAACCCGCACCAAAATTTCCCTGTTAAATTTTTAAGATTAGATGGAATAAATGATCTCACTATGCTTTGTGGAAAGCTTGCAAAAGACACTTGTAAGCCTTCAAGAAAGCTTTTTTTATATTCAAACACCTGTATAACATGTTTATCGGTTCCTGTTTTAATAAGCCTATTTCAGTTTTCCTTTCTAGATGAAAGCAGAGATTTTCAACCAGCTCCAGAACATAGTACCAAGAACAAATACTAAAACCAGATCCAACAGATAAGCACTGCTATACAAGAAATGACAAAACCTAGAACAAATTAATGCTAAACTCTTCCCCGCTCCTTCTTCAGAAATGTCAGTCAAAACACACCCTGTTGCATGCTTAAATGGCCAGACAGCTAGCTCACAGCACAGTTCTTGGAGAATCAAAGTAGCTAAATAAAACAGTTTTATAGCCTGTAAAATAGCACCACCTGCCTTGACCCTTCTGAAGCTGAACACCTCTCTCCCTAAATTCAGAGTCCAGCTTTAGCAGCTTCACTACTACTCAACTGCAAGCATGACACAGAAAAAAACACTAGATTTAAGCAGACAGCTCATCAGACCATTCAGACCATATGAACACGGGATTAAACTGGCAGTCATTTTTTCTACAGACAGACTATTCTGTATACAGTTAGAATTCAAAGCATATTAAAAAAAAACAAAAACAAAGACATACATCCTCTGGCCTTAATGGGTCTCCATCAGTGCCACTGATGGCCAATCCCACTTTATGAAATCAGCAGACTAAATACACTCTATGATAAATACACTTTCACTGCTGAGAGATGATCAGAAAAATAACCCATAATAATTTCACTGATAATGTGACAAACTCACCTCATCGTCACTGTCTGATGTCTCAGAGTCTGAAGATGCTGTAGGTTTGCTTACAGGTGGTTCCTTTTCCTCAGAGTCACTGCGTTTCCGTTTGGCCAATGACAAGAGCTCCTGGTGTGAAAACATACACATTTATTTCAAAGTGCTGTAATTGCATATGCATATGTCATTGCATATGCACCTTCTCCGTGATATCTGGGCACATCCCAGTAACATGATTATTC
Source organism: Acropternis orthonyx (assembly GCA_035583155.1). Lineage (NCBI taxonomy): Eukaryota > Metazoa > Chordata > Aves > Passeriformes > Rhinocryptidae > Acropternis > Acropternis orthonyx. The sequence goes on along the minus strand of JAWWEU010000158.1, from coordinate 25,977,894 downwards.
CCACTGACTGGGGAACAAAGTCTACTTGTTTGATAAATAAATAAATACATACACACTATTTTAACACAACTGGATGCTATGAAAGGATTTTAATGATAAAAAACATATAAAAAGTAAATCTTAGTACCATTACTTTCATGGTATAAACAAGGTAAGACAAATTACTTTCAGAGTCATGTCCAGATTTGTTTTATTTGGATTGAGTAATAATTCAAAACCACCCTAACTACACTGTGTAGCATTAACCCAATAAGCTTCTTCTTCTAAACAAGAGAGATGTTTGCAATTACACATATTAAAGGGGAAATACTTCAGGCATCATCACAATATCATGGCTAATAATATTTAGCCAGCCTGTTCAAATCACTGAATGCACTTAAAGTTTTGGATAGACACAGAGCAGGCATCAAGCTCAAAGTAGGTGAAACTGCATAGAGCTGTTCTCCACAAAAGGAAGCACTTTCAAAGACAACACGCACCAGCACAAAAAATTAAATGTCTCTCAAATAATCTCATCATCTGTTGCTCATAACCTGCTCAGGTGTCAGAAGCAGCAGTACAAAATAAACATTTCTGAAGCTGCATTACTGTCTTTTTATTCTTAAAGCCATTGTGCTGGGGCTGATGAACCTTAGCTCTGTATAGAAATACAGTCACACCAACTTCTGCAGTCTTGGGAAGTTGATACTAAATTGGTTTGCATTAGCTTCACAACTGGAAGATAATCTCCACAACAAATGGATTATAATTTAGTACCTCAAATGAGAACATAAACACTGCTAAAACTGATGGCCAAGGCTGCTTACTAACAAAGAAACTTTCCATTAGTAATGGCATTTCACCAACCGTTCTCTGAAGAAGCCATGCAACATCAACAGAACACATTTGTACAAATAACAGTTCCCATCAGGAAGGTTCTGAAGGAGGTTCAGTAGTGCTCCTCTTTGAGAAGCTCCTGAAGTGGAGTATCACTTCTATTCCAAGAAGTTTTCCTTCTTTTTTCCTATACCTGTTTTCTATTTTCCAAGATACTATGTTAGAGAGGCTCCTACTCCTCTGATTCAACTAGACTAGATAGCCAAGGGAAGCTGTCAAACGCAACCTACAGGGGTTAACTCAGTATTTGCCATTTAACAGTATTCCCACATTCATAAATCACACCACAAAAACATTGCTTTCCTGCTACCTAATCTTAATCTTTGCACATATCCCTGCTATTACAGTTGCTACAAAGAGCTCAATGTAGGGGGAAGCATCTACTACTCAGGTACAGCTGCATATGCATGCTTCCAGTGAGCAATGGAACAGATGCAGATGCATGTGGTTATTCCCACCACCATCACTCCTGTTGCCTGACTGATGCTAGAGCTAGTCCAACTCCTTCTATTTTCAAGTTCTAAAGAAAGTACCAAACTGATATACTAGCAGTGAGATGTTGGCAGCTCTAAAGACTCTAGAGGCATGAAAGATCAACCACACCAGGGCATGCTCTGCTCCTGTGTATTTGTCTAACACAGTATCCAATTTGATTTTTCTGAAGTTCCAAGCCACAAAACTATTTTTGAGTGTATGGGAAGGCTTTTTTATTGCAACATAGCAACATCTTCTATGTTAAAAACCCTGAAGGTCCAACACATAAATTACATCAGACAATGTAGGCTTCAGCATATTTAATCAGGTAAACTTCTCCCTCTGCAACAAGCACTACCATACAAGCCATAACACACTTCACCCATGATGTCTTTATTTACCATTTGAATCACACCATCAGTACGTGCTACACCAAAAGGTGAGTCTTTAAAAGCAGACCCCTCCAAAGGGAAAGAGGCCTCCTTTGCAGCCCTGACACGGTTCAGCTGACACCAGATATCCCACTTACAACCCCAGGAGATGCCCTGATGGCATACTTTCCCTTGTTACATACACAGGCTCCTAGCTCAGTGCGGTTTCCTATCAACAGGGCTTCCCTAGCGCAGCCACCAATACTGAGAGGGGAGCATTAAACACAAATTAACACTACGGGAGCCCACCTGCCCGGAGGGGAGGCAGGGACCTGACACGCTGCTCTCGCGGCGTGCGAAAGCAGCACGGAAAAGTTGCCCAGCCCTTTGGGCCTCTTCCCCCACTACATGAGGAGTTCAGACGGCCGGCGGCCGGGTCTCGCTAACCCCGGGCCGCCCCCGGGCACCCACGGCCCCTCCGTCCCGCCGGCGCCGAGCGCCGGGCCCGCCGCAAGGAGCCCCCGCCGGGGCGGGCCGCCTGCCCGGGGCAGGCCGGGACCCGCCGGAGGGGCGCGGGCTCTGGCAGGGCGGCCACGGGGCTCCATCGGGCTGGGGGCGGCGGGAGCGGCGCGGTGGCGCCGGGCG
>JAWWEU010000158.1:25907259-25974869 GCA_035583155.1 Acropternis orthonyx | reverse complement strand
CCGCCCGACACAAAGGGCACCGCGCATGCGCGGCGCGCGGGGCGGGGCGTGGGCGGGGCGCCGCTCTGCCCCCGAGGAGCCGCGCGCGGTGCCCGGAGGGAGCCGGGAGAGCCTGGGAGCGGGGATCGGGGGCAGCCGGGACTGCGGGAGCATCCCGCGGGAACGATTCCGCGGCCCCCGCCGGAGCGCACGGGACACCAGTGGCTGGCGGCGGAACAGGAGCGGCGCGGGGCGCGTTCGCCCCGGGAGCGGCGGGAAGGTGAGGCGGGGGCGGCGCTGGGCCTGTCGGGCACCGAGCGGGAGCGGAGAGGCCGCGGCCGCCCGTGGCCCTGTGCCGGCCTCGCCCCTGCCCCGGCCGGGCTCGGGGGGCGGGCGGGATCGCTCCCGGTGCCCGGGCGGGATGAATTACAGAACAGCAATGTGCCATAGCTGTTCCGTCCAACAGTGGTACAGAGAGAAGCAAAGAGATTTTCAGAATTTCCAAAGCTTTATTAAAAAAAACCCCACTTTATTTAATTGTAGTCTTTCATGTTAATTTTTGTGGTCTTGGCAGTCGTCTCTCTAATCCTAAACGAGGTACATTGAGGGAACAAGGAGCTGGAAGATGACAGAAGAGGCGTTTAGGTATGGCTGCTGCAGGGGTTCTCTGAAAAGTCTGGTCATCTGACTCAAACGAAACTGTCATTGTAGTCCTCGCCGCAGCAGGGTCTGCCTGTTGTGAATTTGTGGTTTTCTTGCAAGGGGTAATACTTATCCGCTCTTAGAAACCTTCTTGGGTTACTTTGGCTGATGTTGCTCATAACACCTAAACTTCTTTAGAGTGGAAGGGATGAACAAGAATTGGAATTTTTTTTAATTTTCAGTTTTATTTGAAGTATTTTACATGAGTTTTCTTATTTGCCTGGAGATTTCACATGGTGGGGGAAGTCAATAGACTAGAACTCTGAGGAAGTGTGATTTTTGTTTGTTTTACTTCCTTTTTCCAATTACTTAGATTTTTAGTTAACATAAATTTAAAAAATGAAACTGTTTCACAAGCAACCTATATGCAGTCTTTTTTAACCTTTTCTCTTTTGTATTAAAGGTGAAGATCAACTACGGTAACTACAGTAAGATAGCTCTGGATGCTAGTTTGGTTGTTAAATTAATTTCCAACCCATTAATTACCTCACTGGAAGTGAATTCTTCAAGTCTACCAATATGACTCTGACTGTGAAGTTGCTGAACGGTACTTCCTTATGTGGTGGCTGCTGCAGGCACAAAGTTTTGCTTCAGTTACTTGGACCACTCCTCAGCCATTCAAAATTGTACAGCAGCTACAGAAGGCCAGGGGCAGAGCCTGAGAAAAAACCATCGTGGCAGAATGCAGATTTCAGCTTTAAGAAGGGCATTGATACCTTAAAGACTCACCTCAGCTTGCTGAAGCAGGAAACCCAAGATCACGTAGTAGGACCTGGAGGCCAGCCATTAAGTCAGTACTTGTTGGAACAGACTAAGGTGGTGTGGCAGTTTCGGAGCCAAGAAGATTTAAATAAATGGGTTGTTTCCTCTGATGTGGAAATTGGAGGAAAAAGTGAAGTTTACCTCAAGTTGGGTAGGAATAACCAGGCTGCTCTGCTGTATGGAACCCTCAATACGGACGTGCCTCGTGATGGTGAGACAAAATACAGTGGATATTGTAGCATGAGAGCTAAACCACCACTGGTAAGTACAACTCCATGTTTGCACAGCTTTTTGCTGAATCTGAGGGCATTTGTGTAATCCCAGTGACAGCAAGTGGCCTGCTGTTTACTGCATTTGAAACTGATCACTTTCAGGAGTATTAGATATTCTTTCAGGGATGTCATTGCCGCTGTATCCTCTGACCTGGAAGGAACTTAAATTTTTGCTTGGATTTTGTTTTTCTTTCGTGGAAAAGGAATGTGATGGGTTTGATAAACCCGCCAAAAAAACTCAGATAAAAGGCTTAGTATAGGTCTTCAGCAATCCTCAGTTTTGAGCTGTAAATATAAAATAATAAAGAATATGTGTTTGATCATTTACTTATTTGCAATAGAAAGACCTGTTTGCAGCATCCTTGGGAGTGGAGGATCTGTAATCATAGAATCATTAAAGTTGGAAAGGACCTCCAAGATAATTGAATCCAAATGAATCTTTATATCCAAAATCGGTGTGATTAAAATAGACGTCTCTCTAAATTTGAAGCTAATTGAATATGTCATAAGGAAAAATTTTCTGTGCTTTAACTTGGCCTATTCATCAAACTCGGTTAGGCTGAATGAGCTCATCGTTTTTTTTCACAGGAACAGAAGAGAATGCTTTCAAATGAACTTTTTAAAGGTCTGCCTCCTACTATATATCAGAAAAAGGTAGACACAGATCTTTGATAGCTCAGAATGGAGCAAAACAGAACCAGAAATGGTGTGCTTATTATTGACACTGATAATTTCATTCCTTATTTCTAAGCACCTTTAAAAGCAAAGGAAACATTTTTACTCAGTGTCTGAAATCCTTAACGGTTTAGTTCGTTCTATTGTTTGTGTCTTGTCACAAGTACACAGGTAAGATCATTCTTGGGCCAGAATCTTGGAAGGCAGAATATATGAGTGAGCAAAACCAAAGGGTAAATGAGAAACAGAAGAAATCCAATTAAAATTGTGACAATGGATCAGATGGGTAGAACAGCAAATGCAATCTTGTCTGAGTTAAACTCTCATGACTGCTACTGATTTGTGCAAATGTGACCCAAAATTTCACCTCCTATTTCTGAAGTAGTGGAGTGTATTGGTCCATCTTTATAAGGCAACTTGAAATTGGAGAGTGAAAACATAAATACAGATTCTTCATTATTTAAGTAGAAAGGCTGAAAACTCTCAAAACCATAAAATCAAGTAGCTACAGGCCCTGTATGTTGATGACTGACTCATCCTGTTACCTACAAGATGAGTTGGTAGGATAATTTTTGATATGTAACCCATAGTAGTGCTGTAAAATAAAGAGGAAACATCTGAATTTTTGGTGCTAATTTTGACTTTGTTTAAGCAATTCTGGCCAAGAATAGACCTGACGCTTGCTCTAAGTGGCCTCAGTGTAACTCTCTGAAGACTCTTGGATCTGCCTACATGCAAATGGCAACAAAGATGCAGATCCTTGGGAAAAATGCAGTTGAGAATTAGACATGCTTGCAATCAGTATCATTATGCACAATTAATGAAAGTGTTGGAAAACATTAAATGCTTGCATCTTCAATTTCCTCTCATCACCTCTGAATAATCTAGAACTGACCATGGAATATTAAACTTAATGAACTACATTAAACTTAATGAACTATGTAACCACTGATCCATCACTACAGCATTTGAATACTTGCCTGGTAACGCATTCAGTCCTGGGAAGGAGGTCTGATTTCTGATAGTTACAAGATTGTGGCTTATAATGAAAGCGTTAGCCCTCGGAGTGGTAATATTGCAATTTGTGGGCTCTAGTACAGTGGAACAAAATTAAGTGAGCTCACCAACAGTATGATGAAAGAATAACCCAAAGTTTTCACTATGTCACAATAGATACTATCTGACCTAATAATGAAGGCAGTGATCAAAGCAACAGTGCTCTATTCTTCATAATGGAAGTTTACTCTTATTAAGGAGGAATAATTATATTTATTAATAATTTGTAGGGATCTTTTAGAAGGAAGAAGTATTACGACTGGTCAAACTTCAACAGTCTGTATTTACGTGTCCGTGGTGATGGCAGACCTTGGATGGTAAACATTTATACAGACCCTTACTTCTCTCATCAAAAGGATGACCTCTACAACTACTTCATGTTCACTCGAGGAGGCCCATACTGGGAGGAAATAAAGGTGAACTAATGAGTCTTTCAAACTAACGAGACTGTCTTGGGGTCCTGGCCAAAACACTGTGGAAGGGGAATTCTTTCAGTTGTTACAGTTTCTTTCCATTCAATGTTTTTGTTATACAATAGACATGTGCCTTTGACTTGGAAGTTCCCAAAATTGGATTGTGGGAGGGTACACTGTCAATTGTATCAAATATTTCATCCATTGTATGTTCAGTTAAATGCCTGCTGTTGGCTGTTACTGGAGTAATAGGATAGATAGAGCATTGGAAGCTTAGCAGGTGTTGCCATGAATACTCTCTGTGATAACCATTTCATCTGTAACACAAATGGGCATAGGCTGCTGTAGGATTTGTTCCCTGCAACACGATTTGCTGAACCCGCAGCCTTGCAGGAGTCAGTCAGAGACTCAGAGGTGTGGTTTGTCATTTGTGACCCTTGAATCTGTGACACAAAGTATTTTTAAGTGTGAGTTGGAGCTCTTTCCTGATGCAACTTTGGGACCTTTTGTAATTGGCTGATGACAATGATAAGGAGGTTTGCACATCCTTATGAATTGGCATTGAGTGCTTCATACTACCATTAACCAGTCGTGTGGGAAAAGCTCACTGATAGATGAAGAGTCAGGAGGATGAAAGTCAGCATATCATTGCTGGCTTGGATGTTTTCTGCTTACCCTCACCCGCCAACCCTCCTCTTTCTTGATCCTACTGCATTCAAAGTAATTTTTACATAATTCTGAACTGCTTTGCTGGAGTACTGATGTCTCAGTATGAAGTTTGCACTACGAAATCCACAGCCTGGGTACAGACGAGCTGCCAATGTGCAGGCATGCCAGACTTTTCAATAGCTTCTGTTTTCTGTTGACATGTTATTCTCGATGTAAACAGCCACCCTCCGTGCTGCAGCCTCCCGTTGTGTCCTGACAGGGTAGCACTCCTGTGTGATGGCTACAGCCACCACAGAACAGGATGGCCTGGAGCTGGCTGGCACTGGCCAGTTGAAAGGTTAATGTTGGCGCATTTCTTTGTGCTTGTTTTATCTACCCAACTAATGCTGGTACCAGATATAGCAGTGTTATTTCCTTAAGTTTCTGTTTTACATACTGGTGACACTAAAGTCTTGTTTTGTTTTGTTTATGTCAGATTCCATTCTCCAAATTCTTTCTCTCCAGTCGGGGAAGAGTCCAGGATAGCCAGCATCCTCTCTGGCTAGACAAGGCAAGTTTTCTATAGGTTTTCTCTGTCTGAAATTTCATTTGAAAAGGTAGTGTGCAGAACACACAACTGCTCTGTAAGAAATTCAGAATTTCCTATAAGATCATATTGACATGATATAGATAATTTAAAAATCCTTAAATATTTCTGAATTTGAAATTGAAATTGAAGGGCCTCTTATAAGGTACTTTCTTGCGTGCTTGCCTTTGCATTTAAATTATCCTACTTTGTGATAGCAGTGTCAATTTACTTCATAGGCACTCCAAAATTATTTTAATATTTATGTAACCAAGAAACAACTCACAGTGTACTTGGCTTTTCAACAATTTTTTTGTGTGTGTGGAACAATCAAAGTTACTAAGCCATCTCAAATGCTGGTTGGCACAGTACCACCAAAAATAGTAAAAGTATCATAAACTTTATTATACAGAAGACTGTCAAGGAAATCACATTGTGGGACTATCTGAGGATGTACTGGATCAGTGACCTTGATGTGAACGGTGAACTGATATTTTTATAGGCTATTTTGAGGTTTTGTTTCAGTCTTTCTAGTTTCAGTAAAAGTATTGAGGGGTTTTTTAAATTATTTCTGCAAATAGGTAGTCTAGTTCACTGATTCAGAGGAGAAATGATGGATAAAATTGTTTCTGTATCTTTTCTTTCTTTTAAATTTCAGTGACCCTCCTGTATGTAATTGAGGGCAGCTTAATACCCAGTGACTACCAAAAGGGAAACAATGTTAGAAATATATATGGGGAGAAAATAAAAGGGCCATTACTTGAATCAGTGTTAGTCACCTGAAATATTACATTCAGTTCCTAATTCCCTTAATGAAAACAAAAGAAAAAAAATTGAGAATAATTCAGTGATTGACAGCATGTAAACAATCTGTTTTAAAACTGAAGTTGAGGCTGTAGAAAGCAGGTATGAATGACCTGAAGAAGGTGGATCAGCTACAGGAAAAAAAATATGCATTATGGAAGAAATTTGTTAAAAAAGGCCTATGTTCAAATATAGCTGCTGAAGAATTTGTCAGTATTTGGAATATGCAGTCATTCAGAGCGGTAAATGAAAATACAAAGTTGTATATAGGGTGTTTAAAAATATTTACTAGGGTTTAAAGGGACAAAAGAGTTCTTGATCTAAGCATCCTACACTATTTTTGTTCATGGTTATCTTATGTGTAGTATTTCACAGTAAAACTTATGCACTTGCAGTGTAATTTTACAAATATATTTTAAAGAAACACAAAAATCAGGGAAGCAGTGTGAGGGCAATTTAAGAAATCTTGATAAAATGTCTTGGTCACACACAGAATATTCAGAGATGGAAGGGATCCATAAGGATCATTGAGCCCAACTCTAAGTGAATGGCCCTCTGCATATTTTCCTAGGAACCAGCAAGGCAGAAAATAGTTGTTACATAGGAATAAAAAGGCAAGAAACAGCCAAGGTATCTAGGTTTTGCAGAGGAATAGATTCTTCAGATCAGAGTTTGGGTGACTCCGGTAGTCATCTGTAACAATGTGAATTGTAAAGATGGAGCTTTAAAAATTCTCCAGGTTCCAGAAGCCACGAGGCAGTTTGTAGGGCTGGCTGCTGGGGAAGGGACAGCATTTAAAGCATTAGAATGATCCAAGAGGAATGTCAATGCATTTAATGTATTTAGCTTTGTTCTATTATTTATTTGGCGTACACTTGCAATATATATCTAGACTCAGCCTACAGTTATTCATCTGACACATCTTAGCATTGTTTTCCTGAATGTGCAGCAGTCCTTAAAATCACAGCACTGCTCAGATCTGCACTTTCTAGCAGGGCTTTAGGGCAGCTCAGTAGTTGGCCTGCACTAGTGACTCAACTCACCCTGAGAACTGTTAACAGTGGAGTCTCTCACAGATAAGATGTAAGACCTGAGGGAGCTTTTGGGCAAGCCACAGGCTAATAGAAAGCATGCCTGGGCCACAGTGATTTTTAAGGAATTTATTGCAGTCAGAATAAATACATTTATGTAATAGCAATAGTGGTGGAGAACATTAGGGAAAATGAATAACCAGTGTCCTTATTTATTTTATATATATATTTTAATGTTTAAAAACATTATTCTAATTGGAAAACAGTGGCTAAGAACCTTGTGTTACTATTAAACTCAGGAATGAAGTTTCATGCTTTTTAAAACATCCGGTTTAGTACTTTCACACTGTACATGTATGACTTGATCTAAAATGATCCCTTCCATTCTTAATTAGATCTTTGTTTTTCCTACTCACAAAAGAATTGTAACTGAACTTCATGAAAATATGTTTATAAACCAAACTATGACAAAACTGGCTGTACACAAACCCTGAAGCATAAGAATTGCAGTGTTGGTTTAGGCTCAGGCTGTCTTTAATCAAGGGTTCACCACAGTGGTAGAAAGGCAAATGTGAAGCCATTTCCTACGGAGGTCTGTATTAAGAATGTGGGAGTGAAGTGTTTGAGCCTTAAGAAGTGCTGCTGCATTTTGAACAAATACCCATTTAAAGAAGATGGCCATGATTTGTTTGTAAAATATCAAAGTGGGAAGTGTAATTGGGTTTGAGTGTAACATTATAAATACTGTTCTTTTGCATATATCTTTTAATTAGATTAGTACCCTTGGATTCACAATCGGAGATAAAGTAGATGGTCCATTCCAGCTGGAGATAGACTTTATTGGCCTGTTAAACGACAGAGCTCATACAGAAGAATTTGCCTATGAAACATATGATAAGAATACTCCAGTATAAGGTGGGCTGGTCTCCTTTGGGACAGTCTTCAGACATTTGGTTCATTTTTGTAAAATACTTATGGCATATAACAACTTGAAGATCCAATGTAAAGAGATAAATGCATGAAGTTTTAACACCGTGGGCCTCTTTGAGCTTCCAAATACAAAATCCTGGAGAGCCTGTACATACATGGACTGGTGCAGAGCCTGAGGGAGTTGTGATGTGTTCTTACAAAGTAGTAACTCTTCGCTGGGTAAGTTTTGGCTTCTCTCCTGCCCTTCACTAAAATAAAATTATTTCATGACCGTGTTGTAGTTACGTTTTTGTACACCGCTTTGATTTTCTACATTATAGGGTTTGTTGACCAAACACTTGCAGCTGTTAGTTTTAAACTGAAAAAAAGTATTATTAGAATTAATACCCTGAGGACTGGTGCTTTAGTGTGACTCAGCTGCTGAAATTTACAAAGAGCAGCACCAGAAGTGGAAAAGGCAGAAGTATTTCAACATTTAGCTTTGGTTCCTCTGGATAGCTAAAAAAAGAAAAATCTGCCACTGCCAAGATTGAAATAGGAGCTAGGCAGCAGGCTTGGCTTTTCGTTTAAAGTTCTTGAGGATAATCCTACAGCATTACAGAGCTAGGGTTGTTGGAGAGAAGTAATGCTCCAAGGGGGAGTTGGAGGGAGATTCCCAGCACAGTCTGCTCCCTGAGGAGACACAGCTTGGCTTCATTAGCACCATTACAGGGCAGAGTAGATCCTACTTCTGATGTGTGTAATTAGCCTAAGGCAGCTGTAGTGTAAGAAGTCACAGCCTCAGCTGGTGGCACAGAAGCTCAATACCTCCTTTTTTCATCGAAGTCTAGTTTTCAGTAATTCAAGAAATGCTTTACAAAACAAGTGCTGAATGGTTTAGTTTCAGCTGTCACAAATTTAGTTGAATCAAAGCACTGACCTTCTCCACGGTAACCTTGTGTAAGTATACTTTACAAATATTAAATTTACCTGTATTTTATATGAAAAAGACCACAGTAAGGCAAGCTGAAACAGTATCTTGTACTATCATTTTCCTTTTGCACAGAATTCAACAGTTTAAGTGCCAAAGAAGGGTGAGGGTTATTGTTTTTAAAGATACCAGGCCAAACATGCTTTTGTAAAATGGTAGGCAGGCTAGTTGGTAAGGAAAATATGGCACAGAAAAAGGCATGGAGTACTAAATACAAGTGTGAACAAAACTACTGCCATGCTAAGGAAGCAGTTAAATGTAGGACAGTAGATGATATAACCAGTGATAAATAGGATATATACAAAATATTTATTTCCTTCCCATTAAGTTCATAAAAAAAAAAGAATTGTTTTTTCTTGACATTTCAGCATATATTCGATAAGACACTAAATTCAGTGAAACATTTATTTGCTCAATAGCTGAGATTACAACTGGTAAATTACCTTTCCAGTTCTATCCATAACAAATCCAGACAGCTTTTCTATGTATTTTTTTTAAGTAAAAATAACAACTGCTTTTAAATCTAAAGTATTGAATATGCCTCAACAATACAACCTCTTTTAAGCATCACAGAGATGAAAAGCAAAAGAATTTTGTTAACATTGCTATTTATCATAGAAAGGAACAAAACAACCTTAATTGTTCAAAGCATTCAGCTGGTAATTTGTAAATTCTCAGTTGCAGCTTTTTTAAAAATAAGGTAGCTTATAGTTATGTTATACTTTAAGCTTTTAGTTTTCCAGAGAGCTTGTGTATTTTTTCTTCTCTTTCAAATTCTCTACTATGTCACAGAAGCATGCAATTAGAAATGCTGAATAATTCCTGTAACTGTTAGAGAATTTAGGGATTTATCTGAAGAACAGGTATCTCCAATTCCTGTAATTTACCAGTGGAACATTTTAATGCTTGCTATTCAAAGCCTGCATTCTAGTGGGCAACAATTGCATGCTGGTGCAGAAAGAAGTTTGTTCTAAAGTCACAAGGAGGCATCTTTTTTCCATTTAACATTTTCTTCTTTAATATGTTTTAGTGAAAATTAGTTAAACATTATGAAGCCACAAGAGAGGGTTTGAAGCTCTTAAAAGTTCAGAACTCTTATCTCATTGCAGAAGTTGATCGCAGAAATATTATGTTCTGATACATTACAAGATCTAATTAATTGCTCTCTGGATTACACCAGCTAATAGCAACCTGAACTATACACAGCACAAATATTTACATGACAGGAACAGTATTTACAGTGATTTCTTAAACACTTTGTATTCATCCTAACACAGATACTCCCCTACGGTTTCCGAGAACCTGAGCCTTTTTCTTCTTTCTCTCTTGCTCATGTTTCTCACGCCTTTCTTCCCTAAAGGGGGAAAAGAAGAGACAGACCATATCAGGTTATATTAAAGGTAGATACACAAGCAGCCAGAGGAATCTGAAGCTGACCAGGTCTTAACATCTCTTTAATCGGTGTGCTGCATTTGCCATAGGCAGAGAGAACAATACAATTTTGGACTGAACCCAGACATTCAGGCAAAAGTACTTCTGCTTAAACATACAGGTCTAACATTCAAGGTAGCAACATGTCAATATTCACAGCTTCTTCCAAGGTGAAGGTAAATCTCCAAGCTCTAGAACTGATACCTTTGATGGAAAAAAAGTCTAACAAATCCAGAGCGGCTGTCCTTGTTGGCCTTCCTGATACTGAACAGTAATTGGAAACAAAAATATCTTTAATACAAAAGTATTCTTCCCTGCAGTGCATATTTAAGAATGAGGCATCATTATTTCAAGTAACACTGTTCATAAAAAGGTTAGTGTATGTACTAACCTTGTCTGGAGATGGGGCTGTTTGTAGTCTTTCTTACGCGAGGAGATACTGCTGCCACCAGACTTATTGAGGACAGTGTTTTCTTTAAATTCTCCCCACGGTTTTAGTCGCCCTACAATGTGGGGGCAAGAAGAGACTAGTTTACTAACTGTGTGCTTAAGTTCTTACAATGAATTTTATCCTAGCTAGCCTGTTTTTTGCTGGTTGACTTTCAGATGAAATGCCTTTTCAAGCTGTATTATCACTTTCACCAGCCCATTCCCTACAAGCAGTCCTTCTAAAAGCAGTAACAGGTGACTGAATTTAGAACTCACCACACAAGGTTCAGCTTCTCAAACAATAATGCAGTTCCAAAGAAAGCCTCATTATGTAAGGAATGTTTACTATTTCCTCTATATTACACCATTCAGTGGAATACAAGGATGTATTCTTGTATTTATGGGCTTTCAGTCATAAAGTCTTAATCTTCAGTAGGGAGGCTCTTGAAGCATATAGTATGTAGAAATTTAACATCAGTCCACAGACTGTTGGGAATCCAGAGAAAAAGGAAAAAGGAAAAAGAAGACTCTAAACTTTGCTATCACAATTTGTATCAATGCTTCCCTGGACAAGCAGCTGAGTATAAGGGGTGTGACCAAACACAAGCTGCACAGATCACAGTACCTTTATGTGGCTGATACCGAAGTGGCCTCGACAGACTTGCTTTGAGATCAAACGTCTTCTTTGTGCTTGTGGGTTCTGTGGATTGAGCCCCAAACTTGAAGGGGGTGATAACTACAAAAGGCATCATGGTATCATAATTATAGTGGCAGGAGCAACACTGTACCCACAAAGTGCATGTGAAGACCACTTTCCAATTATGAAGACCAGAGAGCAACTAAATGCTACTGTCTGCTACCTCTAATGATAGAATTGCTCAAATACAGCTTCCTTGAAATAAGGAGTTTCCAGGTCTGGAGAGGGCAAGAATTGCAGAGTACTAGCCCCTTTGCTATGATTATACTATCAAGCGCATATACAGCTTCATGTGTTTTTCTTATCCTTTTGAGCAAATTGTGTTTTCTAGTCTCTATGCTTATGTGGAACCAAGCGGCTTTTCACATTAAATTAAGAAGCATTCTTTTGGAACTAGCCGTTTTACTCAAACCACTGGAAAACAACTGAAACAAACAAGCTACCACAGTTTCTAAAGAATCAGTCAAAAAAAATCAGAATTAAATTAAGACCTGGGTCTACATGACATTCTGTTATTAAATGTTTATGTAATATGTCACTAAGACAGAAGTCTTGATCGGAAAGAGCAAATATTCACAATCAACTTTACCCTTTGGTGCAGACAGATCATTATTTCTTGCATTTCCCTTGCTGGTTTTTTGAATTATGAGTTTGGAGGTCTTTTGAGTGTCCGGTGTGCAGATTGCCTGTATGTGTGGAGACATTCTAGATGGAGTCTTGGTAAGAGAGCGTTTGTGCTCATTATCTTTCGTGGCTTCTGAGAACCTGAAAATAATTAGAAATATGAAGACAAATTTAATCACCTACAAAGAATGTAAGCAAGTGTGCCAGAATACAGAAGGTTTTGCATTCTGCTTTTCTTAAAGGTAGAAAGTTTTGCCATATATAAGATGCTCACAGCTCATGCATCAACTGCACTAAAATGCCTTGCTGGTATAAAAGTTTTCAAGTTACAAGCCATCATCAATAGCAGTAAGGGATATTATGAATTACAAAGAACTCACTTTCTTGTAATTTTGGAGAACAAATGTATTTGTATGCAATAAGATTTCTTCACCAACAGATATGATTTACTTTAGATTTGGATTCTCATTACATATTATTGTTAGTTTTAAAATTCAAATTAAGAAAAGCCTGAAAGAATATTAACTAACAGAACACTAGAACTCAAGGATCTACAAGATGAAGAAGCTTGAAATTTTAAGTCAAAACAAAATCTACCTGCATACCAATATACATACAGCACATGCATATACACATTTTTGATGTGTAGATATATATGTAAATACATGAAAGAAAATTCAAAATCTTGCATGAAGCAACACCCTTATCAAAAAGGGTCTGAGAAAAAGCTAAAAGCCTGTAAGATTTGGAAAGACAGTGAGCAAATGTTGAAGAAGGCTGTTTTGTGGGCTAGCAAGTTTATGATGAAGTACAGCTTGCAACATCCACCTCAGTGCATCTTTGGACCAGTGGAATAGAAGCAAATTCTGAAAGTGTTTTGGTTTACATATTGCTAAGAATCAATGAGGGCCGTAGTGGAGACAAAGATCATCCAACAGGACTGTAGAGGCAGGATAGGTATTGTTTGCATTTGTTGTTAATTACTGAAGTCAAAAAGAGGATTTTTAAAGTAGTTTATAAACTTGATTTTGACCTTTGAACAGCAAAATCCTGCATTCCAAAGTCACATAATTATATATTATCATATCAATATTAGAAGTTGCATTATTTGACTTCACAATAACAACTCCCCACACACTTTATTCAGGGACAAAAAGCCCCAGCAGCTATAACCTTGGCACGCAAAAGTTGAAAAGTGAAGGTCATCAGAGAAATGAACAGTAACACAACCAAGACTTGAGAACAACCACATATTGTTAGCAAGGGAAAATGTCTAATAGGAATCTCAGTCACCATGGAAAGTTTAGTAAACTAATTCAAATCAGAATTAGCATAATAGTAAGAAACCAACTAAGGACTAGTACAGACAAGGACTCAAAAGAAAACCAAGTGAGAGGACATTTGTCAGTGGAATACTACAAGGACTGTCCTTTGATTACTTCTTTTAAAAGGTTTCTTGATGAAGACACTTCAGTAAATTTTATTAGCCTAATTTTTGTGATAACAGAAGTTCATGAAACAAACATTAACAGAGAATTAGATTACTGTGGAGAATTAATGACATACACATGATGCTTTAAAAGGAAATGAGATAATAGCACAGAGTATGAGTTCATTCAGTTAGCAATTCCTCATGACTTTCTAGTGTCAACTTGGTTCCCATCTGCTAGAAACTATCTGCTTATAGTAGTCAATCATAAAACAACCCCTGCTGTGACACTGAGGAGAAAGGGAAATAGAGGACAAAAGGAAGAGAGAGGAGCCAAAAACCCCAAATGATGAGTCCATTGCAAGACTCACCTGGTATACTGAACACAGTTCTGGTTAAGAAATCTCAAAGATAAATTAATTCAGATATAATAGAGACTATTAGGTTGCCTGACAAAACAAAAACCTAACACAGTAAGAGAAGAAAAATAATTTGCTTGCCTGGTTTAGCAAAATGAAAGTTGAGATAAGAGATTCCTCTATCAACAGACAAAAATGAAGAATGTAGATAGTAACAGCACAGAAAGGCTTAAACCAGCCATAATGTTAGGCAGAAAGTTAGTAATCAGAATTAGTCTTGCACAGTTCATATTTGGAATAGAAATAATGTAATAAGATCACAGTCAGTGTTGATTATTTCATGTGTATCATATCAAACAGCTTGCTGTTAGTTTTGTTTTGTTGTTTTTACCTGACATTCATTTTGGATGTTGAGAGGACAGAAGGATTGAATGAAGATTTCTGGGATAAAATACTCCGATTAGCAGCATTCAGGGAATTGCGTGGTGAGCGCCGGAGGTTAACAGGAGTGCAGGTGGTAGAGAATCTGCCTCTTTCTGGATTTGGGCTGAATAAAAATGTTTTGCCACTGCTTCGTTTCTAGGGAAAGGAAAATGAGTTACCAGACTCTGCTAAAAATTTATCTGAAAAATCAGCCAAGAGGAAAATACACAGTGAAGCAGATCTCCTCAGTTTTTTCTCTTCTATTTCTTTAAAAGCATATTTTAAACATAAGTACTTTTGTTGTTTCTAAACTGAGACTGATCTGAAAACACATACCTTAGAACTGTTTTATGGAATGCCTTTTTCTGATGCTCTTAAGGGATTTGATTTTTTGGTCAGCACTTGCCAATAGTAACCTGTCTTGAATATATTGATACATGCATGCCATAAAGAAAAGAAATTAGTTGTTCAGGAGTTTCAGTGTTACTGTTTTGATATGGACCTGGCCATGCTCAGGTAATGGTTGGACTCAGTAATCTTAAAGGTCACTTCCCACTTGCACAGTTCTGTGTCCATTGACATATTCATTCATATATTCATTGATACATTACTGTCACTTCTAGGGTCTGCCAAAGTTTGCAAGAAGCTGCATTAGCAGCTTTGACCCATGCGAGGGTTAAATATAAGAACTGAGTTTCAGGGACACTAAGAACAATATATATTGCATATATTTTAAAGGAGAGTCATATGCAGCCATTGGACAATAGTTCTTTAAGGCACAAATGAGAAAATTAAAATTTAATTCCTGCTCTTTGATAGATAGCCTTTCCCCTTGGTTAAGTTCTGCAGCAATTCAAATAGTTGGAAATAAAAGCTCCAGGAGGTCTTTAATGAAAGTAGTTGTAACAATTATTTTAACTCAAAGCAGACAATTTTTATTTGGTTCCTATAGCTACACAATTAATATATAAAAACATATATAACATATGTACAAGTAATTACACAGAACTAGTTATATAGGACTAAATTAAATTTCATTCATCATAACGTTCCACTGCATGTTCACATGACCAGCTACTTACTGCTCAAGAGACTACAGGAATTTTATAGAGAGGCCCTCGAAATAAATGAATATGGGAACAACAGATACCTTCCTCTGTTATTGCTTACCTTGACTGTGCTGAGAGAACTGCTGCAGTTTCCATTCTTTTTTTTTTTCCTCTCAATGTGGTCAGCAATAGATTCCATGTTCTTGAAGAGAGCCTCATGCAGCTTTTTAAAGTCTAAGAAAGAAGATTCACAGATCTGATATGCTCTAAGGAAGTTTAATACTTAATAGGAGAATTTTGCAACACCTATTGTTATGGCCTCAAAGAAAAAATATCCTTCTAATTAAAGACTGCATACATAGCTGACCAAACAGTATGAAAAAGAATTCATTTCACCAGCTACATGACCAGTTAACTGGTGCATGCTCTGGAGAATTACAGAGTTGTAGAACAGTTTGGGCTGGAAGGGACCTTTAAAGATCATCTAATCTAACCCCCAAACTCTCCAGTTAAAGAAAACAGTAAGTACTTCTAATGTTACATTAACGAGTGCATTTTAAGAAGTGATGAAAATGAGCTAATATATAACACAGCACAACAGTAATATTTATAAAGTGAAAACTAAACAAGAGTACTAGCATGTCTTCCTCCTCTTTGAAAATCATTAACGCAAGTATTCTATCCAAAAGACATCAAAATGGTCAATAAACCAGTCATGTACTAGTACAGATTTAAAACTTGGAATATGTACCTTAAAATGTAACCTTTGGGAAATTTCTTTGTTTGGTTTTTAAAGAGAGGATATTCTCTTCTTTGAGCAGAAATAGAAATTTGAGTTGTAAAAACCTAAGTCAAACCTCCCTTTATACACAATAAACATATCTATTTTTAAAGATAGTAGGTTATCTTACTTGGTGTAGTAGCTTTCATCCCTGTTTTCACAGACCTAGATGCACAGCCTACAGGTAAAGGGATCTTGCCTTGTGCATGATGAGCATCACCTGGTACAGTATGATGAGACAAAATCCTTAGAACTCCCAGAAAACATTTTAAGTAATCACAATGATTTTAAAAGTATTTGTTCCAAAATGCACCTTATCACCTTAAAGAGGGTTTGGGTTTTGAGAAACAAAAACAACAGCTGGAATAGAACATCCTAAGTCTCTCCAAAGCCTTTTAATTGGTTTGTCAGTAATAGCATGTCTTGACAAACTACAAGCCCAGCATGAATCTTACAGTCATATTAGGTTAGTATCTAATGATTGTACAGTATTTTACAGGGAAAGCTAAACAGAACTGTGCTTGTGGTAAGCAAAACCAAGTTTAAATTCACAGGCCTCGATTTGTGTTTTTTAGATGTTGATAATGAAGAAATACCTTTTGCCCAGCTTTTCTGCGACTGCCTTATATATGTACAGAGAGTCTGAGTTCTTTTTTGTTATCTCTGCTCTCAGGTATAGCATTAAGCTCATGTTCACATTTTATTGATTAATTTTCTTAGGGAAAAAAAAATTAAAGACTTCACATTAAGTTCAGCATTTGCACGTCAAAATCAAACATTTGCTTTTCTATTCATTCATATCCCTTTAAAAGTAAACATGGATGACCTCAATATATTGAGAGAAATCCTCATTGGAAGCAGGTAATGGGGTGTTGTTGAAAATAATTGTTGAAAAATTAACTTGTCAACATTAAAGGTAGACATAATATTTTCCTGTAACACAACTCTTGCTGTCTGATATTACTGAAAAAAACCAACCAAACAACAGGGGCCCAACAAGAACAAAAAAACTCCCAAACACAAAAACACAACCTACAAAGCAATACAAACACTTGTAACTACAGTTATAGAAGAGTACTGTACCAGCTGTCAGGATAAATGCTGCCTCAACTCAAGCATCCTCGACATACTCTTGCTTCTGTTTTCAAAAATAACCTTCATTGAAAATCCTAGATTACTAGTTTCAAAATCATAGGTGGTCTCCTCTAAGATTGTCCTTTGTAAATTCTATTGAGCAGCAAGAATATCCATACTGCAGCTTACACACTACATTCATGTAGCCTAACCAGAGTAAATAAAGGTATATATCTTACTTGACAGAACCACAATACCAAGAAATTATCAGACTGATTAGAAAAACTCATTTCTTCCTATCAGCTGCATACACAAAGAAGTGGGGGATAAATTAATTCATATTTTCAGTGGTATCATGTTTGAAGGACTAAAAAAACCACCAGATGGAAAAGCGATCCACTGGAATATGTTCAGATACCATTAGGTAGTTCAAACAAATTATAAAGGATTCTGT
The DNA here is from genome assembly GCA_035583155.1 of Acropternis orthonyx. Lineage (NCBI taxonomy): Eukaryota > Metazoa > Chordata > Aves > Passeriformes > Rhinocryptidae > Acropternis > Acropternis orthonyx. The sequence continues at coordinate 25,957,291 of JAWWEU010000158.1, read as the reverse complement.
CTGCATGTCCTTTTATAATAATTTTACTTCTAGAAATAAAAAGATAAATCTGTTCATCTGCAGGAAAAGATAAATGAAGCCTTATGAAGCAAGCGCTCCCTTTCTTGCCACCTGTTAAAGTAGCTGAGTAATACCTCAGGGGCTGTTACTTTTGGAAGTGCAAGACTCAAATATACTCTGACTTTTGAGAATTCCTTCACTAAAACATCAGGTCCAGACTTCTGAAGTCGAAGCCACCCAGCAGAATTGCTACACTGCAGAATAAGCGGATACGTGTTACCATGTGTTAGACAAACAAGTACACAGACTCAACCCAGACAGATTTCCATCTGGTATCCCCAAATCTGATCACCAGACATGCCACAAAAATCTTTGCAAATTAAATAAAATGTATTTTTTTGTTATTTTAAGTAGTACAACTTATTAAGCTTACTCTTTTCAATTTTCTACTTACACTGATCGTCCCTGCTTTTAGCAGTAGTCTTCTCTGCTTGTTTCATCTGACCAGTACCCATCCCTGCATTCTCAATAGCTTTCTTTTCAGCTACTTGTTTCTTGTTTTGGAATACCTTCTGCCCCTTTTCATGCTCACCCTGAGGCACCTCATTTTCTTTCATTTCAGAATGCACCTGCAATGTAAGCATACTGCATTTAAACAGTTTGTTCCAACTCTTTGTTCCTTTCTGTTCCAAAGAAAGGCTGTTGTTCTAAGAACAGTGAATCAGTGGAACAGGTTGTCCAGAATGTTGCATAGCCTTGATCCTCAGGGGTTTTCAATATTACGTTAGGTAAAGCCTTAAGCACTGTGGTCTAACCTTACAGTTGAGTCTGCTTCAGTTGGGAGACTGAACAAGAGATTTTTTTGAAGTTCAACCTGAATTAACCTGTGAAATACTTACCCTGTTACTTCATAAACAGATACATTAGAAAGCTTTCACCTGCACAGCTGTAACATTTTAGTATAAAATTGCCTTTTTTGACAAAAGTTAATTATTTGCAAGCAAAAATAAATTTACTGGGGATGTTACTTTTCACTGTTGTAAGCTTTGGTTACTGTACAATTCTCTAACAGACTAACACTCCTCATCTCGTCATTTACTGAGCTAGAGGAGGGAAAAGTCTTTCAGGCAGTCCTTAGTTTGCCCATTCTTTGTAACTCGAGAGAAAGAGAACTCTATGTCCATCTCACCTTGAAACTTCCTATCCCTCAGTTATACAACCCTCATAATAAAATAAATTGTGAAGTTTAGGCAATCATGCAACTTCTGATTTACTTTTTTTTTTGGCATTAATAAAGTGAGGACAGCTTTGTTTTAGGTAAATTCTGAAACTAGCTTAATAATCAGAATACTATGACAAACTAGGTGAAAGCACTCTTACACTTAGATAAAGTATTTGGAATTGTGTATTTGTTTGAGGAATTTATTTCCTTGAAGCAATTACTAGCACAGTGTCTGTTTATTATGGAATAGCACATAGTTAAGATAGACAAAAGTCAGTGCTAGAAAGTACAGAAGACCAATACCAGAATGTTGCATATGAAATTCTTATGTGTATCTACACACTCATATATATAAATTTATACCATCTAAAATGGTGTTAGAAAAGAAATAAAGTGTGTTTAAGTTAGGCTGAGAGGAAGGGGGGACACAAAACCAAGCAATGTAAATCACCTCTTTCTCATCAGAAAGCACACGGCTTTCTTCACTGGTATTAGTTTCCTCATGAAAGTTCCTCTTTTTTCTGGTTATTTTCTTCTCTTTGCCACGTCTTTTTGTAATAAAACACACTGAATCAGACATAATTTCCTCCTGATTGCTCAGTTCATCCAATTTGATGGAAGCAGATGTACTCTTTTCAGGATCCTGTAGCAGAAAAATACTATAATGTAGAAGGTATATGACACAAACATAGATTAGATACTCCAGGGACAGTTTCAATTTTATTATTGGAAAAAGCATTTCACAGAAGAAAAACAGTAGCATGCCATCTAGCAACATAGTAATCACAAAACTGGCAATATGTAGATTTCCCTAAACATCAAAGCTCATTGTTTGAGGACTTTAACAATAATTCTTGTCATTGTTTTATTATATTGCATTTTAGTAGGATTATAAAAGCCTAATATTTCATATTTGAAATCTAACTTGCACAATGCCACAACCCTCCCAGATTTGTATGTTTGTGGAATACTCTTCACCACAATAAATTTTAAAAAGCTCACAAGGATTACACCAGTCCCTCAAACCTTTAAAGATTTTTTTGAAGGAAGCTCTTAAAGGGAGACATACTTTAGAAAAAGCAGATACCAAATTAGTTTTTATTAAAAACAAAAAAAATCACCACACCCAACAAAATAATTCAGCTTACAGAAAACTTTTTTTAAAAAAAAAGTTAAGAAAATAGCCTAAGAAATGAATAAAAGAAATAGCACAACTGTATCATTTTCATAATAGTGTTAGTGTAAGTAAATTGTAGTAGAAGCAAAATGCTTTTCAATTAGTATCTAGACGCCTTTAACTAGGCACGCAAAATGAATATTTTTGTGTCTGGAGCTAAATAGTCAGGAATTAAGGTTTGTTCAATGGAAATTAGGTGTTAGTGTTCACAGAGAGTAATTTTGTACTGATGCTGAAAAATACGTTGTTAATTTTTGCAGCTGAAAGAAAATCAACTTTGGGTCATGTAGGAGGGCCACTTCAAAACATTAGCATATCTATTTCTATCAGTACATGAGTACATTAGACTGAGGGCACTACGAAGCTATTACAGTTCACATCATGGTCAAAATCACCCTCCAGCACACACCCTATCGTACTGATTACAAATTTAAGGTTATATCTCTTATAAACAATTCATTACCATATTTTCCTGTTCTGTTTCTTGAAAGTGTTGCTTCAATGATTCCAGCAGTTTGTCTGCCTAGAGAGAAATCAAAGCAACATGTGAACAAAGTAGTCCATTAAGTCATCGAACAAAAAAACTGCGTAAACATAACCAGTGTCCTATAAATTGATCCAACAAACAAGCAGAACGTTTCCTGAATCCAATGGAATAAGACACCTATGGTTTCATTCAAGGCAGTCAAACCAGAAAAAGTGCTTAAGGCCGCACATAAATACAGAGCATATTCTTCACAGAGACACAAAGACAAGTTTCCTTGACTTTCATTCTGTTTGGTATCCAAACAGGTTAACTGCTCAAGAATGAATGAAACAGGCTGTTTTAAGAAACAATGCACAGCTGAACACAAATTAAAATCGTATCCAATTTCTTCAATAAATTCTGTTTTGTCCATACTACATGCAAAGCATTCTTTTCGTCCCTTGCATGCATTGAGGGGTAATAGCAATAAAATAACAACAAAAACACGCCACTGATATTCTTCAGGCTATGAAACTCTTAAACAGTTAACTGGAAAGGTCAGCATAAAATCAAACCCGAACGAGAAGTTTAAGAGCAGAATACCCCAAAACTAAGACTCCAGAAAAAATTCTTAGTCCTATCAGGACAAGGAGTTCCCTTGTCCACCCAAGCTGTGGATTTTCTTTCTTTGAAGGCTTTATGACTGCTCCCGGCGACGGCAGCGCCCACCAGGCGAGGCCCGGCCGTGTCACACTCACACACAGACCCCTCCAGGCGGGACACCGCGGCTGGCAATCGCGCACACCCGCTCCGCCTTGCTTAAGGCAGGCTTTTGTCACTGCTCCTCCGGGCGGTAAATAAACCAAGGATCTACCCACACCGCTTCTGCACCGGGGGGCATGGCGGGGGGACACCGGCGCGGGAGGGCAGGCGGGACAGCCAGCCCCGCCCGGTACTGCGGTAGGCCGGAGCCCCACATCACCCCCTCCCCGAGCCGCCCCACACCGCGCGGAGCCAGCCCCGCTGCCAGCGCCGCCCCGGCCCCACACCGAGAGCTCCGCCCGCGGGGACGGGCGGCCGCGCTCCCTGCGGGGCACCCGCGGCCCTCGGCTCAGGGCCGGGCAGAGGGGGGAACCCGTAACGCGGAGCATCCCTGGCCCGGACCCGCTGCCTGCCTGCCCGCCAGCCCCGCCTTACCCGCAGGTTGGCCCTCAGGCCGGCGGCCTTGGCAAGGCGCTGCAGGTCGGCGTATTTGAGCGCGCCCAGGTCCCGGAGCGAAGGGAGCGCCATGGCGGCGGCACCCACAGACAGACCAGCTGCCCGCCCGCGCGCCCAACGGACCCCGCGCGCGCCGCCCGCGCCGTTCGAACGGGCCCGCCGCGCCCGCCCATTGGCCGAGCCGGGGGGCGGGGCCGGGGCCGGGGGCGGAGCGCGGTTCCAGTCGCGACGGGACGTGCCCGCCGACAGGCGATTGCGTGAGCGACGGCGATGGACTCTCCCGCCGCCCCGTGGCAGCGGCCGGCCCGCCGAGCGCCCGCCAATGGCGAGGCTCGGGGGCGGGCGCGGCGCTCGAGCGCGCGGCGGGAGGAGATGGCGGTGCGGCAGCAGCAGCTGTGGGAGGTGCTGCGGGACCGGCAGCCCCCCGGCACCATCGTGGTGGAGCGGCCGTCCTGCGCCGCCGCCGCCCGGACCTCGCACTCGGCCCCGCCGCCCTTGCGGCCCTCGCCACCGCCTTCCCCGCCGGCGGTCGCGGAGCCGGCGCCTCCGCCGCCGCTGCCACGGCGGCAGGGTGTGCTGCCGCAGCTGTGCGCCGTGTTCCACTGCCGCGGCTGCTGGGCCGTGCTGGCGGACTCGCTGCAGCTCTGCTCGCCGGGGACGGCGCGGCTCGGCTTCCTCCTCGTCTGCTGCAGTCAGTGTCCCGGCGGGGCGGGGGGCGCTGCTGCCCCGGGCGGGTCCCGGACCGGCGGCGGCGGGGCCGGGCGCTCTCGGCGGCAGCGCCGCTCTATCTCTCTGTGTCTGTCTCTCTCCTCAGAAGTCACCAGCGACGTGGTGTGGGAGGATTCGCTCCTGATCGGCCTCGAGGGACCGCTCCTGGGGTGGTGCGTATCTCCCCGAGCCCTTGCTGAGGGGCTTGGCAAACTCCCAAGTGCTTTCTGTATCTCTTCTTCACCGCTGCGGAAGGGGAAAACTTTTGTAGGCATGTAGCTTTCCCTTCTGTCAAAACCAGAAAGTTTAGCTGCTCTAACCTTTGCAGGTGGAGAGGAACTTTTGGGAAATGCAGTAAACGATGGCCTAGCCTTTAGGTTTCTTTCTTTGCTTCCCAAAATTGAGGCATCTCTGGGTTTTGTTTAGTTTGGTGGTGCTTCGGAGTTTTTGTGTTTTGGTGTTTTTTTGGGGTTTTTTTGGCTTTTGTTGTTGTTGTTGTTGTTGTTTGTGTTGTTGGGAAAGTTTTTCAGTTTGTTTGGGGTTTTGGGGGGATTTTGCTTGTTTTTTTCTCAATACTGAAAATGAGTAACTTCTGCTGCTCTATTCATGAGCCTACAGTTAACAAGGTTTGGTAACTCAGGGACTGGTCTGATGGGAGGGATGTAAAATGTCATCTGAGGACTTAAAGAACCAGTAGCTCATTTAAAAGATGTTTATAAAGGCTGTTTTACAAACTATAAGGACTGGGAACCTTTTAAATATAGTAATTGCTCTTTTCTTGTCTATTTTTCGCACCCCCTCTCTCTGTATGAGGCAATAATCTGTTTTATCAGGAGGAAATTTCACATCTGTGTGACCTGACACACGTTGTTTTATTGGTTAAATCATGTTTGAATACTATAGCCTAAGCTACTCTGTGATAACAAGATGTGTATTTTCTTCCTCAATTGCAGCTTCACTTATTAGATTACTTCTTGCACAACATGCCCAACTTCTTGTGTTCCCATTCTTTCTGTATGAATTACTTCTTTAAGGAGAAAGCATTATTATGTCTTGGTTTTTGTCTTAGTAGAACTGAAAACTTGATGTCATCTGACAAGCATGTAGCATCTGTGGTTTCAAAAGCTTCCGTTTAAGAATATTTTTCCCCTTCTCCTTCTAGTGCTTACAATGCATTATCCTGTCGGTCATGTGGCTTGGCTGTGGGCTTAATACTTGTTTCTGCCCCCCGTGACCTGGCATCAATCCGAGGCTTGTTCTGTTTCTTCAAGGACAAAATCATCTGGTGAGTACACTGTACTCGTACAGTCAGTGAGTTCACAGGTATTTCTAAGTTACTGTACTACTGGTCTACAGCTAACAAAGCTGGCTTTACTTTTGTCTGAGCACATTGGTGTGGGATTTTAATATCCTTGATGTCTAAATTGTTAGTGTGGAGTGAATCCATTTGATTTGCCTTGCACTACCTGAGCATCTTCATGTAATGTAAGGGTTTAAATTTGATTGAGTGCTATACTGAGTCTCCTTCAGTTCCAGAATTGCTTAGCTAATGTATCAAAGTGGTTCTACGATAGGTTGAGGACTTGACTATAGAAACTGTTAATTACTTACAGCTGGTGATGAGAAGATCTTAAAATCTCAAAGTAAAACCATTTTTATGTTTTTCATATTTTCATAATTATTACTTTTGGCAACAACTTTGTATCTGCTTTAAAATCATCTTTAAATAATCTGTCTAAACAATGAATGCAACTATGGGGGTTTTAACCATTTTTCTCGTGGTTTTTTTCCCTATCCCTTTTTGTTTTCCAGTTACCTCTTAGAAAACCAAATGGTTATAGAAGCATCTAAGGTAGATTTTCCTGATGTGACCTTAAGGGAACAAGTGAAGGAAGTAAGGTTTCTACATCAATGGAAATATTTTTAAACTGCTGACAATTTGGAATATTAGTTCCAAAATATGGATACAATTACTGGTTTTTTAAGTGCATAAGATTGAGAAAATGTTGACTTATATTACAGTGACTGACTTATTGTGTGAGATGTGAAACATATTCTAAGATCCCTTATCTGCAAAACAGATCCAGTTCTAGCTAAATTTCTAGCTAAAAAGAAAAAAACCCAAGAATCATTTATACAGACTTCACCTAAGGATTACTACTTGTGTTGTCCTTGTTGAAGAATTTAAAAAATAGTAATTTGTTAATTTGAAAGGGATTCTTGCACAGTTAAATTTATGTCTGTGTAAGCTCAAAACAGCATGGCAGTATTTGTAGCTTCAGAGACAACACTAGGACCTACCTCCTTTTTTGGTGTTTAAATTGGGTGTTCTTGTCTGTAACCTGGTTAGTTGTTATCTTAGTAAATTGTCTGCCCTATAGCACAAATAAAGTTATGGTGTGTTGGAGACTGCCAGCGTACCCAGTTTATGTGCTTACTTGTTCCTTACTTTTTTTTCAGTTTGAGTTTAGTTTTCTAGTGTAGTTTCTCTTCTAATGGGCCTGTGACATTTCTTTGATCCTCATTAAAGCCATCTTCCAGTGTCCATAAGATCAGCATTTTTATAGATTAAGTGAGACTAAAATGCAAAAACCTTACGCAGGTAAAACTTCTAAAGTTGAGGTGCAATTTTCTGAAGTAAAAAAATATTAGTACTTTATTGCAAACACAAATTATGTGACTGTAGAGAGTTTGCTTGTTGACTAGAACAAGAGTCTTGGCCTTTGCTTTTTGAGAAGTAATGTGTCCACATGTATTCCTAAGCTAATGATGAAACAGTTTGTCCAGATATTGTCAAAGGTCTCTGGCTGTGTGAAAACTTACAATGAGTTAACTAGGAAAGATCAGATTCATTGTAGTAAAACTCCAGCAACTCCATTTCCTTGAATAGTGTATTTCCATACATCTGTGGAAGGGCTGATGCTGGCACAGAGTCAACCATCTCCAGTTTGTAGTGCAGACCTAAGGTTTGGGTGCTGGTTTTGTCCGTACTAGCCATGCAGTATACTGATTCAAGCCCACTATGTATTTTTCCATCTTGAAAGTGAGGTGCTCTTCAGGCCACTGAAAGTGCAATGCAGATCGTTCAAAGATCCAATGTTAGGACATTTTTCACTAATTTTAATACTCTTATTTCTCTTTTTTTCTAGCTGAAAGAAAAGCTTCTGGAGTTCAACTATCGCATAGAACTGCTGACAAAGAAGCTGGAGGAACTGGAATAAAGTGTGTAACATAATGGCAAAGCTCTGCATCAGAAACAGATGGCCTACTGCCAGGACATGCAAGAGCTGGGATCAACTGAGCGCTATTTTCAAGAACTGCTGGAGTTGTTTTTGCATCTCTGCTGAGTTTGTTTGTTAAGGTGAAATAATGCACCAGAACAGGTTTGAGTGCTGATCTGTCACTTTTATGTGTATGGAAAGAACTGATGATTAAGTGCATCCCTTCAGGGGAACACCTGAAAACCTGACATACTGAAGTTATGCTTGGAAGACTGAATAGCTCACCCATGCAGCACATCACTGAGGCAATATAACTGTGACTTTGGTTTCCTTTCTAATGACTTCAGGGGAAAAAACAGCCTTTGAAATACTGAAGTCAGGTTTCTGGACCTGTACAAATCACACTAACAAGGTAATATTCACGAGGAGCTCACAAATTGAACATTGTTAGAGATCTAAAGTTTTTGTCCTACCTTTTAATACTGTATCTATATGAATGGCAACCTGGGTTTTAATAGCAGCTAGTTGTTAGTTAAGTGGCTCATTAGCTACATCTTATGCGAGGCACTGCTAAATGAACTGCTGAATAGTTCTTTTAGATTTACTTGTGTGTGGTCTGCAAAAGGAGCAGGCTAGCATGTCACAGATGCTGCACACTGTTCTTATTTCATGAATCTGGATGGCACAATGCAGGCTGGAGCACAAGGTTTTGGATTTCAATTAAAGGGCAACCCATGCGCCTGTCAAGTCCTCTGGAAATGCAGCCCCAGGACTGCACAGGACTGAGTCAAATTCTGTCAGTTTAGGCTGTGAGCAACTGCCTTTAACACATCTGAGCATTTCTTTCTGAGGCTGAAACTGTGAAACCAAGAACTGTCTTTTCTTCTCCTTCACTTCTGCTCAATCATGGAAACTGTTCAGCTTGGAGTTGTGATGATCTGCCTGCTGCCTTCAAGCTATTTCATAAAAAGTACCTAATTGGCATTTCTCTCTATTTTGAATGGGTTCTGCTTATTTTGAAACACTGGAAAATAATTTGATGGAAAAGAAAGAGCACTACTTAGCCTTTGTTACTGGGACAGAATATCTTTATCCCTAATTCTTCTTTGTTGGAAGATTAAGCATTCTTTTCCTCTCCCTTTTGCTGCCTAAAGGGCTGATGTCTTTCCCCTAAAGGGCTGATAAATTTTATGGAAAGTTTAGTAGTTGTCCATAGTAGTCTAGAGAGGATTCTATTTACTTGTTCAGCTTAATTCCAATGATGCTATTTGCCATTTCCTTACTTCTACTTTCACATACGACTGGCAGGTTGCATGCCCCGTTGCTGCTGCTGCCAGTTCTCCCTGTATTTTGCCGTATTTTACTTGTTAAATAACTCTCATAATGGGCTTGGAGCACAGGGGACAAAACAAGGCACCTCAGAGGCTTTAGGTGGGCAACTGGTACTTATGCTAATGTTCCCACTAATGTTCTAGTGCTGCTTTTTGTTTGTTCCATGTTGTCTTAGTTCACTCTGATAAAGAAAACCATAGAGTATCAACAGGGAAAGGAGGGGCTCTCTGCTAAATTCTAATACTATCTGCTACCTAAATTGTTTTCATTGTTGGTGTTTTATAAATTTGACAGGCATAAGGGCGAAAGTACAGTGATTTTCAGTGACAGCTAAATCGAGTATATCAAAAGTAACTACCTGGAGTAAATGTTACATTCATGTAAGATGTTTCATTCCGTGTAATGATAAATACTATCTTCTCTAAAATAAGCTCTACCCTGAACACTTACTGTTATATGCCTGTAAGTCTGGATTCGCTGTATTTTTTTATTCCATTATTAAGAACAAAGAAGTTTAAGTTATGTTGTGCAGTGATTTCTGCATTATGTTTATGGGCCTGTCTTTAACTGGTCTTGTGACTAAGCTCATTTCCACCTCAGATAAATGTCTTCCATTGTATAACTTCACCTTTGTGGTACTTCCTAAGTGACAGCACTTTTGTTGTTTCTTAGTCTAAGAAACATGATTGATAATGGGACTACTTGCTTTTGCCCTTTTATTTGTTTCTGCATTGAGACTCTTACTTGCTGTATACTTTATGTCTATACTGTGTACAACAGTGCTAAATTGTTTTGCATTATTTAGCTGTGTCAATCCCTAAAAGAAAGCTGTCAGTTACATTTTTATATTGTATTTACAGTTGTGAAACTTTGTAAATAGTAAAAGCTGACATTTGTGCAAATCATTGCCAATATCATGTGAGTCATAGACCTACTTCTTTTCCTTTGATTATGTTTGCAGGAAAAAAAACATCAGTTTATCTTGCTTGGGTCCTGGTTCATTATGAAGCATTTAATGAATGGTTCCTCAAATTATATTACTTAAAATGAATTTAAACAAATAATGAGTATATGCTAAATAGTAACTGGTAATTTTTAAAACTACATTTCTGTAATCTTTGGGACTGGGAGGACCGCTAAGTAAATTCTGTTTTAAGAAGAAAGCTGCATAAAATAAATACATTCTCTTCAATAATTTGAGATGAACATTTACTGAGATACCAAATGAATCCTGTGGGTGCATTTTGATTTAAGTGATTCTTATTAACTTACTCCTGGAAGATTCAGCTTTTGATCCCACAGCCTGTCAGATTCAAATTCCTTTTAATCTAAAATTGATCAATGAATAATGTAATTTTGTTATTCTAGTGCAGAATCTTACCTCCTGTACCTAGGCATATTGAGACATGTTCTAGCCTTCGGTACAGCCAGGGCCAATCCGGCTTGCAAGGGATGGATTCTTTTTTTAAATAAATAACCACTTAGAAAGCAAGTCTCAAGCTCAGGCCTTCTTATGTTATCTAATCAGCAGCTGTCTTCTCTGGCATCTACAGGTAAAACCCAATAGAAAGTGAAACAGTGGTTGAACAGGCTATTACAGTAACAATCATACTGTGAATCTTCCATAAGGTAGCAGAAAGGTCAGCAATCCTTAACAGATTCTGGAAAGCTTGTAGCAGGCTTGGATGCCATGACTTCTCCAGTACAGTCCTCATGAGGTGGTGTCCTACTGCTGCACTTTGCGAAACTGCTTGCAGCAGCAACTGCGAGGAAAATGGTGCCTCGCTGGAGGTTGTGACATGCCAACCACAGAAGAAATTTTTCAGAAATGTAGTTACCAAAACAATAAAAAATCCATTTATATAAAACAGTTATCTGAGGGGCTTGTTACTTTTAGGCAATCTATAGAAGCAACATAGGGTTCTGCTACCCTCTAAAAACAACCCCTGAAGCTTTTAACTGGTAAGTTACCTGTCTTAGAATGAATGGAATAACAATTTTTGTTTAGTTGCCTTCCAAGCCAGAGGCTTTTGTGCCTGGGGTCTGCTGGAACAGCTGGTCCCAAAGCAGATACCCAGCATATATCAATCAGTTCAGCTCAAATTTTTTTCACAAAGGTATAGCAAGTACAAACAGCTAGAAGTGGAGTGTATAGTAAGTTGGTTAATTTGTCTTCTGAACAGACGACACATCCAGTTTTAGTGCATTCTCAGCCTGTGCTGCTTTATTGCTAAAAAAATTTGTATACAGGTGCAGAGTTTCCAAGTTCATTTTTAAACAGTTCCTCTTTACAGTGTCAAAAGAATAAAATCTTTTCTTGAAATCCTCAAAGATGCATAGATATAAAAGCAAGCTGCCTTTTGGAAAAACATCAGAATTTGCAGGGAGACATTCTTTCACTGTTACCATGTAAAACATGTGCAGTGGGAGTTTATGGTACCTGGTTACACCAATAATTTCCTTCACTAATCTAAGTAAGAATGCCATCAGAAGTTCCGTATAAGTATTTTGTAGCCTGTTTTTAAGTACTAAGGAAATTTAAAAGAATTTATACCTAATACTTCTCCTTTGCTGTTACACTTTCCAAAAGGAGAATTAACTTCACTGACATCCTAAAGTAGCTTATTCCCCAGGTTATACTGAAGGGAAATACAAAGGATACAATGGCTTACTCATTAAAAAAAAAAAATTGACAGGGTTTAAAACCATGCATAGTGTTCTAAAGAATTAAGAATAACCACGGTTAACCACTGGGTTCTGTCTCACAAATTTCCTTGTTGCTTGAAGAAGTTGGCTCAAAGGATTTCATTTAGTCTAACTTCTGATACCATAGAATAGTTATCTTCTCTTATAGTAGTCCTATCTTCATTTGGCAATTCTTCTATATCTAAAGAGAATATTCATGAGAACCACGCAACCCCTGTTCTAAAACCAAATCATGGTGCTTTATGAATGGTTGGCTATGAAGTATGAATAGGAGTTAACTTGACACACCATTTCTTCCTCCAAGACACTTCTTTCTACTTAAGAAAGAGGACTGAGCCTCTGTACATGGAGAAGTGTTCTGCACAAGTTAAGCCCACTTACAAAATTAAGCTAAGCTAGAAGTACAGAATTCTGCAGTAACAAGCTAGTATTCTACATGTTTAATTAAAAGTTTAAACTTGGAAAACTATTAGTGATGTAGGTTATGCCACACATTCTCTTATTTTCAAACTGCCGGCAGAAATTGACTGCATTATCCACTAAGAGATTTAGGAAATATTACAGAGAACACACTAAGAGTTTACAGAAAGATGGCACCCAAATTCCCTTTTATTTAATAAGTGAAATAAAGAAAAAGACAATTGCAACCTGTGTTGCAGAAGATAAAGACCTTGAGTGATCAAATCTCATTTTTTGTTTTTAAAAATCTCTTTAAAGAACTTAAAAAATATACAAGAATACCAGTATTTTCAGGTTCATTCCTGCAGGTGCCATTATTGCTGGCTGGTACCAGTATGCTTCAGTACAGCTGCCTATGTGGCTAGAGTTACCTGAAAATACTGTCTATTAAAAAGCTATTCAACACCTGAAAAATATGTACTGTGCTTATTAATTTCAGTCTTCTCCAAATAATTTCTCTCAGCACATCTAAGCTTATTACCTACTGCCTGGCAAATGCTACACTCAGTTTGTTGGTTTGGGGTTTTGTTGGGGTTTTTTTCTTTTTTTTTTTTTTTTTCTTTTTTTGTATTGTTTTGTGATTTCTTTCCCACCAGTTGCTCCTCCCTGCACCTTCTAAGAAACTCTGCACCCTTTTCCTTGCTACAGCTGCAGCAGGTGAGAAACCTCATCTCGCCCCTAAACATGCTTAGTTCATGCCCTGCTTTTTACATGCTCAGGACACTAATATGAACCAGGCAAGAGGTTATAAAGGCGAGTTCTGCTGATCCTGGTTCCTGATTTACAGTTTTGGTGCCATGCTTCTGTCCCTATCTATACATTCTGCCCCCTTCTCTACAGAGGCAGCACATTCTCTAAAAAAACCCAAAATGTGAGAATCAAAGCAGGAAGTTCAAGCTATTGGTATATTAATTGCTATTGCTTCATTATATAAATGCATATCTCAATTTACTGGTAATAACTACATTACACTAGACATTTTGAATCATGCATATTAGAATACTAGCTCTAACATTTGGTTTGTGGGCCTGTGCCACTTTCCTTCAGTTTCTCCATGCAGCTTTTCATGCCTAAGTCATTACAGACTAGCCTCTGTTTATTTGACCTGCAAACACACTCATCTGGAGGGGAAATGGAGAGAAGCAGACAGGATTTACATAGGACACACTGAACAGTAAGTTACCTTTTATCTTTAACTTTAGATGATGTAAAGTCTTGGCAATCTGTCTATAATATAAACCTGGTACAGAGGCTCAGAGACAGAAACATGCTCAGCTGACATCATGAACACCGACACTTTCTCTAAAACCAAGGAGAAAGTGCAGACCAGACTGAAAGGGAACAGACATCAGAATCACAGTTAGTGTTCTGAACTGTTAAACAAGACACCCTGGTTCAACTGTTGGCTTTTGTGTGCCAGTCAAAGTGCTACAGGGGCAAAATGCTGGATCATTCAGTAAAAGAAATCCAGTGGAATCTAACTTGAACTGCCATTATGCAGCTTTGTACCTGAACAACAAGCAGGATTATTACTTTTGGAGGAAGACCAGACAGTTTCCTAAGGATGCAGGAAGCAGTAAGATTGGTTATCCATGAAAACTGGTTGTTATCTTCAATATTTTTCCCTTTTCTGCCCAAAAAAGCAGGCTGCCAGCTCTTGAGAATGTAATCCTAGTGTAAAGTTTCACTGACTTCACTATCAGTACAATTTCTTCTCACTCACTATCAAGAAGTCTTTGCAAGACTTTTTTTGTCCTAAATTTGAAACTTATCCTCAGTTGCAAAAGATGCAATCCTTGAAGGTACAGTTCCCTGCACATGTACTGGCTGGACCTTCTGCAGCAGCACTACTGGATAGGCAAACAGCATATACTTGTATCATCTGGGTTTAGTACTGCTCAAGGAGGCATGTCCATACCAGTCACTACACCTCTGATATCCTGCACCAAAGTGTAGTAGCATCTAACACCCACTCAGGTTTAGAAGCAGTTAAATCAAGGAGGTTGAAGGAAAAGTCATGTCATAGTATGAGAGCTGAAAGGCAAAGGGATTTCTTTTCTTTCTGTGAATAGTAATTTCTAGTCTAGTACTCCACAGAATACAGATCCTTATACAAAGTCTGAACTGGGAAGAATACAGAGATAGCTTGCCTGGCTACATCAGTCTTGATTTCCTCCCCCCTTCTCTGGAAAGACATACCCTTGAAGAATTCTGTTCCACCACAAAGTTCATACTTCTAATGTATGAACATGGCTGTGTTTTCATTATTTCACTTTATGTAAATGTACTTGCTGAGCACAGACTAGAATAAATTTGTAATTTCTCTAATGTAATCAGACAACAATCAAATTAAGGTCCCCTACGGCCAGCTTCCAATTTTATCAATAATTCAATAGCTGGAATTTAAACTGATTAGAACCTTCCAGATCAATTAGCTTTTCATATGCATATTACATACCAGCCAACACTTAATTTAGACATTCTCATGCTTGTTACTTTATACACTAAAAATGCTCACAGCTGTCACAGTTCCATTATCAATCTATGAAGAGCCAAAGTGCTTCACCTCCATGGTTTCAAAACCACAAGCTTCCATTCAGCTGTAAGTCACAGTCTAAATTACTTTAGCTTTTTGGAAGAAATCCAGACAGATAGATCTAAACCTCTGATGAAATAACACCGTTCAGCGTACATTATTATCTGTTGGGCCATATTGTCTCTATAGATTAGATATCTACACTGAAAACAGTCAGCTAGGAACATTTTAGAACTCCTGTGGCTCTTTTATATAACCCTTTGACAGGAAATACTTTGCTGGGTGCAAAGGCTACAGCTGTAGATCAATAACTCTTTGTATTACCAGAGGCTTCACAGTACTTGCCTCTGCAACTTCAGGCATTGACAGAAATCAATAACGGTCTGAAACAATGTTTAGCAAGGTTAAAATTACTTTTTGCTGTAAAGTAACATTTTTAGAATTCTACAGTTGTGCCTGGCACTTAAAAATGTTTTGAGTGCCAAGTGGTCTCTGTTTTTCTGTGTGTTTCATTTATTTAAAGACCATCTCAGATTGGTCTTTTTGAATTAAAAAAAACAGAAAAGACGTCCCACAATAAAAACTTCTAACTTCAGAATCAGGTTCTCTTCACAATCCAGTATCTGGAAAGGATTAGTTTCTTCTCGGAGAAACAGAGCAAGTGCTAGACTACAAAAAAGAAAAAAAATACAGGGAAACTTCAGCTATCCTTCCAAAAAGAACTGTCTGCCCTTACCCCAGCACTCGTTGACAGTGCATCAGACGTGTGACAAAGCTAATTTCTGGGGGTTTATATATATTTATATATATATCAAATTCATTAACTTAGTATTCAAGTGCCAAATTCCCTCCAATGAGAGGAACATAAGAAGAATTCACCCTTCTTCTCAGGAAGACTCTTTACACAACTCCCTGCAGCACAGAGCGCCACAAACTTATTTGGTTATTACCCACTTACTCTACTGTACAGTCTTGCTAATGCAAGTTATTTACTATCACATGCAAAACAGTTATTGCTACTAAAGTTCTATTTTCTTATTAAATCATCTTATGGCTTTGTTTGCATTAGGGATTCTTCCCCCTACATACTGTGCTATTTTGCATTCCAGTTTCAGAGGTATTTTTCAATTGATTCTCCCAAGCACTAAACTACTTTATTCAATGGTACAGCTACTTCCATTTAGAATTGAACCTGACTCTCAGCACAGGTCACCCAGAGCTCTGCTGTAAATGGCCCATCTGTCCAATTTTCTTGGAAATATATTAGATGCAAATGGTTATTCATTTCATTTTGCTGGGGTTTTTTCCCGTTACATCCATCAACTCCACATGGATTACTGACATTGCACAGAAGTACATGCTTCTTGATTAATTACTTTAGAGATATCATACCAAAAGTACAAAACCAAGTACCCATTCCCTTCCTCCCCATAAGGGCCATTTACAAGCAGATCTCGGGGGAAAAAAAGATGCAGTATCCTCTCTAAGTTGAAAGAGAATTTTGTTCTTGTAAAAGAGTGAAAACGGGTGAAGAACAACAGCGGCATCAAATAAAATACTTATTCCTAGGAAATCAGAGGATGCCATCCACAGAGCATTGCACATCTCAAGAATCATACCAGTCCACTATTTGGACCAGTCCAAGCTGCCCATTGAGTGCTAAACCATTTGACTTCCCTGGCCTAAACTTTCCTTCTGAAAAAAGCAGAGGGAGAGACAGAAATCATTAAAATTGAGTTTAAGAGCTGGAAAGCAAAACTGGAGTTACCTAAAATACAGGGTATTGAATTCTCAATAAAACAGGGGTGGGGAATCTCTGATCCACTGGCTAGAGATAGCCTGCTGCACAGATACAGTCTGCAATATTGTTTTTCAACAGCCTTTGACCTTATTATATTCTCTCTTATTAACATTAAGATGTATGTAAATGCAGGATCCACTAAAGTTATTATAAAATTCAATAGGACTTCAGCCAAAAAAGGTTCCCCATTCCTGCAATAATGGACAAAAGTCTTCTACACATAATTAGCACATCACATTTCGCAACTATTAACTTATCACATAATGAGGATAATGTTTAACTAGCTAAAATAATCATATAGTCAGATCTGAAAAAAAAATTACTTAATCAACAGACTTTGTAAATGATCTGAAGGTAACAGAGATGTGTACAGAATGCACACAAACTCCTTAGCATATTCATACTTTTCTGAGTATATAACAGGGTGGCTAATAATAAAATTTAAAATGCTGCACATGAAAGAAAACACCAACAAGAACTAAAAAGAAAAGAATCCCACTGACAGAGATGGACATTTGTGTACTCTAGCTTACTATTGCAGTTGGACAGACAGACAAATAACAAAAAGTCAACTCTGATTCTATGAAGCCCATTAAGTGAATGCATTCCATTTCTAAGGATAGCACTGCCATTCTCAAAGGGAGGATACTGCATGTTTAGACCACATTTGTGACATTTCTATTGTATCCTTTCTAGTGTTAATTACATTATCATCACTGTTTACTAATAAATTTGTCACTCTGAAATTGTAAAAATACTACTAGGCTCATGCACTGATCCTAACATGGCACTACAGTTTGCTACAAAGCACTAATGCTTATGGAACTATACACATCTCAAAATGGAAGACATTGGTGATTTTGTTGTTTTCAAACAACTTGTAACGTCATTTTGTCCACAAGTATTAAAATATATATATGTATATATATATATGATCTATTGCACGTGCCCCTTGTTTTTGTAATCTTTCACATGGGAAGATTTCCAACCAACACAGAGAAAAAGTGGAGCAGGAAAAAGTAATTAGGCTGAAGCACCATTTCCTAACACAGAAGTTTTATAAAGGTGCTGGCCAGGAAGGTACAGTAATTGGGGTCTTCTGGGCATGCACTATTGGAGTATTATTTCTGTGAAAGCCAGAGATGATTAACCCAATAGAATTTAAACTTAAATTAATTAAATTAAACTAAAATTAAACTTGAAAACGAATGCTGCTACATTGTCATTAACAGGAGTCAGGAAAAATCAGCAATTCTATTTTTTTTGTTACAATGTAGGTTAAGAAATATTGAGGGTTATTCCTAAGAAAAAGAAATTCAAGAGCTTGAAGTGTCTACTTTCCAAGCAGACAAATTCACAATTTCTGTACATGTCCACAGAAAACAAAAATACCTTCCTGTCCCCCAAGTATTTTGTCATCAAGCTATGCAAGAAACAACTGCTAGCTCTAACATCAGAAGGGTAAGTACGGGCAGAAGGATGAAAATTCACAGATCCAAAATGAGACATTTCTTATACCAGATGCTTCCCAACCAGTTATAATTCTATGATATTGACAGTATTTTCCATCACTTAGAGATGGATCCTGCTTCTACAGACATCTGCATTAACAGTGACTTCAACTTAAGGACACCCTAAAAGGAAGTGTGTTTTTCTAGTTGCCTTCAATGCCAGAAAAATCACATTATATTCAGCAAAGAAATCCTCTGTTCTTAAGTCAGGCTAAGTTGGTGATTGCCTCATCAAGATCAATGTTAACTCTTATCACCGAGCTCACCAGAACGTTACACACCATTTTAGCGTACCTCTCTGCTCATTACAGTTGGTGCTGAGACACAGTGTCTTGTCTACCACTCTCTAGCTTACAGGTCTGCTCTTTTCTTCATGAAAACAGAATATGCGCAAAGTCATCATTAAATCTTGTTACAAAGCAAGTCTAAACACAGACATTACTGGGAATATTAGGATCAACATCAACACTTGTCCTCTGCCTGCTATGAAACCTGGTCCCACAAAATGTCACCACATTTTAAATATTAGAATGCTGCCCTTGCAAGCTATCACTAAGATTCAAAAAGGATTTCAACTGCTTGCTTTTCAGCCATTTTGAGGCTGTCTGTCTCTCTCCAACAGTTTTCTAAAAGGAAAAACAGAAAAAAACCCAAGAAATCTAAAACATCTCCCCAACCATTTTAGTATCTTCCAAAACCTACTAACAGAACCTATATACCCTTTATTTGACCCAGATTTGAAAATATTATTTTAAGCTAGTAAGTCACATTTTCTAAATCACAAGCTTGGAATAAGGTGCACTAAGAAGAGCTTCAGATTTGAAGTGGAATACAATACACGTCCCAGTTCTGGTGGTTTTTTTGCCAAGAAATCTTACTTGCCATATACAATACCATAGCAGGGAGCATGTAAACAATATGTGCTCCCATCTCAATGACAGAAAACATCCTATATAATCACAAACAATGCAGAGAATCTCGTGTAAACATAAGAACAACACATTGTGCCTTAGTTTGGGAAGGGAACAAGAAGAGCCAGAAAAAGGCCCAACCTAAGTATTTCTGCTGTACCTCAACTCACCCCTCTTACGTGGCTAACATTCCATTCACTTCAGCCTATTTCTGCCTAGATAATGGAAACACACAGATCTTCTCAGTTCTCAGTCACAGAAGAATCAAAAACTGACTCCATCAGCAGTATGAAGAGCTGAAACTATGCCAAGGAAGTCAAGTGGATAAACCACAACTTTACATTTGTGGTCTCTTCTATCCCACCAGAAGTTAATTTCTATATAAAGAAACATGTTCTGCCCCATCCCTTCTACTGTAGAATGGTTTTGTTCTTTTTGCTGCTAAGGATTCATAAAAAGGCAGAGGGAGGGAATGATTTAAACGTAAACCTAATAAATCACTATCCTGTTACGTTGGAGGCTTTAAAGCTTCATTTTTCTTTGCTAAAAATTAAATGGTGCAGAGTAATTTCTCCTTCTGGTGAAACCTCTTCATATCCAGCACTCACACAGGTTTACACATGCAAATATACATTTTGATCACAGACTGGGATAATGCATTTACACACTACAGACAAGGTGATTCTGCATTTGTTCTTGTGCATTAGCTGCTTTATGTGATTTGACACCTATCTACAAAGTCAAGCCTGGGTCCAGGACTAGAAAATACCTCTATGGGATGTCTCCAATTGTTTGGTAAGTTTCCTCCTCATGTCAAGAGCAATTTTTTCTGCTGAAACTTTCCATATATGTCAAGTCAGTCTGAAACAGTAATGCATGCAGACACTTTATCTGCTAGGAATTCCAATATGACACAGCAAAGTACATAACCTTCCTAAAATGAAGAAGGAAACAGCTCTGAAGAACACCAGCTTCCACTTGCATCTGATTACAAAGCATTTCTCATTTTAAAACAGAATGCAGAAAGCTGGATGAAGAGCTGGCACAGAAGACATTTCTTCAGGAAAACAAATGCTGATTTCTGTTACTCTGCTTTGGAGTTTTGATAAAACGATGGGGGTACTTCTGTGGGAGAAGTCATCTGGTGAATCAAATGTTTGGTGAGATGATTGAAACAGAAAGTGTTTGTTCAGCTCCATGGAAGTGAAGGACAGTTTTCTTCTTGCTAGAAGAGAAACATCTACATCGTGCAGCCCATGAGCAAGCAACAGGACTACCTTCTTGAATGTCAGGAGAGAATCTGGAATATCAAATTAAAAAAACAGGAAAGGTAGTTTAGGAATCAGAATAAAATATATTCAACACTAAAATGCCCACCAGTTCATTACTTTAAAAACCTGACTCTAATGAACAAAATTAGGTGGCTTCACAAACTACAATCATCCTTCGCTCTCTAAGACTTCGTATCTAACTGTGGATGCCCACAAGCTGCCTAAGGAAATACTCCAAAAATGCTGAATTATATACTTAGTGAGAAGGAATGCATCCAAAAATACACCAGCGCTAATTAGCTGTGGGGGCTTCTTAACTGTGTCTTCAACACACAGCATGACAATGTTGATGTAACACCAGAATGCAAACTGCAGAGAAAGAAAGTATATTCTGCTCTAGCAGGTCACAGTTCAAAGAGCCATCTTGAACTATCATCTAACCAGTTATGAAACTGTTGGTGCTGTAGAGGAAAAAAGCACTTATGAAAACTTTAAGATCACATACATTAAGTACTTACTTGGGACTCATTTCTCTTCACTTATCCACATCATAGACAAACTTCAGTAACTTGTCACTGATGTCCTTGCCTTTCATCAGTGACACTCACCTGGTATCACCTAGTCACAGGAACTGTTAACACATGACTTTTTTGCTTTAGGTTGAAAGGTAAAATGGGTGCACTCCTGAATAGCTAGTGCCAGAAATGTTTATTACCATTCTCCTCTACTAAAAAGAGAGATGTGAAATAGAATTTTTTTCCTTTTGTTTCTTTTTCTCACATACAAGAACCTGAGGATAACTAACCTCTTTCATTCTTTTCCCTGTCTGTACTTATATTATTCAAATTACCTTAACCATTTGGTTGATCAAGTTCAGAAATAGCCTTCCAGTGACAATGTTCAGCTTCTATGTCAGAAGCAGCGAGTAGATCATGAAAATAGAAATATAGCATGTCACCAGCTCTTTCTCTCTGAGGCACTCAAATACTTCTGCTGATCATTTTGTTGACCATCCATGCTCACATTGTTGGGAAAGTCTTATTCTTGTTATGAAGATAGGGAAAAACAGATCTGGAGAGCTGCAACAAAACATGCCAAAGGTTCATGGCAGAGCTGAGAACAGAATATAGCCCTCTGTTACACACCTTAACTACCAGGATATCTTTACTTCATTCACTGGGGAACAAAATAAATCAAAGCTTCAGAAAATTTTTGTCATCGTTGGAAATTCTGAATGTTCTTTTCTCTATTTGATAATTTACATTTGGTTACATTATTATTCTTCCAGTCCTACTGTTTAAGAAATAAGACTTTTAAGATAATCGCTGCAAGTTAATACAATGACACAATTAGTGTGTCTTAGCAAATGACATCACAGGACAGGAATTTTACAAATTTAAAAGCACTTATTTTTGTTAGAATATAGAGTCAAATCAATGTTTCTTTCACACAAAGCCCAAGCTGAAAGTTGACACTGTGGCAACACTGCAGTTCTCTGAAAGCATGCTACATAAAATTAAAGTCTCAATGACAGATTTCTTTAGTCAGGGAAAAGGGAACTGAATCAACCAACAAACTTGACAAGTTTAGTACCTTATATTTAGTACCTAAATGACCTTACAATTGTACTCACCATTATTTTTGATCAGTCCATATTCTCTTCTGTGAGCTTAGAGGGAAAGAGATAAATAAATGAAATTAAATTTGCATTTAGGAAACTATTGAAATAGATGATTATCTGCATAAGATACAAAATATAATCTGTACCTTCCATGAACCAAGTTAACATTTTTAGGCTTTCTACATAAAATATGCTGATGTTACTTTTCAAATTATTATATCCACCCTCCTCCTTTAGTTTAAATCAAGAGAATTAGGCCCAAGTATGGCACACCCAGGACTGACAAACTTTTAACTAAAAACAGGCTGGGGAGGAGAAGTATATATCCAAAACATGCCTAAAAGGCTTTGTTCATAAACCATTCTGCTTCCTGGAGTAAAATTATGTGTGCCATTCATTCCACAGAACATAGTTTTCCCAGCACTGAATTCCCTTTTTCCCCTGGAATTTGTTGGTTCCTACTTTACTGAAAACAGTCTACAGTCCATGCTTGACCAACTACACCTGCAGCATTAAGTATACACCACAACCAGAACAACTTTTTAATTGTGCATATTTTGAAGATGAATCTTACTATGGTAAATTATCATCAACAGTTACACATTCCAATGTCAAAGGAACTGAGATGGACACCACTTCAGTCTCCAGTAAGGTAAGAAGCTTTTTCATGTTAATAACAAACTACTGTAGCAAGAAACCATAATGACTGCTCTCAAGGATGCGGAGCTGACAACCTAAGAATAATGGATAGCTATAAGCAGAACTATCTCATCTCACAGACATATTATTAAAAACTCTCGATACCCTCAGCAAAGTATTACTAGCTTTCACACTCCTGCACAACACAGCATTTCTGCAAGCACCAGTCAGCTGCACCTTCAGAAAATCTGCCATCATCAGAAAATCCCTATTTCAGGGTAGTTACTCCATTCTCATGTTGTCAGTGCTGACCCTTCCTACTCAAATCCTCTCTCAAGAACTATGTATGAGAGAGAGAGGAACCAACAGCAAATGATTCACAAAAGAATTAATTTGAAAAGGAACAGTTAGCAGGAGCTCTCCCAAACTGCCTTGTCATAATAGAAACCAATGCAATCTTTGAAAAGTTGCATTTTCTTTCCCTCATTCTAAAACTATGAATCAACTAAACTAAACACTAAAGTAAGTATTTTTTTTTTAAAAAAAAAAGCAGCAGGTGACACTTCTCATGGAAAGGAATGGTTCATCCAACACTTAAATTCATTGGCTTTAACCTATATTTTTAAATTCCATTTTAACAAGTTCACTAACTTTGAATGCCCCAGTTTTTAACTACTCTACCTGCTATACTTTCTAGCTGACTTTCATAGACTATGTGGGAGTTGAGTTCACAGTAGTAGCCAGAGAACTTGCAAATGCAACTGGATATAAATCAAGGTTACTGACCATTAGCAGGCACTGAAACCGATGATGACAATATCAGTTCTTCAAATAAAAGCTCGTGGACATTACAAATTAGAAAAATACTATTTTTCTTCTTTCATAACTTAACACAGAATCTATCTGGAACGATAACTGTAAAAACTAAACATTATTTACCCACATTAATCCTTTTCTGATAAAAAATTCAGAAAATATTACTTTTATTAACTTTTCACCTACTGCCCATTCATATTTTTTTGCTCTATCATAACTAACATTAGTCTCCATGAACTTTATATCTCACACTCAGATAGAGAACTTCTTAGATATAGGCACCTAACTTCAGGAATTTCAAAGACAAAAAGAGATGAAGAGATATCTCACAAATAAATTTACCGGCAAAATTTTAATATTTGTCTTTTAATATACATCAAAATACCATATTACCAACGCAACGGGGCGGGGGGGGGAAGGGGGCGGGGAAAGTCAGTGTTCTGATATAATCAGCACACTGGAATTGGAAACTATACTAAAATAATAGCATACAGCTGTACAACCAACTTTCACTCCACCCCTCACACTGTGTTTTTAAGGTGCCCTTACAATTACATTGTTCAGCAAAAACTCAGATCCATCAGATCTGGCTTTCCAAAATACTACCCTTGTATCTTAGACACAAATGCTCCAGGAGATAGGAAGAATTAACAGGGACACAGAAGACGGTTTCTCTTCTCTTCGCTACAGCCTGAGAATTGTGTAAGGAAGAAAAGATCTAGGAAGGCTGTCCTAGTTACAGTGACCGGGACCAGTTTATCCCTGTGTGGGTGTAACCAAAACTGTGTACTCTACACCCTCAGTCAATTCTGATGAACTGTTAATAATGGATCGTTTGCAGCAGCTGCCCGGGGCACACCTGACACCTCAGGCTACTAGCTGGGTGTTAAAGAACCCTGTGAGATAGGGAAGTGTCCCACTCAGTAATTCCCCTCTGGGGAGGCATTAGCACCTTCACATCCAGCCTGAGGGGTCATGTCTGCTGATGGCCCATCAAAGATTCCAAAAGTATCTCATGACTCACAGAGTTAAATCACCCACTGTGAAGCTTCTCGCCCTGGGGGAGGTACTGGGCATTCCCACCTGAACCTGAGCATATATAATCTTCCAATTTTGGGACTTCTGGTACCACTCATCTGATCCAGAAGAGGACCAGAACCTCAACAGGACTGTGACTGCCACTCTCAACAAGGCTGCAACCATCATCCTCACCAACAGGTTTTCCTTCCCTTTTAGTATGCACTCAGGGGGACCACGTGGCACTCAGCACAGGGGCTAATGAACACCATTCTGTTCATGTCCCTGGGTGTTGAGTTATACATCTGGTTTTTTGTGGATTAAAACTAATTTTTCTCTGTATCACTGTATTTTTTGTAATCTTTTTAGTAAATTGTAACTCTGACTTGTAATCTCTCTTGAGTTGGGTTTATTTCTCCCACCGGTTTACCTTTAAAGCTGCACACGGGTTTATATAGAAAGACCAAAACACAAAAACTTGAAAGTTAAGTATGACAGAGACTTCTAGAAATACAGAAAGCAAAACTACAACTACAGATCACAGGTTCACTAAGGCCCTTCCTGTGGCTTAAAAACTGTCAAATTTAACCTGAAAAGTTGACAATGACAAAAGCTTAAGTCATAAGCACAAATTATAACAGAAGTAGCTTACAGTCCTGCAAAAAAATTAGATGCTTTCATGATTTTTTCACTTCCTAGGTAATTTTGAAACAGCTTCGAAATCCAGTCTACGAGGTATGGGCAACAACTGCAAGACTGGTTTGAGTGGAGAAAGAAAGGGAGTGCCTGAGTGTTGAGGCACCAAAAGGAACACTGAGCAGGAACTGGACTCTCAAAGGGGCTTGTGTTAAGGGCATCCAAGTTAGCAGGTCATCAAGATGCTAGCACATCTCCAGGCAATTTCAGAAGATACCCAGATTCGGAGACAAAGAACACTGACAATCCAGAGTCAGGAATACTGAAGAGACCAAGGTCACATCCAAAAGGGTAAACAAAGGCATACCTGAAGCCTAGAATGGTTGCCAGCCTAGGAAGAGGCCAAAAGACAGTAAGGACCTGCCAGCTGATGTCCCTAGTCAACAAAGACTGACAGACTGTTGGATGCACAGCTTACACACCCCTGCTATGGTGCTTGATGGCTGTAGAGACGTCTCAGGCACTGCACACATTCTGCCTGTGTTGTTTCACTCTCAATTTTTAAATAAAACCACTTTCCTCTTTTACAAGGTTTCCAATGGATATCTGCCACACTGTTGGTACAACGTCTTAACAGTACTTCCTACCGCAGCAGAGAAGATAAGGAAGGCTGTTTAAAGATGAGCTTTCAATTCCACATACATATAGATAAACACCATAGGAATGTGCTCCTCAAATACTGTTCAGGCAAAAAAACAACCCTTGCTTCATATTCTATTTTAGAGAAATCCTCTCCTTTTTTTTTAATCCTCCAAAGACTACATCGTGCACTCACATAATCTCTAGCACATCACGACTGGTTTCAAACACTGCTCCTTTTCTAGCTTTTAAGAAAATACATGGAAGGCATTCAAAAGATACTCCACAATCTTCACAGACTCGGGTCAGGTTTCTTTTAGCCTTAGCTGGCCCACAATCTTTGACACCCCTAAATGACCAATGACCATCATGACATGCAGAGCCTGTTAATGCAAATTTTCATACTGCAGACTCTCAGCACTGTGGGCAAGACTGTAAAGCAGTGCATATTGCTCATTTAACATATATCAGGATAACAGAAACCCCTGATTTTATTTTAAGATACTCCTCACAGCTCCTGTGCATTGAAAGCAATTAAACATTAAGAGAAATCAATTTCTTACTGCTAAAATAGCCCACAACCTCACGTAAAAGAAAGCTGATTGCTTATTATTCTTTTAATGATAATATAAAGCAGAATTATCTTTAAATGTAATATGCCAAAGGCAAATCCCCTGGCATATTTTTGCAATTCATACATAGACATGTATAAGTAGGAATATTGATCAGTACCAGCATACTGTGCCTTAATGCTATGTTGCATCCAAGCAACTATTACTGTTACTTACATGAGTAATGCAGCACACGAAAATTGGTAAAGTCTTCTTTTGGAAATTGTTCTCATAAGTAACTACTGCTTTCAGAACTAACTGCAACAGATATGCTTATATTTCTTTTGAGTTATTCACGGCATACAAATAACTACTTCATTATTAGGTCAGGTAAGCTAACACACCATATCTTCACATGCTCTAAAGCTGTGCTTTTCATTTAACCTGACATGTACATTGAAAATGCAGTCACAATTCTATGACAAACTTGAGGTTTAAAAAACTGCTATTATCAGCTAGAGAACATAGGGAATCTCATGCTAGTGACGCTAATTCTTTTGCTTTCAGTAATAAGCAAAAAACCTCAGTTTTTTGTTTTTTGGGTTTTTTTAATTTAAACAAAGTACATTCTATAGTACAAAATACCACGGACAATTTTGAACAATTCAGGGCATAGCTGACCTGCATGGCACTAAAAAGAAATAGTGAGTTTAGTAATAATTTCACGTGGTTTAAGTCTTTTTCACCTTATTATCAACAATCACGTTCATTCATAAGGCTAAACAAATTCCACTGTAATCCTTCCACTGTCCATAAAACTTGTTTTGCACTGTAGATTATTTGTACCTTCCGGTTTTGTCAAACGACTTGGAAGGCATCCCCTTTGTGCGCTCCTGTGCCAGCACTAAAGACACAGAGAAGGATAAAACCGTTCGAAGTCGCAGAATCCACCCAGCACACCGATCGCGTGAGTAACAACACAGGAGCTCTAACCAGCGCTGTGTTTGTAGCCGGAGACGCAAAGGCTCGTTTCGGATGACACATTTCGGTTTCCCCTTCCCACGCCGCTGCCAGCTGCAGCCGTGCCCGGCTGTGCCAGCGGTGACCGGCTGTGCCCAGACGTGCTGCGGGGCAGGGCTGTGCGGGGAGCAGCCTCTCCCAGCTGCTGCCGGACCTGCACGGCGCCCTCGTCCCCCGCTCCGAAGTTGCCCGCACTTCTCGGGGCGGCGGGCGGTCAGCCCGGCGCGGCTCCGGGTCCGCGACCACCCGGAGCCCACCCGGCTGCTCGCCTTGGGCCGGCGCGGCGAGGGTGGGCCGCCGCGGCGAGGGTGGGCCGCCGCTCCCACCGCTCGGCCCGGCCCGCGGAACGAGCCCGGGCCCAGCCCAGTCGTGGGGCGGGACGGGGAGGCGGGTGCGCGGGCGCCCGGCCCCAGCCCAATCAGGGAGCTGACACCAGGCTCGGGGCCGGGGAAGCCGCCGGTCCGGCCGAACTCACCTGACCGCGGCCGAGGCCGCGAGGCCGCGGCCGGCCCGGCCCCTCCGCCTCCTCCGCCCCTCACTCCGCCATCTTCCCCTCCTTCCCCTGGCCGCCCGGCGGGGCTCGCGGCGCACTGGCCCGCCCCCCGGGCCGCCAGCCTATTGGGTGCCGAGCCCGGGCATCCGCCGCCCGTCCTTGGCGCTGATTGGCCAGCGGCGCCGTCCATCACGGGGACCGGCCTCCCGCACCCAAGGCGGCCGCCTCTGATTGGCCCGGGCAGGGCACGGGCCTGGCCAGGGATTGGCCCGGGGCGCGTCCCGCGGTGACCCGCGCGGGCGTTTAAAGGCGCCGCCCGGGCCCGGCCCTGCCGTCAGCGGGCCCTGCCCTCCGCGAGGGAGCGCGGCCCACACGGAGCGCGGCCCGGGCCGCTCTGCCGGGCTTGCTCAGCTGCCGAAACCGTCTGGTTCCTTTCGCAGCGGTAGCTCTGCGCTTTAAGCTGGCGGGTGAATGAAGAGCGTGAAGAGGAGTACGTACCCATTCAGAAAACTCCCGAGAAACACCCCCGTCTCACTGTGATTCATCACAAATTACTACAAGTCATTCTGCTTGAAATCTTAGCACGTGTGTTCAACATTTAGCACACGCTTTTCTCCTGTGTCACATTTTAGTGCAGACCACCAGTTTAAATGAAACACTTATACCAACTTAAATATTACACCTACATGCTATTTACAACCAACGCAGCAGTTTAAAAGACTTTTATTTTCCAGTGTAAAGTTATGGAAACTAAAACATCATTTTTATTCCTGCTCTTCATGAGTCTAATCTTGGTTTTGGGCTCTTGCTTTGCCCAGACTTGATGCCAAGCTGAGAGGCCTACAGTGACCTCAGCAAACGCACTTGCCCCCTTTCAGTATAGAGGAGACATCAAACCTATCCCCGCTTTCCACAGTCTCTGCAATACTCTGCTGACTGTTCACAACCATGGATTTCTGCATCAGCCATCCAGAGAGTCTCCACTCGTGTCTGCAGATTTGAAAACAAACTTTCTATCTGCCAGTAGCCCGGATAATTGTTCATCTGTACTTAAACTCTTCTTCCCTGTACTGCTTGTCCAAAAGACAAAGATGGAACACTAAGCAGTTCTGCCTGTGAGCTGCTAATCTTATCCCTCTTCTAGACTTTCACCTCCATAAATGACCTTTGTTCTCAAGATGACTGAATATATTTCTACAAGCAACCAGGTATGTTAAAAACACTATTTTTGTGGAAATCTGCTTGTATCTGCAGAGCTTAGTTCTGAACAAATTTAAGAACTCAGCTCTGTAAAACTCCTTTGACTGTCTATGACCTTTAACTTACATGTTAAATATAAAGATTTCAGAATGTTAAGTAAGATAGCGGCTTACATGTGATTTATTCTGCTAACGCCGAAGTTAGATTCTGATAGTTGGGGGTCTTCTTGTTTATTGCAGGAAGGTTAGTTGGTCTTTGCTCTGATTGTGGGGTTGGGGTTTGGGTTTTTTCAGTGCATCTGTCAGAGCATTTGTGTTCACCTTAAAACACATTAGCAAAAATACCTGACATTTGAGGTGGAGGCTTATAAGGACACATGTCACAAACCACTATTGGTATTACATACCCCTTAATTAGAACAACACTAAAACAACAACTATGCAGAGGTTAAAAAATAACCCAAATGAAAAGCCTAATTTGGAACCATGGAGAGGAGTAAAGCTCATGTTGTTACGGGACCCATAGTGCAGGGTTGTAAGTGCATGTCCTCTTCTAGAGCTCATGTTTTGCACCGGTTTCCTGCACTGTGCCAGCAGAATAAAGAATTACTAATACTCTGAAAACAAGCTCAGTTACAAGAAACTGATCTGTAAGGCCTGCTAGCACCATTCTAGTGGTATTTAACTTTTCCAGTCATTAAAAGATAGTCAGTTACAGGAATAGTTGGGGTCTGTTTTTTTCTGGGGTTTTTTATACAGTGGAAAGTTTATTTATGGATTGATAAATACAATATCCAGTCTCACTGGGACAGTAAGGCACAACTGTAGGTTTACAACTATAGAGCCTGAAGAGAGCAACACCTACATTTAAGCAAATCACAAAGCCTACAAGCACTTTTTACTTTTCAATCCATTAACATTGTTACATTCCTATTTTACATAACATGGTTATAAAACTATAGTGTTTCTTTGTCATACAAGGTAGAAGTTTTTAACTTACATTTCTTTCTGGAATTGTGCTGCACTCTGCAAAACAATGAAATGCAACATTTTACTTTTGAATTCCTTAATTTAAAACAAATCAAAAATCCTTTAGAGACTTGCATGTTATTCTTTAACAAAAGTGATGATTAAAGGAACTAAGAAAAAAGGAAATGCACATTTGAGAATAGTTTGAGACTGGTAAGTATATATAGAAATGTTAGCACATGACAGAGAAGCAGTTGTAACACCGATTCTTCAATAAAGAAGCTCCCAGGGGTTTTTGGTTTTATTGGAAGGACCTCCTAGACTACGGAATGCTCCAGATGAACTAGATGAGATCATTTGTCAATCTAGCCACAGAAAATTGTTAGTATTGAACCTTCAAGAACTTTGATCTCTTGAATTTATCAGCATTGTATTAATAGTATTAATCATCTTACACTTGCAAATAAATTTGTAGAGAAATCCATTCTGAAATATTTTGGGATAATATGTACTTCCCCAAATTGTATTCTTATGTTAGAGAGTTTTCTTAAATACACCTACCATCCTCAACACAAATCTAACAGACCACGACTTCCATATTGGAAAATATAAATAATTACTGATTATCCAGGCCACAATAATTGGGAAAAAAACCATGAAATCATTTTTGTGATTTCGTGTTTCATGACACTGTTACCAAGGGGCAGTGACAGAACTACAATTCCATATTTTGGCATGACTAGTTTTCTTGCATTATGTACACTGGTCAACAAATTTACACTTTCAGAAGCAAAACCACCCTTGTGAGAGGAGAGATCCTGGACAAAAGCAACCTGGAGATGACACTTCATAGTCCACTGGCTGTCAAGCTGAAAGCTACTCAAAAGAAAGAAACAAGTTTCTGCATCTGCTACTGGAACAGTTTAAGTGACTTAGTGCAGAATTCCTATTCCTTGTGAGAACACCACAGCCTGTCACCACCACAGATTCTCCCACTGTCCCTGTGAATCAATTCCACAAAGAATAAAATCTATTCACAGTACCCTTGACTATTATCATGCATTCAGTGCTAGTTATACAATGAAGCCATATAAATTGAGAAGTCCTCAAATAAAAGGCAGATTTAGAAGCAGTGAAGAAACAAATCTGCACGTAAAGGGCCAAATAGGAAAGGAGTTAAAAAAAAAAAAAAAAGAAAGAAAAAGGCAGCTGTAATGTGGCAAAAGTGGATCATTATTACTGCACCTAGTATTTGAGTAGATGCTTGTCTCCAAAATGTTTCAGAGGGCACTTCTGTGGCATGTTGCCGTTTTTCCATTCTCAGATTGAGAGCTCAGAAGAATCAGTTTGTATATTAAACAGCAGTGCATAAGGAGAGACATTTTTACTGAGAGTAGTGCAGAAGGAGACAAGAGAAAAGGTAAAAAAACCATGAAGGAGAACATTAAAAAAAGCTCCTTTTCCCAGTTGCATGGCAGCCATTTCCCTTTGTTTCTGATGCACAGGGAATGTTCACATTGGTAGAACAAATCAGGAAGGGGTTGGAGATGTATTGTATATGCACCAGTAGCAATGCTCTGGGGGATGGTGCTAGGGATAAAATGAAGTTCTCTTGATTACACAGTCGGAGAAGAAAGGAATAGGTTCTCCATCCATCAGTGAAGAAATCGAATACTCATTTTCTGCTCTACATCCACCTTCTCCAAAACCTGCAATGAAATTGAGAAACAGCTACTGAAGTTACTGTACATCTCTCCTACAAGGTTTCTTACTCTAGTATAGAAGAAATGGGCAGAAACATGGGATTTCTTCAATTCAGCATGCCAGTCTTTCATCTAGAGAATGCTATTTTTCATTATGGACTAAAGTCCTCCCAAGGAAAGGAACTTCAGCCATCAAAGCTAGAAGAAGGCTGTCAGTCAAAATATAACTAATCCAGTTTCAGTCAGCCAATAGCACAGAAAGACCTAGATTTCCCAAACTAGATTGTGTGGGAATGCCCAGCCAGGAATCACAAAGGAGAATGAATAGAGGAAGGGGCATGAGCAGTCACTGAAGAGCAAAAATCAAGACCACAACATCACTAATGTAGATCATTGTAGACCTGGGGTGGCAAGCTAATTCACTAAATTGCTATGAACACTGAGGTATGAAGACATTACTCTGCTCCAGGCTGTTTCAGGCAGTAGACTTTGGTGATTCCAAGATTAGAGTAATATACATTTGAAGTGACCTCTGGAGGTCTTTTAGTTCAGCCGCCTCAACTCCTACTTAAAGCCAGGCCAGGTAAATCAGGTTGCTCAGGGTCTTGTCTGGTTGAAATATTCCAAGTAATTTCTACATTTTCAGCAGTTATGATTGTCCTCTTGGTAAAAAGTTTTCCTTAAAGCTAGCAACAATTTCTCATGTTGCAACTTGTTTCTGTTGCCTTTTGTCCATCTCCAAGACAAGTCTGATTCCCCTTGTCAATATCATCGCATTAGGTAGCTGAAATTGTTCTGCTACAGGACAGCTTTCTCCACCGACTATCTGATGGCTCCCTACTCTTACCTGTTTCTGACTACCAAAAGATGTAATTCAAAGGACTAGAGCTAGGAATTTGAATCCTGGTATACGTTGTATTGCTAACAGATGAAATCTAGAAGTAAAAACTGATCACTACTATTACAGCAGAAGGCTTATTCTGTTGTAACTGTGCTAGTAAGGTTACTTGTATAGAAAGAAGCAAAAGAAAAAGT
Source organism: Acropternis orthonyx (assembly GCA_035583155.1). Classification (NCBI taxonomy): domain Eukaryota; kingdom Metazoa; phylum Chordata; class Aves; order Passeriformes; family Rhinocryptidae; genus Acropternis; species Acropternis orthonyx. The sequence goes on along the minus strand of JAWWEU010000158.1, from coordinate 25,924,414 downwards.
AAAAATTCTTCAGTATATTCAGTGCTGTAGCTTTATGTAAGAGTATGAAGAAACATGTGGACTAATTATTGGTACCCTGATAGTATTAAAAAAAGAAACCCCCCCCAACTAATCAAGGGAAGAAAAAGCTAGCAGAAGGCTTTGCCCAAATGCAGGTATGACTATTTGAATTACTTCCTCTCTGTTCCCATTTGCATTTAAGTCTGAAAGACTTGCTCATTACTAAGCAGTTTCATCTAGTCATTAAAAATGTTGTTTACAAACCTTTACAAACTCTGCAAAGGAGATGGCGCTATCTCCATCTTGATCAGCTTCCTGGATTGTCCTGTCAGCAATGCTGCCCAGCTGCTCATCTGAAATATTTACACCGACCATCATCCGTAATACCTGTAACATAGAAAATAACCATGATTGACATAGGAACAAAGTATTCTGAGTGTTTTTGTCTTGTGTGTACTGCCAAAATAACACTATACATGATTTTCACGGAAGCAATTTCTAGACAGATATCTATCGTCCTTTGTGCATTAAAGCTTTGAAGAAAGGTCACTTCCTTTTGCAGCCACCATTGACAAAGCATCCTGCTTTTTCACTAGGCAGCAGGAAGAGGCAGAAGTAAGAGAAACCTTTTGGACCTAGGAGTGAGTCATTTTGTCCCATCCTTCTATTTTTTCCCCACAAAACATACCAGCATTTGATTGAGATAGTTGCCTATAGAAATCTTGAAAGTACACTGTAAAATGGTAACTGCCATTACTCTCCAGTTAGTCAAGCATTCTCTGTGCTGATAGAAGAGGGCAGTTCCCGTCAAAAGCAAATTGTTGTCCTACATCAGGAACCACAAATTGCCATGTGTACTTCCCAGGATTAGTAGTATGTAATTACTCCTAGCTCAAGCCTAGTTTCTTATGTATGTAGCACTGATGACCTTTGATTACCTTTGCTGCAATTTCAAGAAGTTTTATTCTGTTGAGAGGATGCGCAGAGGATCAGGCAAACAACCTAACCCACCTCAATGACTGTCCCTTTGAAGTACCCTAAGAAGCACCTTTCAAAGTCATAGAAGGTAGTCCTTAAGGGGCTTAGTGTATTTGTTGAATATTTAGGTATCACTTCCAATAGGATCTGCCTCACTTACCAAATGAGATTAAAGTCTCATACCATAAGTAAAGCTTTAAACCAGAGGTTAGCAATTAGCCACCAAATTCCTGCAGGAGTTCTTTTGAGAAAACTGGTGTAACTCCCCTCTTCTTTCTTAGGGGGTGTGAAGTCATAAAGGAGGTCATGATTGAGTCATTCAAAGCAGCCCTGTGCTATTTACCTGAAGAAGCTCATCCCTGGAAATCTTGTCATCTTTATCCAGATCATATAATCGAAAAGCAACTACAAGGAAGAAAGAAAGAGCAGTTGAATTTGAGTGCCACTGGTTTTTTTCATAACAATATATTTATCTAAAAGAAAACCAACACAACTTAGCATTTACAAATTGTTTTAAGAGGATTACCTTAGAATTTTGGTTCACCATAAAACTCATTCTCAGTCCATAAAATGTTATTACCACAAACAGGAATAGCATTATTGCCAATAATGGAAAAATTTTACTTTCAAAAGCACTCTGCTTGCAGGGTATTTCCTCAAAGCCCCAAGTCAAGGAAATATAATTATCACTAAGATACATTCAATCCTTTAATTTCAGAGCCAGCCATTTTTACATTACCATTCATTCTCTTTGCCTATATTCTGGATGAGATATGACAGAAATTTTAAGGGCTCTGAGGACTGTTGCCAACTTTGATTAGCAAGAAAGAGTGTTCTGCTCATATACTGTAGGCATACAACCAAATACTTTAGAAAGTACTCAGCTGAAGATGAGGAAAAAACACTATATTATATGGAAGACTGGAGAAAGAAGCAGAAAAGCTTATTCACATATGGGATGTGACTTCTAAATCTGAAATAACGTTGAATGCAAAGCATTTTTAAACACTTCTGTTATACGAGACATTTTGGAAAGAATATATGTATCTCAAGATCAAACAATTCCACCAAATTCCAATACACCAATGGCTCAGTTGTTGACATTCTGACCAGGTAAGCTTCCAAGTTAATTATTTTAAAGGTTAAGTATTAGGGGATATCATTCCACAGGAAACAACCGTACGGAAGATTCCAAGCCCCTTTCCTCCCTTCCTAAGGAAAAATAAAAAACTACAAAGAAATTATTCTATATGAAGGTTCACATTTCTTACAGTGGAGTTTGTTACTTCGGCTGTTGAGTGGTTCTGGTCCATTCTGGTCTTTGCTCTTTTCATTATCTTCTATGGGTCGGAAGTGGGCTAGTGTCCTCATGAATCCACGGAAATTCACCTGGTCCTCTCTGCATAAGCATTTCAGCAGGTCAGTTTTAGCATAGCTTATACAGGCTCTTCATTTCAGTAAAGATGACTATGAATGTCTAAAACATTGTGACCATATGAACTCTTCCACTTCCGCCTCCCCAGGGTTTAGCTGCCTATGCTGTTGCAAGCTGGGGTCATGCTGTTATGAAGTATGATGTGTAGGAAAGCAGCTGTGAGAAGTCTTGTTGAGGGGTCCCATCCCCTTGCCTGCAAGCTTCTATTGAAGCTCAAGCCCTCAGCCTTAGCGTCTGCCTGAGCTATGCAGCAGCTATGCCTGAATGTAGAAATATATCTTGCTGATCTGGACCCTGCTTCCCTGGATTGACTTGAAACTAGTTTCACCACTGTCAACCACTGCACTGTTGGCTGACCTGACAAGTCACTGGACCTGCTCTGATTTCTTGTTCAGGTGCATGCCCTCTGTCAGCAAGTACATCACCACTTCCAGATTTGCTGTCACCCTTGGCTCCTGCTTGTGGGGCTGCCATTGCTCACTGCTCTCTGACAAAGAGTTCTCTTCTCTAGTTTCTGTGGGAACTGGTCATGTAAGTACTTTCCAGGACTCCTGCTTTCTATTCAGCAAACTCTGCCTGGTGTTAGCTGATACTGTAACTTGATTAGACTATCCAGTCTCCATCAATCAGTAATGACAACTGTGTCCAAGAAGAGAAGTAGATTCCATAGAACAATCCACAGGTATAATGAAGGAGAGATGATATTGCAAATTTGATGATCTCTTTGGATTTGTGTTAGAACTGTCGTAAGTTAGGTCTCAAATGTAATAAAAAACTAAAAGCAATCAACCAAAAATCAATCTAGTAACAGTGGTACACTTAGATATAATAAAGTTAATTGCAATGCTACTTAAAGTAGTGTTGACACAAGTTTGCTTTAAGATAAGCCTGAGTTTGTTAATAAATAAAGCACAGCAATGTCTTTCATTAGAGAATGAAAATATGCTGCGGAAACAATGTACCTACATGAACTGCATGACAAGTTTGAGGTGTTCAACTATTAGTAAATTCAAAGTCTGTGCTTTTATTATCAGCCTTTTGCTCCTATGAAAACTTCTTATGAACTACAAATTTTGTGCCTGCTCACAAATTCAGTTTGTTGGAACTCACCCTTCTGGAAAGAAGGCATTGATAATTCTGTCTCCGAGTGGATTGATGGCAAGCTCTGGAATCCTCTGGAAGTCTTCACGGCTAAGTAACGCAAGAACACAAGAAGTCTGCATAAAGTTTAAGTCAGAGAAGAAGTTGCTTAAAAAGAATTTACAGTAAAACATCCATGGAGTTCTATTTCTGCAGGAAGGCACTTAGTGGTTTTGAAAATGTAACTCTTTAAATCATGTTTTCTCTATGATTAATGGCACGAAACAAAGCAAAAGACAATGCCAAGCCTGTATTCTATTACAAACTAGCAGTGTTCATTTATCATGTTAATAGCACTTCTCAGACACTAACACTGTTTGTGCTAGAAACCTTACTTTAATAATGACAACTAGTTTGCAGTGTAAGAAACAGAAAGGTTCTGGAATGGTTTTGAAGGAAATTACAGCTTCAAAATGAAAATAATGACTGGAGGTTTTTTAATAATTATTTGGGTACTAAATCCTTTGAGTTGTCAGGACTTTTCCAAGACTGCCTCATTTCAGATTCTGAGACAACACCGTACTTCTCCAAACGTACTACAGGTGATCTGCATGTTTCAATATATTTTTTTTGTTTGTTCATGCAAACAAATTTATAGTTTATTATAAGTGCCAAATTTCAGATTATTCCAACTTCAATGAAGCCACATTCCTATTTTAAAGTAGTAAATTTACACTTTTACAGATGCTTGTACACCACATATAACTTCACCAGTACATGCAAATACTCACTGCTTTTGCTAGCCATTCTCTTTTCTCTCGTGATTATACATACACAGCATAATATAAACACAGCCAAGCTTACATTGTTATGACTTTTCTCTGATGTGAAAGACATCATGAGTTGTACTGTATACACATTTTAGATCAGTACGACATGAACATAAGGTTCATTCCATTATTAGAACTGCAATAATAATTTCTCTTCTCTTTCAACCTAATAGACTGTCAATGACAGGGAAGTGGGATAATCTTAGTGTGACCAAGGCAGATACGCCAAATGTGTCTTAGTGAACAGGTTTGGTTTGCTGTTTTTTCCACTACAACAGAACACAGCAACTTAGCAGTTAGTACAAGAGGTACTCCATAATGATCATTTTAAATTGCAAATAGCAAGGGAATAAAGCTGTAAAAACCCCAGTTATTCTGTCTGGATGCATAACTTGACATTTCCTGCCCAATCTTCAGAAATACTGGCAATTACCTTCAAGTCAAATGCAGTCCTGCTGATTTTGAAGTTTGGGTCAAAGTCTCAAACTTGGTTACTTAATGTTTGCTGCTTTAGAAAACTATGCTCACTAAATGAATTGGCAACAAAGTTTGATTCATAATGTCATTACACCAAAAAACTGCCAAAGTAAGCACAAACAAATTTTGAGATTATTTAAGAATGCTGGTCTTTTATAATGCTGTGATATTAAAGACAGGAAAAAAAGAAATTAGCTGACCTTATCACTAGTCTAGCTTGGAAAAGGCAGAGAAGCAAGACGCTCTAGTTTTAAATGTATTCTAAAGCGCTCCTCGCACCCAATCACAGCACAGGACTGTTAAGAGTTCCCATTACAACATACCTGTTACAACCTAGTTAAACTGTTTGACTTTCTAAATAGAGCAACCTGACCGTATTTTAAGTTATCCCAGGAAACTTCTGCTCCGACCAGGTACCACTTATTTTTAATAGGCGAAGTTAACATCTTGTAGAGCATGATCAGCTTGTTACCAGACCCTTCAGGACTCCTGCATTTTAAGCAACAGCTGAAGGGCAAAGTATGCATAGTGATTTAAGCAGGAGATGCAGTGATATGGAAAACCTATATCCTAGTAACAATTTTTTAACAACAGAACTTCAGTGTCAATGCTAACATTTATAACCTAAAAGCAGCAGCTGCCCTCTCTTCCATTTACAGCAAAATCATAATGCTTCGCCATTTTTTACTTGCATGTCACTACTTTTTGGTATTCAGCCTCAGTTTACACTCAGCATTTCAGTCTCTAGTTATTCTGCTTTCTAACTGGAGATTAACAATTAACCACAAATAACTCCCCAGGTTTCAAAGCTATTTGTCCTGTCATTATCAGGATTGCAGTAGACCACTTTCATTTATTAAGAGCACATTACTGAGTGTTATAGCTGAAATAGCTCTAACAGCCATAAAAGCAAATGAATGCATGAGGTAAGTTATTCTCCACTTTATAAAACTAAGGCTTACTGCAGTCATTAGGGACCAACTTCATCCAGCTGAAGCTGGAGCTTACAGGAAATTTAATGCCCTCTACTTCTTTTGTGTTCATGGGCAACAAGGCTCTTCTAAGGTATCTTTCCAGGAACGTGGCTCTTATTAAATCCTTGCTTAAACGCAAAATGCAAAGCACCTTCAACTGCGTGTGAACATTCTGCAGGCCAATGACATAATATATATGCCAGGGTATTCACAATTAGACATACTTTGCAGCAAAGAACTTGTAGATTCTAAGCAAGACAAGTATTTCTAAGCATGAGTAGACCCTCCAAGGCACAGAGCAGATCCTTTCCATAAAGGTGGCTCTGCCTTACCCCAAAGAGTACAAGAAACCTACTAAACCCTTTTTTTCTTCCATTTCTGGTTCATCATTGTAGATCGTAGCACAGCACTGTTAACTCACCAGGGATGAGGAGGTTAGGGCTATCTAGAGCTGAGGGAAAGTAAAATAATGGAGGGGGAAAAAACCTAAATGCCCAGAGGATATAGGTAACAGGAAATAATTTGAAGAAGGAAAATAATTAAAAACAGTAAGGTGTATCATGCAAGTTGGTCAAAACAGTTGGTCAAATGGAAGAGGTTCCATTGCTCCCTTCCCTTCCTAACATCAGCTTTGTCATTCATCTAACCTTTTGGTGGTCTAATGTAGCCACCCTAAAAAACTCCCTACCTTCCTCCTCTCCATCCTCCCAATTATCTTTCTGTCAAACTCACAACTTGAGGCAGTTGAAAAAACTTCAAAAAATCCAAGAGCACTACAGCTGCCAAAGAGGTGCTAGAAGCCTAGAGAAGTTACGGGGAAAGAACACAGACACCTCCTCTTCCATGATTGTGTCAGCCATCTCATTCAACTTCATCCTTACACACACTCTACACAAATATTAAAAGTTGCTTAACTATCAGAGCAGTAATTGGTTCATAAACATTGGGACCAGAAGTATGTGAAAAGGTGATTAATTAGATGAGCAATAGGGAAGGAAAGAAAAAAGGCAGCATGCATAGTGGGGTTGAGGATGGTAGTACAGACTGTTCTTGTATCCTGTCTTTTCCAATCCAAACCCATATTCCTTCCTGTCTTGTCTATTTTAGATAAAGCTAAAAATGGTTTGCATTTTCGTAAACAAAAGTAAAGACTTCCACACTCTCAGAGAGCTAGCTTTTATGTTTTACTTTGCAATATCAGTTTGAACTAATAAGAACAAGCCTGACACCTTTCCAGACCAAGAGGGTTCAATTAGCTGACAAAGATTAACAGATGGCCTGGGTAGCTCATGTTACCCTTCTCTCAGGATCCGAGGCTTTCTGAAGTTCTCCAGGAGACACAGTCTTGTGAGTGGCCTTCATAAGCATGACATATGCATAAACAGCTCAGTGTGTCTGTTCTCTGTATGCACCAGCTTTCAGAATACTTGCCCTTCCTTCCTTCTTCCACACTTACCAGGCTACACCAAATACTGTATGGTAAAAAATACCTCTGAAGTGCTTAACCTGTCACTTCCCCAGTGCACAAGAAACTACTGTTAAGGGGGAGGTTACATGCAAAAGTTCCATGCAAAAATAGCAGTTTAGACAAGTATCTCCTTTTTATAGCTATATACATGTCTGTCTAGAGCTACTTACTAGTAGATAAACATTGGAACCGATGTATTCTTGTGTGGTGTACACTTCAGTACCAGCCCAACATGGAGACTTCACTGAAGCAAACACATACTTATCCTTGTCATACACTTCTATTTCCTCATATTGGAAATCAACATGTAAATAAGAGAACATGCACACTTGTTTCCTCCTCAGCTATATTTAGGACATATAAAGAAGAAGTGTGTTCCAAATTTCACAACTTTGATGTAGCTATGGACATCCAAGGGTACGGATCCAACCTTTTGTTTTGGCAACTCAGTATGTCACAATATTGAAATTAAAGGTGACAAAAGAATTTTCCAAAGAACAGTTTTGTCCTGTCTTTTACCTGGTTTCATTCAGGTGGTGCAAGTCTGAGGGAACTTACTCATTTTGTTTAAGAAAAGTGAAGCTAAGGAAAAATATAACATTTTTCTACACTTTTAAAGAATTGACAGGTAAAATGTAGCATAGTAATTTAGAGAATAAAGATGAGAGAGGAAAAAAAGAAAGCAAAACCGAAGCATATCAAGTTTTTTCTCCATCAATAACCATCTCTAATATTTCATTTATGTAACTCTTTAAAAATGAAATGCCTTGAAAATGCACATAGATACACTGGACAGAAACATCTGGCTAGGAAAGACTTCTGTCTTTGATTATAATTCCAGAACTACCAAGATTATTCATCACCTACCAGATCTTCTGTACAAAGTGCTCTTTACCCTGCCCTGCTTCAGAAGGGTGGTACACGTTTAAATATTTATATCATGCCATAAGGAACTGCCTAACACTGCTTTTCTTAATCACAGTCACATGACTGATTTTGTCATGTTTGATTTCAAAGTCAAAGGCATAAGTCATCCTTACAGAAACAGTAATTCTTGCTCCCAGGAAACAACAGAAGACATACCTTCTAAACTGGTCATAAATAAGCAAGTGATAACTTTGTCTTACTTGTCTTAAAGAAGCAAGTTCTCTTTGATCTGTATTTCAGAGACCAATATCTATGACCTTCTGAGCTGTAGTTCTTAATCTCCCCTCATTCTTTTTTTTTTGAGAAGTAGTTTTCCATTACTTAAACTTACTAATTTCCGCACACTGGGGGTACCAGAAAAGTTTAAAAATTTGAATGCCACTCTTAAGTCAGACATATTTCAGAGTGGCTATGCTTAGAGGCCAAGACTGCAAATTAAAGGATCATAATTAGCACAGTTGCTGGGATTTTCCAACCAACATTCACTTCCTTTCCGACGTACCACATGATTATCAACAATGGAAGCCAATCTCCTCCTAATGCATAATACTGTGAAGCTAAGCATTGTGCAGCAGACTTTCATAGCATATTAATCAATTATTCCTCTTATGTAAACTGACTACAATCTTTATACAAATCTCTATATGTATCTTTATAAAACTTTATGGATTCAGTGTTGGACGGAAGAGCTGTGGAAGAACCTGTGCTAGATTCAAATTGTGCTACACTAGTCTGGCAGCCATCAGCTTTGCTCATCAGCGAGTATTAAACTCACATGTAAAGCCTGAAAAGGCTGTTAATGTTTGGGGTTTTTTCAAATAATTAAATTTTAAGACATAAGAAGTATTAACCTCACTTACAACATCAGTTGATCTCTATGTCAGAATTGCCAATTCATGTGACACATTGGCTTTAGCGTCAGAGTAGGCTTGAGAAGTTCCTGCATATCCCATCCCAAGCCAATGTTTTTCACACACACAATCCATTTTGTCATCCCTTCAGCTATGCAAGTCCAGAAACTTACAGCACAGCCACAGTCCAAATCACTGGAGTCAATCATCTTCAAAACCTACACATGCCAAGAGGGGAGGGAGAATATTTTTAACCCAAAATAATCTCTCAGTTAGTCCTGTTTACAGTGCAATGCCACATCCAATGACTTACATGCTGAGAAGTCAGCAATTTGTGGTACCAGCAGGAACTTCGCATTTCCTTCAGGAAAGGAAATTGCAGTAAGCCAACAGTACTGCCAAACACCATTCATCTTACAACTTGCCACTTTCCAACTTCTAAGAGGGAATTCTAGCATTACAGTTAGGTTGGTTTATAGGTAGGTTGAGCTTTTCTGGGTTTACAGTGCATCCTAGAGTCATATTTTACAAGATCACATAGAAAACCTCAGGTGATCTCCAAATCTTTATTTATTGGATTTGACTGGGATAGAGTTGCTAGGAAAGAAATTAATTCCATAAGAGCCAGATCTCATATACTATGCTACAACAAGGACCCTTTCCTCCTCGTACTCTGTCTTGCATTCTCTCCAACTTTCCTGTGCACTGTAGCTATATGGTGAATGGGAAACAAAATCCACGAGAGTGGGGAAGGCTAGAGAACAATGACAGCAGGCAGAGATACATTTGAACAGGCAATCATCTCATTAGAGTTTACCTTTTTGTTCAGAATACTCTTTACAGCAGACTCGGTCCTTCAAAATGAAAAATGTTTCACAGATAAAGGCTCATCTTTATTTAATTGATTAAGCTGTAAGAAACCAGTTCACTTCTGTAGTTTTCAAATTGTAGACAGGAGACAAGCCCTTTAAAGGTCTTAGAATATCCCGCACTACTACTTTTAAGAATAGAATGTTTGTTTAGTCACAGTGAACTTGGTTCCAGCTCCTTTTTTTTTTTTTTTTTTTTTTTTTTTTTTTTTTTTTTTTTTTTTTTTTTTTTTTTTTTTGAGAATACTAACAGATATGGGTGGTCAACAAGAGGTGAGAGGCTAAGTATAGTAAATGGATTGCATACTCAAGTAGTGTTTGAAGACACTGGATATCAGAAACAAGTAAGAACATATCTTTTTGTTATTAAAGCCAGGATGAAGACAACACAGCATAACCATTCCTGTAATAATTATTAGAAACAAGATATAAAGAAAGGCAAGAAATAACAATCTAAACATGTTGTTTAACAATTCTGAACATTTTTATAAGACTTTGAATATCAAATCTGACCTTTCTTGTATTAACTGCTACAAACCTTCAACACTACAGTCAAGACAATTGGTATTTAGAGCAACTCAGTTCAACAATCAAACCTTTCATAAGAGAAGAAACTTCAATGTCCAAGTAGACAGTAGGTAAGAAAGAACTTGTTACAACAGCCTCAATGATTTACTACCTGTGGAAAACATGCAGACATGCTGCAAAAGTAAGCCATCACTACAGATGTGCCAATGCAAGGACAGCTGATTTAGTGACAATACCCACCTAAGAGTGCCATTTTCTCCTTTGTCCAGGCTAGTGAAGCGACTGTACAAGCGGGTAATTTGACTGTGGGAAACTGAAAAAAAACCAGAAAGACAGCCAAATTAGCATGTCAATGATTCCTCATAGGAACAGACCTCATTACACTAAACTACTCTGTTGCCAGAAGCTGTGTTCAAAAAAGAGCTCACACAGAAAAAGTTACATTGGAAGCACATGCCAATCTGCATTTAGGAACTTCCTGAGCTATAAATCACACCTTAATATTCCAGAATCCACAAATAAGCCCATTCTTCAAAAATCTGCCTAACTATGCCTTCTACTCATTTCTATTTTTGGTCTTTAACATTTTTTGGTTATCTGACTCAGTAAATGTCAATTAAAAAAAAAATTCACAGTTCCACTTTATTTCCTTTAATTCATTTATGGCTAGAAATAATCTGGACACAGCCTACACTGATGACCTCTACATCATTCATGAAACTGCAGACCACTGCTATAATATCTTTCCTTCTCTTTTACTTATCTCTACTCCTGTTGTCTTTTTCCCACCTAAGGATGAAAAGTACTCAGTTTCTTTGCATCTGGAAAGTGGTCAGAGAGGCTTTATGCCTTCACTTTTCTTCCCTTACAGAACTGTCTGAATCTAAACAGTTTGGTCATTTTAGCATTTACAGAACAACAGAATAGCCCACAAGGATCTTTGAGTCCAACTCCTGGCCCTGCACAGGACCACCCCAAGAATCACAAAATGTGTCTGAGAGCATTGTTCTTGAACTCTCTCAGGCTTGGTGCTGTGATCACTTCTCTGGGGAGCCTGTTACAGTCCCCAACCACACCCTGGGTCAAGAACCTGTTCCTAATATCCACCTAAACCTTCCCTGTCACAACTTCATGCTGTTCCCTCAGGTTCTATCACTGGTCCCCAGAGAGAAGGAATCAGAAAGGCTTTGTTTCAGAACTCAGAGCCAATTACAGATTTTTTGTTAAATTAATTGTATTTTTTAGATCCTGAATTAAACTAGCAATACTTCAGTGTCCAGCCCTCTGATGTGTCAAGATCTCTGCCTTTGAGGGAGTTAATAGCTCCTCCCAATTTAGTGTCATCAGCAAACTTACTCAGTATGCCTTCCAGTCCAGTGTCCAAGTTGCTTATGATGTTGATGAGAACTGGCCCTAAAATGGAGTCCTGTAGAACCCCACTAGTGATTGGTCACCAGCCTCATGTAACCCCATTTGCTATAAACCTTTGTGCCTGACCTGTGAGCCAGGTGCTCATAAAAGTAATTTCCAGGCTTCTAGGACACTGGATTAAAAATTAAAAAGCCTATTTCTAAAGCAATTTGAGAATGAGTTGGGACACAAAGCAAGCAGAAAGTTATTGCAGACTTTTTAAATCTGCATCTGAAACAGAAATTACAAAGCCAGTATTAAGTTCAGCATAATTGTGTCAATGTTACCAAGATATTAGACAACTAGATTTTTAGAATATTCCATGATGTAAATGGGATAAACCTATACAGAACAGCCATTCCTTTAACACTGAAAGAATGCCTGTCCTGGTTTCAGCTGGGACAGAGTTCATTTTCTTCTTCGGAGTTGGTACAGTGCTGTGGTTTTTGGATTTCATATGAGAACAATGTTGACAATACATTGATGTTTTGGTTGTTGCTGAGCAGTGCTTAATCTAAACCAAGAAGTTCTCTATTTCCCGTGTTCTGCCAGTGAGGAGGTGCACAAAAAGCTGGGAGGGAGCACAGCCAGAACAGCTGACCCCAAACTGGCCAAAGAGATAGTCCATACTATAGAACCTCATGTTCAGTGTATAAACTTAGGGAGTTGGCTGGGAGGGGCCAATTGCTGGTCAGGGACTGGCTGGGCATTGGTCAGCAGGTGGTGAGCAGCTGTATTGTGCTTCACTTGTGTTTCATTTCTCTCTTTCCCCTTTTCATTACAATTAGCATTATTATTGCTATCATTAACATTTTTATTATTATTATATCTTAATTTACTTAAATTATTAAGTTGTTCTGATCTCAACCCATGGGTGTTAGACCCCTCTCTGCCCCCCGAATTCTCCTCCCCATCCTACCAGGGCAGGGAGTGAGCAAGCAACTGTGTGGTACTTAGTGGTAACTTAGCTGGGGTTAAACCACAAGGCCCTACAGGAGGTCTTGGCTGTTCAGTATCTTCTGATAAAGTTGATAAATACAAGAAATAAGACTTGATTGAATGTTAATGTTTACTTAGTAAAGGTGTGATTTTCTACAATGTTAAACTAGGACTTAATGTCATTTTCAGATTTAATTGTTTAAAAAGCCTTCATCAGCATATGCACAATGCTTTTGTTACTTGCTAAGACTTATTTGGGAAGAGGTTGCAAAGTAGTTGTTTGATCTGTGACAAGGGAGGCAAATTTCTTTTTTCAGGTTTGTTCTTTCTCAAGGCTATTTGTTTAGGTTACACTGTTCCCTCCTTTACAAAGACCTTCCAGCAACTGTTGGTTTTGGGGTTTTTTTTCCTTAATTCCCCACCCCCCTTCTTGACTCCTCGGCAACCTTCATTCTTCACATAGGATTGGTCAATTTGCTCAGTTCCACCTAAGGCAACTTGTCTACAATCAGACTGGGCAGCTTGCTCAATTTCAAGTTAAGCAACAGACACAGATGACAAGTACCAGCATTCTAAAGACTTCAAACTTCTGCATTTCTGATTTAGTATTTTAGATACCATATGCAATAACAATAACTGATGATGAAAAAAGAATAGGCTGGAGTTAGATGTCTAGTAAGAAGGCCCACGGTCACAGTCCTTCCTATAAACAAAGAAGGTGATGAGAACTTCACTCAGCTACCACTTCCAAACTAATGTCACCAACTCCATTTTTGGAACACCTCCATAACAGCTAGTAGGTGAGAAATAGTAATAGCTGTTGACAGGAGAAGTGATATTTTTGTTAATGTCATACTAGACAAAAAGCATGTTATAGCTGTACAAGAAAGGAAGATGATTCAGGTTCACCACTGTATCCTTTCCTAATTTCGTTTTGGCTCTCACCCCTCATGCAAGCTGCATCACTAGACATTTTTCAGCACATTCTCATGCAAAAATAAAGATTTTGACATTCCGTGCTGACCACAGGAAAAACAAGATCTGCAATTTATGACTGCTTCTTAAAAATCCAAGGTTAAGGTTTAAAGCCAGTTGAAACACCATTTTATCTATATTGCCGCCCCACTAAGGTCCTTGTAAAAATTTAAGTCAAGACCTCTAAATTAGGAGCTGTATCCTTTATTTAACTTCTGTTAAATCATTGCAAAGTTTTCAGCAATTAGACACTGAAACGCTTTTCTAAAACGTAGCATAAACTCAAATACATTTATATACCTAGAAAATATATAAATATCCATCAGAAACATCCATCAGCTGTTACCATGCAACTATTTTTTCCCCTAAACTCAGATATGAGCATTAGTTTATTATTAATACTTAGGTAGACTGCTTCAAGGCATGGAAACAAAGGGCGTGAACCAAATAGTTTGAATACTGTTACATTCCAGCAGCTTTCCAAAAATTTTCAACAGAATGCAGCCAAGCAACATCTTGGACCTCTTATCTGTTTCTTATAGTTGTTACTGAAATACAAAAGCAATTAGGATGACTGCAAGATTTTTTCAAACTTAAATTTCAAAATGCTTATATCCAAAACAGTTTCCATACAACTTCATAAAACATTTAGGATTGTCAGCTTCAGGCTTAGCCACCTGTGTTTTTCACCACAACATAAAAAATTAATGTAGAACTTTAATCCAAATGAATTTAATTCAAGAGATTAAGTGTTATTGTATGGCTTTTGAAAGACTATGCTTCAAGCCCCCTAAAAGACATCTTTTAAATCTGTACTGCTGAACATTAATATACAGTTTCTCAATCATATTAGTATCACAGTCATCACAGTTTTGTGCTACATAAAATTTAACAAGAGAAAAGTTGTATGATTCCATAGTTGAACTCAGTCCAATTGGTTAAGTATTCTGTTCAGTGCTTCATACCTATCCCAGATAGACTCAAGAAGATACACTTCACCATAAGGAGGCCAAAAAAAGAACCCCTAGGAGCACTTACCAGGCCATCAGTTCAAGACGCATATGTAATATTGCCAGATTGTTTCATGTCTACAAGGTCCCCTTCTCAGACTCCTTAGTGGGTAAACTACCATAAGCATCAAGTTTCTAACAAACCACAGGATATTCTGCTAAAGTTAGTGTTACTGAATATTCTGTGAACTTTGATCCAGATAATCACTGCCTGGGTTTTTTTCCCCACCTTATATAGCTATTTTCACCTCTATGAAGTGTGTATCAGAGCTAAAAGCCTTTTGAAATTTTCCATCTACTTAGAGAAGTATAAAAGGCAGAGGAAAATCACATTCCTAGACTGCAGTTACAGGCTGAGGAAAGGAAAAAAAAAATTGGTAAGTCAACGAGACACGCTGAGATGACTTACAAGCATGCATGAGTCAGAGATAGCAATCATTTATTACCAAAAAGGTATTACTTTTAAAATTGAATAGATAAAAACACAGGGAAATTAATCAAATCCACGTCACTAAGCTGAACCTCCCTGATCATAACTTTGAGCTTCCCACTTTAACGATACAAGAAAAACATTTAGAGGCTAACTAGAGTCAAGTGGTTTTATTGCTTAGAAGGCCTATGTAGCCACCTTAATGTTTTTTATTTAAATACCATGTAAGTAAAATTTTAAGGATAAATCACCACAGACAATAAATCAAATAGCAGCATAAGGAAAAATATAAAACCTTTTGGAAAAACATTCCAGATTTGGGGTTTGATTTTTGAAGCATCTTTATAAATTAGAGGAGGTTACCTTTACTCTATGATCTTTGTGATTAAAAATAAAAAACCCCCACAGTTATTGCTGGGAAGCAGACTTTGAAAAACATACTTGTTTATCACAGCCTTCCTGTAAAAGGTTCCTTTGACAGATGGAAAAAGGATCATGGAAACTATGTTAACTCACTCAGCCTGTCACTACACTAGTGCCAGTGCACTCTTAATTTTCTTCCTCTCCTTTTCTGTAGCCACTCATTTTCCTGACACAAACAAACTAACATCTAAGAAGAATATATGATACCATTTATACTGAAAAGAAAACTGAAGAAAGCATTTTCAAGTAGCTACAACAGACCAGAAAGCATATGAAAAATGTCATCTGGGAAGACTGTGCTTATCTGAAAAGGTTCCTGGGGGAACAAACAGCAAAGTGATACCTACGATGTTATGAACTCCTCTCTCCAACTAGTAACGAGGGCACCCTCTGTTTCCTATTACTCAGTATTTGCTAGAATTCTCAGGTTTTCATTCTATCAGGCAAATTAACAACAATGGATTTTCATATTTTCTAAGGTGTTTTACGGTTATGAAGAACAACTCGACTAAATAAGTAGTACAGGGTAAAGTAGCTAAGTACTCGAGTCCAGCTTGAACAATGGTCTTTCAGCTGATAACAAGTACAGGAATTTTCACTTTTTTTTAGTTCACCACACCTATCTCTCACGAATTACATTACGACACTTTATGGTTCAAATGCCACTCAGGATTCATTCTGAATACCCTTGAGGCAACTTTAGCACTAGCCTATGACACACATAACATTTGGGAAAAACATTTACTATACAATGGGACCTTTTTCGCGTTAAAAACAGCTGCTGGGGAGAAACTCCACCACCAGACATTGAGACAGACGACTCTCCAAAACCCAGCGAGTTATCCCTGTCCAAATGCGATACTGCAGATACCTCTCTTCCATCCCACTGCGATCTCGCTGCTCCTGCCAGTTACCGGCAGCGGGGGGCGAGCCGAGAGGCGTCTCCCCGGTTTCGGCAGGCCTGCCAGACGCGTCCGGCACGGGCGGCTGTGTGCGGCGGGGTCCGGCCCGGGGCGGCCCGAGGCACCGGGCACTGCCCGGTCCGAGGCACCGAGAGCCGCCCCGCCCGGGGCCCACCCCGCGCCCACCCCCGCGGCCCGGCCCCGCCGCACTCACAGCCTGTCTCCTTCTTGATCTCCTCGATCTCCTCGTCCCGCAGCAGTGTGGACGCCCGGGAGCCCATGGCGGCCGCTGGACCCGAGGGGGAGGGAAGGAGAGAGTTACGCAGCCGAACAGCAGCGACGGCGGAGGCACAGCCGCCCCCGGCACGGGCCCGACAGCGGCCGCCCCCCTGCTCCCAGGCGGAAGGGGAGCGCGCTCCGCCCGTCACCGCCCCGGTGTCACCGCCCCCGCCCCGCTGTCCCCGCCCCGCATTCACCGCCCCCGGCTCGCTGTCACCGCCCCGCCCCGCATTCACTGCCCCGCATTCCCCGCCCCCGCCCCGCTGTCACCGCCCCGCCCCGCATTCACCGCCTCGCTGTCTCCGCCCCGCTGTCCCCGCCCCGCATTCCCCGCCCCCGCCCCGCTGTCACCGCCCCGCCCCGCATTCAC
>JAWWEU010000158.1:25886352-25907159 GCA_035583155.1 Acropternis orthonyx | reverse complement strand
CCGCCTCGGTGTCCCCGCCCCGGTGTCGCCACCCCGGCCCGGCCCGGCCCGGCCCGGCCGCAGGGGGAGGGAGCGGCCGCTTAAAGTGACCCCCCCTGTCGGTCCCGTGTCCTGGCTAAAGGCTGATCAAAAAGGTGCTTTTTTTCTGTTTGATTCCATTGACATAGGGATGTACTTGATTTGAGCTCTATAATCATAATGGAATATTTTTACAGCAATATAAAGTTTATACTAAGAAGTCATATTTCCAGGGAAGTATTCCTGATGTCCAGGCTGTTCTGTTGTTGAAATTAAGCACTCTTAAGCTTGACATCTTTCAGTCAGGTGAATGTTTGCATACTTTTTCTTGGTCCCGAGATGCTACCGTTTTTTATGATTTTATAACTTGCATTTGATTACGGTAAAGTTTCAGTGGGTGCAACTGTTTTACATATTGGTGAACTTGTATAAATGCCCTCCAATTACAGTAATTTAATTAATAATCACAGTAATTGGTGAAATATTAAGTCAATGTAAATACAGATACTTAAACTGTGTGGTTCTTGGGGTCAGGTCAGGTACTTCATTCTTTGTACTTTGGACTCTAGCTTACCTTAAGATTGTTGCTGACCTTTACAAAGAACAACTCTTCAGGTTCTGCTTTCACCCCTTATTTTCAGAATAAAGGTAAAATTTTATCTGAAATAAAGGCATTCTTGTGCAAATTAGGCTTTTTTTTTTTTAGTAGCTGCAGGATTTTCTTTAAGAGCCATGAACATAGAATTAAGAAGTTGCTTCATATGCAGCAGTTCATTTTCTGAACACAGGTAGGGGGTATTGGATGAAGTATTTTTCTTTACACACTCTACCAGCATGGATGTTTTAATAATGTTTTGACTTTTATGTTATTTATGGTTGCCTTACTCGTTCAGCTGCACTTCAGCTGTTGAAGGGAGTTCTCCTTCCCTCTCCTTAGAGAGCCAGCTCAGAGCCTCAGATAGCTCAAAATACTCCCTCTCAAGTAATGTGGATATTATTCAAGCAGTGTATTAAGTCTTTCTCAGATAACATCTTTCCCAGAAGCTATTATCTCTTGGTTTGCCTGTATCAGAACAGGATGTATTCTGAAAAAACAATGGTCACAGAAATGGAGGTACAGAGCTCCTTATCTGCAGACATCAGAAGGAAACTCACCTGCTTTCCAGTATGTTTATCCTGTATCTCTTGTCAAATGTAAAAGTAGCTGAACAGCACAGCTGAATTTTTGGAGAAATCAAAGTGCTTCAGCCAGTGAGCATTGCTCTTTGGTGACTGTTTTAATCTTATACTTTCTCCTGAAATGTATGTGGCATGATAGATAACACAAAGGTCAATAAGACTATTGCAGTCTGGATCTGTGCTGGCTGGCAGGTGCTTGCATTGATTTGGCCCTGTGGTTCCTGCTGTAACACGTATACAGACGTGTACTGATCAGCTCCTTCTGTTCTCATAAAGCTGTGCAAGAGTACAAGACCTGTGTAGGCTAAAGAAAGGGTAGTTGCATTTAACTGGCCCGTAGGGGGGGAAAATAGAATCATAGAATGGCTTAGGTTGGAAGGGACCTTAAAGATCATCTAGCTCCAGGGACACCTTCCACTAGAACATGTTGCTCAGAGCCCCGTCCAGCCTGACCTTGAACACTTCCAGGGATAGGGCATCCACAACTTCTTATATAAAACACATACAGCCCTTTGGTAATTTTACAATGGTCTGCTGTTTGTATATTCTCAACAGCTGAGATGCTAAGTTACTCAGCTGTTTCATTGTCCCTTCATTTTCTATTTAACAAGTCAAATACCAAAAGTACAGAAGTAGAAAAAAAAATGAGTAAGAGTTGATGTGATCTCTCTGTTAGTTTTGTCTTTGCAACAATTTTTTTTCTTCCCTAGACAAGCCTGAAAATCAGGTGCTTTTTTTTTTTAATGGATATAACTTTTTAAACTGAAACATTTTTGTTTCATCTGTGCATCATAATGACAAACAGTAATGCTGCAACTCACTTTTAAACAGTCAATTTTTTGTCAAAAACCAGAATAGGGGTCATTCTCTTGACTGTATGCATTTGAATCTGGGAGTTTAGGAATCTGGGTGTGTTTAGGAAGCAAAGATCGAAGAATTGAGTAGCCAAAACAGAAAAGTAGAGTGATTCTGCATCTAAAATATATACCTTGTGCAAAGTTCATTCATGTTAGAGGAAGTGCCTAATGATTGTTTTGCTTTGTTTTAGAGAAGAAGGAGGAAGAAAGTGTGGAGTACACAGTTGTTGATTGTTTCCAGCAAAAATTTGGCCCCACAGTAAGTACCAGTGAAAGCCCTTATGCCATGTATATGACTTGTAGGCCTGTTCTGTTCTAACTGTCAGTACACTTAGGCAGACTGTGGTGAGATTTGACTAATAGGTAGTAATGGCTTCTTTAAGTCATGTAGAAATGGTATCTCTGGTGGCATCAAAGAATAAAGTCTGCATAAGAGTGCCATGCATGCGAGATTGCAGTAGGTGTGTACCAATCTGCATCCGCGTGTGTTGGCTGCTGGTTTCAGACCCTGTATCACCAGTAACTGAGGTGAAGGGTCAGTGATATTTAGTGAATAGTTATTTTGTTTAGAAAAGGAGCAACATGAGGATTTATTGTTATTTGGGGACGAAATTGTGTTGGTTTTGCAGGTGTTTGGAACTCCAGACATGATTGGGCCTTTTTTTCTTAAAGTATGTACAATAAAAAAAGCAGACTTGGTAGAATTATAGAATACAATCCTGAATTGAAAGGGACCCACAAGAATCATTGAATCCAGCTCCTGGCCCAGCACAGGACTACCCCAAGAATCACATCATGTGTCTGACATCATTGTCCAAACTCTTCTTGAGCTCAGGCTTGGTGCCGTGACCAGTTCCCTGGGGAGCCTGTTCCAATGCAAACCCCCCCTCTGGGTGAAGAACATTTTCCTAAGATGCCACCAAATCTCCCCTTACACAGATTCATGCCATTTCCTCAGGTCCTATCACTGGTCCCCAGAAACAAGAGATCAGAAAGGCTTTGTTTAAGAACTTGGAGACAATGATAGATTTATTACTAAATTTAATAGTATTTTTTAGATCCTAAATTAGATCAGCAGCACTATAGAGTCTTCTGTGCCATTTTGCCTTGCAGTAACATTGGTTGGGATTTGGGCTCTTATTTTGGTAAATCTATTGTATCTAGAGAGGAAGAAGCTCTTTCCCACAGCAGGAGATGTCCCTGCTTACAGAGTAATCTGTTCTTTGAAAAAGAAGCTGGCTTTTTTATTTCTGTTTATGCCTTCTACTCATATTACATGTGCACTACAGGTTGCTTATCTTAATTGTCTGAAATTTTTTTGTGTACATGAGAGTAACAGTTTTCTCTTTCATACCTTAGAAAATAAGTTTTCCCTTTTTTCTACAAGGAACACCTGCTTTATGTGATACTGAGGAAGTTCCTAAAACCTAGTTAGGAGAATTTCTTGGAAGGAGATCAGGGGAGTCTATGTTCTTTAGTTATCAATATTCCTGATAAACATATCATCAGTGTTTCCAGTTGTGGAATTTCCAGCTATCTATCTGTGACTACAATGATGCTGTGTCTGCTTCTCATGGATTACTGTATATCTGAGATTCACTGTGGTTTTGGTCTGTATTTATCTTTTCAAATATGCATAATGATCAGAAAAATCAGAGTTTACTATTTGTCCCTCTGCCTATCATTCTCTAGTGCTATTTATTTTATCCCTGGTTTTTTTCATTAGGTGCTGCACCTAAAACAGCAGTGTGTTGTCAGTATAGCAGGAGAAGGTGTTCATTTGTGTCATCATGGAAAACTCTCATGGCCGGAAGTAAGAGACAGATACTTGCCAAAATGTGTTACTATACAGGGGCATAACTGAGAAACATTTGAGGATTACCCTGTGTTAGGACTCACATAACTGTTCTGGTAAGGGATATGATGTCCTTTAAGAGAGATTAAGTATTTCATAAAAGACCTGTTATAGAAAGAATTATGCCTTTATAAAGTAATATTATAATTACTAAACTTTCATGTAATAGATATATTTGTATATAAAAATGCAACATATTTGGTTTGCACACTTGTACAGGTATTGCACCAGTAGAGCTGTTGTCTCTTAAAAAACTGCAAGACCTCATCAGAACACCAATATAATTGAAGGTGTAAAATCAATCTAAAGATGATACAGTATCTTAATTATCTGTGATATTATAAATATCTGAAGAGGAAGAGCCAGAAAGGAGAGTACCTTTATGTGTTAACTCATAATTGTCTTAGTTTATTTTTAAATAGGTTTAAAAGTGAGTGTGTTTATCCAAAGCAAAAAATTGTGTGGGAGTTCATACTTCAGATTTAACTCTTTTATGCAGAAGTAAGTGTCCACAAAACGTTTGCTTTGGTATGGCTAAATTACTTTCAGCTTTTGTTAAAAAGCTTTCTGCTTTTGTTAAACTATTATGAATTGAACATATGAAAAACCTAAATTTTATAACCTGTTTGAAAGGCTAGGATGGAAGATGATGTCCTCTATTTTTTTGGTAGTGGTCTTTGACAATGAAACAAATGTAATGTGCACAAGAATTTTGTTGGAAGTGATTCTGTAAAAATGTCACCACAATAGGTGTAGGAATTTGTTTTAAGTGGTGTGCATGGGATTTGCTCTTGATCTGTCTTAAAATGCTTTATTTAACCATGTACAGTAGACAACTGTGTTGTTCTTTCTAATTATTGTGAAGGTCTCTGAGCACCTCTGGAAAAAACAAAACTTGTTTATGAGTTACCATTAAGGAAACTAAACCCACTCTTCCCCACATAAGCCTGTACACAGTAGTTTATGACTTACGGGCAACAGTGCACTTTCTCCTACTTTCAAATCCTTTGTTCTTCTGTCCCTCACTCATTGTCTCTGCAACAGAATTTGTTCCAGATAGCAACGAAGAGGCATGTTTTTTGATTTGACACCTTCCTTCTGGGACCTCAGGCTTTCAAAAATGGATTAAAAATGGTACTTGAAGATGAAAACATCTTGCAGGTAAGGGTACAGGGTATTTAAGGACATTTGCGATGTCAGAGGTCATATACATATATAATAATCTAGCTGCACCAAAAAAGTTGCAGTTGGATACATGTTTGCCTAACAGCTCTATTGCTTCAAGTCTTGTATGACTGCTGCTGTGTCTCAGACTGTCTTTCACCAGTACAGTGTCCTTCAGTGCCTTGGATACACAGGTACCCTTCGAATATTCTAGCTGAGAACAAAAGTTTCAACAAGAGAAACTTCAGGGCATTCTCTCAAAGAAGGTTTAACATTACTAGAATGTGACAGTTGTTGAACCATGTAAATGTTGTGACTAACAGGAGAGTTAGAGCCTTCTGAGAGAGAATAAAGTAACATGATGGCTATGATCTTTCATAATGGGCATGGATATGTTATATGTAGTTATGTATGACTTGTCCTTGCTAGTATACTGACATTTCCTGTCATAGATATGACTGCCTATAATGACTTCTCAAAGCCCTAATGTGGGCTATGTAGTAAGCTTTATATGGCAGAGGTTTCTCTCAGTTACTTTCTAATCTTAGTTTGGCCTTTTGCCCTTAAAAATTATGTTATTCCATTACAGATTAAGTATCAGCCAGTGTTAAGTCTTGACTGCATGAAAAAGGTAGGGCTGAAAATTCTTACCAGTGTTCCCAGCTGTACTGGTTAGAACATGTAACTGATACAGTGGAAATAATTAACCAGAACTATCCACTTTGGGGTCCAAGGTACATAGAATTGCACTCATTGTTCTGTTTTCTTGGTATGAGCTGACACACAGCTTGCACTGATAGATCTCTAGGTTTAGAGATGCAATTACTCTGATTTGTTGGCTTGAATCCTGCTTCTAATGCAATAAGGTACTGATGTCTGATTTTGGCCACCCTGTAGTGTACCTGAAATTGTGGAATTAAGCTCTCTCATCTTCTATTCTATACTGCTGGAACAAATAACTGTGAGATACTTCTGAGCAAATTCTCACAAATGCTTTTTGTGAAGCACTTCTCAGAGACCTTCCCAGTGCTGTTAAAATGGGAATAGGCTGCATGCACAAGTGAGATTCTGCTTTAAAAACACAGCAGTGGAGTTAAGAACTCTGGTTTACATAGGATCCTACCTACATAATTTGAAAAATGTTGTCCCTGGGTTTCGCCAGTTGCTGCAACAGTTTATTCCTTACCGTAAGTAAATTATTATGAACACAAGATATAGAGGATGGCAATGTTCTAATGTTTACTGTCTTCCCCACTGATGTTCTCAAAGTACTTAAGCATCAGCTGTTGAAGTAACTTTTAATGATGAACCTTGTGGAAGTTTGATACTATTTCACATTTGACTTCCTTGGGACAGGGGTGTGTCCCTGTTGAGCTATAGCAGCCTAAAAAGCTGCATAGTGAGCAGGCAGCCGGCTGCTGTCAGTGCTTACATGCCTATCATTGCCCTCTGGGGCACTTCTACACTGCACCAGGAGGCTGGAGCATCCTCGCCCTCTGAAATCCTTGCCTATTGTAAAATGTTGTTGGTTGCATATCTGTTTGCTACCAAAAGAAATACTGCAATTCTTTCTAGAAGCAGGGGCTGATAAAAATAAAGCAAATTTGAAAGCTTGAGACTTCCCTTAAGACAAAAGTCCATGCAAGGTTTGACCATACAATGTACAAGTGAAGAAGCCACTGTTGCTGTCTGATGCCACAGATCATTTCACTACTTTTTAGCATGTTGTGGGTTTTCTGCCCTTAAATCCATTAGCATGCAATGACTTAGGAAAAAGAATTTCACAGTGAAAGCTAAAACATTGTTTTGGTTGTGGGCAAGTTTATTCTATAACCTTGTTCATTCAGGTTACAGTTTTTATTAATATTGATCACAAGGATGCTTTCATTTCTGTTTAAATATTTAATTATTTTCTCTTGTTATTTGGAAAGCATTGAATTTTTTTTTACTAGAAACTCTCCCTCTAAACATCTAGAAGATATTTCCACAGATTTGACCATCATCTTTGTTGTGATTTTGAGTAAAAGTAACTGACTGCTTAAGAAGGTCTCTCCTGAGGTTCCTCTTCATCTGCCTTTGGCCACTGAGAGTGAAAAGCCAGAGAAGGCTTTAATGGTCAGAAGCCGAATATAAAGGACTGCTCAGTAATAAGTGATGGAAACTTCTTCTTTACTTAGTGATTTGTGTTTATAATCCAGTGAAGGTCAGCTCTACCTGGACCTTCTCAATTTTTTTTTCTTTTCAATGAACTCGCCGGTTTGAATTGTGGCAGGTATGTTTCCTGCCACTTTTCAGCTGGTGGTTGTAGTCTTCTTTGGACTGCAGCAATGTATTCAGCCTAACAGAAATATAGGCAGTCCTAGGTCCTCTGTCCTACCACAGAATAAGGCAAACTTTTGCATTTTCTTCATAATACCTTCCTACAATCTTATTCCTTAGAAAATCAGTAAATAGATTGGCTTAGCACTTTCTTTTGGTAGGCTTAGCAAATACATGGCTTTTCTCCCAGAGGAGGCAGCACTTATCTATTTAACTGGTGCCTTAGGGGCAGCTTTAGCATTATGAAATCATACTAGGTTCTTTGCTAATGGGACAGGAACAGGTTTTGGGTTTTTTTTCATCAAAGGCTGTAGATAAGTTAGGAATGAATGGGGAGGGAGGTTGGTCTTGGAATTTGCCCTCACTGTAAGAGGTCAGAAGCAGCCAGGTACAATTCTGTGGTCACTGTTGCAGGGGCTGAGCTGGTGCTGCCAAGCACAATATGGGCAGGTCTAGGAGCAGATGGGGTGTGTGTGGTAGGAAGCTCGAGCAGTGGCTCTTGCAGTAAAACCAGGCTGTAAACTCATGGTGTTGTTGGTGGGATTGTAGATGTCTGCACTGAGTGTTGGGTTAAGGTTTCTCAGGAGCGAGTAGTAAGGAGAAGAAGGCTATGAGAAGTCAGTGGGGATTTTGGGGGATTGGAGTGGAAATTTCAGAAGACCTCAATGGGAATCTAGGCTTTTGAGCAGCAGAGGAAGTCAGAAGGGTATAGGTTGTTCTAGGGACAGATAGCTCAGTCTCAGATTTGGACTGTGGATGCAGGCTTGGTTTATTTTTCCTCTCCATTCCCCAGGTTAGTGGACTCTCTTCCAGGCTTTCCTTTTCCATTGGGCTGTCAAGGCTGTTCCTGCTCTTACTGCAAACAGGTAAAAAGCATGAAGCCAGGACTAGAAACAAGCAAACACCATGCCATGCACTTGCTGCTGGAGGCTGTTGGCTGCTTTCTTTCTTTCTTGCTCTATGTGTTGTCAAAGATGAGTCTGGCAAGATTGGGTTTTAGGCTAAAGGTTTATGCCAACTTACATATTTTTCATCATGTGTTCTTTATATTGCTTCACTAGTTTAGGTTTTGGATAAAAGGCAAACCCAAAAGCATCCTGGGAAGGTATCAGTACTCTTCTGATACTGAGAGTACTGGGCTTGAAGGAACCATAGACAAATACAACATAAAACAAATCATTCTTAAAACTTAGTTTACCCTTTAATGCAACTTAACAGCTTTAAGGAGTCAGATTACTATCTCTGCAACTGTATGCAGTCAAGATAGTGATTCATTTGTTTGTAGCATACTTTACTTCTACTGTGCATCCCCCTGTCAAACCTCCACATTCTTTGCCTTGGGTTAATGGATGTTGGTCATGGCATATTGATCCCTTCCCTCACAGGCTGCTCGTGCTCTGCAGCTTTCAATGGCAACAGGTGGCTTCCTTCCACACTGTGTCTGCACGTTACAGGAGTGTTTGAAGCAGCACTTGAAAATAACCTTCCAAATGGGATGGCATCCTAAAGTGCAAGCTGCAGTTGAGTTAAGTGAGTGATTCAGTGAGCCACCTTCTGAAGACTCAGTTGTGAGCTGTCCTTTGCCCATCTTGAGATGCTTCTGTGAAGTTGTTTTTTTAAGAGCGTGGCACTAAGCAGTGGCTGAATTGCTGTAGATAAGGACATTTTATAACAATGACTTGGGAGACAAGTGTAAGCTTTAGTTGGCATCAGTGCTTATGCTAGTATTTCCTAATAGCTCATTTGAAATTGAGGTTTTGAAGAACCACAAAGCTTGTACAATAGAGGATATATACAATTTGGGTGAAAAATTGTTCTGGATATCGTAATACATTGGACTAATTCTGAAACCTAACAGAGCAAGTTGGTTAAAATGAATCCTGAGTCAAGCAGGGAAAAAGAGAACTTTTATTGCCAGCACGATTAGAATGAAAGAATACTTGTGCAGTTCAGCAGCATTTGCCAAATCATTAGTCTCTGTTGTTCTTATTTTTGTTAATCTTTCAGATGGGGACAAGCAAGGGAAAACTTGATGGGCCAAGAGGTCCTAAGATTTGGGGAACATAAGCTTGATAAATCGACTATTTCATATGGAAGAGACTTACAATGAGCATCCAGTCCAACTGCCTGACCAGTTCAGGGCTGACAAGTCAAAGCCTAGTATTAAGGGCATTGTTGAAATCCCTCTTAAGCACTGACAGCTTAGGGCATTGACCACCTCTCTAGGAAGCCTGTTCAGTGTTTGACTGCCCTCTCAGTAAAGAAATGCTTTCTAGTGTCCAGGCTAAATCTCGCCTGGTGCAGCTGTGAACCATTTCCACGTGTCCTGTCACTGGATACCAGGGAGAAGAGCTCAGCGCCTCCCTGTCCCCTGACCAGATGGTGCAAGTTGCCAGATGTAGCCCATTCAGCAGAACCCTGTGAGCTCTGTCATCAGCCAGGTCTTCAGTCACAATACCATGAATCTGCTCATGCCACAGTTGGGCAACTTGTCCAGAAGGATCCTCAGAGGGTCAGTATCAAAAGCCTTACTAAAATCTAGAAACAGTGTGGCCAGCAGGACCGGGACAGCGATTGTTCCCCTGTACTCAGTACTGATGAGGCTGCACAGGCTGCACCTTGAGTACTGTGTCCAGTTTTGGGCTCCTCACAACAAAAAGGACATTGAGGTGCTGGGGCGTGTCCAGAGAAGGGCAATGGAGCTGGTGAAGGGACTGGAGCGCAAATCCTATGAGGAAATGGCTGAGGGAACTAGGGGTGTTTAACCTGGAGAAAAGGAGGCTCAGGGGCGACCTCATCACTCTCTGTAACTGCCTGAAAGGAGGTTGTAACCAGGTAGGAGTTGGTCTCTTTTCTCTGGTGACAAGCAACAGGATGAGAGGAAATGGCCTCAAGGTGTGCCAGGGGAGATTTAGATTGGATATTAGTAAAAGTTTTGTCACTGAAAGGGTGGTCAGGCATAGGAACAGGCTGTCCAGGGAAGTGGTGGAGTCACCACCCCTAAAGGTATTTAAAAGACATGTAGATGTAGCACTTAGGGACATGGTTTAGTGGTGGACTTGGCAGTGCTGGATTAGCAGTTGGACTCAGTGATGTTTTGAGGTTTTTTCCAATGTAAATGATTCTATAATTTTATCCTTTTGATAGGATTTTTAATCACATGAGCTTGCTTTTTTGGTGCATGGTGGTTGGGGTGGTGGTGGGGTGAGACAACTTTCAAACAAGCTATTAAGTAAGGGAACTAGATACCTAAGGAGACCTCACTATAGAAGCAGAATTTATTTACTGAAGAGGAACAACCCCTTTCCTACAAGAGCAATTTTTCTCCCTTCATACCGGTCTTGTAACTTCCACAGTAAATGTAAGTGATTTTGCACTGCCCATTCATAGACTTAAAATCTTTCTCAAAAGCCTTTATTTTAAATGTTACTTAATATTGCTATGAAAGCTACTCAGTGAAGCCTCTAATTTGAACACAGCATTATTTTTATGTAAGCCGTGGAATTCCAATAGTGTATCTCAAAATACCTATTTTGAGAATTCTATATGGCAAATCTAAGCCAAATAACATGCCTTCCTTAGTTTTCCAGACCAAAGGACCCTATTGCTCTGAAGACTAAAAGTGGAAAATTACTGTGTAACATGCATATAATAAGTATACCAGTGTAAACCATTCTGTACTGACAGTTTTGCTCAGGGTATCACAGTCATGCTGTTTAACTGAGACTTGTGTTCTTCTCCTTTCAGTTGTGATTGCTGAAGATGTTACTGTCCCCAGCTGCTTCCTCAGCTCCCTTCATGGGAGTTTTTTCTGTTGCTTTAGATCTTTTAGCTCAGCTCTTGGGGATCCAACCTAGTTTCAAAGACAGATGTGAGAGAACTAGCATTAAATGCTGGAATAGGAGTGTGTTGGGTTTTGGTTTGTGTTTTTGTTGGTTGTTCATTTTTTTGGTATTTTTTTTAAGGAAGCAATCCCTCCTTCCAAATGTCTGCTTCTCTAACCACCCCAGGTTTATACACAGGTGGCCCCAGAAGCTGAAAGCATTCAGTGGCACTGAGCTCAGCATCAGGAAATATGTTGTAAACTGCAGAAGAATGTGATGAAAAGCTTTGTTAAATTTTTTTGTACTTAAATAACTGTCCTGGTTTTGGCTAGGACAGAGTACATTTTCTTCTTGGTAACTGGTACAGTGCTGTGGGTTTTGGATTTAGTATGAGAATAATGTTGACAACACACTGATGCTTTGGTTGTAGCTGAGTAGTGCTCACCCTAAGCCAAGAACTTTTCAGGTTCCCGGGCTCTGCCAGTGAGGAGGTGCACAAAAAGCTGGGAGGGCACATGGCCAGGACAGGTGATCCAAACTATCCAGAGGGCTATCCCACACCACAGAATGTCATGTCCAGTATTTCAGCTGGAGGAGTTACCTGAAAGAGGGCCAGTCGCTGCTTGGGGATGGGATATGGTGCATCACTTGTTTCTTTTGGGTTTTATTCCTCTCTTACCCTCTCCTTATCATTACTATTTTTATTAGCATATATTATTGTTGTTGTTTTTATTATCATCATCATCATAATATTTTGTTTCCATTATTTAACTATTCTTATCTCAATCCACCAGGTCTACCTTTTCTTTCCAATTCTCCTCCCTGTTGTGAGGTGGATTGAGGGGAGTGAGCATGTGGCTGCATAGTATTTCATTGGTGGCTGGGATCAAACCAGAACAGTACTGTTTTCATTTGCATTGGGATACACAGTAGAATGCTGATATATGGTTCCTGAGACCCTTCCCAGCTTCTCTGCTTAAAGCATTTTTTCTGAAGGCTGTGTTCAAAAGGAGCTATGCACATGTGAGGACATGAAGAGTGGCAGGCAGGTGTGAAGTGTGGGTACCTGGAGCTGACATGGCTGCTTTGTTTTGGTAAAAGTGTTTAGTCCCTACATCTTGTTTTGTTTTTCTTCTAATCTGTCATTTTTACTGCTGAGCTGTTCTGCACACACTGGCTGTTTCTGAGTAATGTTTGTTGACCAAAGATTTTTATTTCTATAAAAGCATCTCTGAGTTATCTGGTCTTCCTAATTTATTCTCAAGTTTCTTCTTTTTTTTTAAAAAAAGGAAAAAATCAAGTGAAGTAACATTTTTCATCTTCTGTTACATAGAACCAGTATACCCAGAACCAGATACCTTGGAATAGCTGGATGGTGGACACTTATGTGAGTGCTTATTAATTTTTAAAGTGGGAAGTGTTTGAAATGAGAGTTTTTGGTGAAGGAGCTTGACTTCTTGCACTACTGGAAGAACAGTGATATTGGTGTGGTCTTTCTCTGTCTTCTCAATGAAATAGTCTTATGATGAGGGCTTGCAGTAACTATGTAAGATACTGTTGGTATTAAATTTGTGTGCAAAGTGCATAGTCAAACATCCTCATTCATCACAAAGAGACTGGATTAACAGTATTAAATCCCCTTAGTGCCTCATTTTTGCAGTTGTAAATGTCTTGAAATATTTATTAGGAAAAGAGAATGAAGTTCTATCTTCATGAAAGAAACTGAATTTTTTTGCCCTGGTTTAACAAGGCACTGAAGCATAGACTTGAATCCTTTGGGAATTACTTAAGAGCTCAGAGCAGTAAATCCCCTTATTGAGGATTTAGGAAGAGATTAGATAACCACAAGAGATCCTAGTTGCTTCACAGATATAAGAGAAGAGGTCATATCTGAAATCCTTTTCTCTTTAGAGGAAAGTTGCCAAAAAAGAAGGTTGTTCGTGAAAAAAAAATGAGCTGGACATGTGAATTTTCAATGTGAAATGCATGCGAAAGTAGGCATGACACAAGGGAAAAGAACAGTTTCTTAAAGTGAAAAGAGTACAAATTCTGTTTTACATTGGGCTATTTGTTTGTAGAATATTTAAAGTGCTATTCAGGTTGCTGAAGACAATCCTTTTGTAAATCCATTTATTCCATAAGATTAGCCAAGTAATTAATTTGACCATGAGTATTTCAAATGGTATTTTGAAGATCTATGTAATATGACATCTGGTAATCATACTTCCTGCTTTCTACAGCTGTTGCCTTTTGAAGCAACTGCTTTAGAATTCTAGCATAGGTAGTAAAAGTAGCAATTTTCACCATCGTTTCACTGGCAATCATTTTCTGTTGTTTCTATATCTTATGAGAAGATCACACAAATAAAAGTTTCTTCTGCTTGATTTAAATCTGCTTGCAATACATGTTTAAAGTCAAAATATGGAGTGTGGTATAGTTAAATCTTGTCTGTTACTTCTGTTTCTTCATTCAGTAAGTAATCCAAGTTAAGGGAATACTTTGCAAGCTGATGAGTTCAGCTAAATCTGTTTTAAGACAAGAAGGAAAAAACCCCAAACCTTTAGTTTCTGCAATTTCTAGGTTTTCTGCCTAAGTCTGTATCAATTTCTTAAATCAAAAAGCCTTTATCCAGATCCGATGTCAGAATGAAGTAATAGTCAAAATACTTACACAAACACACACACACATTTATTGTAGTGCTTTTTCATGGTTATTTAGAAGTTTATTCACCACTAAGATCTGTGTTATGCCTTCTGTACACTTTGTGGAGCAACAGTTGAAAGTTACCTGGAAAATGTTTTTACTGAACTATTTAACTTGTGCACCACCTTGGACACTCAGTGAACAGCAGTCTGGGGCAATGAGCTTGACTTCACCTTGGGGCCAGTACTGAACAACAGCAATGCTGGCCTTCCTGTGCTTGATGCCTGTGGGTATGATTTGGTGTAATGCCAACACAACTCCAGCAGAAGTAATGGATCTCCTTGGATTCTGAAGTCCATACCTGTGCCAGAGAAAAATCTTGGAAACCCCAGGTATGTTATCTACTATGCCCTCTCCATGCTGGAGAACTGGAAGAGATACCTCTGTTGCTAAACCAGGATTGCAACAAAGCCAAAGACAATAAATGCTCCAGGGCCATAAAGGTACCTTGCACCACTTCAGCTGCTAATTTGGAAGTGGGACATGACTCCTGACTCAACAGAAATCATCTGTGATACATCAAACCCTTACTTGAAAGTCACTATTGCCAGTGGTCCACAGCAGCAAAAAACTATAATGCAACACTCTTCTTGATGTAGTACTGGGAGAAGAGAATGAAGAAGGAAATAGAGAAAAAAATAAAAAAAGAAGAAAACAAAAAGGCATCTCATTGATCCTGGCGGTTTTGGAAATGTATGTTGACATTTTCTGTGGTTTCTTGTGTCATCACCTCCAAGTGGTAGTTGAGTCTTCTGAATAGTGGACACTCCCTCCTAAGCAACTGACTTTTTAACCCACAAATCAGATGCAAAGCAGTAATCTCTGATCCTCAGCACTTTGTTATCAAAACCCTCAGCTTCCCTCTTCAGCCTCTTTCAGAAACTGATAATCCTCCTTACTGCTGAGGGGAAGAACGCGACACAAACCTCCTAGCCTGAATGTCTCTGCAGTTTCCTGCATTTTTGGCATAACTACCAGCAGTAATTCTTCTTGGGGATGCAGACACCTCGTAAAATGAGTTTCTGTGCCTCTGCAGCTCTGTCACTAGAGAAGAGCCACTAAAGAAAATACACGTGCTACATTTCTAACACTCCTTGTAGGTTCATCTGGAGTGTTGTTAGATGCTTGGAAATACAGATGCATTCTCATGTTTGGGACTTAAATTCAAAGAACCAAACACAGCCTGTGAACCCATCAGTGTAGAGAAGTAAATGTTCTACTGGAAGTGCAGAGCCTTTTTATGTATGTGACAGCTCACATGCAGAGCTCTAGGACCACAGGGGAGTTGCACGCCCTTTGCAGCAGAGTTGATTTCCCCAGTGCACTTAAGGTAAAGCAGCATTTCAGTGTAGGATACCAGATAACACATTCATGACATGTGATTCCATAAACCCTGTTCTTTTTTTAAATATAATTGCACGCCTGAGCCAGAAGTTTTCTTATTTGGCAGATGAGTTGGGACTACACACAATGCATATTAATCTTTATGAACATGCAGCCTGAATTTTCATGCAACTTAGCTTTAAATGATTTGGGGTGTAGATTACCCCTCACTGTAGGGTACAACAGCAGTTAGGAAGATGAATGTACATTATTCTTGTTAAACTGATTTGATGGTGTGGTGTTTTCAAGTAAGTGCTGCCTCTGCTTTTTTCTGAAATCCTATCTAAATTATTTATCTTTCCTCTGGATCTGTGCAAATTTTTAGACACAGGTTTGTGAGGTATGGCTTCCCTTTACAAACATTGTGGTAATTCTTTTCCAGTGCATCACATCCGCCCATTCTGTTTTTAGTGTCTCTACCAGTTTGCTTATACAGACATCTGACTTACCAGCATGTTGCTTCCTCTATCTTTCTTGAGAACTTCTTTAAACATTTACCAAGTTCCATCCTCAGGTATCAAGCCAGGTTTTAAGTAAGACACTATAGTTACTAGTGCATCTTCTGCTGTTCAGGAATTTTAGGTGAAATCCACCATGATGTTTGTATTTCAGGTATTGGTATTAAGCATTTATGGGACAATCTGAAATAAATTTTAGGTACATAATGAAGGGCTTTGGTATGGGAATCTCCATTTTTTTCATGCTGAATGAAGAAAAGTGGTTTTTACTGTGCTGCTTTTGCATTTTGATAATAACTTTGTTGACATTTTGTGCTCTTCTCATGTTTACAGGTATCTTTTTATTAGTTCTGTTTTATTTTTTAAAATATTATCAAACATAGTCTGTCTTGCCCTTTGTTTTTTTCTGTAGCTTCATCCTTACTATTTTCTTCACATGGATGTGGCATTGCTTTCCCAACAGGATGCTTACTTCATAGTCTCTGTTCCTCTAACTTGTAGTCCCTGCCAGTTTCCTTTCACTGTTTCTGTGACCTTTTGCTGTTAGGTGATGTTTACTCTATGCTGCTTTTATGTTGTCTTGAAGTTGTCTCGTTATTACTCGATATTGCTTGGCTGCCTCTTACTGCTTTTTATCAAGCTTCCTTATATGTGTAATTCCTCTTTCTACAGCAGAACACAACTGTGGATTTTTTTGTTTTTCCTACAAACCATGGACACAGCAGTCCTTGTTAAGGAGCAGCTCCTTGAATTTAGTATTTCGAACAGTGCACTGCTCAGGACCAAATCAAGGAGCGTATGTCTCTTCATGTAATTACTAAGCTGTTTCATGGATTTGTTAACTATACTGGCTTTTTTCCACAAAAAGTTTTTTTTTTTTAAAACGATAGAACAGAATATCATGGTTTTAAATACAAAGCTGTGACAGCTGCCTTCCAGTGATTTCTACAAGCAAACATGAACTGGTTATGCCTCTTGGGGTTTACAACTTTATAGTGCAAAAGGCTTCTCAGGAGAAATCTAAAAACCCATATTTGAAGTATTACTTAAAGTCTTGAAGATTTTTGTAATAAAGGAGTAAACCATAAATGAGGCCTAGGGTTTTTTCCTTTGGGTTGCCTCTAAAAGAAAGTGTAGGGGACATATGACTTTTTTCCCCCTAACGTCCTGTTTGTGTAAGCAGGTGCTTGATATATTTCACAGATCTAATGAGGTTATTGTGTTCCATTGGCTAATTACAGGGAGAGCTCTTCCCTAGTTCTAGAAAAAGTATAGTATGTATTGGTTTGGTTTATTTTTCTTTTCTTTTTCCTTATTAGCCCACTTGTCATGGAACTGCCAGAGGAGCTGTGTCAGCTGGCAGACATCCAGAAGCTGTGAAGGGAGAAAGCAATAAAAGACTACAGGATGAATGAGGATGGTCTTTTGGTGAGACCAGTCCTTGAATACAGAGAAACAATCCACAGAAGGATGGAAACTACAGACATGATGGGCACTGCTTTCCCACAAATAAAGCAGGGTCTCAAATCACATCCTTCAACAATCAGGATGTCCTTAGTCAAAGAAGAGCTTGAAAATCAAAGTCACATGGTAAATCCGTGGAAGGACCTTAAAATTACCTCAAGCTGACTGTATGGAATCTAGTTTCTGACACAGGTGACCTGTGACTTGTGAGCTTAGATTGAGTGTTTGGAGACATCCAAGTGAAAAAAGGGGCTATTCCCCATGCAAAGGTGACAAAAACAAAAGCTCCCTGCTTTTACAGTGACAGGTAAAGCCATTGTTGAATGGAAATAGTGATGGTCTTCTGGAGGAGATTCCTGCTGTGTCTGACTTTCTTCTCTATATCTTTTTTTGATATCCATTTTTGCCAGGAGCTGTTTCTGATTTTAAAACAGTGGCTTTTGTTTTTCTTGGATTGTTAGCAGACCAATGTCTTCAATTGTACTTGTTCTTTTGTTACCTGCTGCAGGTATGCAAAACTCATTAGAGTGGCTTCCTGCTGGAAGTTGCACACCACCATCACTGATGTGTGTCAGTGCTGCTGCACCCAAGTTGTGTGGATAAGGCTGTAACACCAACATGCTGTGTGTCTGCAGACGAGTGTGTATACGGGGGGGGGGGGGGGCGGGGTGGCCTTCCCAAGCAAAATAAGGGATTAAGGCAAAACTACTATTCTACCACATGATAAAATTAATGTAGGCCATGCCTGAGTCTTGGAACACTTTTATTGGCATATTGGTGAATACTGATGAACAACATGGAATAGGGAAGGATGGAAGAAGTTGATGGTCACTGTGCCAAACAGACCACAGTCCAGGAACAATCTGGGCATGGGGCTGTAAATGTGGGAATAGTACTGATACCAGGTTGGAAGGGACATGATGTCTGTACATGTGCATGTGCCAATACCTGTTTGAGCTCATTTTGTTTGGATATAAATTGGTGTGACTGTGCTTATGATGTATCTGTGCACATTTCTTTTAAATATTGTTAGGGGAAATGCGTGGGGTTGTTTTCCTCTCTCCATGGAGTACTAAACGAGCAATATTTAAATAGATCTCATCTTTAAAACTACAGATAGGACTTGCTCACTTCTGAGAGTGACAGGAAAATTGCCAAGGTTTGCTCTTCTTCATCTGAAGCAAAATTCTTCCAAACAGTGATGAGTTATCACAGATTGGTGAGGTACGACAGGGAACATGAAGGCTGTTCTGTGCCAGACAGAAAAAAGCATGTACATTTTATTTCCACAGCCAAAATCATTTGGGTCCACCCAGTCCTATTACCAGAGAGACAGAAACTGGGAATACAGAAGATAATGAAAGGAGGGAGGGAAGAGGGGTTAGGATATGAAGGCATCATGTTTGGGATGTAGAAGAGTAGTCTGGAGTGTCTCTGTGCAGTATACAAACTAATTCCTGAGGCCAGCCTTCTTGGTAAGAGACTGAGCTGCATTCTCAGCCTCTTCCAGGAAGTAAATCTCTGGCTGGAACAGTATTATCATGGAATAAGGATTTCCAGAGAGGGACTTGACAGTCTAATTGTATCTGTGCTACTATATTCATTTACGTAGTAAATTCCTGGGGAAAAATGGTTGCAGCTTTCCCTTAGGTTCTCTTCTGGGAACAGCATAAAGAAAAGAAATAGATTGGAACGGATTCATCACTCATTGATGCACAAGACTGAAAATTAAAATTTTCTTAAAGGAGAAAAAAAGGTTGGTTTTATTTTTTAAAGGTCCATAAACCCTTGTTGTGCTACTCTGTTTGTCTAAGCTTGGAACTAACATGTAAAGAAATCATGCACGCTTCCTAAACAAGGCAGTTCCCAGCCGTAGTTAGGGATACAAGTAACACCACTACTGAAGGACAACCCTGGTGAAGTTTTACTGGGGCAGCAGTGATGGTCTCTCTAGTGCCCGGTAACTGTGTGTTGTGGTTTAAGCCCAGCTGGCAACCAAGCACCACAGAGCCGCTCTCTCAACCCTCCTCTTCCCCCCACCCCCATGGAATGGGGAGGAAAACCGAAAGCAACTCGTAGGTCGAAGTA
Source organism: Acropternis orthonyx (assembly GCA_035583155.1). Lineage (NCBI taxonomy): Eukaryota > Metazoa > Chordata > Aves > Passeriformes > Rhinocryptidae > Acropternis > Acropternis orthonyx. The sequence goes on along the minus strand of JAWWEU010000158.1, from coordinate 25,887,847 downwards.
GGAACAGTTTAGTAACTGAATGCGAAGTAAAATAGAATACTAATAGTAAATAAGAATGAGACTAAAACCAAATAAGTGATGCACAATTCAACTGCTCACCACCTGCTGGCTTATGACAGATCCCCTCCCTTCCAGGTAACTCCCCCCGGTTTATATACTGGGCATGACATTCCATGATACAAAGTATCCCTTTGGCCAGTTCGGGTCAGCTGTCCTGGCCCTGCTCCCTCAGTTTTTCGGTTCTTCTTTTGTGTCCTTCCTTGACGGCAGACCACGAGGAACCAAAAAATAAAAAAGAAGTCCTTGACTTGGGATAAACGCAATTTATCACAACCCAAAACTCTAGTGTGTTAACGTTATTAACACTATTTTCATTCTGAACCCAAAACTCAGCACTGTACCAGCTACTGAGAAGAAATTAACCCCATCGCAGCCGAAACCAGGTCACGGTGGTGCCCACTGAGAGCCGGAGTGACACAGCTCAGTCATGAATACCGATTTTTATCTGTAGGCACCAAGCGATCTGGATTAATCATGCATTTAAGGGTTTGCTGTACATGTACTATTTAATGATTCTGGCAGACGGCGGTGGCCACAGCGCCTTTACACTGCAAAGCCTCTCCGCAATTAACCTTCGGGCCTATGTCGTCCTGGGCTCCTCTGATGCAACTCTTCGTGCATGACAAAGCGAAGGCGGCACAACGCCCGCAGCCGCACGTGTTAACCGTGACGGCGCCCGGTTCCTGCGCCGCCAGCCCCGCACCGCTCCCGGCGGCCGCTGCCGCCTGCGCGGCTCCACGGGGCGGCCTGCGGAGGTCGCACACGGGGCCCCGGCTCCCTGCCCTGGGGGGGTGTCCCGGGGGATCCGACCGGGGCTGCGCCCCCCCCGCGCCCGCCGCGGCGCCTCAAGGGCGGCCGCGCGGCACGTCCGGCCCGCACCCCCCTCCCCGCGCCAGCATCGCGAGACCCCGCCCCGCCTCGCGCGAGACTCGCTGGCTCACCCGGCCGCCTCGGCCGAGTCCCTTCGGCAATTTCCGTCACCGCCAGACCCTACCAATCGGCCGCGGGAGCGCATCGATGAGCGCGGGCCCCCCGCGGGGCCGGTGAGGGCCCGAACCCCGCCGTGCGCGCGCGGGGCCCGTGCGGCGGCCGCGGCGGCGGGGCCGGTGCGGCGGGGTCGGAGCGCGTGGCCGGTGCGTCAGGGCGGCGCCCGGGGTTCGATTGGTCAGGCCTGGGCATGGCGCCTCTCCTCCCCCCCGCCATGGCTCCCCGTGTCCCTGCTCCGCTCCTCGCACTGAGCCAAAGTGGCCGCCGCCGCCGTCCCAGCGCCCGCGGCCGCCGCCGCCTCCTCAGCACCAGCGCGGCCGCCATCTTGGCGGGGCGGCAGCCGGGAGCGCCCCGCGGCAGGACACGGGCAGCGCCGGCCCCGGCAACGCGGGGCGAGAGGCCGGGTGGAGCGAGCGGGGGAGCGCGCCCGGGAGACACCCCCAGCCCC
>JAWWEU010000158.1:25869639-25886252 GCA_035583155.1 Acropternis orthonyx | reverse complement strand
ATCTGAACCAAAGAGCATGAAGTGTTTGCATCCCTTTTTCCCAGCAGCAGCCTCTTCACTGATGGCAGCAAATACATGCGCTGGGAGGTCAGCCTAGGTAACCTCAACAGGTAAAGGGAGCAGGAGCAGCCCCCCCTTGCCCTTCCCATCACCCCTCCCTCAACAAAAAAATTCGAGGTGAGCTCCTTCTAGTGCTCAGCAACCCCCTCTTCTCCGTGGGGTCCCCCGTTTCTCAGGGAGGATGGTGGGGGTGCCCCTGGTGCTGTTGTTGTTGTCATTGTGCTGGGGGCTGGGGGGGATGCGAGGGGCGGTTTGATCCCACTGAGAGGGGGGCAGAAAGGGGAGTGGGTTCTGGGGTGGCTGGAGTGGCTAAGCCCAGATTTCTTCTTGTTTTCTTCTATTTTTTGGCGCTTTTTTGGGGGGGGCGGTGGGTGGGTGGGTGGGTGGTGTGTGTGTTGTTGTTATTGTGGCGATGGTGGTTGGAAGGTTGGAATCAAACAAGCAAACAAAAGCAAAACGGGAGCGAGCGGGAGAGGGAAACATCTCCATATGGATTGGCTGCTCCTTGCTGTCCTTCTTTAAAGAAAATAAAGGCAGAAAATTATGGGGAGTTATTTATTTTGGTTTTGGTTTTGTTTTTTTTTTAATTCCGCCCCCCTCCTTGCTTCCTTTCAAACCAACCCCTGAAAATCCACGCCTGGAAATAGCAGGGAAGCGTCCTTCCAAGGGAATAAAGTAGACCATTGCTTAAAATTGGATGCAAGAGAGACAAAGTGAGCCAGAAAGTATGTACTCCCCTTTGTGCATGCCTGTGAAAAATAACCATGGACCTTTTTTTCCGTCGTCTTGCTACTCAACAGAGCGATTTCCCCCGTCTTTTCCTCTTGCAAATGGTGTTTGTGCCCCTGGCTCCCACTTTTTGCACTGGAAGTGACCATTCCCTGCAACCTTTCACTTTGGACACTTCATTTTTACGACCGCTTGAAGGAACTGAGCTCATTAAAAAAAAAAAAAAAAAATCACATCAAATCACCAGGATTCTTGTTAATTTATTTTTTGGCGGGGCGGGGGGGGAGGAAGAGAAGGACACACTTCGCAGAGGAATATTTGCTGTAGAGCTGCAAAAATTACCAAACCCACTAAATTCCACGGTGTCATTAACAGCCCCCGTGTTCCCTTCAAAAGTCCACAGCCCTTCAAATCTTTCCCTCATGTTCTTCCATTAAAAAAAAAAAAGAAAAAAAAAAAGAAAAAGAAATAAAAAAAAGGGAAGCCTAATTATTTTCAGCAGAGCCCTGGGTGACTCTGACCGATTTCAAGTGTGGAGGGAGAAAAACACCATCTCAGCTCCGCTTGCCAAGCTGGTTTGAGGTTTTTCTGCCCAATAAAGGTCACATTCTCGGGTGGTTTTTTTTTTGAGGTGTGGGGTGGCTCAAACCTCTCTTGAGGTTGAAACTGTATTTTTTAATTTATTTTGGTTTTTTGCAGACACCTTCCCAAGAGGAGAAACAGTCCCAGTAGCCATCCAGTCCACCTTTATTAGATTTTCCTAAATCTAGGGGGCATTTTTCCATTTAGAAAGGCGACTGGGAGCGGGTGAGTGGGGAGGGGGGGGTGTTCCTCCCTGTAGCAGACAATGAACTATGCAGGAAAACAGTGATTTTTCTCCACCGATTAGCATGAAAGTACTTTTTAATAATCAAGCTAGGTTTATTGTGAACAAATAATGTTAATACATGAATAATCTCGAGGATGGCACGATAACCACACTCATTTTTCACAAAATTCACTCACCTCGTCCCCTCTTCCCCAGATTCCACCTTACCTCGAAAAACCAACCCCCAAAAAATGAAGGAAAGAGCAACTAGGGACAGAGGCTCCTTAATTAACAGCCAATGTCGAAGTGACCGTTTTCCCACTCTGATCAATAACATCTCTATTTTTAAAATGCCACTGCAAACCGCGCAGATGGAATGGCAAAAATAAAATGAAGTTGTCAGATCTGGTCAGTTCGGGGGTTGGGTTTGGGAAGAGTCTCTGCGTTTTCCCAGTCCTTATCCCTGGATGCAGCAGGCAAAGGTGCAGCGAGTCTTACAAAACCCTACCTTAGGCTGGGCATAAATGTTTGTTTTCGGTGTCAGGGAAAGAAAAGACCCACCACCCCCTTCCAGATATCAGGAAATAAGATATATGCAATTCCTGCTTCTTTTTAAGGAAAATATCTTGACATTTAGTGTCTGGGGAAAGTGCTGCTCTTTGTCTTTCCTGTTTTGGCCGTGTTTAGATGTGGGGCTGGGTGGGGGTTGATGTGTCTGGCGGGTGCATGTTCCTGTGTGCAGCTTTGTCTGTGGGGTTTATTTTACTTTTAGGTGTTTCATTGTACCCTCATGGAGATTATTTTATACCCCCCCACCCCCCCCTCTTTGCCCTGACCTTCACTGAAAAATGTCATTCCCTTCTTCCCCACCCCAAAACGAGGAGCCTTTGGAGAGATACGTGACGGGTGTAAATAAAGAGGAACGGGGGGGGGGAGGTGTGGAAATCAACCCCACAACCACTTTAAAACGGGCGATTTCTCCGTGCAAGCGTTTTTACGCCTTTATGCGCTCCCCGCGCCTGCAGAGCGCCGTTCCGCGCTCCCCCGCGGGGAGGGGGAAAAAAAAATACAGCAAAAAAAGGCTATTTACGGGGGGTTTCGGCACCGTGCTGTGTGTGCCGGGGGGGCCGCGGGGCAGCGCCGCGCCCCCGCGCCGCTCGCTCCGGGGTGCGGGGGCCCGTCCGCGGGTGCGGGGTTTGGGGGGGGCCGCGCTCCGCGCTCCCCCCCGCGCAGCCCCGCGCTAACGCCGGGCCAACAGCGCCATCTCGCGGCCACGGGGGCGCAGCGCCGCGGGCGGGGCGGGGGGCTCCGACCCCCGAGGGCACCGCGTTAGGACCGCTGGCCCCTTCCCAGCCCCGGGGAGGGGATGGCTGCGGAGGCCCTTCTTTATATAACCCCTTTATAAACTCTCCAGTCGGATTTTCTTTTTTTTTTTTAAATCCACCTTTTATTATTTCTACCTCATTTCCCCTTTTCCTCCCCCAATTTCAACCCCCCATTTCCACCCTTTCCCCTCTTTTCTCACCCATAAAAATAACAAGGAAATAAAAAAAGCTCAGCACAAGCACGCAGGACCGAAAAAGCCCACCAGATGGGCCCCCCCCCCCACCCCCCTCCCCCGCTTTTATCAGTTTTAGCTTCGACTTGGGGTTTGATTTTCCCTTTTTCCCCCCTCCCCTCATCCGAGGGGGGTCTGTTGTTTGTAGCTTGTAGACAAAACATTCCAATAATCCGGTTTCAAAGAGAAGAGCACCCACCTTATTTAAACCATAAAGCAATTAAAGCCAGACGTCTAGCCAGATCTAGGGTCCTGTTTTGTTCGCTCCTATTCAGCCCCGCATAGCAGGGAGACAAACAGAGTTGTAAAAGTGGCATTTTTTTGGCTGCGGAAATGTACCTATGGACAGCTGGAGGGTCCTGTCGGTTTTGTGTTCTTTACAAAAGGGCAGATTTGAAACCAGGCGCACACACCCCGCCAAAAAACACCCCCAGAAACATAGGCATGCCTCCGTGTTTATATCTTTTTTTTATCTCATTTATATATTTTTGCCTCTCTCCGGGAGCTCTAAGCGCATCTCTCCCCAGGCAGAAATACATGTGCATGTTCACAAGCGCCGGCACACAATAGCTGTATCAGTATGCGAATGCACACACGCGCCATATGTCAAAGAATGCCGAAATTGGAGCATTTTGATACATTAATCCGGGGAAAGGCTGGCCACAGGGCGTGCTGCTGGGTGCGAGCCGCATTTGATTTTATTTTTTTAAATTATTATTATTTATTTTGAGCCACACTGGCGGTGGTTTGTTGGTTTGCTTTTTTGGTTGGGGTGTTTTTTTTTTTGTTTTTTTTTTTTTTGGTTGGTTTTTTTTGTGTGTTTTTTTTTTTTTTTCACCGTTGGCTGCTGTGGAGGAGAAATTCAATGGCTGAGCCGCACCAGCGCAGCCTCCCAGCAGGGCCAAATGGCATTTTATAACTGGTGTAACCCTTCACCGCGGGACGAGGGGGGGTTTGAGGATACCGGGGGCCTTGCACATGAACTAAAACTGCGGCAGGATTTTAACCCAACCCAACCCACCACCAACAAAAGAAAGCCCCAACCAGCAGCTCGGTGGAGACAAAGGGGCATCTCCTGCGCTGCCCGCCGACTCTAATGGGGGTCTGGCCGGAGGGATGACTGCGGCAGGGAGGGAGAGGGGCTGGGGCGGGGGGAGAGAGGCTGCGGAGGGAGGGGGGGGCTGGGGAGGGAGGGAGGGGGACTGGGGGAAGGAGCAGGCTGTGGTCGCACTGGAAATGAGATCCGCTTGAATGAAAGGGGGGCCAAAATGTACTTCCCATACATCATGTCTTTTCAACATCGCTAAACGTTCCTGACAAGCCCCTCCAGAGAGACGGGTCCGCAACTGCCTCCAAGTCCTGTCCAAATTATGGTCGGGATTATTTTCATCTCTCGCTCTTAATTAATAATGATAAAACGGGGGAGTTTTCGCCCCTCTCGCAAAGAGGACGTGGGCAAGCCGCTTTTCGAACCCTGCAGGATTTTATTCTTTATTTGAGGCAGGATGAGGGAAGGCAGAGAAGGAGACAGGAGGGAAAGAAAATAATAATAACAATAATAATAATTTTTAAAAGAAAAGAAAAAGAAAAACTGGCATGACTTGGGTGGAAAGATTTCCCCTTCTCCTTTTTTTAAAATTTTTTTTCCATTTTTTTTTCTTTTTGTCCATAAATCTTCTGCTCTGCTAAAATGTTTTCTGACCTGACCATTTCATTGCGCTCGTTAAGATTTTTTTTTTCCCCCCAAACAGACCTAGCACAAAACTGGGATTGTAAAAGGGCTTTTTCGCTTCCCCTGCTCCAGGGATGTGTCCGTTGATAGAGCGCGGTGTGCCTTGTCCCTCTCCGGTGACAAAAAGAGCCCCGCTTTAAGAGCGAGGACACAAATCAGGGGAAGGAAAAGAAACCTCCAAATGCTGCAGCAAGAAATATTAAAGAGCAATATTTTATGAGATCAGCAGAAGTAATCTCTTCCAGATTTTTTTATTTCGGAGGAACTGGGATGAGGGCGACAAACGCATTTCGCTCGCCTGATCTGGTTTTGATTAGTAAGATTAAAACGCTGCTCCACTCATTTCATTAAAGAAAGGGACCTATAACAAGTTTTTATGATTAAACATCCCTCGCTGCTCATTTTTTATACAATCTCCTGCCTCTTGTTTCTCCTTCAGCAGCCTGGGAAGCGCCCAGGGAAGGGGCCATTGATGGACCCGGCTCCAGGCTCTGTGGGCAGCGGCTTTTCTCGCCTCTGCAGCCCCAGCCCTTGGCAGGACGGGAGGGGTTTGACCTTTTCTCCGCCAACAACCCTTCCCCCCCCCGCTTTTCTTTTTTTTATAATGTCCCCTGTGTAGGGCGAAGGCAGGGGCGGTTGTGTGGCTGCTTTATTTTTTTTGGCCTTTTAGCCCTAAAATTTGCTGCCGCATCGCCACCACATATTTATTTCTTTATTCTTTCTTGCTCCCCCCAGTTCTTCTCCACCCCCCAGACATTTATATTTTTTTTTCACCCTTCCACTTCCAACAGCCCTCCAGGTTTGGAGAACCCCTGGATAAGGCAGACGCTCCCCCTGAGTGGATGGCAGGGAGAGGCTGCCTTTGCCAGCTCCTGTATTCCCAGCATCCATATTTAGTCTTTTTACATATCCTTCGATTGCCTGGGGTCATAAATTAGTACAATTAATTATCCCAATCTAAAAATTGATGGCACATATAACCCTTACCTCAGCGCCTTTTTATTATGGTACTTTGGAATAGAAAAGTGCTGGCGAAGGAAGCAGAAATCTCCGCTCTCCTCCGGCTGCGGGGGATGCTCGGTCCCCCCTCGAGGCACCGGCGGGCCAAGCCCCGGGGCTGCTCCTCTCTGCAAAGGGCTTTAAAGAAAAAGACACCTACATGCTGATTTTTTTTTTCTTCTTTTTTTTTCTTGGTTTTTCTTTTTTTTTTTTTTCTCCCGTGACGTTAGGTATATTTACATAGAGCTGCTCTACAATAGCGAACATAACAATATTACAGAACGGTTCTGAGACGAGAATAAAATACACAAATAAGTACAGCAGAAACGTTCAACACCATGACAGAACATCATCGAGCCATATTCCCTTCAGTCCTTTTTTTTTTTTTTTCCTCTCTTTTTTTTCTCTCTTTTGTACAAAATATTCACTCACGAGCTCGCGGGATTAAAAAATAAAAATACTGGATAAGTTTAATTTATGAAATAAAATACTAATAAAAAAAATTCAAGTACTTCTTGTGTTTGTTTGCTGAGGACAAAACAAGGCAGAAGAAAGGAAGAGAAAACAAACCCCCCGAACATCTTTCTTTTATTTAGTTGCATTTTAGAAAAGACTCGTGTCCCCAAACGCTTGCTGTGTTTGCCTCTAATGCTAAACATTCATCCGCACATTCAAAGTCAGAAACATTTCAACCCCCAAAAACAGCCTCTTTTTTTTTTCGTCTTTTTTTTTTTTTTTTTCCTCCTCCCTCGTTTCTCATTGACTGGACTTTGCCAACTTTATTGCTGTTCTTTATCGGTTTTTTCTTTATTCATTTTCTTCATTTTCATTCGCCTGTTCTGAAACCAGATTTTGACTTGGCGTTCAGTGAGATTAAGGACTCTGGCTACTTCGTACCTTCGGTCCCGTGTAAGGTACATATTGAATAAAAACTCTTTTTCCAGTTCCAGGGTCTGATACTTTGTGTAAGGACATCTTTTCTTCCTCGTGGAGCGCGCATGAATCCAATTTGCGACGGGATTGTCTGAGAAAGAAGATTTTTATATTTTTTTGGGGGGGGAAAAAAAATCAATGTATACAGCTGGCCTTTCTTCCCTCCCCCCTCCACGCCCTGGTGTATCTGTAGACAGAAACCTGTTTAATTAGGAGATCTTACCTAAATATTTTAAGTGACCTTCAGAAGAGTTTAATCTGTTTATTTTGGAGGGGTCATTTCCTTTTCTTTTGCTGCTGTTCTCACATAAAAGTTTCAGTAAATAAAACTGTAGCAATGGGTTTAAAATAATAATTATCCACATGACTGCTACTAGTAGTAATCTAAGAACATAGTCATAAAAAGTCAAAATTCCCACCATTTCATAGGCCCATAAACTCTTTTTACAACCCCAGCTCTCCAATACTTTCCCTAGAAGCTTTCCCAGACCTGGAAAGCAGAGTTTGTTTTTTTAATATCTTAAGGATGACACGCGAGATGTCCCACTGGCTCCAAGAAATTGGCTTTTTTTTTTTTTTTTTTCCTTTGGTTTGTTGTTTCTTTTGGTTTTTTTTTTTTATTTCCTCTACCCTAAAGGACCTTCCGCGCTGCTGCCGCGGCCCCGCTGAGTCAGGGGAGCAGCTTTTCCCCCTCTGCCCGCTTCAGGCAGCTGCTGCCAGCAAAGGGAGACTCTGATTCCTCGACTTATTTTTATCGCGAGGGTGCCTGGCACCGACCCGTCTGTCATAAATAGAGGTGTGAGAGCCTTTCCTGATAGAGAGCGAGATATCGAGCCACCAAGGTGCTCCCAAGTGCTGTCCCGCAGCTTTAGCGCTTGGAGATCACCCGCATCTTAGGCCAGGGGGTCCCACCAAAGGCAGGGCAGGGCTGCGGCTGTGCGGGACGCGCCTGGTGCTCCCGCAGCATCCTCCCGCATCCCCCCGTGGATGCTCAGCTCCTCTCCGGGAGGTTTTGGCTGGGAAAGGGGCTGCCCTGGGTGGGTTTTTTTACCTCCTTCCTGCAGCCCCCAGGAGCTGGTCCCCTCTGCAGAGCTGGGGTCCAGGTCCCTGCGCTGGAGGCTGGGGGTGAGGCTCGTGGTGGCGGTTACCTGGCTCTTTTCCTTACAGTGTTCAAGGTTTCCTGATGGTTGGGTTGGGTTTTGGTTTTGTTTTTCTTTTTTAGATCCCCCTCCCTCTCTCACTTGGGCTGCAGAAGACGTTTCTTCAAGTGTATGGTCCAATGTCCTGCGCTCGCTGGCTTCTGCCCCCAGCTGCCTCCACACACTCAGTTTATGCCTTTACAATTCCAATTTCCCTCCTTACTTCTCTTCTACAGCCCCGACCCCCCGCCCAGGGCACCCACCTTTTCCTTTATTCCCACGTGTAGGAGCATTTTATGAATAACTGCACCGGTGGAGCTTTTATTGATTTTTAAAACAGATAAAGAGACACCTCTGCATTTATCCAGAGATATTCCCTTCCCCTCTCTAAAAACCCCCACACCAATACGTTCACTTCCAGCCATCTACAGCTCTTCCTTGTTCTTTGAAAGTGGAAATATTTTAAAGCAAAGAGGCTTCTCCCTCTGCCTACCCCCTCTCGCTCCCTCTCACACACGCACTCTCCTTCTCTATTATTTTTTTTTAATTCCCCCCGGTGGAAAGTGATGAATATTTGATCAAAGCAGCCAACAGCCCCCCCACTGGAAACAAAAAAAGAAAAAGAAAAAAAATAAGGGGGGGGGGAAAGGAAAAGAAAATAAAGAAAAAAAATGCTAAAGAGCCCGAAACAAAGTACAGAGATTCGTTCTCCGGCTCTGCTTGGCGGACTCGCTCAAAACCCCAGATCTTCCTGCGTATCTGGGAGTTTTAGGGTCGGGCTCTCTAAGGTAATTTCATTTTATTGAGTAGGGTCCTGGAAGCCGTAATGCCTCCCCGGTCGTAAACAAGAATGACTTCGACTTACTAGGGTCTAATTCGTGCTTTTCTTCTTTGTGTTTGCTGGAAGCGATGGCTTCGGACTCCGGGGAAGGAATTGTCTGCGCGGCTCTGTCTCTCAGCTCCCCGGGAGCCCCGTACATGTAGTCCGCGTAGCCGCGGCCGTCGGCGGGGCCGCACTCCGCCCGTCGCCCCGGGAAGGCGTCGGGCTTCAGGCCGTAGGGGCGAGCACCGGGGGCGAAGGCCGGGAAGGAGACGGCCCCGGCGAGGGGCTCCAGCCAAGTCCGCATGTACCTGGGCTCGGCCCCCACGGGCGCCTGGGGAGCGTAGGGGTGGTAGCCCACGGAGGACTGGGAGTGCACGGGAGCCCAGGAGGTGGTGAAAACGGCCGGCTTGGGGGCGAAACTGCAGGACGGAAAGTCGGCACAGTCCGGGACTAATCCTGACGGTCGGGCAGCAGCCGGGTGGGCGGCAGAGCCGGGGAACCTGGAGGCCAAGAGCTCTTCGTTCTCGTGGCTTATCAAGGAGTCAACATAGTAGTTGCTTATGGGGCCAGAAGCCGACATGGTTCCCCCCTCTTTTACATTCATAAGATTATTGTATGAACTGTATGTGTACTTTTTATCTGCTCATAGAACAATCAGGGCAGGTAATTATTTTTTCAGCCTTTCCCACTGTTCCATTGGCTGCCGCCCTCACGTGATTGTATTTACCCAAAAATATCGCCTGGATCAATCCGCAGGGCTTTTTTTTTTTTTTCCCCTATCCTTTTTTTTTTTTTTTTTTTCTCTTAATCTAATAACGCCACCAGGCTTTTCCTAAAACCGCTGGAAATGGGGCGGAGATGGGGAGGAGGGATGCTCGGCTGGTCCGCGGCCGGGGGATGCTCAGCCCGCGGGCTGGGAGGGGGGACATTTACCCTGATGCTAAGAGAAGGTGGAAGGTAATTGTGGAAGGTAGTCCAGGAACTATTTCTTGACGTAATTTATCTCTGTCCTTTCCTTCTGCAGCTTCTAGCCTCTAATGGATACATTAAATTGAATATCGGTGAGAAGGGGAGACGGGGAGAAGTGCGGTGGAGGTGGGATCCCCATACGGAGGAAGGAGCTGGGGAGGGGAGGGGGGAAAAGCTCGGAGCCTAAAAGCAAAGGGGCTTTTGTCATCTTTTGCAGAGCTGTCTCCTCGTCAGGCTGCTCAGCAGCTGAGAGAACTGTGGGGCACAGGCACGTCTCGTCCTGCTTAAGGAATAAGTATCTTCAGGAGGGGAAAAAAAATATAGATAGATAGATATAATACTAGGAGCATCTTTAAAAAGAAGAGGGTGAATAATAATAATATTACCCCTAAAAAAAAAAAAAAAAAAAAAAAAAAAAAGGCTGAGCTTTTGCAGTGAAAGGCTGGGTTATTCGGCAAGTAGTCGTGGATGTTTTTATGTCCTTCAATAAAATTTTTACGAGGATCATTTGATTGTTCATAAATGTGTCGTTCATTAAATAAAACCGTAGGACTGAGTTTCAGCTCTCGAGCTGGGGATGAGGGAGCTTTTGGTATCAGGAGGAAGCAACAATGTGTGTTGGGCACATGATCTTTTCTTTTTTTCCTTTTTTTTTTTTTTTTTTTTTTTGAGTAACGCCTGGAAACTTTTCCTTTTGCACCAAATCGAGTGAAGAAGTTGGGAGCGTTAAAAAATCGGTGGTAGCCTGGCTGCATTTTGAGAGAATAACCTTTCCTTTGTAAGGAAAGACAGGTAGGTAAATAGCTCACGCCCATTGGAGTCTCAAAAGAAGGGATTTAGGAGATTTCTTTGGCAGAAAAAATAAATTAAGACCCCTAACAAAAAATAATCTCTCACGATTTTTTTTTTTTTTTTTAAGAAACCGAGCCCCCCCCAAAATGTCTTGTCTGGACTCTCCAAGGCTCTCCATCACCTCGGGTTTCCAAAGGCTGAGGGGACAGGGGGGGAAAGGGTCAAAATTGGAAAGAAGGAGGAAAAGTGAGGGCTCAGAAAGCGATGGGGGCTCCTGACGGAGAGGCGGGCAGGGGGTGGGCAGGGTGTCCTCAGTGATGCAGTGCCACCACTGACAGTTGCTTTGCACAGCCTGGACAAGTCCCACGGACCGGCACAGCACAAATCTTTTCAATTCCCATTAATTTTTTCCCCCCCCAGTAAGTTGCATGAGAAACGCTAGCAGGAGGAGGAAAGGGATTGAGGCAGATTCAAGGAAAAACAAGCAAAAAAAAGAGGTGGTGTTGCCAGGAAAACCCCCCAGCCCCTCCAAATTCATCCCCTCAGCTGAGCCAGGGTAAAACCTGCACCTCAAACTGCAGAGCTCGAGCAAGTGAAATAAATGGACTCACAAGGCTGTCCTCGCTGCTGGGAGAACTAGGATTTCCCTCTCGAAAAATAGGGAAGGCTTTAAAACAAAAATATGACAGGACGTGTTTGCCAAGGGACTCCGGATTTTCCAAATTCGAAGAGAAAAGACATCGACTCCCTCCCCACCCCCGCCGAATTTATTCCTCATTCCGTTTAAAGTGCCTTGCTTTATGTGAGCCCTTAAAGGGAAATATTCCTGCAGGAGCAGAATGTCTTCTTTGGCCTTTATCGCGACCAATTTATCTGTCAATCACCAGTCTCCAATGACGGTTATTTTTATGTCCGCGAGGAAAAAAAATATATACTCATCATTCTTTTATCTATTCCCATTTTAAAAATACTTACTCTGCAGGGCTGCTAATCGAGTGGGATGTGACATGTGGAGGGGGGAAAGCTGCCTGGCTTTTCCACTTTGGTGGAATATTTTAAAGAGAATCCTTACAAAAGCAGGGTTGTCTGTACCAGCAGAAGGGGAGAGGGAGAGAGGAAAAAGAGGCAGAGAGAGAAGGAGAGAGAGAGAGAGAGAAAGGAAGGACTGAGCATGCAGAGGGAGAGAAGCCCTGAGAAGAAGTGGGGAGGTTTTACCAGAAGGAAAAATATAGTCCTAATGTCAGAATATACCACAGACGAACCACAGAACGAGAAGAAATTATCAAAGCCATGCAGCTCTAATAAGTAGCAGCAGCTTTTGTAACCTTAACGCAAGCAGGCAAGGTCACTAAATTAGTCGTGGATGGTGTACGTTGGTGTTACACAAAGGCAAACGTATCTGGCAGAGATTTCTTTTATTTGCACGGAAACCTGCAGCACACGGAATTATCCACCCCCCCGTGCTGTCGTGGGATGTGAAATTCAAAAAAAAATCAAATCGCGTTTGCAGCACAAACCCCTTTCACTCAGGGACTGCTGAGATTTGAGCAACACAAAGCAGAGATGGAGACACTTCACCTTAAAGCACATTAAAGACACGGCTTAAGACCAAAGACATGGTTTGAGACCAAAGACACGTTCTGAGACTAAAGATATGGCTTAAGACAACGTTTCCCCCACGTTTAGCTGCAGAATCCCGTAACACGATGTGAACCCCCATAAAATTTAACACGATGTGAACCCCCCATAAAATATTGTCCTTTCACGCTTATCTCGACGTGAAACCATCCCCGTGGATGAAAGCAAAGTTATGTGGAGAAAGTCCTCTCCGAGTGCATGGCAAAGCAAGCAATATCCTGAAATATTCTTCTTTTCAGTAGCAGCGTCCCCAAGCCAATATCCAGACTGGAATTGGAACACGCCTGGCTATTGAATTCAGCGGCTACAAGGTTGTCTCGCAGCTTTTCTGCGCGCTCCAGCCACACTCCTGTGCCTCCACAACAGCTTCGGTACTTGTTTAGTGGGAGATTACCTCTTCTGAAATGATGGTGAACTATCACATCCCTTCCAGGCAGACTCCTATCATTTCCTCTCACGTCCCCTTTTGAATCTGCAGGGGAAAGAAACTTAACTGCACTGAACGAAACTAACCCTGGCAGCCCACAAGCTGTATGAGTATTTAGATTTATTATTTCCTGGCGGAGAAAAAAATAATAACAATAAATAATAACCATAAAAAAATAGAAAGTCGAGTCGCAAATTAGGATGTTACAGAAAATGAAGCCTTTGTCTGAGCACCGTCCTGTCTGGTTGACTTCTGACACCTTTTCGGAGCTAAATGCTGCCCATGTTCACCCTTGTCCCTGCAAGTGTCTGTGTGCTCAGCCTGAGCTGCCTCCCTTCCCTGTCCTGTGAGTGCAGCCAGGCTCTTTCCCCCAGTTCCAAATCTTTTGCTTTCGCTTTGAGAAATTCTCCCCTGATTGGAAGGAACGGAGACAAAAAAATAACCCTAATAAAAAAGGAAGGCAAAAAAAAGAAAAGAGAGAGAGAGAGAGAGAGAAGGGGAAGGAAAATAAAAGGCAACCCCCCCACTATTGGACAGCCTGCCTGAGATGAGACGCTGCTTTCTGGAGTATTTTCTTGCTCTTTAATTCTTCTTTTTTTACAAAAACTGGTGGCCAGGCGAAGCCATCTGCGGGTCCCCAGGACTTGGGGGGAGGTTTCCCCCTCTCCCCACGGCAGCTCCGGTCCCGAGCCCCGCCAGCAGCTCCCTCCGGAGCGGGACACCCCGAGGCTGCGGGGCCCGGAGCTCCCCGCGGGGCCGCCCCGCAGCCGCGTCCCGCAGCCCCGGGGGGCCGGGGGGGGCATCGCCGCTCCCCCCCTGACAGCAGGGCCAGCGGTGGGGAGGGGGAAAAATCCGAACCCATCCTCATTCCCCCGCTTTCCTGCGGTTCAATTAACACTGTCAAGGTCGGATTAAATAAGAAATCGGCGTTTTCGGAGCTCCTGCCCGCCCCCGCCCCGCCGCACACCTCCAGCCCTGCTCTGGAGGAGCGGCGAAGGGCGATGCTGCCTCCGTCTCTCTCTCCAGAAGAGAAGCGAAAAAAGCCCTCCAGCAACTCCGGCTCCCATTCCCGCCTGCATTTCCAATCTTAACCCGGGAATAAAGTTCTTTTTTCCTCCCTTTCTTTGTCCCTTTCCATTCCCTTCCTGGTCTCTTTTGCCTGCCCAAGTTCTTTCTCGCTTTCTTTTGTTCCTTTTTCACCCCTCCTTTCCTTAAGGGGGGGGAAAAAAAAAAAAAAAAAAGGGGAAAAAAAAATTGTACACAATAGATTGAATGACTCCGAAGCAGAGTCTGAAGAGGCTGCAAAATATTTCCTGATCCCCCAGATGCCTCTGATTAATCCAGGATTGTCTCTTAGAGTAAATAAATACGGTGAAAGATTAATTTCAGGCCAAATACCATCCGTGAATCTTGCAGCAGCGCGATTGCGGGCGAGAAGCTTTGCCTTCCCTCCCTGCTAAATATTTGCTTACTGGAAAATCATATTTATTCCGGCTTCTTTTAAAGTTGTCATACAGAAAATCTCCCCGGGACAACAATTGACTGCACATCGTTTGATAGCAACGTGAAAATGTCAACCTGAGCCAATATGAGAATCAAAGCTAAGGCAAAGAAAAGCAGTTTTTCGCTGAAAATGACACTGCAGGAGTTTTTTACCTGCTTAAGTGCTTCCCCCACACACATACCCCTCCCTCTGTTTGTTGCTAAGAATTCCTGTGTCTCCAGTGTTGGAGGTACAGCTAATAGACAATAAATTCCGAGGTGCAATTAAAGCGAACAACAATTTCTTTAAGTGTGTTATGGTCTCCTTTTCCAAAATTTCAGGTCTCCACCAGACGAAGCCTCCTGCAGATGTGTCCAAACCTCAGCAGCTCGTCTGCAGCAGCCGAGGAGGTGGAAAATTCAAGCTCCTCTCCCCGCTGCTCTCCAGGTTTGCTCGGGTTTGGGTGTGATATGAAACGCAGGTCACCAGAAGGGGAAAAAAAATTCCCAGAGAAGTAAATTAAAAGAGGAGCAAGGAAACAAGCCTGAACCCAGAGAGGCGAAGTGTGTACTGCCTGAAGAAACATATTTCTATACTTCTCCCTTTACATTTATTATGTTTCTGTCAGACACCCTGTAATTAGCATAGATAACTATAGTTGCAAGCTCCAAGTTGTGTCTGCAAATTCTATTGTTTGGCTGCTCCAGTTGCACACCAGGGAGCTTGAAAGCGAGCACAAGGTGTTAGGAAGAGCCTGGTGCCCTCAAATAAGATGACAACCCCCCGAAATGTTGGAGGGGAAAGGAAGGGAGGCGGAGGGATGAAGGTTGCTGCTTTAGGAGATGGATTCCAGCCCAGTCTGTACCGCAATATCTCTGGCCTGGTGCAAATCTCCTCCAGATCTGCCCAGTCTTAAACTTGCCTCTATCTACCACAAATAAGGCTTAAAATAGGTTATTTAGGCAACCCCCCCGTGTTGTGTCTCGTTCTACATCCCCCTCCAAGTGGTTATTTGTAAAGGTCATCACAGATCCGGTACCTGTGTAAATACTTGGGGTCTGACCAGACACCCACAGCTCCGAACAACAACCTTGGGCAGGGACATTTCCTGCCCTTTACACCAGCCCCAGTTTGTTTTCCAGCCTCGGAACGGGTTCATCTCATAGGGAAGGGTTGAGCCTTCAGGGGACTGTCCCCAAATCCACACGAGCAAATACCCACGAGAAAGCAGGAGATATTTTATTTGGGAGGGGGGACCACCCCTCACCATAATATAACCCAATTCTTCCTCTTCTTCAGACGAAAATAGGGAAAAATTATCACCACAATCCCACAACTCAATTTCTCCACCCCAGAGGAGGTTTTTGGCTGTTTGGGGGTTTGTTTGGTTTGGGGGTTTTTTGTTTGTTTGTTTGTTTGTTTGCTTTTTTTTTTTTTTTTTACTTTGCAAAACCACCTCAAAAATCATCCCCAGGAGCAAAGGATAAAGTTCATCCCCAGGCAATGTACTCACACAGCCAGACACAGGCAAGAACCTCCAGGTTTGAAAATTACACCTGCTGGGAGAGGAGGATTCTACAAACAGCTGCAAGAAAAATGATGCAATCCAGCATATGGTAATATCGCTAATATTTTACTCTGATAAAAGCATCAGAAAGTGCACGAGCAGGAGCAACAAAGCAAACAATATTACACGAAGAAGACGAAGGCGAACAGCATGGTGTCCTTTTGACTACCCATGTTTTTACATAAAAACAGACACATCTATACAAAATAGTCGAAGCAATAAATTCCCACCGTCCCTCTTTCCTGATCTAATATCATAATTAAAAAACAGTGGGGGAGATTTTAACTTTTATTGCATTTCTGGAGTTGGGTTGCTAAACATATATTAAGTTTAGATTCTTCTCTTTCTCTCCAGGGGGGTGGTGGCTCAGAAATAAAATCAATCTTATTATACACAGAATAGATATTGGTTTGTCTTGTACACGCTGTTAGAAGAAAGGGAAAGAAATCTGCAGATAGTTAATACGGAGAAGGCAAACTCATCATACATGTAATGAATCCTTTAAATCATTCAATTATCACAGCACTAATATCAAATAATTATGGTTAAATGTACCAGTAATCAACCTTGTCCCTGTTGAAATATTAATTTAAAGGATCGTGAATGCATTTCTTCTTTTTTTTTTCTCTTCCCTTACCCTTTTATAAACTTGTTTATTACATTTTTCCCCACAAGCCTGGTGTATTCAGCATAAAAGGATGATAAAAATACCCCACACAACATTGCTTTGAACCAAATCAACAACTCTTTCGTCTTTCTTCACACTTAAAATAAGGCATCTTTAACACAGCAGACCAAACAAAGCGAGATGTTTTTAAGCCGATGTGTAAAAACACATATTAATTCATCACACGTGATTTTATTCTCGTTTGAGTTATCACATCCAGACCCAGTGCCCATCCCAAGGAGCGGGGATACCGCTATTTTTGCAATCGAAATATCCTCCTTGTCCAGCA
>JAWWEU010000158.1:25744639-25864639 GCA_035583155.1 Acropternis orthonyx | reverse complement strand
AGGTAATTGTAACCCCATAGACACTCCTCGCTCTCCACACCCGTACAGATACACACACATACACTTTGGGAAGGCAAACGTATTTCACACGTACATAAATAAACACAGCAAATACTTGGGCTTTGAATTTGGTCATGAGAAAATCCCAGCACCAGCAGCCGGCCAATATTTAAGCCTAAACTGGAGTTAAAAGCGAAGCGAATCCTGCAGTTGTAGCAACTCCTCGGCACCGGGTTCAGGAAATTCAAAGAAAAACCTTGATTTAGCCAAAGGCACCTTCAAATTTTGCCCCAAACAGACCCACTTTCGCATTTGCAGAAAACCTTGAATGCTATTAAACCTTGGAAATCCCCTTGAAACGCTCTCGCCCTTCCCCAAGTGCTTAAGTGCCACGAGAAAGATCTCTTACCTTCTGCAGAACAAAAAATTCGGGTTCAACACAAACGAAAATGGAAGCTATGAAAGGTTTTTAAACGTAGCAACAGAAACAGAAAATAACAAAATCCTCCCCGAATTGGCTCTGACCATTTGAAAACACCAAGAACAACACGAAACACCCTTTTAAGCGCAAAAGATTCCCAAATCTGGGAAGTGCCATCTTTCTGCACGCATCCATTTTAAATTTAACATCTGAAGTGAAAGAAACCCTTTATCTTTATTTATTTTTTTTTCTTTATTTCCGCCCATAACACAAATCCAACCCAATACAACCTTTCTTTCGAGTTAACTCCCACCAAAACCTCTCTTGGCGTGGGCATTGAAGGCGCTTTGTGCAGATTAAGTTTGCAGGGGTTTTGATAACCTTGACTTTGCTTTTTTTCTTTCTGTGTGTTTGTAATTGTAGCTCAGCTGTCAGATAATATCATTTCCCTTTGACAGAGGGATAGGATTTCAAAAACTAAAAGGAAAATAATAATTAAAAAATCTTAAGGGCGGGGGTAGGGGTGGGGGGGTGGGGGAGGAAAGTGTTTCTGGGTGCTGCTTTCATCAAGGCCAATTTTAGGGGGAGGAACGCCAAAGGACAGGTTTTGTTGGTGCCACAGACCCGAGACGTGTGCATGGGGGTCCACACACGACCCACATGCGTGAGCCCCGCATGAACATCCACCACCCCAGCCCCCAGCCAGGCTTCTGCTCTGGAGCCCTAATTATAGCCCAGCCTCTGACACACGGCGGATATTTTAATCCACATACCACAGGCAAACCATGCAACGCGCCGCTTGGATCCGAGCAGGATTTTCTAACAACTTTTTTTTCGGGAAATTCAATCCATCCCTTCACATGATTCGCACTTATTGACCTGAGAGAAGCCTCTGAAGCCTCCAAGCTTCAAATTAGGAGAGGAACAAACCCGAATATTCCCAGCCACACAGATTTCAAGCCATACGCCATCTCTACAGTGAAAATAAAACGCGTTCAATGAAAGCCTCGTTTCAGAAAATCCCAAACTTAAAACATCTGCTCAACACACAGAAACATTTTCGCCTCCGCAAACAAGACCTCAGTTCGCCAGGATAAAAAAAAAATTAAAAAAAAAAAAAAATAAAAAAGCTTTTTCCTCTCCGAGTCTCCCCACGAGCTTCCCAGCCCTGAAAGGAGCCACAACTCCCGCCTGGAGCTTGGGAGCTGCAAATTCCACTCTACGCGTTTTCATTTTGATTTTTTTTTCCCCCCCGCGCTTTTAACACCGAGCAAAACCAAAGAAGACAAATCCCCTTCGCACACGGAAATAAAGCATTTGCATAAATAACGATATGAAAGGGGGAGAAAAATAAGGGTTCATCCGCCTTAAAAAATACAACACCCCCTCCCCGACAACCCCCCCAGCAAACAAACCCCAAGTCTCTGCGATTTCAAAGAAAACCACTTCATCTCTTTGCATTCTGCAGCCGTGATTGCAAGGACCAATTTTTTTCTCTTAAGTACAGCAGATTTTCTCCATATAAACAGCGAGAGGACGAGTTCTCACACAGCTCTCTGCTCCCTTTCTCACCTCTAATATAAATATGTATTTAAACCCACCCAGCGTTTCAGGAAGAATATTTTTTTCCGAAAGACAGCAACAATACAGAACATTTTAATGCCAATTTCTGAAGGAGAAGTTGGCAGAGCAGAGAGCACAGAACTGCATATTCACATTACTCCTGTTCTTATTAGCTATGGGTGATTACTAATTGCTGAAATTAGCTCCCGATAATGAATGATTCCCTTACCTTTTGCTTCATTGTCAGAATTGTCAGTGCTGGTGTCAGTGTTTTTATTCATCTCTTTCTCTGCTTCCGTAGGACTTATTTTGGGTGCGGGGGCGCTTTTTTCTGTTTTAATTTCGTTCGTGGATGTGTTCTGAGTATTATCTGTTTTTGTGTTTTCGGGGAAATTCACTTTAGCCACCGGGGGCGGCGGAGGAGGTGGAGGAGGTGGTGGTGCTGGTTCCAGATGCTCACTCCTTGGGTTCAGGCTTGCCCTGGATTCAAAACTTGCCTCAAACTCATTTGGATTGCTGCAGTTTGACGTCTTCTCCATGGAGGGGTAACCTTGGCTTGCTCGGTAGTAGCTAGGAACGGGGACTTCATGGTCATTTAGGCAAGACTCAGGCATTTGGTTGGGGTAGAGGGCTGTCTCTGTGGCATTTTTTGCCCTTTTCTCAGCGTTATACATACAGCAAACATTCTCTTCCTTGACATTGGTTGGGAAGGAGCAGGATGGGAGCTGTCTTGCAACAGGTTGCTCGATCCTGTACGTATTTTTGGGGTCACACCAAGTGTCTAGCTGAGAAAGGTAAGATGGATAGGTGCTGAGAGACAAGGTAGCGCTATTCACCTCGTCCCTTTTGGAAAGAGACGGGATAATTCCACAGTTCCTCATGACTCCGCAGCTGAAATCGCTCCCAGGCTGCATGTACATCCCTTGGCTGGAGGAATAATTCTCCCCTCTACAGGTACCGGCCAACGAGTCCATCAAAAACGAGTTAGAAGTCACATTGTTGGGACATGACATTTTCAGAGAGGGTTTTTAAGGAGGAATACTCCAGCCAGGGGCTGACATCTTTTTTTTAGGGGGAAAAAATATCAAGCACCATAATTATCCACGCATCGCTCTCCCCCCCTCCACCCCCCCACGTGATGCCCAGGCCAATGAGGATTGAAAATGGCCTTGATGATTCAGACGGGGACGACGTCACGGGGGTCAAGTTGTCGCGACCGGGAGCGGCATCGTGGAGCAACAGCGACATCTGCCCGCGCCGGGCCGGGACCTTCACGTTGAACAAAGGCAGAGCCCCGGCACCCCGCTCCCCTCCCGCCCATTTGTTTACCAACGGAGCCACGCGTGGGAAGGGGCAAAGGAAGGGGAAAAATAAAGACAATTCGAAGAGGGGGGGAAAAAAAAATCGAATCCGTATTTTTAAAAAATTCAGCGAGAAACGGGTGAAATTCAAATGAAAAAAATTAAATAAATAAATTAACATCCCCGACCCTTTTTCCTCCCTCTTCTACTGCCGACTCAAAATCCTCTTTTTGTGCCCCAAAAACGAATGAGATTTTTAATTACCGCTTCCCAACCAACGACCCCCTCCCTCCTCCTCCTCCTCCCCTTCTCCTTCCTCCGGTCGGCTGCTCCTTCCTCCCCCTCCCGAGCCAGGCTGGGCACGGACGAGCTCCGGGCTGAACCGGCTGCGGCGCCGCTGTTTCTTGGCCATATTTCTATTCTTATTAAAATTATTTTGTCCGATTGGAGGGGTCTGAATGGGGTTTGGGGGATGCCCTTTGCTTTTGCTGGTTCGGGAAAGATGCGAGAAGAGAGGAAGGGTGGGGGTGGGGGGGGAAGAAAATTGGGGAATAATTCAAAGACCCTTCAGCGAGGCTTTTCCCGAAACCCCGAAGCTCCTTGGAGCAGGTTGGATATTTCCCAAGGAACATTTTTAATGCAGAAAAAGACGGCGGAATGCTATTTCTGCCTTATTTTCCTTTTTTGTCCCCCCTCTCCTTTCCCCGCAGGAAAGCTGCTTCGACTTCCCTGCCTCTGCGAAAACAGCTTTTTTTAATTATCCACTTTCGTTCCCGAACTGCCTTAAGTTTCTGGGCTAAAATGGCATGTGTGGTGTTACAGACAGGAAAAAAAAAAAATCCTCGTGGAGGGGGGAAAAAAGGGGTCGGTTTTGGGAAAAGGGAGCAACTTTCAGATGGTGAACTGCAAGGGAGCGGTAGTGTGGTGGGTTTGCTCCCGTCTGTCTGTCTGTCTCTCGCTGCTCCCTCTTTTTCCTCGGGAATTATCTACTGGGGGCAAAAAAAAAACCCCAGCCTGGGACTCACTAATATCACGCACCTAAATACCTTTGCAAACTGAAACTTTCAGGGTTTGGTCGTGTTTTATTTGATTTTCATTTCTCCTGGAGTGATTTCCCGAGTAAAGTTACTTTTCTCTCCAATATTTCCTCTCTCCTATTTCATGGCGCAATTCGCTGCGATGGCAGCTCAAGTTGTTGTTTTCTTTTAAATTTTAAATCTCCGAGCAAGATTTGATGCCTTAAATAGGGCGGAATTTGCACCTTTGTGGTTATCGTGCCCTCCCCCCAACTTTATTTTCTTTATTATTTCTAAATCGTGTAGTAATTAAGATCGATGGGGTTTTTCCATCATTTTCCACTGGCGTGTTGCAGGGATTGTGGGCGAGCTCTGGTTTTTGGCGAAGCTTTGGTTTGGGAAAATGGTGAATAAATAAATAAAATGGGAGATAGTCCGGAATTTCAAGATCATTACGGTTAGAAAGAGACGGGTTCAGAGTCACTTTCAAGGGAAACAAAAAGAAAACGCCACCTTTCATTAAAAAAAAAAAAAAAAAAGGCGGGGGGAGAATTAGAAGAAAGAAAAAGAAAAATAAGGGAGAAAAGAAAAAGAAAAGACAAAGGAAAAAGAAAGGGAAAAATAAAATGGGGGGTGGGGGGGGGAGGAAAGAAGAAGAAGGAAAAAAAGAAAGGGCGCAAAATTGCGGGGGAAAAAAAAGTACATTGGGCCAGAGAAAAGTGGAACTTGACCGTTTGGGGTGATTTGTAACGGTTTAGAGTAAAGTCCTACTTAAATATTCTCACGTCTGCAAACCTGTTTTCCCAAAGATTTTCAAAAGCAGGGCTGTAAAATTTCCCTCGACTTAACTTTCCACAGCCTTGCGGGTCTTCTCTCCGCATCAAGTGGGACAAATTTCTATATCTTAGGCCGAAAAAGCCTAAAAGCGTGTAAATCTAATTCGTGTGTCCCCTTCCCCAGCCCGGGAAAAGCTTTCGTAGGCTTCAGACGCCATTTGGTTCCCCTGGAAAGCTATTTGCGACTTTATTGCCTCTATTTGTGTTATCTGCATAGGTCTTTTTAAAACAGTTTGATAGAAATCGTTCAGTTTTATGATATCCAACGAAAATTCCACATAATATTTATAAGCAAAGAATAAAACTTTAGGATGGGAGCCAATATTTTCTCATTTATAGGTGATGAAATTAAAGACCAATGCAATTTTTTATTATATTGCGCGTGGGGGGGCGGGGGGGGTGCGCGCGGCGAGGGCGGCGGCGCGGCCGGGCCCGGGATCGCTGCGTCACCCGCGGGGGCGCGCACGGGCTCCCGCCCTGCCGAGCGGGTGCGGGTGCGGGCGCGGGTGGGCAGTGCCGCCCCGGTGCCCGTGGGGGCAGAGCGCACCGTGTGCGCCCGCCGGGGAGCGCCTCGTTGGAGCCGCGGGGCCAGGCCTGCCCCTGTCTCACTGCAAACACCTCCCAGCGCGATTCTTCCTGCCCGCGCTTCAGCGTTACGCGTTCCGTTTCTTTTGCGCTGTTGCCGGTCTTGTGGGGGTGAATTTTTCCCTCTACGGTGTTGCAGATAATAATGAATTCCATTAGTTTATTTTCTTCTTTTGCACGAAGAAGATGGTGCAAGTCAAATTCCTTTTTTTAATAGTGAAACAGCTTTATGCGCATAATTAAAATTTTAGTTTCCTCTCTTACAAATACATCTACCGCATGGATTTGTACAGGACCTCTGATGTGCCTGTTTGTGACTAAGACGTTTTTTAACTGAGTCAGAAATGATCGATTTGTGTTGGCGCTCCTTTAGTGTGTATGTTATACGCGTGTGTCGTGATATTGGGAGGTTAATAAGATAGCGAGGGAAAAGTGCAAGAAACAGAACTGTAGCTTCAACCTTTTCCCAGTGTTTAAGAATATTGCCTGTAATACTTTTCTTTCCTATTTCTCAAATGTATATTGTTGAAACTGCTTAAAATGTAGCCTCACAGTCCTTGACCATTCAAATGAGCAGATTTTGTGCCATTCATGTATAACGTAATAAGCTGTAAATTCTGTAATAGGCATGCTCTTCGACAGGCTAAACTACATGCTGGAGATTGGTTTAGATGGCAAGAAGAACATGGTCTCTTAGAGATTTCTTGGACGTAGTTCTCTTTTTGTGGTCTGGGGCAGAGGGAGTGAAAACCAAACCAAAAACATCCATGTAGTTGGTGTTCTGTGTGCACTGAGCAGCAGTGTGTGAGCATAGCTGTTAGTCCTGTTGTGTAGAACAGAGAGTATAAACACATTGACAGAGGTCTCCATAAATACTCTTAACACCTCTTTTGGGAAAGAATTGCTCTAATTGAAAAATTAAATATTTAGGTCTGTTTTTCTGACATGGAAGCAGAGCTGTGACATGCCAGCTTTTGCATTCAGTATGTTTGAAGCTATTCTGCTATTCACTTATGTGTAAGCTTCTGATACATTGTTGTATAGCTGTTCTTTTAAATAATAAACTAGACCCTATCTATTACTGCTCTTTCCGGGAATTATAAAATCATTTAAAATAATATTAAAATTTAAAAGTGATTAAAAGGTGAAACACAGATCAGTGAAATGCTGTCTCATTCCTTGGAAAACAATATAAAACCTTATCACAAAAGCAAAACAGCAAAGTAGTTTCCCTAGATTTCATTACTCAGAAAAGCAATTAAAATGGCTTTTTTAAATTTCAAACCAAAGTGGTGTGAACTCGCAGTTCATTTGTATATGCATGTCTTTTATTTGTTTAACTTGAGTTTAGTGAAGATTTGGGTCTTTAGGTTCATATGAAACAAACTATCTACTTTTTTTAAAGCCATAATCTCACATATCAAAGTTATATTTAGGACACTGCCAGAAAAAAGACTGTATGGGAATTATGTTTTGCTTTAAAATGTGGTATATAGTGCACTCTGGTTGTTTGTGCTACTGTACATTTACCAAAGCAAGCCAATATGTGGGCAGGGAAAGGAGAGTGTATAATTCTCCTCTAAGCAAAATACCTCTTCAAGTTTTTTATACTACCATGATTGTCTGTACTGGAGATTATAAAGAAGTCTGACAAAGATATGCCTCGCTCATATTACTGTGCTAAAGTAAGTATTCCATACAGACCTTGACTGAATCCACTGTTTGGATATATGTGTTTGTATATTTGTACAAACAAAGTGTGAAGAAACCTCACACTTACATTAACATTGCACTAAGCAATGTGATTTAAAACAGGATAAGAAAGGCTTCTTCAGAACCAAACTTAGATGTTAAAAAAGTACATATTATTATGAAAGTTATTTGCATGCAGTTTTTATATTCCTGATGATGATACTTTACCTGTGCTTTTCATGATTCAGCAGTCCATATGATAGAACTAAATGGTTTCACTGTGACCTTCTGATTGAGAATTCAAAGTGCCAACCAGGCAGTGCAGAAGCTATTTATTTTCAAATGCTGGGTTTCTAAACTGTTAGAACTCTGTGGGAGAGGAGGGGAGAAAGCAAATAGCTACTGAATTTGATACTGAAACAACATAAAAGTGGCATGTATCAGTAAGAGAGTCATGATGGCAGAGAGATTACTCTGCATCATTCAGTCATTTTACCACATGTAACATAGGAGTATTTACCTAAATGCTACCATCAGTAATGAAACCATTTTGAAAATCTGTGTTTTTGTAATCTTCCTTAAACTGAGTAGGCTAAAGGATAGATTTGTTTCTAAAATGGCAAAGAAAAGTGGAATGAATATCATGACCATGTAAATCCACAGAAGCAGTGTCTTGGTGATGTCCTGAACACTGTTACCTATTGTAGCGGATCAGGCTGTGTTCCCATCTTCTCTTGTTTCAGTATTCAAGCAGTTTTTGCCATTAGAAATCTTTGTTTCTTAAAACCTAGAGGTTATTTTTCTAGAGTGGAAACAAAAGAATAGAGAATGAAGAAGTGTCTGTCACTTAGCTTTCTATATTATTACTTGATCGTCAAGAGAAGCACTGTGTGACTTCAGATGAATAAATGAAAGGGCTAAATTCAATGTCTGAACTATACTCATTCAAATATGCTTGTGTAACACTTGCTAAATTTGTTTTGGATATTGTAAATATGTTTAAGGGTACTGTTAAATTCTCCTGTGTTTATTTATTTATTTGGTAGGCAAAATGCAGACTAGTAGCTGTTTTGAGGGCAAGAGTATTTAGTGTTGTATGTACAGGAGCCTCGTTGGGCAGTTAAAATAGGAAGACAAGAAAAAGCATGTCTTTTTATATGAGTGAGATGCAGAGTACTTACACTGTGTCAGCTAGAGAAGGATTTTATTAAATGCAGAAATGTAAGGTTTCCTGATCTGGAAGGTATTAAGAGCATAGGTATCTAAAAAAAAGTATGGATGAGATGGGTACTTAGCGTGTAAGTGTACATGCTTAGTGTACTGTACACAGCAAGGAAATTTAATGTGTTAAAGTATGGAGTGAAACCGCTACAGTTACTGCAGTCACTGCAGACAGAGGGTATTATCACTTGCTCTGATACTTGTCTGGGAACTGTGCAGTAGCAATGAGCTGCTCCTGAAAAAAATATCTTAGTTTTCTACTGACTAGACACATCTGTCAGCATCTTCTTTTCATAGGGTCATTTATATCTTACAAGTAAAGACATAGTCTTCTGCTGGATTATCTCCTAAACTTCATGAGCATGGAGCCACATGAGAGCTATTGGAACAGGGTCACTGATCCAGTCTGGTGGGACCACATAGACCAGCACTTGGGCAAGTGTGTCTGGGCAACTGGAATAGCATCCAGTTAACTCATTTTGGGTCAGGAAGATGATTGTGTTTGTTTTACCTCTGGCCTGTTTGCTGTTCTGCAATTGAAAACTTGACCTCAAATCTATCTTAATTATTTTCCTTTATTGTTCTTAAGCCTGTACAGTTCTGTGAGAGCTGGGCTCATTGTGGGGCAATGGAGTACATTTAGTTTATCTTCCTCAGAGGCCGTGAATCCAAATCAAGTTCTGAGTGCTTTTGCCCTTTTTTTTTTTTTTTGGCCATTTTTTCGCCACAGTGCTGAGAGGACAGGTAATGACACTAAATGTTGAGTTTTGGGAACATGGTTTTCTGCAAAGAACAGACAGATGAAAGATGCCATACGGTTCTGAGTTAACCATATTAATATAACACATGCTCTTGTTGATAGATTTTGAAATGGAGTCATAAAAGGAATCTCCATACTTTTTCTGGTATGATACATGGGATAGATTCTTGCTCCTATAATATATATAATTTTTATTGGTGATCTGAAGGAAAATCACTTTCACCTTCATGGTGTCCTTTTCTATCACCTCTCAAGTGGTTTCTTCCATTAGAGACACAAGTTTCACGTTTCCTCTCATTTTTTAACCCTTTTGCTTAATTTCCTCACAAAAAGCATTGCCAAGCACTGGAACAGATTGCCCAGGGAGGAGGTTGAGTCACTGTCCCTGGAGGTATTTAAAAGGTGTGTGGATATGGCACCTGGGAATGTGGTTTAGTGGTGGACTTGATGGTGTTGGGTTAGCAGTTTGCCTTGATGATCTTAGAGATCTTTTCCAACCTAAATGATTCTGTGGTTCATAACCCTGTCTCTTGGAAGACAGTTTTTGTTTTTAGAGTGAGTTTGTTGGGTTTTTGTTTTGTTTTTTTGTTTGGTTGGTCAGTTTGTTGGTTTTTTAAGTGCCTCTAAAGCACTATGACATATATGGGTGGAAGTTGCTTGGAAAACATGCATCTCACTACGCTTACAAGGAAAGCTTTCAGGTGTTCTCAAAAGCTTTACTGGAAGTGGGTATTTGGTAGCTGATATCAACCATTCAATTGCTGTCAGATATGCAAAGACCTAATACGTGGAAAGCTGAACCTAGATAGCTTCAGTCTAAAAAGTTTTAAATCAGAGCTGTTATCCTGTCTAACAGCTTCTGGTATGTTATTGGTTATTCTCTGTGGGTAAGGGTGCTAACACTCAGTATTTATTAATAAAATTTGCTCTTATTCAACCACAGCTATTAGTCTCAAGGTGGGAATCACAGTTTTTTCTAACTTTAGAAGATCTAAATCTGTTCTGTAATTCTTGAGGGCAAGAGACTTGGAAAAGGTTAGATGCTGGGTTTCAGACTGTATATGTGAAGAGAGAACAATTTGAAGATCAGATACCCAATCTGTATGTTCACTTATATAAGCATAAAACAATTTAGTCCCTGATTTAATAATTGAATAAATGTAAAATGTCTTGCAATAAATTAATGTAAAGTTTGCTTCAGTTTTTGTAGTATTTTTAAGAAGTAATAGAAACCAGAAGAATCTTTCAAAAGAACAACTAATCTAAGTGACTAAAGCTGACCGGTTTTAATTTGAGCAACCTGTTCTAGTAGGAGGTGTCCCTGCCCATGGGAGGGGGCTTGGAATTGGATGTTTTCTAAGGTCCTTTCCAACCTAAACCATTCTATGACTTTTGTTCTCCACTGGAAGTAAAAGGTTAAGGCATTTATGTATTACTAAATACAATATTAAGGATATTGACAGCACTTTAATTTATACAGTAACAACTGTGACTTTGGAAATAATTTATTTTTTGCACTATTATTATAATGATGATGGCTTCTTTTGTAATTGAAGAAAAGTAAAATTCAAGTTGACAGAGCTATTACTGTAACAGTTGTTATGACATCCTTTGTAGTTGAAGGAAAAGAAAACTGCAGTTGACAGAGCAATAAAATGTTTTGATAGCTTTATTTTCAAAGTATGCATTATGCAAATATTGCAGGGGACTGCTTTTGGTTTTCTTAAAAATTTTAAATACTGAGAACAAATAAATGAAAATGAGCTGGATGATTTTTACTAGTTGAAAACACATAAAGCTAGAGTATGTTCTAAATCTGTGAATATTAAAAAGTAGGTAGTAAATTGCTAATTGTGTGTTACTTTTTCTTTAATAAAATAACAGTTGACTTTTAAAATGTGAAAGGGTTTTTTTGTCAAGTATTTGTAGCTTGTTTGCCAACAGGTAACAGCTTTATTATGAGTGCTGTAAGAGTAGCATTGCTTTAAGGTAAAGGAGAGGTCTTACAAGTATTCAGTAGACTAGCTGTGAACTGAATAGTAAAAACAACAGAAGAACAATATTTGCAGTAGTTCTTCCTTTTTGGAGTAAGTTTATCTGTCTGTCTATCTATCTATCTATCTATCTATCTATCTATCTATCTATCTATCTATCTATCTATCTATCTATCTATCTATCTATGTGCCCTCTGTTCAAAGTTAAATGTGTTATCTGGAGTAGTGATGGAGGTTTACTCCAGGTGCTTAAGGACTGGTTTCATAGTACTTTGCATTTCTGTGTCACCACTTGGGTTATCATACTAAATCAATTCAGTGCTCACTCCTATGAAACAGCACCCACAGAGTCATGAAAAAGAAACCTAAGAATCTAGCTGTTGGCTGTGGTAATACTGTCATGGAAAGTTGAGAGGGAATTTTTTTGTTTACTATACCTGTTACCTGCAGCCTAAGCTTTTGCTGCCCAGAACTATCTCAGTTCTGCACTCTATGAAATATGAGCATTGGGTGCAGCATGGAGTAGATTTGCCTGCTCACCAAGTTCATCGTTTCAGAGAAGGCAGTGGTGGTGATGACTTTTTTGTTTCTTCTTAACAGCTGTGTGTTCAGAGGCACCTGTGCATGAGGAAAAGTTTGTTCTATGGCTTCAGAGTTGGGTGCCAGGGAGGATGGCAGCTGCTCAGAGCTGGCAAAACCTCTCTATCTGCAGTATCTGGAGAAAGCTCTGCAACTGGATCAATTTTTACGACAGACGTCTGCCATCTTTAACAGGAGTATATCCAGGTACCAAAACCTTTTCCAATTCCCCTTGGGAATACTAAGGAAAGACAAGTATTTTTATTACATTGTTCCCACACAACACCATATTAAGATTTTAGTAGTGACTTGGTGGTTATAAACTCTTCTCGTTTAAAGGAGGAGAGGTCACTTGGATTGTTCAGCCTAGAAAAGAGGAGATCTAAAAAATACTATTAAATTTAATAGTAAGTCTATCATTGGCTCTAAGTTCTGAAACAGAGCCTTTCTGATCTGGTCTCTCTGGTGACCAGTGACAGGGAATGTCATGAAACTCTGACAGGGGAGGTTTAGGCTGGATATTAGGAAAAGGTTCTTCATCCAGGGGGTGGCTGGAACAGGCTCTCAAGGAAAGTGGTCATGGCACTAAGCCTGAGAGAGTTCAAGAAGCATTTGGACAATGCTCTCAGATACGTGATGTGATTCTTGGGGTGTTCCTGTGCAGATCCAGGAGTTGGACTTCAGTGATCTTTGTGGGTCTCTTCCAACTTGGGATATCCTATGACTGTATGAAAGATTTTGGACTGTGCTTCTCTTAGTTCACACTGATAATTCATTGTGTTCCCAGTTCATGTACAAATTAGCACAAATGTTTTAAAGCTCTTTTTTTGTGAGTAGCCAAAACTTCCTTTTTCTGGAGAAAGTAGGATGAGGAAGAAGTAAGTTAATTTTCAGGCACACGTATGGTCTGTAGCCATAAATAAAATGCAGAGACTATTGTCAGATGCAGAATTTATTTGTGTGTAAGTTGTAGCATTAAGAAGTGAGTCATCAAGGTAGATTTCTTTCCCAAAACAATTATATGTTTAATTTCATCACTATTTTGGGACTGTAGAGTTAGAGAACTGATAACTGCAAGTGTAAGAGGTCTACTTACATGGATGTAATAAGACCCACACAAGGAATAGGAAACGTATAGCTTTACATCGACGTGTGAGGATGACAATATTGTGCTTCAGTTGGATTTGATGTTAGTTTCTTGCTTAGTTCGTGCTTCACATTCACCTTGTTGAAGACTAGAGGTGCAGGTTGATCGTATAGCCAGGTCAGTCTGATGGTTAACTACTGCTGAGGGGTTAATGGGAAATAATTAACAGCAGTATTTCTAATGTGTAAAGTTATATTTGAAGCTGTCTCAATTCTCAAACCTTTAGACAAATGCCAGCATGTAAGAAAGTTGCATGTGCATCTTCTCTTTTGAATATTTTCCTTTCATTGTCACTATATTGCATATCTTCTTGCAGTGATGAAAGTGAAGATGGATTGGATGACAATCCTTTGCTGCCTCAGTCTGGGGATCCCCTGATGCAAGTTAAGGAAGAGCCTCCAAACTCATTGCTTGGGGAGCCATCTGGAGCAGGGAATTCTGGGATGCTGAACACACATTCCCTGAACGGAGTACTGCAGCCAGGTAGGCATGTGCCAGGTTGAATGTCTGCTTTCTTTGTGTTGAGCTCAGAAAAGCATTATTTTTTAAGAACTTTATTTTTTTCTCTAAACAGAACCAAAGTGTGAAAAAGGGAGCTTGTATAACTTTTCCAAACTGAAAAAAAGCAGAAAGTGGCTGAAGGTAAGAATATTGGAAAGAAATGCAGCTCTTGTGGAATCTGTCAATAAAGTTGCCTACCCAAGGGTACAGAGGAGCTGGCAGAAGTGCTCACCGAGCTGCTTTCAGTCATGTACCAGCAGCCCCACTCTACCAGGGAGGTCCCAGTTGACTGAAAGTTAACAAATGTGATGCCCATCTACAAGAAAAGCTGTCAGGAGAATCTGGGGAATACAGACCTGTCAGCCTGACCTCAGTGCTGCAAAAGGTTATAGAGCAGATCATCTCGAGTGCCATCACACAGCCTGTACAGGATAATCAGGGGATCAGGCCCAGCCAGAGTGGATTTATGGCATAAAGTCAGGTCCTGGTTGACCTACCTGATCATCTTCTATGACAAGGTGACCTGCTTAGTGGATGAAGGCTGTGGATGTTTTCTGCCTAGACTTCAATAAAGCCTTTGACACCATTTTCCGCAACATTCTCCTGGGCAAACTGGCTGCTCCTGACTTGGTTTGGGTACTCTGTTTGCTGGGTAAAAAACAGTCTGGATGACCAGGCCCAGAGAGTGGTGGAGTTAAATCCAGCTGGTGGCCAGTCGCTAGTGGTTTTTCCCAGGGCTCAGTATTGGGCCTGATCCTATTTAATATCTATATCAATGATCTGAACAAGGGAATTGAGTCAGTTTACCTCCTTTGTCAGTTTTCAGACAGCACCAAGCTGGGTAGGAATGTTGATCTGCTGGAGGGTAGGAAGGCTGCACAGAGGGATCTGGACAGGCTGGATTGATGAACTGAGGCCAGTGGTATGAGGTTCAGCAGGGTGAAGTGTCTGGTCCTGCACTGGGGTCAGAACAACTCCAGGCGACTCTACAGGCTGGGGGATGAGTGACTGGAAAGCTATCCAGCAGAAAAGGACCTGGGAGCTGGTCAACAGTGGCTGAACACGAGCCAGCAGTGTGTGCCCAGGTGGCCAAGAAGGCCAGTGGCATCTTGGTCTGTATCAGAAATAGTGTGGCCAGCAGGACCACGGTGGTGATTGTTCCCCTGTACTCGGCACTGATGAGGCTGCACCTTGAATCCTGTGTTCAGTTTTGGGCCCCTGACGACAAGAAGGACAATGGAGTGCTGGAGCATGTCCAGAGAAGGGCAACAGAGCTGGTGAAGGTACTGGAGCAAAAGTCCCATGAGGATTGGCTGAGGAAGCTGGGGTTGTTTATCCTGGAGAAGAGGAGGCTCAGGGGTGACCTTACCACTCTTCACAACTTACTGAAAGGAAGTTGTAGTGAGGTGAGGATTAGTCTCTTCCCCAAATAGCAAGCAAAAGGACCAGAGGAAATGGCCTCAAGTTGTGCCAGGGGAGTTTTAGATTGGATATTAGGAAACATTTCTTTGGTGGAAGTGTGATCAGGCATTGGAACAGCCTGCATAGGGAAGTGTTGGAATCACCATCCCAGGAACTATTCAGAAGGCATGTGGATGTGGCACTTGGGAGCATGGTTTAGTGGTGGCCTTGGCAGTGAGTATATATTCAGAACTTGAGTTACATGTTAGTACAGTATCCAAATTAAACTTATCTATTACAAAATATATTAAATGGAGATTTGGGACTTGACTGAAAGTTTTTTCTAAGTTGAGGATGGAGGAAGAGAGTGGAATGGAGGATTTATGCCGTCTTTGCATTTTCATTGTATTGTAGCCTTTTGCAGTTAGCAAAAACATGCTGCCAAGAGGTCAAACAAGAGCCAAACCTGCTGCAGCTGATACAGGTAGAAGTGGTAGAATAGCAGGACAAACTACAAATGGGGTAGGAAAGCCCCTGCAGCCATACATAACAAAATGCCCCTACGGGTACCCTGGCTTTTCTCACTGCTGCTTTTCTGAGACCACAAACAGATAAAGTAAACTAAAACAACTTAAATATCACCAAACTAATAGAAAACTACCTGCCTCTAAATCAGTTTGCACAAATCCAGAGGAGGGGCCACCAAGTTGATCAGAGGGATGAAGCACGTCTCCCCTAAGAGAAGGCCGAGGGAATTGGGATTGTTCAGCCTGGAAAAGAGATGGCTCTGGGATGACCTAATTGCAGCCGTTCAGAACTTGAAAGGAACTTAAGGAAAAGATGGGGGAAGATTATTTACAAGAGCCTGTAGTGACAGGACAAGGGGTTGTGGGTTAAAATTGAAAGACGGTGGGGTTTAGATCAGTTATTAGGGAAAAATTCTTTAGTGTGAGGGTGGTGAAGCACTGGAGCAGGTTGCTCAGGGAAGCTGTGGATGCCCCATCCCTGGAGGTGTTCAAGGTCAGGCTGAGTGGGGCTCTGAACAACCTGGTCTAGTTGAAGGTGTCTCTGCCTACAGCATGGGGATTGGACCTTGATGATCTTCAAGGTTCCCTTCCAGCCTGTGTTGGGTTGACCTTGACTGGATGTCAGGTGCCCACCAGGCCTCTCTCTCTCTGCCCTTCCCAGCTGGATGGAAGAGAGAATAAGGTGGAAAACAACTCATAGGTTGAGATAAGGCAGTTTACTAAAGCAAAAGTGAAAGTTTGTGTATGCACAAGTGAAGAGGAGAATAACAAGGTTTATTCTTTATTTCCTATTAGCAAGCAGTGCCCAGCCATTTTCTGGGAAGCAGGGCTTCAGCACTCAGAGCGGTTGCTCAGAAGGCAAACACTCTAAATAACAAATGCCCCCCATTTCTCCTCCTTTCCTTAGCTTTTATGTCTCAGTTGATGTCATGTGGTATGGAATATCTCTTAGGTCAATTTGGCTCAGCTGACCTGGATTTCTTCCCGTCCCAGGATCTTGCCCATAATGGTGGGGGGAAGAATGTTGAGAGACAGTGCTGATGCTGTGCCAGAGTTGCTCAGCAGTAGCCAAAACACTGGTGTGTTATCAATGCCTTTTTAGCTAACAATGCAAAGCACAGCACTGTGAGGGCTGCTATGGGGAAATGAACTCCATCTCAGCCAGAACCATCACACAACCCAAACCATGCTATGATTCTGTGATCACACAATACTGCACCTCAGAAAACTGTTTTCCATTTGAGTCATTTTAGATTAAAGACAAATGCTAAGTATTGTTGGGCCACACCCACACCCCTTTATTAGGTAAAGGCTCAAGAGTGCCTTGCATAAATAAGCAATTCAGTACAGGGACTTCTGATTGTTAAATTAGTTCCTGTTTATTCTTGTTAGAGTATCCTCCTGAGTGATGACTCCAGTGACACAGACTCACCAAGTGATGAGGACAGAGAGGATGAAGATGACTTTTCCCTATCAAGGGAGGAACTTCACAATATGCTGCGATTACACAAATACAAGAAATTGCATCAAAGTAAATATAGCAAAGACAAAGAGGTAAAAATCCAGAATTTTTGCATTTCCTTAAATTTTATTGTTTCCTGTAACTACATTATTTTAATTGCTCTTACATTTTTATCAAAACTCGTAATTTTTGTGGGCTGGAAAATTTCCTGTTGTTTGGTAGACTATAACTCTAATTTCAGACAACAGTTATTTAATTAATTACATACGGAAAGAAAGTCTGTTGATGCCTCATGCTGCCAATCTGTTAGTAATGTATGTAGCTAGTACTGGCACATGTGCAATTTATGGCTTCCATAGTGATCTGTCCCAGTCACTAGAGCAACTAGAGGGGGTCAGAATGCAAGATTTGGATAATATATATAAAAACTGAGATGCTGTGAGTTAAGTTCTAATACCGGTAGTAGCTACTCTTCAAGTGTATTTATGTCATTGTTGAGGTGATGAATATTAAGGTGATGTTTACAATCTTGACAAGGAGTGCCTAGTGTTCTACCTTGTTGTTATCTGTCATTTCCTTGTTTCTCTTTTTTACCTTTTTTTTTAAGTTGTGGATTTTCTTCTTATATTTTTCCCTTCTTAGAAGAAGATAGTCTGCCACATTTCTGCATTTTCTTTTAGTATTAGGCCAAATTCTATTACTATTTTGATTACACTAATATATTTCTTCAAATTGTAACGACTTTTGCAGAAATTTTCTCTGCTGCTTTGAATTACAGCAGAAAGTAGCCTCAGATGAAGGAAGTAATCCTATTCCATTATCAGAGGATGTGTCTGAAGTTAAAGTTTGTCTTCTTGATTTATATTACTTTGAAGTTTCTCCAGAAGAGTCAATAAATATTTTCTCATACAGGTCTTTGCTTCTGTCCCCTCTTTCTTTTGTTTGTGAAGTTCTGAACCAAGATTGTGTTAACTTCTTGAAATACTGCATAACTACACAAATATTCGTACACCCAGTTTTTACACATATCATAACTTTTGTTAGATTTTACACAAATATTTATTTCCAGACCAGTAAGAAATAATATCCAGTGAAAATAACCAGTGTATTGGTAGATCAGCAGTACACAGTTATGAGGGGAGGAAACCCATCTATACAAAAAAGTTTCTTTATGCTGATGGTCTCAACTTTAAAGATATTTTATTAACTTAAAACTATGCTGACGTTTTAAATAGTTAATTTTTAAGTGGTACTGTCTTTAATTTGCCTGTTTATATTTAGCCTGTTTGTTGTTCTTCAATGTTTCAGTTGTATAACAATGGGAATATACTGACTTTTTTGATAATTGAGGGGAAGAAATGCTGAGGCAGCTATATTTTTACTTGACAATCTGAGTGTTTGAGTTGTTTGTCCTTGTGGATATCTTTTAAATGCCTTTTCTCTAAATCTGCCCATTTTACATCCTTTGGAATGATAAAGTGGAACCTGTAATTTGGGAATGCAAGCAAAACAAATAGTAGGTCCATATTTGGACCTCTTTCATGTAGCGTGTTATCTTGCTGGGTACACCTGTATGAAAAAGACAGCAGTATGTTTTGACAGTGTAAATTTTGCTATCTGCTCTTCCCTCTTACTTAACTGGGTGGGCTTAGTTCCCTGTGCAGGACTCGGAGGCCACCTCTGGGAGCAGTGGTTTCACTTTGGGCACTGTGATACCTGATAACAAATGCAAAATATGGAGAAGTGCATGTTTCCTGATCTCTTATTCATGTTCAAGAGCTGAACTGTTTATGAGC
Source organism: Acropternis orthonyx (assembly GCA_035583155.1). Lineage (NCBI taxonomy): Eukaryota > Metazoa > Chordata > Aves > Passeriformes > Rhinocryptidae > Acropternis > Acropternis orthonyx. The sequence continues at coordinate 25,845,837 of JAWWEU010000158.1, read as the reverse complement.
TGCCTTTGTTATCTGCTCACTCTCATACCTTCAGTTGCAGCAGTACCAGTACTACAGCGCAGGACTGCTGTCCACCCACGACCCTTACTATGAGCAGCAGCGCCACCTGCTAGGGCCCAAGAAAAAGAAGTTTAAAGAAGAGAAAAAAATAAAAGGTATAGTCACTAACCTGGTGGGTTTAACTGGTTTTTAAAGGGCTGCTGTGGTTTAACTTTCCTGCATTATTTCCTTTGAATAAGCATAAATATTCAAAACTTGTGGGTTTTGCATGGAAATATCAAGGAAAAAGTCTTCAGAAAATACTGTGCTTTATCATCTGGCTTCTAGAAAGGTAGGGTGGAAACAAGAGGGGTATGACTAGAGAGTTCATGGCTTAAGATTTTCTTTGTGAACCTCTGAATATAGAATGAAGGAGTTATGCAGTAGGTATTTTGTAGCTTTATTCATTGCTTTAGAGTCCATAAACGCTGTTTTGTATCATGGTCCATTTACTTGAGAGTTTTTTGAAAACACAATAGTTCCTTGAAAAATGCAAGAGCTTATCTAGTACCTAATGCAGTTATTCCTGAATATGTAGTTCTAGTGAACGAGAAATTATGTGGAGTGAAAGTGTTTTCTGGAAGTTAGAGGGAACTCAGAATTGATTTCCAATGTGAGTTAAAATACAATTACCTTGGTGACATACCAGCTGGAGTTTCTCAGATGCGTGTTTGCCAGGAAGCACAGTTTCCTTTCTTGTTTGTGCTGGCAGCAATTGTAAATCTGTAAGGAAGCAGAATGAGAAGGCTATGAACTGTCAGTGTAAGGTGAACTCTCTCTAATGCAATTACTTAAGTTTGACCTTTGTTTTATGGGGGTTATTTTCGGCTTCCTTCCTTTCTATTTGCAAGTTCCTTTAGTAGGTTTTTCCTCCACAAATCTTACAGCATCCATAATTTTGTGTACTCACAGAGAATATTTTTAAATCTGATACCAGTATAAATTGCCTCTGAAAGCTGGCATCTGTAATACATGACAACATGCCAATATCTTTCAACTGCTGAGGAGTTTGCTTTGAGACTTACGGTACCAAATGCTAATGTTGTTACCTTTAAATGTCTTACCTTTGCCTGTCTTCAAGTAGAATTTTACCACAAAGCAAGAAACATCACAGCAGGTCCTAGACATTTTAACTCTTGAGAAATGTTTTCCTGGGTGGAAGTAATTGCATTTCACCCCTTTATTAAATAGGAATATCTTGCCATTCTAGAGTAGTGAGGAAATACTTAATCGAACAAATGAATGGTCCCAGAATTGGCAAACATGGGTAAGTTTGGCTTTTTTGTTGGTTCCACATAGAAATTGCTCAGGATAATTTACTCAGGAATGATACCTGACTTTGTCCCAAAAATAGAAAAAACCCTGTATTTTTATGATCATTGTTTCCATGCAGGCAAGCTGAAAAAAGTAAAGAAAAAGAGGAGGCGGGATGAAGAAAACTCTTCAGAGGAGTCACCACGGCGCCACCACCACCAGACCAAAGTTTTTGCCAAGTTTTCTCACGATACACCACCACCTGGGTCCAAGAAGAAGCATTTGTCTATTGAGCAGCTTAATGCACGTCGACGGAAAGTGTGGCTTAGCATTGTTAAAAAGGAGTTGCCAAAGGTGAGCTTGGCTAGTGGCACTAGATCAGGAATCATAGCAAGAAAAGTGAAATAGAAAATTAACTTAGCGGGGAGTTGACACTTGGAAAAAGAGAATAAAGTAAGACCTGATTTTTCCAATGGTCATTAATGATTCTGGAAGCCATAAGCAAAGTGTAGTTCGGATTTCTTATTACCAATGATACCTGAATGGATCATGCTGTGCTTTGCCACGGCCATTCAATCCTTTTCATGGAAAAGTATGGTAAACTCTAGCAGGTACTCATACTATGTACAGGATGGCAACATAGAGCAAACCAATACCTGGCTTCACCATAAAGTTCAGGAAAGGAACGTTTCAATCATTATAGCATGCGTGTTTTTCAAAACTTATTTCAGAAACAGTCTAGGGAAAAGTGTTTGTATAATTTGCAGGACAAGCTTCAGGCACATTTGAAATAGAAAGCTGGGAGCACTGTTCCTAGTTTTCTGAGATGATCAGAGTGGACCTTAGAACCTGCTCTTTGGAGTTCACAGTTAACAGACTCCTGAATTCTAGGAAGTTTAAAATAAGTGATGGCGGTATCATCCTTTATGAGTTTAAAAGCCAAACAAAGGATATGTGCACTGTGATAGACCATATTTTTTCAAAAGAGTGATTTTGATCTTGTGAAGAACATAGGATCTACATTAATTTTTAACATCTCTGGAAAACAGTGGAAAATGGTGTTTACTTCAGTGATAACAGTGGAATAGGAGATCCCTGCTTTGCAATAATAGTAATTAAAGAAACAGTCAAGAAAAAGGTGTTTCAAATGCTTTCCTTAGGATATGGAATGCATTCATGTATGCCTTCAGTAATTTGAGGATGAAAAAAGCTGTTTCAGTCAAAATGAGGAATACTTGCAGTACCTATACCCAATTATACAATGGTGTGCATGGCTGAAGTTGGCACATGTACCTGCTGAAGCCTGGTTAGTGATCTTTTAAAACACTGTGCAGCCATTACCCTTTAACTAATGTTAAAATGGTATTCTTTTACAGGCTTACAAACAGAAAGCTTCAGCCCGCAACCTTTTCCTAACCAACAGCAAAAAGGTAGGTGGTGTTTAGTTTTATGCTGTTATTTGTACTGGATGTAATAAGCAAACTGTAATGTCTGTAAGTTTCTTCTGTTTCTTACAATACTGATTATATTAGCAGGAGTGACAAAATAACTACAGAAAAATGTCAAGAGATAGGTCAGAGTTGCAGACAGTCCTGGAATTCTGTTCTGAGTCCCTTTCAAGGGCCTACCCACCAGATCAGTCTTTTAAGTACTGTGGCATGCTGAAGCTGTCTTTGGATTTTGTCTTCTTCACCATCTCAGAGCTTTTTTGGAAGTTCACATTCTCTCATGCTATTTCAGAAGCACTGCTGCTGAGTAAAGTATCACAGTTTTTTCTCTTCTGAAGGGTCAGACATGGTTATAATTAAATTTGATGTTGTTTGTTGCTAGCTTTCTTTAAAATCTGCTCATTTTACCACTATTACCAAAATCTTATTTCTCTCTAGCTTGCCCATCAGTGCATGAGGGAGGTACGTCGAGCTGCTATCCAAGCCCAGAAAAACTGTAAGGAAACTCTACCACGAGCACGTCGACTTACCAAGGAGATGCTTCTCTATTGGAAAAAGTATGAAAAGGTGGAAAAAGAACATCGCAAACGAGCTGAGAAGGAAGCTCTGGAGCAACGCAAGCTGGATGAGGAGATGAGAGAGGTACAGCAAAACCACAGATTGCTGATAATTACTCTGTTGAGGAGACACGCAACTGAACAGATAATTTGAGTTTCTAAATCCAGGCTGTGAAATTCAGTTATTCTGTTTCAGTACTATTCCATGTATTTCTTCTGCTATCTTATTTTTCTTTACATAATTCTTCTAATGTTAGAGAGAGGTGATGAAAAAAACAAACCTTCTGCATAGATTCTTCACAAGTGAGTGAAGTGGAGGAAGGAATTAGAGAAGCAGTGTGTGGCTCTCAGATGTACATAACTGTGTTGGTAAGGGCCAACCTTTTGTGATGGTTAGTACATCATTCTGGGTCCATTTCATTTACATTGACTTTTTTTTTTCCTCCTTTTTTCCCCTTGCTGTAAATTGAAACTGTAATTTATGTATGGGCACAGAATTTTTCTGTGATAGCTTTTTTGTCAGCCAAGTGACAGCTTTGTGAACTCCCTTACAGGGCATTAGGGGTTAAATTTAAGAAAAAGGTTTCCTTATAAAAGCCCTCTAGTGAATTTGTGGTTGTTACCTTATATGTGTGATGATGAGATAAGGTTGAATCTTTAGAATGCCTTGTATTTAGTTTTATGCTTAAATTATCCTTTTATTTATTGTGTTCCTCTCATTCTTGCGAGTTCATAGACATTTTGTGAAGGTTTCTGCTGACTTAGATTAATAGACAACTCTTAAGGGTAGCAATTTTAGCCAGAACCTGAGGGTGAACAGAGTTTCTGCAATGTCTTGCTGAATGCTGAATAATGATAGCATCTCAACTATATTACCTGTTGATGTATTTCACCTGTTCTACCATAATTCTCTTTACTATTAAGTAACAGAATGTCAAGCCAGGTTGTCATGAGAGTGTTGTTACTGTTAAATTCTTTTACTGTAGACCACTAAAATCCTGTTAATTTTTGTTGACATTTTAATTTTTTAGACTAAACAAAACTTCTAAACTTTCTTTTATTAGATTATGGTGTTCTTTGCTGTGATTACTGAATTTAAAAGAACTTTTACAGCAGTTTTATATTTTAATATATTTATGAAGATGGTCTGTGTTCTTATATGCAACTAAATGGCATTTTGATAGCACAGTGTTGTGCATGGCATAATCTAGATAGGTTAGTCATTGATGTATTAGTAGATGACATTTTTGTCCTTAATTACATTTTAAATGTTAAACTCATCCTGGTTTTTTTTCCCTTAAATCTATTTTTTGTAAATGCTCTTCTCTTAGGCTAAGAGACAGCAGCGAAAACTTAACTTCCTGATCACACAAACTGAATTATATGCCCATTTTATGAGTCGTAAAAGAGATATTGGACATGATGGAATACAGGAGGAAATTCTACGCAAACTGGAAGACAACTCTACTCAAAGGCAGATTGATATTGGTGGAGGAGTAGTGGTCAACATCACCCAAGAAGATTATGGTAAGCAATTCGTCCACAGTCCTTTCTTTGCACTCTTTTGAAATTTACTGTACCTTGCATGTTATTGTGCAAACTTAACAATTTCAAGCACAAAATCCTTTTGGGTAAGAGGCACTACTGTAATTACTTGAACTCATTTGGGTGTTTATTTGGGTGGTTGCTGCTGCAGATCTCTGACATGGTTATCTTGTTTTCAGATAGTAACTATTACAAGGCCCAAGCTCTGAAGAATGCTGAGGATGCTTACCAGATCCATCAGGCCCGGGTATGTATTCTTTAGGTCCATGAAGAAGAAGAGAGAGCAAACTAATTGGTAAAGGCCAGATAACCAGGATCTTTCATAGCAGCAAAGTCAAGTAGGTTTGTTTAGTCTTGGGTGCCAGATTTGCATTTCATTCCATTTCCATGCTAAACAAGTGGAAAACCAGAATATAAAGATTTGGGAATAGGAACAGTCTATTTTTCTCTTAGTTTCTGTCAGTCATCCTGTGTCTTAATGGGAATTGTAAAGCATTTTACTGTACAGTTTCTTTACAAGTTAATATGTTCATCATCTTATGCATATTTTCCTGTTCCTCTTTAGACCAGATCATTTGATGAAGATGCAAAAGAGAGCCGGGCAGCTGCTTTACGGGCTGCTAACAAGTCTGGTACTGGCTTTGGAGAGAGCTACAGTTTAGCAAACCCATCTATCCGAGCAGGAGAAGATATTCCACAGCCTACCATTTTCAATGGAAAACTGAAAGGTTACCAACTGAAAGGCATGAATTGGCTGGCCAACCTCTATGAGCAGGTATCTTAGTACATCTTGCAAATTTTTTTAACTTCTAGGATTATTTAAGTCGTTAGAGCAAACTTGGCCAAAAGAATCTACTGGTTTTAAAAACAAACTGCACATAGTCGATCTGTAATGTCTTTAGAAGAAAGGAAGATACTACACAGGCCACATACTAGTATTTTTGATTATGTGGGAAATAACTTTGACTGAGGCATTGAGTTCAGTATTCTTTATGTGGTTTTTACAACTTTTATCACTTAGATCATACACTGAGGAGACTCTTGCTGCTCAGAGTTGCATACTGTTTCAGGCTTGGGTCAACTGGTAAACTGCAGGCAGACTTTTCCTTGTGAGTCTGCCCAGTTCACAATGTGATCACAAAGTGTAGAGAGGCTGAGGGAAGAAAGACTGAGAGAAGAATGAAAATGGAGTTGAGATCAGTTATCCCTCAGCAGCAGATGTTAGGATAAGGTGTGTCAGAGTTGTTACAGTGGGGCTCTTCCCACTAAGTTCAGTGGCGTCTGTTCTGCTAGTCCTTTTTGGATTAAAGTGTAGTAGAGTGAAGGTGTTCATTTGTGGATCTTTTGCAGGGCATCAATGGCATCCTAGCAGATGAAATGGGTCTGGGTAAAACAGTACAAAGTATTGCTCTCCTGGCACATCTGGCTGAGGTAGGTGAATTATTGCTTATTCATGGGCAGTATGCTCAATAAAAGATGCATACTTTTCAAATGTTGGAAATGAATTCTAGATTATAAAGCTTCAGTGTCTTAAAAGGCATTTAACGTTTTCAGGTGGAGCTTTTGAAATAGTTGTGTGTCTGTATGTCTATACAAATAAGACCAGAACTTTTATTTATTCACAGAGTGATATCTTTTAACTTGCATTGAATGTCAAAGCCTTGTGAGAGAACAAGTTGTACACTTGATGGTTCACCAAGTTTTATATATCAGAGAGCCTAAATTCTGAGATTCGTGGCAATCTGCTTGGATTTCCATCAGTGGGGTTTTTTAGGAAGCAGTGATTCTTCCATGCCGGGGCAGGCAAGCAAAACAGAAAAAGCAACAGGAGCTTACTTCTTTGTGTAGAAATAAATACAGTTACTAAAAAAAAAAAAAAAAAAAGGTCTTGTTTGCAATCCAGTCACTTGCCTTAAATAGAAGATGCCAACAAAGTAATACTAAAAGCAGAATTATCTTCCACTAGTGAGCAAATGACAAGTGTGTGCATTTCTTTATGTTCCCTTTGGTACCGGCTCCATGGTACTGTTGGCCAAAATACTGTAAGGGTGTGCAGAGCTGAAGGTTCTTGAGCTCATGTGTATACAGGGAGAAACAGATAAGCTTGTCTCCCTGTTGCACTGCAGCTTGAGAGTTTTTGGAAGGTTACACAGGGCTTTATTTTTTTCTCTCCCTTATGCGGACCAGCTTGTAACTGCTAATATATTAATGGATCAACTCAGTTACTCACCAGCTCACCAAAGGGTATTGTAATGTGTGATGTGGTGGATCAAAGCTTTCCAATGCCCCCTGAAGTTCTTTTCCTCATCAAAATGACAGGGGCTGTTAGTAACATGATGGTGGCAGCTCTCAGAAACAAAGGAGTTTGTTCTGGGAACAACGTTGCTGTTATGAAATAAGTCTTGATTAAACATTAGATCTGCTCTATTTGATTTTGTATCACCCTGCTGTGCTGGGAGAGTTTTGCTATGTTGTGTATAGTTCCCTCTCATAGCTACTGCCATTTAGGAATTGTAAAGCTGTGTCAAGCCATCTCTATATCCTTTCACCTCAAATTTGGTTTTTTTAATTCTATTTTGTATGTGTGTATTCCAGAGAGAGAACATCTGGGGACCTTTTTTAATAATTTCTCCTGCCTCTACTCTGAACAACTGGCACCAGGAATTTGCCAGATTTGTACCTAAATTTAAGGTAATAAGCACGTGCAACTAAGTTCTTTCTGTTTTCTTAAAAGCAAACAGTTTTGTTCTGAGTTCTGTGTCACATCTGGATGCTTAATCACCTTGGACTTTGAAACTGTGTAATGAGCCCAATACTGATATTTTTTCCTATCAGCCTGTTTTTTTCTGGAGTGTTCAATTATCTAAGGCTTAAAAATGTGCCTACTTTAATCACATGATTTTCATTTTGCATCAGCCTAAAGACAGCTTCTCAGTGAGGAATTGAAACATGTCAGTGAGTGGATGTACAGCATTAATGTGTGGGTCTGGCAGCAGAAGCAGGAATAATATTTCGGTATTATATGCTGTCTTTAGGGTTAGAGCTGTGTTTTCAGTTGTTCGTATGAATTTGAGTCAGATAAAGGTTATATGTGAACAAATTAAACAGATAAGAGGGAGACAAAATGCAGTTGTTACTACAGAAGAATAGGAGAACCATGGACATAACAGTCAATAGTCAAGAAAAAGGAGAGAAGTGAGGCACAAAGAGATAAGAACAAAACGATTAGATGAAAACAGATGGAATTTTTCAGGTATATTGTGAATGTGAAAATGTAGTAAGTTAGAAAGTAGGGAACTATCAGCTACTGAAAAACAAGCTGCTTACCTGTTTCCCAGTGGAAAACATTGGAGTGTTGCAAAGGGAGATTTGAAAAGAAGTGTTTATTACTGCTAAAACAGTGCTGAAATTTTAGAATTAAAGATACACAAAAGTGTCAGAAGCTTGCAGTTACATCTGCAAAGAAGAATAGACCATAGTTTAAGTACTTGAGTTGTTAATGTGGTAACCTTTGATGTGAAGAGTTCTTGATCAGGTTATTTTAAACATCTGATTTTCTTTTTTACAGAAAACAGTAAAAGACACCTAGTTATAAGTAACTAGTATACCAGTAACATCAGGCTAATTGTTTGGTCATCTTGACTACTTAATAAAGTGCAGGAAAAAAACCAGGAAGTATTACTATAAGTGATATTTGATTTCTTGGTCTGGGGTAGGTCAATTTTAGTACTGTTTACCAAATAACTTGCTTTGGAGATTCCTGATGAGGCTGTCTGTTGGTTGTGGTGGTATATAGTTTGAGGTATCTATATGAGAAGTTGTGCTGGAACATAGTTTAATACTGGATTGAGTGAGTTATATTTTGGGATAAATTGGCATCACTGAGCCTTCACATCAGCTGATGAAGAAATACAAATACTTGTGTTACTGAGGAGGTACTCAAAAGAAAGAAAAAACTATCTAAAAATAATCCATTCATGTATTTCCATAGCCCAAAATAATAGGGACCCTTGATTATAAAAGTTGAGAGTAGTTGGCCACTCTACCTACTTTCTCTTCCTTCCTTTGATCAGTTTGTTGTGTAGAAGAGGCGAGCAACGCTTCCTCTGTCTCATGAATGAAATACAGAAAAGGTTTAAAAAGTACAGTCAGGATACTTGGGAAAGGATAATTTTCTCTTTTTTTCACTTAAAACCCAAACTGTTTCTATCATTATGTAGTTCTTTGGTTTTATTGCCTAACGATATTTACCTCATCCATGGAACAGAGCATGTTTTAAAAAGAAGGTTTCTAAACTTATCGTCACATGTTTACAACTTTAATCAATCTTTTTCAACTGGTTTTGTTTCTGCTTCTAATCAAACAGAAGTGTGTATTCAGTTCTGCTTGTAGTAAATCACAGCAAATTTATTTCTTCAGGTCAATAACACAATACGTAAAGACAAATCACTTTTTGATCAGTCTGATTTTTTTACGAGCATCCTCATTTCAGAACAGTATGAAGAATATTCAACTAAAGGCACTTGGGATCTTGTCTGTTGAAGTTACAAGACTTTTTTCACCATTTCAGAAACCAACATTTCCTCCCTTTCAGTCTTACCTGACTGTAGTCCTTTCATCAGGCAGCAGATGGCAGTAAAATGTTACTAAACAGTGACAGGAGTCAGTGCTCTGCAAAGATCTGTCCTGAGTAATAGGACCCATGAAAAGTTTTGAGCTAAAAGTGGTTTAACAGATTTCTCTTGCTGTAGTGATTACTTTTAAAATTCTCATATTAAATACATCTAGGCCAGATATTTAAACTTTATCTCAGGTTTTGGAGGTCAGTTCTTAAATAGCAAACCAGCAGGAAAATGGGCGATGTTAAACAGGACAACAAGCCCTCTAGTTCTCATCAACAGGACAACGGGAGATGTTAAACAGGACAAGCCCTCCAGTCCTTTAAGTTTAACTGTAGCAGTTGAGGGCAAACCTTTTTCTGCCATAAGCAAAGTAGCACTTTAAATTTTTAAAAAAACCTGACAAGAAGGTGTAACAGATTCTCAGTGCAGCTTCATCAGGCTACAGGTTGCTTGATACCTTTGCCTAGAATGCTTTGTTTCAGTATATTTTAAATCCCTGCTGATTTTTCCCTGCATTAAGATGATTTCCCTTTTTGTTGTTTCAGAGAAGGAGGTCTGTCGTTTTGTAGAATACAGACTATGAAATTCTAGACCAGATGTCTTTATAACATCTTTCTATTTTTTTTGCTGTTCCAGGTGCTACCTTATTGGGGAAATCCCCATGACAGAAAAGTGATCAGAAAGTTCTGGAGTCAGGTAATACCAGCATGACCATGTGCTTTGATGATTTTTCTCTGTGCAGCGTAAACCTGAAACTGTTGCTGCACATCACCAAGCTGAATGATTTGTGGACAGAGAGTTCTATTTCTTCATCTCTGTAGTTGCGTTTTCATCAAGATAGTGAGATAGTGCTGAAGAGCAATTCAATGCAGTGTGGAGTTCAGCTGAAGAAACTAGAGCTCTGTAAATAAAGCAGGAAGTTTCAGTGTCAAGGACTGTTTATTCTGTTTGAGTAACCTAACTTAGAATGCCCTAATCCAGAATCCCTGCAGGCCTGTCAGATTGTTCTTGATTTAACAACAGCATTTCAATGCCCAGGTCTTGTCTCACACATTGAGAAGCATCTGAAATTGTTCAGGGACTAATGGGCTGAAATCCAGGTCCACCAATTGAATAACTGTGCTGTAATTAATTTAAAAAGTCAGCTGGGGAAAATGGAGTAATAATGAGAAAACATTGTAAAGCAGAAGTCTGAAATTACAGTGAACTCTGGACAATGTATTTACATTATATGTACATTTGTTTCTCCTTTTGTGGTTATAGAAGACATTGTATACTCAGGATGCTCCTTTCCATGTGGTAATTACCAGTTATCAGCTGGTAGTACAGGATGTGAAGTATTTCCAGCGAGTGAAGTGGCAGTATATGGTGCTGGATGAAGCGCAAGCACTCAAAAGTAGCTCCAGGTAATAAACTAAGGGCAAAAAAAGTCTTCTCTCTCTTATCAACCTCTTGCAGGAATATCAAGAGAACATAAATTGATAGACATTAAAACTGACACATGTAAGGCCCCTTTAGTGTCTAACCTAGTTGAGTATTTGTATAACTCTCTGACTGGATTGATGCATAAGATCTTTTGTATTTAGATTTTTTTTTTCTAAATATGTAAAATATAGTTAAAAAGTAATTGTGGAGCAGAAACTTGTACGGAGTACAGGACAGTTAAACAAAACAGTGTGAAATACTGTGTACTTTCTTTCCTGACTGCTCATAGAATTCTGCCTGGTGAATAGTCTGTAGTCTTTAGCATATATTGCTTACATTGGCTTCATTAAATGCATTATTTTGATTCCTGAGTCAGTGGCACTTCCAGACATGAATGAAGGTCAGAACCCTGTGAATACTGTTGGCTGCAGTAAAGCCCAATCTGTGTCAAAAGACTCTATGCCAGAAAGTTTTCTGTTTGTTTCCAAGTAATGGATTTGTCAGTCTTTACTTCTGTAATTGCTTTCCCATAACCTTTGTCCAAGTTGCCACTGTACAGAGCTAAGTTGAAGACTGCTTTAGGTTCAGGCTCTTTCTGACAAAAGTCTGTCTCTTCAGCATTCTTTGGAAACCACCCCTTTAAGAGGACTATAATGTATAGCTCAGCACTCCTGCCACACTAACCCATACACAGGAATTCCTGTTGTAAAGTCTAAAAAAATGCGTGACATTCTGATTCAAAATAACTGTTTGTTTCGGGCAGCTAAGTATTCTGATTATGAGATTTTATTAGTACCCAAGCATTTGTTTTAAAAATGAGTAAAAAGATACTTAGAAAAGTAAAAGAAATTATGCTTTTTCTTTTCTTCTTTTGTAAAAGGCTACTTCTTCCTGTAGTTGTCTTTTGAAAGACTGGGGAACAGCTGTCCTAGTTTTATCCGGTGACCTCCAAAAATCATTTGGGAAACTCACCGGAAGCAATTGGTCTTAAAAGACCTTATTTTCATATCCTTCTACAGCAGTTTTAACAGTTTTTCTTACTTTTATTTATCAGTGTTCGTTGGAAGATCCTACTACAGTTCCAGTGTCGAAACAGATTGTTGTTGACTGGGACCCCAATCCAGAACACAATGGCTGAGGTATGTAGGAACTCACAAGAGTGGACTTCTTTATAACAAGAATACATACTAAATATATGTGAACAGTTGAGAACCTTGTTGTATTTGTGTGATTGTGGGTTTGTGCTTGTAGCAAACCACTGCAAACAAACATGGGATTGGCTCTGGGAAGAAAAAATTCGGAAACTTGCCACACATTGAAATAAAAATAAAGATATTTGAAGTAATACTTTGATTATAGAGTGAAATCTAATTCTAGTGACTTTTCCTTCTGTTGGCCAAAGTATTTGTGTTGTGTTTCTCACTGTTTTCTAGTGGGTTTTTGTTAAGTTGATAGATGTGGCATTTTTCAGGGGAGTGGGGAAGAGAATGCAGCTGAGTTCTTGTTTCATTTTGCCATGTCACATGCTCTAGTAAAGTAATTTTGCTCACAGAGAGCTTCAAGGGTTTGTGATCCCCGATTACCTTGTCCACAGTAGGATGACTTTTGTTGAGCCAGTGTTTTCTCCTCTCCTTTTAGCTGTGGGCCCTGCTGCATTTTATCATGCCAACGCTATTTGATTCCCATGAAGAGTTCAATGAGTGGTTTTCTAAGGACATAGAGAGCCATGCAGAGAACAAATCCGCCATTGATGAGAGTGAGTGCAGTGTGTAACTGCTGTAATTTTAATATTAAAAATCTGTTTCCTTTTCCATCTAATAATGGATAAACTTCCTCATTTTTTGTATGAGAAAATGTCATCTAAAGTAGAGAGTGCATGGTGGGATTGGAACATTAGGGAATTATTTGCCATAGTTTATCTCAAAGTTTGTGTTTCTGACTGTATCATAACATGTGTAATGAATGGAAAAACATGTAGTGAAAATGTTGATTTGCTACTTGTCTTCAGTCCTTCTCCTTACCAAGCACAGAAGAATATTAAGTATTTTTAAGTTTCTACAGAGCACATTATCTTGGAGATCTCCTGATTGTGTTACAAGCTCTAGACATAATGTGACACAAAGTACTAAACACCTTTGGAGCTCCAGAAGAAAAGCATAAAAATTCTTTAAAAAAGTTCTTCACGGTAAATTTTTGAGGTTAATTATGTAGGAAAATCTAGTTGGGTAAAAGAGCTGGTTTCTAATTGTAGCAGAACACATTACAGTTGGAACTTGTCACAAAAATAAGGCTTTAAGAATTTTCAAACCCCCAGAACTTCGTCTTTACAAAGATTATTGTAAAGGCTGCAATTGTCTGTCAGTACAGTATGAACTGTTGTTGTGATGCTATAATTTGAGGGGAGCAAGACTTAAAATTGTAATGATCTCTCTTCATGAATTAGCAGTGGTTCATGAGAAACTTTCTTCAGTAATAGTGAGCGATAAATATAAGGCCGTATTGTTCAGCCCAGAGGGATATAGAGCATGTAAAATGCTTTAAAAGTTCTTCCTTTGAAGTATTTCTTTAGATTCATAGGCTAAATAGTATAGCACAGCACTCAAAAATCAACAGAGAAGTACTCAATTCTGTGATAAAACACCGTATTATTTTCTTTCTTAATGAAGTAATTGTTCATTCTTTCCCATTCCCTGTATTTCAGACCAGCTATCTCGCTTGCACATGATCCTGAAGCCTTTCATGTTGAGAAGAATCAAGAAGGATGTGGAAAATGAATTGTCAGATAAGGTGAGAAAAAGTATTTATCTGGAATGAGTATCACAAGTGTATTGTCATAGCTCTGTTCTCTAATCTGGTTTATGCAAACTCGTTTGTCAGTCTGCATACCTGAAATTTGATTGTAGACTGTTCGCAGACCTTCAGCTTCTGGCACTGCATCCCAGCAATGTCATTAGAGGTGAATGTAACTGAAGAACCCCTAATTAATAAACCTTTCTTCTAGGGAAAACATTTTGTTAACAATTACAGGCAGAAGATCTTTAAGCCTGATTAAGTTGACAGAAATATCACTAATGGCAGTGAAGGCGATTGATACAGCAATGATTGGATGATAAACATTTCCAGTTGCCTTTGTAAAAGATTTGGCATGGATTTAGGATTTTTTTTTCCTTGCCTGTACACAGTGAGAAATGCACAGTGGCAACATCATACTCTTCTCGTTAGTCCTTTAATTTCACATGGATGTTACGGATGCAATACTGGATGATCTTGTGATCAAGAGTCCCAAGGTTTTGGGACCTCTGCTTTGTTCTGATGTTGTTATTAATTTCAGTGGACTTCTACTGAAGTGTTAATGTGATGCACCGCTCATTGTCATGGGCTTCTGACACTGGTTATCACAGGCTCTCAGTGGGGGTAGCATTTTAACTCATAGGTAGGATAGTAGAATTGAAGTCAGATTTTAAACTGATCAATTGCAGTTGTGGGGTTTTCACAGCTCCTTAAGAATCTACCTGTTTACTTAGTTGTGTTTACATACTTTTAGAGGCCTGTCTCCCACATTATTACTCAAGCCTTCCAAAACACACCTTTTGGTTAAATCCTTCCTAGGTTGGATCCTGAAATGCAGATCTGAATGCAACTGCCCATATAAGTATTTTTTGGGAAAGTTCTGTTTTCCTCAAGATGTGTTTCTCTCCGCTTCATGTATACTGATGTGACATCCTTCATTTCAGAGACAGAAAAGGCTAAATCTTCGTTATCATTTTTCAGATTGAAATTCTTATGTACTGCCAGCAGACAAGCCGACAGAAGCTCTTGTACCAAGCTCTGAAAAACAAAATCTCTATTGATGACCTCCTGCAGTCATCAATGGGCACTACTCAGCAAGCACAAACGACTACTAGTAGTCTCATGAATCTAGTCATGCAGTTTAGGAAGGTAAGGCTGTTTTAATAATTTTTGAAAAGTATAACATTCATTAGTACAGAACTAAGATATGGCTTTTAGAAAATACCATATTAAAAAAAAAAATCTGGCATAGGCAAGCAAATTTGCATGCAGTTCAGTTGTCTTTTGGATGTAGTGTATCATGATGTTGGGAGTAGAAGAACTTTAGCCAAATGGCACATGCAGCTGCTTACCAGTTTACAAAGTGGTTGTTGAAGGAAAGCATTCACTTGGGAAGAAGAGGCAAGTAGCTGTTACATGAATAGAAAAAGATAGGATGCCATGTTCAAATAGGAGCAGATACACCAAAACAGCCATGCACTATTTATCAATACTGAAGTTTTAGTGATCAACAGTCATAATTGATTTGGGATGTAAATGCTACATTTGACTGAATAGTTGCTCCCAGCATTTGACAAGCTCTCTTTCTTATAGGTGTGCAATCACCCAGAGCTGTTTGAACGACAAGAAACTTGGTCTCCATTTCACATCTTCCTAAAGCCATACCAGATTTCCAAGTTCATCTACCGTCATGGACAGATCAGGGTCTTTAACCACTCACGGGACAGGCAAGCCTTTTCAACTTCCTCTCCAGCTTAGCTTATTTAGTATTATTACTTAAGACTTCTTTTACCTTTTTAAGTGCTAGTTAACTTGCTTCTTAAATGACAACAGCTGAGCAGTGCATTCCTAGTTTTCTTTTGGTCATTCAACTGTTATCAATCTAATATTGATGCTCTTTTTTTGGTGGAATCCTAATCATAGAATATTCCTTTAATTGAATTAGAAAGCCAAGAAAAGGAATTTAGAGTTGTTGCTGATGATGTAATAGAACTAAGCTTTAAAAGAATTCTTAAAAACGAACAAATCCACATTGTCTTCCCTCAGTGAGTTTTCATGTGCAAGGGAGCTATCAGTATCTGTCTGTTCTCACATGGTGTGTATATCATGAGCTTCTGCTAGTGCCTTGACAGCTCTTAATGCTTACCTTGGACGAATAGAATCTGTCCAAATGCAGTTTGCTTTTCTCTCCAGTTGTGGCAATTCTTGATTACTTTTGTTTGCACTCAGTTATGAAAATGCACAGGGAGGAGATGAGAAAGATACGTATGAAGATGAGATGAGCTGTTCCAGAATGTATGATGTACTTGCAAAACAGTGGTGTCTCAGTGTCAAATAAGCAGCAGTGCATCAGTGCATGTAGATTGATGATGCTTTTCTCCCACAGTCGTGCAATTCCTGATATTCAGAGTGCTAAAATAATGAAGAATGAATGGTTACGCTGTATCTTCTACTGATCATGTGATTGAATATTTTGTGTTAACACTATCTCAGTGATTTTGTTTGGTTTTGTTTCTTTCATTTTCAGGTGGTTACGGGTTTTACTTTCACCATTTGCACCAGACCACATCCAGCAGTCTCTCTTCCATAGGAAGGGTATGTTTACAGTCCTGGGAAGCAAGTTGGGTTGCACACTGGCATGTGATGATATAATATGTTTTATTCAGGGGGAAGATCTGAGAGGCCAGATTAGTTAGTCCTCTGAGATAATCTGATCAGAACTTGTTAGAATTCTGTTAGCATTTCTGGTTGTACATGTATTTCCTCACTGAGGAAAAGGATGGAAACCAGCCGGAGAATAATCTGTGGACAACTTGTCATCTAGTTATTGCTTAATCCTACTACCTTGTCTTACTCAGTTCAGTCTGTCTTGTTTTAACTGCCTTTTTAGTCTAATGTGAATTTTTCACAGATTCAGTTCTGAAAAATCTGGGATTCATTTCAGTATATTCTGTGTTGTACCTTAAACTGCTACCTTCCCTTTCAGCTAAAAAGTCGATGAGATGTAAGTGACCCAGGATCTTCCAGTGAGCAAAAATCCCACATAAGATGTTTATATTGACAGATAAAATTAATTACTATAGATCATTGAACATTTTTGCTAAAAGAGCAAATTAGATCACTCAGATGCTGGGATGGGAAAAACTTCAGGAGTAAAAAGCAATGGAGATACCAGCTGCATTGCTGTGCTGATATCTCTTAGCACAGACCTGTTCAGCAATGTAAAACCCTCTACAAGTTAGAACCAGATGCAACTACAGGAGTCTGTACTTGTCTGTAACTTTCGAACTTCTGTATGTCTTGCTGATTATTCTGGGTTTTGTTTGGTTTGGTGTTTGTAATAGGCTTTTTCTTGGAGACCCTTTTTGGCATACCATGAAAGGAAAATTTGGGGAATATGATTTTTGTATAGATGTTAAGAAATAAAAATTTATGAGTGGTATTTGGGCTATGCAGTGCACATGGGTGGGCCTGACAGGCTTTTACCTACCAATTCCTGCATCTCTTTCCAACACATTTGACTGACTGGATGAGAGGGAGCATGTGAGGTAGACATCCTGAGCTACGTGTGTTCTGGTCAGCTGGCTGGCAGACACGTGTTCAAACCTGCAAACATGCACACTGCCTGTTGATTCTTAGTAAGTGAAACAAATGTCCTTACTGGCTGCAGATGGGCCTAGAACGCATTTCTCTTTTTTTGGTAAATGCCTTTCTCTCGCCCAAACTGAAAAATGAACTGGAATGTGGAATCATGCAACAGAAATTCAGCTTGAATTTTCAGTATTTCTAAAAGATTGGGGTTAAATTAGGATCTCCTGTTTATGCCCCTAGATTTGTCGTGTGTCAGGGACTGTGTATCTTGAATTGATGAAGTAAGTTTATTGTTTTCAGCTATGAGTATCTGTGAAATGTGTTGGCCTAACTTTGGTATTTCTGCGATTGTAGGCATCAATGAAGAAAGCTGTTTTTCTTTCCTCCGGTTTATTGATGTCTCTCCAGCAGAAATGGCAAACTTTATGAATCAGGGACATTTAGCCAGGTGAGGACAACTCTTTTTTTACCCTCCTCTTTTAGTAATTACAAGTAATACAAGTGATGTCAGAGGCATCTGTCTGTAAATCTGTATTTTCTATGCCTCCTAATGTTATCAATTGTCTATCATTATCTAATACTGGAGCAACTTCTAGAGTGTTCCTCCGGGTATAGGGCACTATTATGCAATGCAATTTTTATGCCTCTGTCAAAGGAAAACCTGTTAACAAAGATTTGACATTGTAAATACACAAGATGGTCAAAGGGCAACAGGAGAGTTTGCTTAGGATCACACTGTAGGTTGCTGGTGTTATGAAGTGCAAAATCCAGACTTCTGAAGGCCAGTTTATTGCAATGCTTGCCTGTTGCACTTGAGCATACATTTTAAACACAAGTGGAATAAGCTTTTGTTGTTATTGTTGTTCTTCAGCCCTGAGCCATATTGTCTACTTTCCACATGTCTTGTTTTTAATACGGAATGGAATTCCAAGGTATAGGTGTAAACTACAGTTTTATTCTCTTGGAAGCAGAAGTGATTTGTTTAGTCCACCTGTGATGGACTCAAAGTGAAGATAGATCATGACCGTAAGAAATTAGAGATTAAAAGCAGGTCTTTATTTACTAAGTAGAGATGTTTTGCTTAGGTCTTTGTAAGTCTTTTATTGTTCTGGTTGTTTTGGATTACTGTTTCTTGACTGTGTTTCAATAGCATAATACAGATTTCTCTTGATATATCTGAATGGTCTTTATGATAAATATTGCATTCATTACACAGGTTGTGTAAATATAACTACTGTGTTTTATTTCAGATGGTTAGCTCTTTTCCTGTCTCTGAAAGCATCCTACAGGCTCCATCACACACGCTCCTGGATGGAGACTGAAGAGGAGAAAGAGCAGGGGTCATGTTTTCTGAGGAACAGGGATTTCATGCTTGATGTAAATTTCCCACTGTCTTTCCCTAACTTGCACAGCTGCACTTTGCTGCAGGTAAGCAAAATTTCTGTGATGTGGAGACCATAGCAAATCCTCATGAGTAATAAATTATGGAAACCTTTCTATCCTTATAAAACAGGGAAAACAAACTTGGAAACAGGATGACTTTTTTGTCCGCTTTATTAGATACAGTTAATAGACTTCAGAGTACTGAACAGAAAAATAGTTTAACTGGTGTCTTCCTCCTGTGTGGTGATACATTTCAAAACTTGCTATAATAAATCAGTTGAATTAGAAGACTTAAAAATATTACAGGAGCAGCAGAACTAGACTTGTGATTTGTGAGGGATGGAGTCTACATGTAAGCTTAAAGTTTTGTCATGTTTTTGAAACACACAGGATGCTCATTTTCTGACTGAAACTACTCTTTTCTTGTCAAATTCAATACCTGGTTGCAGCAACTGGGGAAAACAGAGACAAGCCTGGCAGTGTTTTATAGCTGGTGGACAAGCATTGTCTGTCATGTATTTCTACTCTGAAATATGTTTCTGCTGCTGTCTGGTAGACTCCAGATGTATTCAACTTACTGTGTAATGCAAGATCATTTTTGCTAATCTTTTGCCTGGGATATGTGTGAAGATTTAGTCGTTTTACGACTAAATTGCAGTTGACTTCCTGAATTAGGTTATAGCTCCATTGATTCAGTTCACTGGGAAATCAGTTCACAAAAGTGCTAGCATAGAGTCAGGAAAGCATATAGGGCAGTTTCAGATACTCAGTAAAAAAATCTTCTCTGAAACAGTGAGACCGTGCCAAATTTCTCTAGGGAATATTGCTTCTGCTCATGAGTCTGGAAGGGGAAAAGAGATAGCCAGAATTCAATTGAATATTGTGCAGAGGAAGTTGAAATTGAAGACGCATAAGCAGTAGGAAACCAGCCTTGGACTTGGTGTCATGTTTTGCAGCGTTAACAGCAAAGCCAACAAAATGAGTCCTCCTAGTTATCAAACAAAGAGCAAGCCAACTGAGTGTGTATGCCAGTTAACCCTGGCTGTGCTGATGTTTCAGTTCTGTGTTTCCATATCTACCTTGATAAAATGTCTATGCTATATGGGTTTGATTTCAGTTAATTTTTTTGAGATTACATTCAGCTGTTTCTATAGGGTTATGTGTGTGATGCTTATCTCTGAGACTATATTGTAGCTCTGTCCTCTCGTTGGTGTGGTTGAGGAAAACTTGTGTGATGTCATTAGTGTGGCAGCCTAACAGTAAAGAAGTAGAAGATGGCGTCAGTTGTGTGTACATACGGAAGATAGCATTTATTTTTGCATCTGTAGAAAGGCAGTCTAGATCTTTATGTAACCTTTGGATTAGTGTTTATAAGTATCAAAATGAAAGTAATTAAATTTTCTAAAGGACAGAAGATGGATTAAGATTATAGATACTAAATATAAGACATGAAATACGCTTGTGTAGGTTTTAATATTAACAATTAAATGTACAGCATTTGGATAGGCTATAGACCCACCTATACCAGAGCCTGGTAAAATTTAAACATGAATTTGGCTTCTCTGAATAATTTCTGTTCTCTGAGGATGTCACTACTCGTGTCTCAGGGGGTCCCAGTGCTGTGACTGTGTGTAACTAGTGACTGCTGTAATACATTCTACACAGAAAACAGCCAGCTGAGGAGCAGAGTTCATCAGTGTGCGCAGTACTGTGCATTTGTGATAACCCCAGTAAATCTAAAGGAAGTGTAGCCCTACAGTTATGACAGATTCTTTACAGCTGTTTTCTAACCTGCATGTTAGACAAATTGCCACCTGAAGTAACATTAAAATAAGCTATGTTTGCAGAATTTTGTTTGCACATCTTATAATTAGAACACCTTAAAAAAAAGGAGGGGGTAATGCAAAACTAAAAGGAGAGTTGAAAAACAAACTGCCCTTAACATGCCTGTCTTCTAGCACCACACATTATTGTGAGTGAAAATGAACTAACTCTTTCTTTTAGCCAAAGTTTAAGGAACTTTTAATGTAAAATTCCCCAAGGCTTCCTGTAAGGCTTCATAAGATAGTAACATGCACAGAGTGAGGAGGATGAGAAAATAGGAAAAAGGAAATGGTATAAATCTGGAAAGGCTTTTCTTAACTGCTCAGATCAGCATTTCCGATGTAAGAGACAAATTAAGTAGGAAAAAAACTGCATTTGTTTTTAATGGATATTTCTGAAATTGAGGTAACATCTCTCTAAAGATAGTATGAGTTTCTTCATGTAAACAGAGAAATCCCATGTCGTGTGAGGACTCTACATTCCTGTTGCCCAACACCTCCACACAATGTGTATTAATTTGTGTACACTGAATTAAGTTAATATAAAATCTATTCTGTTCAGATGAACCCTTCTTTCCTTTGCTTTTCTGTTAAAAAATTATGAGTATTAATAAAGTTAAGGTGCTGGTAACCCATATATATGTTAGCAATATATGAGAGCCTCTTTCAACACTTGCTTTGGATTGTGTAGTTGTAGTAGATGTGTACATCCTTGTTTTTTAGCAGTCCTTCTCTTTGGTTCTTGGCTTTGTTTTACTAAAGTATATGATTCATTTCAGAGCTATGGCTGTGTTGAATTCTGTAACCTTACCCAGTCTTTTCCATGTGTGACTGATGGGAAGCTGGTTTCTGCTGTCCCTGTTATATCTGGTGACTGCTCTATTCATGAATACTTAGAAGCTGCATATGTTGGAATTCAGAGGGGTGTTTCTTATGTAACCTCTCTTAATTTGTACACAGGAATCTGGCACTCAAAGCCAGATTAATGCCTAGATACAAGTAGTTTTCTCGTATTTTGGATACCTTCTTCGAAGTTTTCCTTTATGTTTCTTCCTGGCTATTTCAGTTGGGCTAAAACCATCTTTGATGGGTCTTTGATATTGTTTTCCAAAAAAGAATTAAATAACAAACTTGCATAGGTTTGGAATTACAGTTTGTTAACTTTCTCTCTATCAATTTCTTACATTCTCACTTTCTAGGAAGTAGTTACCAAACCCCTCTAATGACCGTGGTCACAATCAGTATGCCAGTGCTTGCTGTCGTTAGACTTACTGGAGAGGTCCTGTGCCTGCATGCAATGCTGATTCCTCTTCATAAATCACCTGTACCCCAGTGTGTGGTCCAGGGGTGGGGAAGAGAGGGGCTTTGAGCAAAAGCAGTTGTTCTATCTAGTAGCCTGCAGTTGCTGAAAGTTATAATCAGTCTTCCCTTCTGACTCCTGCTGTCATTTCTTTACTCCCAGCTGCTGAATCCTGCCTCTGCTGATATAAACATGCACTGTCACATCTTTGTATGAGCCGACTGAGAAAACTTTGTATTTTCATGTCTTTTTAATTTTTTGTTTGATTAGATGAATAGCTAAATAGACTTCTGGATGTGTGTGACAGGAGGCAAAACTAGCACTAGAAGTAGCACAAATATACCACTAGAAAGGACTCCTCCTTTTCATCAGCAGTTCTGGTGATTTGTTACCACCGTTTCTGGTGCTCAAATGTGTATGCCACCATCCACATCTGTTGTCCACAGCCATGTATGCCCAGCCTTGTGATTCCCACTCTGCTGTTCCAGCACATGGCCTGTTTTACCAGGTGGTGAAACACATGACAAAACTCACTTGCAGTGGAGAGGCAGGGCTTTGTTTTCATCTTGATCAGCATCTTAATGAGTACAGACAGCTAGGCCAGCAAGAAGGGGTTCTGCAGGGACAGGAGTAGACACGTGCAGCAGTTGTTGCTTAAGCCAGTGTTAATGATAAAGAATTGCCAGGTGAGCAAGAGCCTGTTTTTGGGATCACTTTGCATTATTCAGAGCGGCCCAAGCTCTGACCTATGCTTTTTTGCGCTGCTGAGTGTCAGTGAAAAGCTATTGTAAGTTTTTTGTGCTCTCACCTTTTACATAGAGGAGCAGATCTTCATTCAGAGAGTATGAACTTTATTTTTGCCTGCTCCAGACCATGAATCACAGTGGCAGCAGCCAAAGGACACATTTGTGTGCTAGAGTTGACTGTAGCATGTATGTACAGTAAGGCTACTTTTCTCCTTTGTCAGCAGGTTCCAAATGATACGTACTAGCCATTTACATCTTGCCCAGTGAATCTACATCTGGAAATAGAAAGGGCCTGTAACGCATGATCCATGATAGACTTCTGCTGTGGATGTTTTCTAGCATTTTTTGACATACACAGAAATGTGTATATCCAGTGTATGACTTGGTATACAAGGTGTCTGCTTCTATCATGTATCCTGATGTTTAGAACTTCAAACGCTGGGATTGCAGAAAACTGGGAGGCTCTGTACGGTAGAAGTAGCATGTCAATAATTTTGGTGCATTAGGAACTGGGACAGAACAATGCCAAAGCTTTAGATCCTGTTTACCTTTTACTTAAGTGAACTGCTGGAATTGCCAGGACAGCACATCCCGTGATCCTATGGCAGTGAGATGCTTAATGCCTCTAAAGTTATTGCGTGTTTCCTATTGCATGCAGAATAATGCTCTGCATGCTATAGGAAACAATTAAATGTAGCAATATATAACTATTGGTCTCTATGAATATAGGAAGAGTCAAAATAAAAACTAAGTAGCAAAAATGGCTTGGTCTATAAGCACTTTATTTCATTATTTGATGCAAATATTTACAATAAAAAAGAAATAGAACTGATGCAAGCAAACAAAATTTAGGGTTTTTTCTGTGTACAGTTGAACATCTTCAAAGAGCTCTTCTTTCCTTAGACTGCACTGTCAGCTTGGTGTCCCCACTTCTGAATCAGTATGTTGTTTTGTATCAAAAGGACACTGATACAATTGTGGCAAATTCCAGGTTTTACATATGTGTGTAACTGTGTTAGCACCTCGAAAGTCTTCAGGATAAAATTTAGAGCCCTTTTGCACAGGAAAGAAGGAAAAAGGTGGAAAAGATCTAAGTCTAAAAGTACCAGTCCAGACTAATTTAGATTCTTAATTTTTTTCTCTTCAAATTTCATTTTGCTTCAGGACAGATAAATGAGTAGCTAGAAAACAGCTTGAGGGTCAGCCCTACTAGAATACTCCTGTACTTCCTGCATTAAGAAAAGCTAGGGTCAAAAGGTTCAAGGAAGGAAAAACTAGTTTCTTGTTCCAGCTGAGTGTGAAGACAACTATCGATATGAGCTATTCTGATTTCAACCATTTCAGGATTTGAATGTTTTGACAACTTTACAAAGATCCTATACATTGTCACTGCAGAAGATGTGTAGAGTTTTCTTTTTTCAAAGAGAAATACATAGTGAATGTCCTTTTGTCTTACTCATGTGTGGGTACAAAATTTAAGAGGAGTATTTCTTCACAAATATAGCAATGTCTTGATTTTAATTTTGATTTCAGAACCTGGTGTTCAGCAGCCACTGTAAAGCAGTTACTGGCTATTCAGACCATGTCATATATAGAAGGAGATCAGCTACCTCATGTGTTCGATGCTGCCAGGTGACTGAGCTGCCGTCCTTCCTGTGCATAGCCAGTCCACGGGTAAGTGCAAGTTAAGTTGTAAATTATGTATTTTCTATTGTGTTTTCAATCTTGGTTAGATTTGTGTCTTAGGAACAGAATGATCTATTGCTTTCTTTTGGTTCAGTAAAACTGTTGTGAGGATATCCTTTTGCTGCTGTATTCAATAGTGGTTTTTTTCGTAGAGGAAGTGACTGTAATGTGTACTGAAGAGAAAAGGAAAGTTGTATGATGCACCCAGCAGGAGTTGTTCTGAGATACAGAACATTATAGAAGAGATTGTTAAGGATATTATTCCCCAGTCATCCAAGGGGGAGATTTAGATACTGTATGAACAGCATGAGGTGTTTGTTTGGTCAACTCATGGCAGAATGGGGCAGAGGAGCAATGCTTTTTTGAAAAGAATGTTTGTTTTCTCTCATTGTGTCAGCTTATGCTCTGAAAAGGGAACACCAAATTGCAATACATAAGGATTTCTCAAGTTGGCATTTTTGTAAGTAATTTACATTTGAGTTGGTACTGCTTAGGGTTGTCCATCATCTAGTAAGTGAATTTTGTTACTAATTTAGCTGAAGTTCCCTAGACAGACACAAGAGACCTTCCGAAGTCTATGGTTATTGTATTCCATGTTGTCGAATTTTGACACAGCTAGACAAAATGTACTGTTATTACCAGACCATCCAGATGTTATATTCTTTAGTCGCTGTTGAAGTTACTGCTGTAGGCCTCATCAAATGATGTGCAATTATACTTTCACATCAGGAGAAGGGTGGATGGCAAGTAGGCCATTTGTGCTCGTTATCTGCATGCTGCTGCTAAAGCTGAATTCATCTGCGCCAGCAGCTCTAGGGGCCAGGAATCCAGCTGAACTGCTCTAAGTCACATAACTGTTAAAATATACAACCTGGTTTGAGAACAAGAGGTTATTCTGATAGTAAATTGGGAAACAAACTTTGCCTTCAGATTCCTTCGATTTGTCACTCTTTATACCTAAATTTGCATCATGGATGAAGAATATGTTGAATTCTTCAAGCAGAAAGGGAGGAGAGTGGCTTAAAAGGCTTACATATGAAGGGGAAGGGAAAGGTAGGGAAAAATCGTATCTGACATTATTCTAGTGAATAAAAGTTAGTTATTTTGGCTTCGCCGGTGTATAAAAATGATTAAGTGTCGACATGGAGTTTTGTTCCTAGGAATACAAAGACCTAATTTTACGCTTGTTAGAAACTTTTGGCAGGACTGTAGAAGACCTGAAACAGCGGAAAGAGCACATATGTTCTCAGAAACTGTAGCCTTCTGTTGTTGTTTGACCTGTGATGAATTTTGGGAAGTTAATGGAGCGAATGATAGAAATAGGAGCGTATGTTTATGTAGCAGCTGGGGGTGGGGGATCAGTATTTTCTTTCTATGCAGGCAATTTTCCTGAGTACCAACAATTCTCAATCACAGAAAATGTAACTTGGAGGATGGGTTTCACATTCTCATTAAGGAGCTAGTTCATGCAATTTGAAGTCTTACTGTTGGGTTTAGTTTCAGTAGATCTCTGACGCTTTGAAATGCTGTGGTGAGAAGTAAGTTTGGGTATCTCACAATGTCCGATAGGTTGACTTCACATGAAGATAAATGCAGGAAGCATTTTACACTTGCCCTAACTAAACTAAGTAATTTAAGGTGGCAATGCATTCATATATTGCCATCACTGTATTTTTGATGTATTTCTGAACCATGACTCTTACAGTCAATCAGTTGACGATAATGTGTTGACATAGGAGGGTTTAGTACTAAGGACTGCCTTACGTTTTGTTGTAAAACCACAAAAACAAATGCATGGGCGAAAAAAACTTTACAAAACTGCACCACAACAAAAAGGAGAGGAGTGTGAAAAAGCTGGAAATCAATATGGCAAGTTGTCTGTGCTTGAAAGAGTACTTGTACCTGTCTATTCAGTGGAGGAACATGAACTGAAATGTGATGGTGAATAGTGCCTCTTAAACAACCTAAGTCTGTACCATCATTTGTGGTATACAGCAGTATTCAGGTGACGGAACTTGCTTGCAGTTTGAATTTTTTGCATTTTGAGAGAGGTTTTGCCCTCTCTTCCAAAGTCAGAGCTATGCTTTGACTGCAAGTGGCAGTACAAGATAGCAGCAACTCTAACAGTACCTTTTAGGTAGTGGAAATGTGTACAAAGTCTTAACACAGTTTCTTTCACTTTGCAGTGTTTCATGTGGCTGTGTATGTAGACCCATAAGTATGTCTGGTTTGAAAATAGCTCTTGGTATCTTGCAAAACAATGGCTTTACTGTTACTGCAAAGATTTTGTATGCTTTTTTGTTGTTTTCTTTTTCCAATCTGTACTGTAATTGTGCTCATGAATTTGTTTAAACAATTGTTTGGCCCTTGAAGTCTCTGTGAGATTAATTTATTCCTGTGAGAAGAGCTCCTGTAAAACAGGCCTGGACCATAGGTTTCCACTTACAAGATCTTTCATAATACCTGCTACTTTAAGTTAGCTCAAAGATAAATGTTTCGAGAAATACAACCAACATTTAGTGTATCAGGCAGTCCTGAGGTATGAGTTGCTTCCTCCACCTTACACTTCTAAAGCACAATATTTAAAACCAGTGATATTTAAACTATTTATTGCTTATCATTAGTTAAGCTGTTAAAATGTTTTCATTTGCATGATATAATGTATATTATTCTCAATATGTAGCAGTTATGTCACACTGGAAAAAAATTTAAACCCTCTTCAAATACTTAGAAGCTTTTCATCTGCAATACAAAGATTGTTCTTTTACTGTTTAATGTTTCAGTTGTTCAGTTACCACAGTAATTCCCATGCCTGCTCAGTTCTGCACACACTCCTCTACTTTACAGTTCACCAACAAAACCCAGTCTCTTGTACTGTTGCTTCTATGCAGCCCCACTGCCTTTTTTCAAATGTGAAAACTTTGACAAGATTGATTTCCTCTGTTCATTTGTATTTGTTACATTGCTTATCATAGTCTTGTAGGGAATGTAATTTTTCACACTGAGAATTCATGACAATGTTTTTAACTTACATGACTTTACATGGAGGGGTTTTTTTCATTGTACTTCTGAAAGAAAGCAAAAATGTTTTCTAGAGTAGTGATACCTTTGTTTCTTATATTGGTGAAGAAATTGTCACAGCATTTTGAATTTCTTTGTCATAAGCCTATACTGTAAGGTTAATTGTCTAATGTTAAAATTTTAGTTTCATTTCTATGTGAGTTTACAACACATTATAAAGTCTCTAGATAGTATGTATATGTTTCTACTAGCTTTCTCTTGTAAACTTGGCTATAAATAGGTTATGTAAATACACTAGAATGTTGGCCCAGAACAGACTTCTGTTCAGAAAAGATAGAAGTTGGTAATCTGTGGGGTTTTTTTGAAAGATTCTTGGGCTAGATAGTGAATTGTTCTGCAGGTTTTTTGTTTGTGAAATTATTGCAATTGTGTTTACTTTGGATCATATAATTTAACTCATGGTGAAGTATCTGCAGAAAAACCCATCAGAGCAGTTTGTCCTGCTGTGTACCACAGCTCAGTTCTGCTTCTGGTTCTTGTCCCTTACTATGGTAAGGGAGAGATAAGAGAAAGCTGTAGATTTTACAAAGCACAGTCTCGTCTGCTGGAACAGACTCTACTTGAGGACCTTCCAGCCACTGGCACACAGCTGTTTGAACACAGCAGAGTGGACCTTCCGCTCTGTACAGATTTGAGTGGATGGGGCAGGTCAGGAGGAGTTAAACCAATGGAGCCATTCCAGAAAAGCTCACATGGCATG
Source organism: Acropternis orthonyx (assembly GCA_035583155.1). Lineage (NCBI taxonomy): Eukaryota > Metazoa > Chordata > Aves > Passeriformes > Rhinocryptidae > Acropternis > Acropternis orthonyx. The sequence goes on along the minus strand of JAWWEU010000158.1, from coordinate 25,817,847 downwards.
AAATCACAGTTTCTGTGTTTGTAACAATGGTTTGTCCAGCTGGGTTGTATATACTGAAACAGGTAATAGGGCATAGGATTCATAGAGTGCCACAAGAAAAAGAGCACTTCTGTTCGAAGCAGCTGTCAAGCCCAAGAAATGTGCTGTTGCAAAACAGGGCTCTTTTTCTGTTCGTTCTCTTCCTTTCTAATTTACAAATCTCCCTAATTTTAAATTATCGCATGAATTTCTGTTAAGGATGATAAGTAAATCTCATATCTGCTAATGAGATAAATACTTGAATGTGAAGGGCAAGACTAAAAATAAACAAATAAAGAAATATTGGCAAAAGGAGAGGTGCAGCAAGGATATTACTCTTTTACTCTCAGCCTTATTGTTGTGTAACAATTGGCACAGTTTATTAAAAGGCAAGTATTCTGTACCTGGTCATTCATATGGTATTTTCTGTGGTGCAGAGAGATGTTGCATCTTTGCTTGTTTTAAGCCCAGTCAAAGATAGTGTTTGCGTTTTGTACATTTCAGTGATGATTAGACTTTTAAAATCTGATCCAGTGGTAAGATGCCTGAACTGGGGATTTGGGGATGAGGGGAAATCTGAAACAGAGTATTGATTATTATTACTTTACTTGCAGGTAACAGCTGTGCCACTGGAGTTCTACTGCAATGACCGGAGTGCAGAATATGAGCGCAGGGCACTAAGGGAAGGAGGAAGTCTGGAAGCAAAGCAGTGTATACTCCATGGATCCCCTGAGCTAGCAGCTGACTGGCTGAAGCAATCCTCCCAGTTCTTCCCAGAGCATCCAGGAGGGCTGTTAGGGATCAGGCCTCAGAACGGCTGGTCTTTTATCAGGATACCAGGTAAATTTGAAGATTGTCATGGAACAGAGATGAGATAAATAAGGACATCCACTCTTTGAGGGTAATGTATGTTTGAGTATGGGCTGATGGGCTTTTTGAGGGATTGGGGAGGGCTGTGTGTTCGTTTTCCCTTCTGAGTGAAAGTTAGCCCTGGTATCTTAAAATACACTGTGATTTTGCATCCTTTGTCTAAAGTAAAGCTGTCGATGGATACTGAAAAAGTCTAATACACACTTTCCTAATGCTTACAAACCTCTCTTTGCATGTCAGCCCTCCAAATGACTGTAAAAAGATAAGACTTTCTTACTAGAGCACAGTCTGCTCTCACAATCAAATACTCTTGAGGTTGGATATAGGAAGGTTGCAGGAAAAGTTACAGTCATGCCTTGCCTCCTAGTGTGCTGGAAGAGCTTCATGTCCTAAGAGATCTTTTATTGGTCTGCCTAGTGAAAAGATTACAATTACTTGTAGCAGTCTACCATGAGAAGGATGGGTTTGAAGACCAAGGTCAGAAGAAATTGGTCTGAAAAACAAGGCATGAGGGATTTACTGAATTTCAGTTGGAATAAAGAGGACTTACTTGTATTTCCTGGTAAAGTGGGGAAAAGGTACCAGTGTACCAGTAAAGTAAATGTACTTAATTTTTTCCTAGAATTAGACTCAAGTACTCCAAGATCTAGAATTTGATTGCCCAGTACTGCAGTGACTTTCATGGGCTGGACACGCTCTTGCTGTCAGAATATGGTTCTGAGCAGTGAGCAGAGTTTTGCAGAAAGTACTAGAGATCTGATAGATAGCCAAGAGGAAAAACAGCTTACACTGCCAGATGCAAAGTTGTTCCCAGACCCTTTTGGGTCAAGGATGTTTGGCAGGGGAAGTTAGTACAGTAAAAGGAAAATGGCCTTTTGCTTGCTACAGTCCAGTTTAAGAAGGTACCTCATAAGTGTTTGGAGTGATTTGAAGTGCATGCACGTTTATATCTATGTAATGGAGAAACCATTTTTCATGAACTTGCATTAGATTAATATTCAGTGATAGTTGATGATCTTATAGTTTCTTTAGAAATTCTTTAATTGTTTGTCAATTATTTGAAAACAGAAGGTTAATCTCTGTAGCAGAAAAGAGGGAAATATTGAAGGGATAAATTAAGGCAGAAGGCATGGGTAGAGAAATGAAGTAGCCAATGCAGAGTAGAGACAGGGCTGCATTTTCATGAAAAGACTTCCATTTTAAGCAAAAAATTTTAGAGGAGTAAGTCTGGGGTACAAGAAGCTTACAAGAATGAGTGAATAGGTGCAAAGTTAGGCAAATTATTGTCAAAGCACTACAGAATTTGCTTGAGAAGGTGGTTGGGATGAGTGTGTTATGTAAAGCTGGCTTAATTTGGGAAGTGTTGGAGCTAACAGTGGTTTAAAAAGTAGTTTTGTACAGCTATGTTTTAATTTGGTGGAAAGTAGCATTAAAATCTAACCTTACTCTAGGAGGACAGGACACACACACAACAGGATGGCTGTGTTCATACATGCAGAAGCTGGCACAGTGCCTTACAGAAAGTGACTGATGTGCTGAAGGAGCCATTTGCAAGGCTTAAGTCTAGCAAGTGTCAAATGGAACGGTAGCTGTGAAGCTCTGTGGCAAAGAGGTGATGAGAAGAAAGGGAGATAGCTCTCTCTCCCAAACCCTGATCTGTCCTCTCCCAGACTCGGCATTCCCAGTACCCTGGCAGCAGGCTCAGCTGTGATCACTGTGGGAATCTCTTGAGGCTTTTCCTGTTCTTTGAAAGAAAAATGGTCCTGGATTAAATGGCAGGAAGTGTCTGAGTCCTTTTAGTATCGATAAAAAGCACCGGCCTTGCTGGCTGTTTACTGTGAGAGCCAGCTAGCTCCTCACTGACCCCATTGTGCCGTGCAGACTGTCGGGAGGGGAACCAGGGGTGTCAACTCGAACCCAGGCTTTATCTCTTTTTCCTTTGCCTTTTGCATGTCCAGAGGCACTTTTTCTCATTCTCCAGAGAGCGCTTAGCCCAGCTATAGTCATCGCCCAGAGCTCCTGACAAGGGTTATTCTAAGTCATAATCATTTGTAACTATTCTTCCCAGACTCACTGTATGCCCTTGTAGATAATTTATGTCCATATCCCTGCATGGCTGGAGGCAGAGTTGGCTTTTTTTTTTCAGACTGAAAGCCATACAATATGATTTGACAGTTACTTTCTTTTTCGTCTGGTTCCCTTTTCTTGTTTATTTCATACAGTGCTGAAGAACCCAAAAATTGTGTCCTGGGGAGAGCTCTTTTATGTGCAATGCAGGATCTCTATCTCTTGACAGACTTAAAATTTTAAAAGTTCCTTTGCTATTGAACAAAAAAACCCCAAAAAACCAAAACACAAACAAAAAAAAATCCAAAGAACTTGTCCTTGGAAGTTGTTGCCAATCATTAAAAATAAAAAATGCAGAATTGCAAATTTTGGATATCTCATTTAAAAAAGTAGATTGCCTTTTTCTTCCCCCAAGGTAAAAGAAAATTAGAAGGGAGGGAAACTAGAGATGGAAGGCATTATTTTTTCTCTTTTGAATAATTGTGGTGTTTTCTGAAGATGGCATGAATAAAGCAAATTTTGTGTTACCTCTTTTCAGAATTTGCCCTTTGAAGCACTAGGTGGCAGGCTTTCAGCATGCACAAATACTTGATCTGGAAAACAGTGACATCAGGATAGCATACTTAAAGGTGCCAGTTTAAAGTCAAATGGTTTTCTCTTCCAGAGATAATAAATCTCTTTTTTGGTAATACCGTTTCGCTTTCCTAAAAAAATCACAAGAACTTTCTCACCAGTGCAGTCCACTCTGCTGCTGATGTACTGGTTGAGTTATGAACTGTTAACAAGTTTCTAACTTTTCAGGCCATCTGCAAATAGGTTCTTTACTTGTAGTTTGCATTTCATTGCTATTTAAAAATAGTAACTTACACAATGGAGACCTCAGGAGCCAGCAGCAAAGGACACGCATCATTTCCAGTTAGCAAAGCTTAATTCTACCTATTCATGCCTTTGTGAGAAAAACAGTAGCATTTTGATTTTGGAAACTTGCTAATATGTTAATCTGATCCTGTTGAGACTGACTTTTGAACAGATCCTATTTGTTCTCTTCCAGTCAGATGGCTTTTGGTTAAGAATCATGTTAGTTTGTCATGTATATCTAAACTTTTCGTGTAGCTTCACTCAGTTTAGTTCATTCTGAAATAGCCAGCTGACCAATCAGAATAAAAGCAGAATGTCATGGCTGTGTGGATTTAAAGGAAATAATAACATTTTATATAAAGGGTAAACATTGCTACTCTGCAGTTTTTGGCTTCTTCAGATGTATTTTAAAACCAAATAGCCCTAAGTAATTTCCATTTTGCTTAATTGCTTAAGTCCAAAATTTGTTTTTCCTTAGAAGAATGCATGAAACTATTAACAATTTTTATGTTAATGAGACCAAGTCCTGTTCTAGAGACAAGGGCATCATTGTAAGTTGTTTTGCACTTAGAACAAATACCATCCTGCTATGTGGGCTAGAATTTTCCTTACAGTATCTCCTTGGCTTGGCTCTCCCATTAATGGATTCCCTAAGGTAGTTGCTAACGATTTAAGCAATGATACAGTTCTCTCAAAAGGGAGAGCAAATGGGAGAAAAAACACTGACTATCTAGATAGACAGACAAGCAAGAAAGAGCAGACTTCTCTGGTCTTGGGATCTTAACTAGTGAATTGCAGGTGCACGGCTCTAAAATTGCCAAGGGAGAGAGCATTCACAGCATTGACTTATAGTGTAAATGGAATAGCTGCTAGTTTTAAATGATACTCCAACTCACAATATGTTGAATTTCAGAAAGGAGACTGTAGGCTGCATCTTCTGATGTCCTAATGTAGATCCCACTAATTCCAGCATCAAGTCCATTACTTATATTTAAGCTAAAGGATATTTTTGAAAGAGAACATAATTGAAATACTAAAGTAACAAGAATCCATCGTATTTCTGGGTAAAGCTGACTAGTGCTGATTAGTTTTTCTTCACTATTGGAAGGATAAGAAGGGAAGCATGCCTTGTTTCTACAGTTTTAACAAGTCACTGGATACCATGCCTTTCTCTGCTATAAAAAAGTTCTCTTTTGTTATTAAAAACCTTTGTCCAAAAGAGGAACCTTGAGTAGTGCCGGTGGCTCCATGAAAATTGGATGCCACAGGATGCCACATCACTGTGCACCACATCACTTGGGTACTTACGGACTGTGTTGCCTGCCATGCTTGTAAGATCTTTTTAGGAGTGCTGTTGAGTGATCTGTACACTTCTGTTCCACAATATGAACCTATATTAAAATGCATTGTGGTCAGGCAGAAGAAGTTTTGTATATAAGGGGTTTTTTTTGATTGGGATATTGGGATATTAACTGCCTTACAGAAAGCTGGATTTTCTTCAGTCCATGAGTTAATTCATTCTGTGCAGCAAGAAGTGTGCAGAAGTGTTACCTGCTAGACATGTTGAAAGTACTTGGGTTCTGTACTAAGCCTGCACCATCTGCAGTTACCAGCTTTCCGTTTTGGCTGTAAACCTAAGTTCAGACATCCAAAAGAATAAAGAATCATCAATGGCCTTTCCAACAGATAATTTTTTGGAAGAAAATTTCTCTTCATCCTCTTTCAACAGTAATGTATTGTTTACTGAAGTTTACGTACAGAATGTACAAACAGGAAGATCTCCTTCCTGAAAAACACTTCATGAGCCTTGCTGAAGTAGAGAGGACATGAAGTATAAAATCTGAAGTGACTGAAAAGATTGCCATCTGGAATTATTTCTTAAACAAAACAAAAGAAAAGCAAAAAAAACCCCAGAGAGTGGGGAATAAGAAGAAAAGGCAGTACTGTGAGGGGGTTGTTACTTTACAGTGATCTAGATAATGTTTTTCACTTTCTGTGTTGGTGAGGGATTTGATCTGTGGAGGATAGATCTAAAGATTAGCAGCAGGTAGCAGCAAATGTGCAAAGGACAGCATTTTCACATGTGAAGTGGAAAACATTTCTTTAAGTGTCAAGGCATATTGATCTGGTCAGAATAAATCCTCAGATGAGGGAAATGGCTGTCCAAAAAAATTATGGAGTCCATACTTGTAAGATCAGTCTGTGATGAGATTTTGCCAGTTGGGTGTATTTATATGTTCCCATATTACAAGCAGTGTGATTTTAAGTGTCAGCCAGAAAGGGACGTTGCCTTTTTTTTTTTTTTTTAATCACACCTTCTTACTTTAGGAATTATAATGCAGTGAAGTGTTGGGAAATTTTAGGAGTTTACTTGGTTTTGCTTTATTAGTTACCTGCTTTTCTTCTGTTTCTTTTTAGACAAAGAGAGTCTGATCACTGACAGTGGAAAACTTCATGCTCTTGATCTTCTGTTGACACGGCTGAAATCTCAAGGACACAGAGTTCTCATTTATTCCCAGATGACGCGGATGATTGACTTATTAGAGGTAGGAGAGCTGTAGGTTACAGAAGGCAAATTCTGAAGGTGGAGATTTAGTAACAGTGTTTTGGAGAAAGTACTGTAATTTGGATGTGGCAAACCTGGCATAAAATTACTATACTATAGGATACCCAGTAAATGTGTAAATACAAGAATGTAAGAACTTCCATACAAAGTTACTAAGGTCCAACCTAGTGTTATAATGTAAAACATTTATACATTGTGATACACTATATACCAGGTATGGGCTATGGGGAAAATGCACAAGAATAGTGATACTTCACAATTAGTTGTTCAGTCTCCAGCAGTTTGCAGCTCAAAGGCTTTCTGAGCTAAATGTGCCTCCTGTATATTCAGTTAGTCCAATAGGGATTCTTCCATGAAATTGTTCAGTTGCATCTTGACACTTTGTTAGGTGGTGTCATTTGCACTGCCCTGTGGTAAGGGATTGCATGGCTTAATTATCCTCTTTTGCTGTTTTTGAACTGCTTCCTTCTATTTTCATTTGATGCTTACATGTCCTTTTAGTAGAAGGAAGAGGGAGAACAGTGATTAATTCTACACTGTTTATGTTACTTGTCATTTCACAGACTTCTACTGTTTTCCTCTATCATCCTGTTCCTCTGCAAAAGTTTGGTAAACATGAAGAGGTTCTCTGGCACATACAATAGGAAATAAATTAAGAATTAAGTCATTAGTCATTATTTAAATACAGTCAGTCTGCCTCTGAAGAAAAAAAAAATCAGTATTTGATGAGCAGATATGCCACCAAAAAGCTAGGGATACTGTCTTCTCCACAGTAAACTGAAGAGAAAACATGAGAAGCCTGAATCAATAGCTGCCCAAGTCATGAGTTCAGTATGAACAGGAGTGCATTTTAAGGTCAGCAGTTAATAGTTCAATAACAAATCACAAGCTGAATTTTGTTTTTGCTGCTGTGAGGAAAAACAGAACTTGCATGGTTGCAATTCTGTATTTTGGCACTTTGCCCAGCATTGCTTCGTATGCCTCTTCTTTTGGCAAACATTGGACATAGTGTAGGTTTGTTGACACCTGGCGTTACACCATGAAGCTCATAAAGCTGAGTGTTCGGTGCTTCTGTCTTTTCTCTTAGCATTCCATTTTAAAGGCTTGTGAGCACAACATTGTGCTGTTTCGCCTTCTGAATTTTCCAACTTCACTTTTTGGGTTTTATTACCCACATAAACCATGTACTAAGTCCTCTGTTTTTCTTTCTCCCCACCCAAGTAACAGAAGCTGAAGTTAAGCAAGCTAAAAATCAAGTAAGGACTCAGTTTATAAGAAAATCCTTGCAAAAGATGTGTCTCCATAGATTTTTTTTTTCCTTACCTGAGATACCAAAATACATCCCATCTGCCTACTTGAATATGAAAAAAATATAAGGTGTCCTTTTTTTCAACAGTATTTGGACTGTGTCAGTGTAACTGCTACATTATTATACTAACCTAATCTACACAGGGCAGAGCACAAAACACATTGTTTACAAAGTTACAAATCCATGTTTGTTTGCTGTAGCCTCAGCTGAAGAGCTGCTGCTTAGTTCAGACATTATGAAATGGCAGATATAAATACAAAGAGGAAAATTATTTTCTTTCAACAGAGGAGGATAAAGTATAATTTCAGTAGTGATACTTCATGCAGATGTGTATTTCATACTTTTTAAGATAGTTTTGTTTTTCTTGATGTGATTGCTTTCTCCTGTAAGAGTAATTGGCCATGATTTTGGTGGGAATCACATCGCATTCATGAGATGAGAGGTCAAATTGTATTGTACATGAATTGTATTGGCTATATTCTACCAGAAGTTTATTAGTTGTGTTAAAACATGAGAGTACTCAGTTTGGACTGTGAAATAACATGAAGGGAGAACATTTTATAGTTTGTGAGGAAGTATCGGTGGGAGCTCAGAAGTGCACTGGCTTTAGGAGCACTGCAGTCCTGCACTACTCAGGTTACTGTGTGTTGTTCATTTCCTGTATAGGGTACTCTGCTGCAAGGGCCACTGTCATTATTTTTCCTAGACTGATGCTTCCGGTGGCCTGGTGACCCCCTTACACTAAACAAGATTGGCAGGTAGATTTTTCAAGTAGGTCTCATATAGGGATCTTTATACGAGACTGAAGCTTTCCTGTGAGGCTTCCCCCACTCTACTCCATCACTCCTTGTGGGAACTAGAAAAATGAGCAATCATCAAGTGCCTTCCACAATTACAGTAGAGACCAGGTGTATTACTGCTTAAATAGTTTCTTATCAGAGTTCTCTCTTTAGCTAAAAGCATGCCATTTCTGTGAGTGATCAAAGCACTGAACTGCTGAGAAGTGTAGTAAGAATTGCAATGCAGGTGGTTTTTTTTTTTTCTTTTTTTTCCTGAATTTGAAAGAGTGTCCTGTTAATATTTGGGAAAGTACTGGACAAAACCAGTTCATAAATAAAGGATGTTTCATATGAGCACTGTTAAACTACTGTGAAGTATCCATCTTGGTCAAAGGAAGGTGGATGGAGGCAGATCAGAACCTGTTAGTTGTTTAACTAAAGGCTAAGGTACTAAGCTGGTTTGCAGAGCTGGGGAACAGCCCATGAGTGCCAGCATTGCAGATGTAGAATAGCTTGTTCTTTTGTACTTTCTGCCTTAGTAGAAATGTCTGAGCTTTGGAATGAGGATAAATGCACCTGATGGAATGAAAGAATTTGCTTTCTATTTGTGCTGAAGTTTGTTTAGAAGACAGATAATGAAGAGAGGGTTAATAGTTAGATGAGGGAAGACTAAATCAAGACATTGAAAGGTTAAATCATCACACAGACAGATAAAGACAGTAACAAAGAAATGAAAGGAAAAGGTCCTTATGATAATAAAAAAGGGATTGATCAAACCTGGAGAAAAGGTGACAACTGACAACTGTATCTCTCTGGTTTTAGTTGGTTTTTATGGCAGAACCTGCCATAAAAATTGAATAAATCAGTAGTAAATTAGGACTTGTTTGTCTGCGTGATGAAGCAGTTCTCTGAAGCAGTTGATGAAGCAGATGAAGCTGTTCTCTGCTTTGAACTTCTGTTGTTGTACTCCAGAAATCATACTGGCTGTGAGCTCTGTTTTGTAGCGGTGGTTCAAGTGTGGCTTTGGCCATTTTCACACTATTTTATTTACCTGATTTTTTTTTTCATCTGCCTTACATTGAAGTTTGCTTCCACTACAGCAGTCTTTTTCTCAGGTTCTGTGTAGTACAGCAGGTCTTTCACGATTTCTCTCATAGTGAAGCAGAACAAAAAAGGATCAAGCAGGAACCCTGAAGGATAGATGCAAAGGAGAACTGAGCATGGTACTGTCAGAAGGTTATTTAGAGTGCAAGTGCTGCCATGTCTTCTCACAGCACATCAGTTCTGTGTCTGCTGAACATTGTGGCTTGGAGCAAGATGAATCCAGTAATTCTTGCTGCTAAAGCACCATCTGCTCCTTTCTGTCTTCGTTTGCGCTCACAGCATCTCAAAAAGACTCATGCACTAGTAGGGTTAAATCTAACTAATGTAACCAGTAAGTGTTGCATCTCTTCAGCCAATCAAAGATCACATTGTTCAAATACCACAGAGGGTATCTTTCCAGAGAAACTCTATGGATATTTGCATAGCTTTAAGCGCTTTGTATGTAACTCAGATTTTACTGATAGTTGCACAGGTATCAAAAAAATTATGATAACGTTAGAGCATGAAAAATATCTTTCATTGGAAAAAGCCTTTGCCTACAACATTCCTAGTTAATGCCATTTGATTTGTGTCTCAGGCAATAGTTTCAGTTCTGCTGCTTGGCATGAGCTGTGGGCTGACACACCAGGGTAATGCTCAAAGTGTTCTTGTATGTGGTGAGATTCACAGACTCTTTACTGGTGAGATAAAGCCTGGGCAGACATTAGTGTACAGCACTGGGGTTTTATAAACACTAGTCCAATGGTATAAAATCGGTGGGGGGCAGGTGCAGTTGGTTTGTTTGGAAAGCTTTGATTGCACAGTGAAAGCTTGGGATTTAGTAAAAATCTAGACTGTGAAAACAAACTTCCTATTTTATTGATTTTTTTGTTTACCTGCTTATAGGGAAAGGCATGGACCGTCATGTTGTCTGCTGTGCAGCAAATGTATCCCTAACTCTGAACTGACATTGTCATTTAATGTCTTACAAGAAATATAAAAGCTGACATATGATTGAGTAGCTTTAATTTATGAATCATATTATTATCAGGTATTGCTTACGTAAGATAGCTTACAGCACATTTGTTGATGACATTTAGGGAATTTAGTTTTGCAAGTACCAATTCTGCTTTTATTCTGTTTTGGGATTTTTTTTCTGGAAGACCAAGATTGAACAGTTTCAAGATCAACTGTATTTTTCTGGTGTGTGTTCTTTACAGGAATACATGGTTTATAGGAAACATACCTACATGAGATTGGATGGTTCTTCAAAGATTTCTGAACGAAGGGACATGGTAGCAGATTTTCAGAACAGGTAATGTATTTACAAGATGTGTTTGTGCTTAAATGTGTGTACATAGAAAGTTGGTGTAAGATGTAACGGTAATAAATGAAATCTGCACTTTTCTTTGTTGATATAAAATTGACCTCATTTCTTTGAAGCCAAATCCAAAATGGATTCTGGCAATTTTTATAAGCACATTCGGGTGCATTGTTTATAACCATAGAGTTTATGGTTATTAAGTTTCCTTTGAATCATGAGATACATCTTGATATGATGTTACTTCAGTATGGTTGTCACAGTATGGTTATCCTTCCTGGGTGTTGATGTGAGCTTGTAAGAAGGTCACTTTCCCTTTTCAGAGGAGTTAGGTTCATAGATAGTTGTTTATTGCAGGGTGAAAGCAACATTCTAGACTAGAGGTAAGTCCTTGCTTGGTCCCAAAGTATCATTGCTGAAGACAGCAGTCAGGGCCTTTCAGTTCACTGGTTCATGGGGCTGAAAGACCTGAAGGCCTGTGTTGCAAGAGTGAGTCTTTTAGTGAACTCAGAGCAGCAAAACTTGAACATGTGCTGAATAGCTGAAGTAAGAGGACCGTGTGCAGTACCCTTCTGCCTGCTTCCAGGTGTAGAAACAAGTTCATTGCAGGTTATGATGTTCTTCTGGAATCCCGACTTCCTTCTGTAAGGTCCTTTAACCAAATTAAGTGAAAAAAAAATTGTTTTATTAATGAACAGAATTTGGTTTTTATTCATAAATAAAACAACTGGAAAAAAAATTATTTCAGCAGGAAACCCCTTTGAAATATAGGTCAGCCAATCTAAACAAGAATTCCTAGTAAAATGTTAGTTGAGTTCCTCTTTTACATGATTTACTTGTGAGAAATATTTCCAGGAAGAAAGCCTGACTGAGACTAAACTGTCCTGCAGGATATCCTAGCAAGGTGCTGAAAATATATAGCTACGGAATGATATTTTTTTTCCCATAATCTGTGGCTCTGTCCACTTTCCTTCCCACATGGCATTTCCAGAAGCATTTCACAGCTGGATGTTCAGGTGACTATCTTTACACATGTTCCGCTATTGTTACAAGAGCAAAAAGATTTCCTGGACAAGGATTACCTACAGTACAAACAGGCACCTGTTGACTCCTCTGACTTTGTATCTGCAAGATAAAGTCTGAAGACTGACAGCTTGGCATTAGTTCCTCCCAGCTGCCCATAGCTCAGGGTAAATTTTTGTACCCTTAGGTTTTGGAAACCTTCTATTTCTAAATTTAGAGTTCCTGGTGCTTTTTGTATGTGTGCTAATTCACAGTTTTTGTAGTTATTTTTGTTGTCTTTTGGCAATTTCTTTATGGGAGGTGGGAGAAGATCTTGCCTTGGACCAGGACAGATTCCTTGAGAGTCCATGATACAGCCCTGCCAGCTACTTGTGAATGTCTCAAAGTTTCAGTCCTGAGAAAATAGTCAGTTCAACTTGACCTTCAAGGACATGGATTCCAAAACCCTTAGTTTCTTTACGTTTGTTGGGTTGTACTAGGATATGCATAACAGCCTACAATCTACCCATGCTTTCTCCAGGGAGGGCAAGAAAGACCCTTTAGATTTGATGAGTGGACTTCCAAGGACACTGCCTACACAGAGTTAGTTAGGAAAGAGATGTTCCATGCTGCTCATTCAAGAGGAATTTCTGGTGCTTTACTGATTTCACATTTGCCAAGTTTTTCAGACAGTGTAGTACCAAAAGGATGTGGCATTGCAGTTGTCTTCTCTTAAGCAGAGAGCCTTGCTCTCACTGTTTACTGGTGTACTGTCTGCTTTGTGTCAGCCTATTCACAGATCCCTGCGGTGTTGAACACTTAAATACTGCTGAAATACTAGAGATACTAGTATGGTTCTCAGCCTTAGCAGAAACTTTGATTTTGCTGTTTCCACTTGAGTATCAGTATTTGGTCGTGCTACATATAGACCTGTCTCCTTGTTTGTTCTGTTCAAAGCACCAAATTTAGAACAAAATTTGCATTGCACACTTCTGACATTTTTTAAAATCAGTTAAGCATTGTTAAGGCAAGATTTTTTTAACATGGGGTCAGTTCTGTGAAACAATAACTTGGTCCTTGTCCATATGAAATCTTATTTACCAATGTGGGCAAGATAAACACACCCTGGTTTGTTTTGATACAGATTAATAAACTGCTATTGCAAATTGAATGTTTGCATGTCCTCATTTGTAGATTAACTTATTTCACTCTATCATTTTTTTTTTCCCTTGTCCATGAATGATCAGCACAAAATGTTCTTAAGTGTTCAAGTAATAGAAATAACCCTAATCATTTCATATGATTCAAAAAATTACTTCTGTGGTTATTTCTTGTTCTTGCACAAAATAAGGGGTTTCAATCTCTTTCCTCTACAGGAATGATATTTTTGTGTTCCTGTTAAGTACAAGAGCTGGAGGCTTGGGCATTAACCTTACAGCTGCAGATACAGTAAGTGAAATTTGGTAACAGTTTATGTAGGAAAATCGGTCCTTTTGTGTGAAAGTTGACACTCCCTTGCCCAGCCTGATCAATAGTTTTAGAACTGCCATTCACATTGTGAAACTGGATAGCCTTGTTTGCTTTGCTATTATTTACAATATAGTATTATCTTGATGAAAAAGTTGTAGAACATTGGACGTTTTGGTACAGTTTTTGGTTACATTTGGGAATTTCTTCCTTCTCGCAACATACACTCTTAAGAGTCTAGAAAAGAGTTGGGTGACTGAAGAGGTCTACAGATGCAAATTACACCATTTTTTGTACCTTTCTTAATACTTTACTTTGCTGTCTAAAATTTTTTTACAATATTTTTTATTTGTATGCTTATTGTGCATATAAATGTTGGAGTGATAGGGCAATATGAATGTAATGTGGCATTTCAGTTTTTTATAATAAAAGTATTAGAAATGTTAGACTAGACTTTATGTTTGAAATAAAAGGAGTATTACTTTTTGCACAAAATTCTAATATAATGGGCTTTTCCTTCTTAAGGTAAGTAACACTAAAATGGATTCATGATGTGATTAATCAGCTTGGGAATTTTGTGCCTCCAAAGCAGGTCTATTGAAGAAGATATTAAACGCATTCTGTTGAAACATTCACAGTGTCAATTAGTTTGAATTCACCTGAAGTGCAATGGAAAAGACTTCATAGAACTGGGCAAATCTAGGTTAATGCAACCTACACTGGGGCTGTAATTCTGTGGAATACATAACTGAACTTTTATTGTTATCATTATATTCGATTTTTGTTTGTTTAATCACCAGGTGCTCCAAATATTTGTTTTTATTTAATCCTTTCTGGTGTTCTCTTGCAGGTAATTTTCTATGACAGCGATTGGAACCCCACAGTAGACCAGCAAGCCATGGACCGGGCACACAGGCTGGGGCAAACCAAACAAGTCACTGTGTACCGGCTGATATGTAAAGGCACCATTGAGGAGCGCATCTTACAAAGGGCAAAGGAAAAGAGTGAGGTAGGAATAAAGAAACCCACTGGAACGAGAAGTTACAGAAGTGGTATCAGAAAGCATGTATCAACACGAGTAAAGAAACAGGAAAAGTATCTGCAGGGAGACAGGAGAGAAGGCAAAAGGGAGTGGAGTGTCCCTAACACAGCAGCATTCCAGTTACATTATATGAACTGGAAAGAAGCTAATTATTCCAGTGTATACTCAGGCTTCTTTAAGACTAGAGCTTCTGTCTTTGTTGTGTCAGAATTACTGATTCCTCTCATGTTATACAACAGCTGTTTTTTGGGGGTTTTTTTTGAAAGACACTTGGAAGGTAGTCAAGTGAAAATTATTTGAGGTGTGAGGATTGCCAGAAAAGCTCAGTGTCCTGCAGCATCAAGCACTAGGTGCGTTAGGAACTTTAAACCTCATGGCACTTCATTGGCAAGAAGAGTATTAAGGAGATTTGCTTTCTTCAGTTGCAGTGGGTGTACTATACACAACGTTCAGATGTTTGGTGTACTTGGAGTTTCTTTTAGCTTTTTTCTTACTTAAATGCTGCTCACAGTGTTGCAACAACTGAGTGATTCATATTTCCCTTGTTGAAACTTACCGTTTTCTCTGGGATACTGCACATGAGTTACCTGATCTCAACCTGAAAATCAAGTGCAGTCTTCTTGTTGGTGATCCAAATTATTGAAATTGCCTTATGTTAAAGCTTGTTCTCTTCTGCTAAGTTACAACTCTTCTTTGTCATTGGCTTATTTTAAATGTAGTTGTGGTAATAAGAGGTTGAGGGAATTGCTTATACTGATATACTGATTATACTTATATGACTCTGTATGGAGATACAGTTTTTAGTCAAGGAGATTAAAAATGTTGCAGTCTTTAAGAATGTGATCTGCATGATCCTCTGTGCAGTTTACTTGAAAAATTGAATGGGTAAATAAATAATACCTGACAGGACTGGTTTTGTTCAGCAATATATTAATACTTCTATCATTTGTAGTTTATTTACATGCTGCTTCAGAAAAAGTGAAACTTTGTATAAGGGATAGTAATTTTCTGCTTTCTACCTCAGTTGCTTCTCATATTTTATACTCTTAATAAATCATCCCTGATATTTTGCTACTAACTTTGGTATGGTAGAGAAATTGGGCCATCTCTGACTTACAGAGATGCATTTGCATATTTTTGGGGAATGTTATTCAGTGATGGGTAGTGAGAATGGTTGATGGCTGCTCTGACTAATTTTTCCTTTTTTTTCTGCCTTATCTTTTTTGCTTTCTAGATCCAACGAATGGTGATTTCAGGTGGCAATTTCAAACCTGACACCTTGAAACCAAAAGAGGTGGTCAGCCTTCTGCTGGATGATGAGGAGCTAGAAAAGAAATGTATGTGAAATTGGTGTTTCAGCATTTTCCCCATGTTCCACTTCATTACCTTATGAAATCTCTGTTTTTATCTCTACAAACACGTTTGCTGCTGATAACAACTTCTGTTTCCTGTCTTTTTTTGTATTGCCAGCTCTTCTTAGTACAAGCAAGTTTTATATCACTGTTGAGCTGAGTGATGAAGTTGTGCAAAATGAGGCCTGATGATGTGATAGTTTTTATTGGCACTCATTCAGGATCATTACATTGTTCCTGAATGACAGAGCTTTGACAAGAATTATGTAGGTCACGACAAGAAAAGTATTAGTAAAAATGCTCTATTTCATCATATTTTTGAAGCTGTCTTAGAGGTATACACTTTTATATTGCTTGAAAGAAGATTTTCACTCTAAGATTTTTTTAGTAATTTGGAAACAATTTTAATACAGTAGTGTTTTCAGTGCGTTTTAGTTTTAATACAACAGACTTTTCTTCCCAGTTCTGTTAGAATTAGAATTTCATGTAAGATTCCTGAAAGGATATGAAATAGCTTTCCAATGGTGACAGCTTTATATTTCTTTTCCAACAGTGCGCCAGCGTCAAGAAGAGAAGCGCCAGCAGGAAGAAACAAATCGTGTGAAGGAACGTAAACGTAAAAGGGAAAAATATGCTGAAAAGGTACTTTGATGCAGAGAAGTCACCTGTGTTAGTGATAGAGCCAGAAGAGCTTCAGGATCGCTATTATGTGATGTGGAAACATTTTATGCCAAGGCAGTCTAATGAGTATGGCCTTCTTCCCTTTGCCATTACAAGCCCATCTGTGGTAGTTCCTTACACTGAAGAGGGATGTTACCAAAAAAGTAGTACATAGTTACCTGTCTTTTAATCATTAGCAACTTCAAAAATAAGGAAGTACTGCATACCCAAACAACACTGTCAGTCACCAGTAGTCTACAGACAACAATTTGAGGACTCATGCTTGAAAAAACAAAAGGATCAACTGGTCATTCTATGGCATTAAATATTGACTTAGTGAAGATTTTATCCTACAAGGACAAAACCAAAATGTACAGCAATGCCAAATGCAGATAAAACCCTATGAGGCTTCTGTGGAACAGGGGAAGATCAGTTTGTTTAAAAAGCATCATTAAAACTAGTTTATGAAAATTCTGGATTTTTGAGACAGGAAGGCTTTGCATTAATTATTGGAATTTTGTGTAATGATAAAGAATCTCAAGCTCACTCTACAAGATACTAGGAATCAAAATAATTCTGTAAGAGTAATTATCCATAATTCCAACTATTATATGAAGAAAAATAAACAAAATTCTACCTAAATCTAAAGGAGCATTTAGGGGATCTGTTGCCATGTCCTTCATGTTTTGGGAAATTCTGGATGTGGCATTCCTTGACTTAAAATACTGTACTAGTGGATTTTGGGTTGCTTATTCCCATTCTTCTGTTTTAGCATCTTTTTCATTCCTGATATTATTTTATTTATTTCAGAAGAAGAAGGAAGATGAATTGGATGGGAAGAGAAAGAAAGAGGGCACGAACCTTGTGATCCCATTTGTTCCCTCAGCTGATAACTCCAACCTGTCTGCTGATGGGGATGACTCTTTCATTAGTGTAGACTCTGCCATGCCCAGTCCTTTCAGTGAGGTAAGAGTCACAGCTGCTTGAACCTGTTTACTGTTTGAGTTGTGGCCTAACATCCTGTAGGATTCTTACTTTCTGTTACTTTAGCTATTGTAGAACTTAGAGTGCGCGGGGAAGTGATGTGTCTTTAAAGTGAACCATGGAAATGAAAATAATTTATTGAACATGTAACAGCTGCTAATAAGCTGCCTTACAGGTCCTCATGTTATTTGGCATTCCATTATTTCCCTACTCTTTCACTTTCTGTCTCCCTTTTCTTACAATGAGTTCATGGCCTGACTTTCCTCCCTTTCAGCCCCCTGAAATTTTTCCATTCCTTGTGTCAGTCCCACTTACTTTCTTCCTACTTTCTTATCCCTTTTTCTGACTTTGTCATGCTCATGTTTATAACCATGTGCCTTCTCCCATATCAGTATGTTCCATAGCAAGAATACATTGCTCCTGAACCAAACAGCATCCCTCAAATAGCTCCTTGATCTTCAGTTTCTTCATAAGTACCCCTCACTAGTCCCGTCTGCATCTCCTTCTCTGCTTGCTTCCTTGCTTCAGGTTCTGAATTAGTGTGGGATTGTTTCTCTGGAATTTAAATTAAAAATTCTCAGTGGCACACATCTTATTTTCCTTCATCTTTGTGTAAGGAACTGCAAACTGGTTTTAGCAGCAAATATATTTTGTTCTATGCCACGTTGATTAAGATTTCTATGTTGTATTGTTCCCATACTGATCAAGATTTTTATTAGCAGTAGTAATGGGTTAAGAATCCTATTTTCTCTTTTGCAGTTGAAGATGAACAGTTGAACAGCAGTTTACTTAAATCTCTGCTGAGCCCATTAGTCTTTTGCTTCTTAACTTAACATGTATTTTTATGAATTGAAATTAAGTGGCTCCTGGAGGTCTCTGCTGCTCAGCATGTAGAGTGTGGTGTGATCAGGCAAATGATGTCTCAATTTCATGCTGCTGTTCTAGAGAAAAATGGGAAAGAAAAGTACCAGATACTGACTTGTGATTGTGTATCTTTTGAAGATCTTACTATTTTTGTACCCTTTCCTAACCTGAGAAGCTAACATCTTTGTTCTCTCATATTTAGATATCCATCAGCAGTGAATTACATATGGGCTCTATCCCTCCTGATGAAAGCAGTAATGATATGCTTGTGATTGTGGATGATCCAGCTTCTTCAGCACCTCAGTCAAGGGCAACAAACTCTCCTGCTTCCATTACTGGCTCAGTTTCAGATCCCGTGAATGGTAAGTACTCTTGCCTTGATTTGCTACTAACATTTATTAACTTGACTATGCATGGCTAAATGATGTTTTCTGCATTTTAACCGGAATATCTGTATAGTTGGCAAGATTTGGGGGGAAAAAGTTGACTTTTCATTGGGAAATTACTTCTGATTTGATAGGATATCTGTTTGTAGTCATTCACCACACTTACCTCTTTCCTGTGTTAGTTGGCTCAAAAATTTTTGTCGTTTGTTCCTGTCTTATAGAGGGCTCTCTTTCCGTTATGTTTATGTTACCAAATTGCAGACAACCACAGAACTGTTAATCTCTAAGCTTTTCCTTGAATTTGCTGTGGAGTTAGTAATCAGTTCTCTGTCTCCAGTGGGTGATTGGAGCAATATTTTTAAATGCAATGTCATTTTAAATAATGGCAAGTGTTTTTAACTACCGTAGTTTACTACAGTGAAATAGGTAGAACCATGATTCTTGATGAGTTTCCTCAGAGATAGCCGATGGAAGAAACTGCATCTCTGTCTTCAACTAAGAAAATGTGTGATCCTGAAGTAGGACTCGGAATCCTCAACCTATTTGTGGATTGGATTCATAATAATAATGACAAGCAGTTGCAATTAATAAGGTGTTGTTACTGAAGAGTGAAGCTTTGTATACATAATTTCTTTTTATGGGATCACTGCTTGCTAACAGTGTCCCTCTTAATGTAAGTGTTACATATAAATTAATAGGAACTGTATTAATGTAACTGGTAGGCAGTTTTGATGCTGCACTCATTTGTGAGTCGCGTGAAATACTATAGTAGTTACTGACATAACATTCTTTTCTTGTTCAGGTGTTTCAGTGCAAGATACATCTCTCGCTGGGAGAGGCCAGTCAAGTCGAAACCGGGGCCGTCCTAAAAGTGGATCAAAAGGCACTGGGAAAGGCAGAAGCCGGAAGTCAATAGCGGGAAGTGCAGCTGCGATGGCAGGTGCCAAAGCAGGGGCAGCAGCGGCCTCTGCAGCGGCATACGCAGCCTATGGGTACAATGTCTCTAAAGGTATGTGGGGAAGGGGCAGCAGCAGCACACTGCCCAGGGCAGAACCAACCACATGAGTTGGGTAATTGCTGTTTACAACCTGTCAAAAAAGAGATTAAAAGTGTTGTGTCATTGCTGTTGCTCATCCATTATATTCTGAAATCCAGGCAATACATAGGGTAACGTGATAAGAGTGTGAGAGGATAGCCAGTTTCACCACAGATGACCTTGAGTTTCATCTGCCCTTTGAATTACCTCATGCCAAATATTTTTTCTCTTGGATTTTTTGGGGGTTTTTGTGTGCCCAGACAGATTATATAGTGTTGTTTAGCCCATCGCTATGACTGTGGCTTTCCTGCATTGCATTGTGTTGAAGTTACAGTATCACACACACCTGCTAAACTCATGATGATTGAGCTTCAGCTTTACACCAGCTGAAGGTGGTCCAGTGTATAACTCTAAGTCAGCGTATCTTAAGGACACCCCTCTTCATTAAACTCTCATGAATCATGAATACAGAGTGGTCTTAGGACTGATTGTTATTACATTGTTTGCTGTTGAAGAACCAGAAGTGGAATAATATGCTCATGTGGAATTTGATTCTCTTTTCCATTGCTAGGCATGTCTGCAAGTAGCCCTCTACAAACGGCAATCATTCGGCCTTCCGGACTTGTAGATTTTGGACCTTCAAGCGCCTCTTCTCCCTTGAGCTCCCCTTTGAGCAAAGGAAACAGTGTTTGTGGGACCCCCAAAAGTTTAAACCTGACCAGCAGTCTCATATCAGAAACTTCAATTCGGAAACAAAGCAAAGGTGGCCACACCTCAGGTGGTCGGTAGTAATTTTGAACCCCCAAAGCTTTTCTGAGCTGTGTTGGCTTTCAGAGTAGACCACCCTGCCAGTCAAAGGCATGCAAACAAATGCCCTGTTGCTGTCCAGCACGCGTGTAAAGAAAATCAAAGCACAATGGGAGTGGGTGGTTGATGTGAGCACTTTGATTATGTGTATTCCAAAAAACTATCTTTGCAGACACTGCAAGAAGGAGGGAAGGGAGTCTGGGGTAACTGGGAGAGTGTCAGCTTGTGTTTTATTGATGTATCTGACAAAGATTACCAAGAAAGCATCCAGCTACTCCATGCTATATCCTGCAGGTGTGTGTGTTTGAAGTCACACCACTATACTTTCTCTCTTGTAGCCTGAGGTGGAGCCCAGCATTAGTTTTGTCCTGTGAAATCAGTATCCGAACCCCAGGAGTATCCTGTAGAGTCACAAGACATTTCCTCCTGGCAGCTGGTCAGGGAACATGCGGGAGTAATTGGGGGCTATGCTGAAGATGTGTGATCAAAAAACACTCTTGGGTTCTTCTAGTGTGCGTCTCCAGGTTCTTCAAAGGCTTGAAATGCAAAGGAAGGTGTCTCAGGTGGTTTCCAGGGAGCAGACTCTTTTCAGCGCCATTTGTCAGGAAGATGTTCAGAGCTGCAGAATACAGGGAGTGTTCTCAGGCCTAGTGAGAGCAGCAGCACAGCCTCTGCTTCACACAGTGGAAGAAACCATAAGCCAGTGATTGGTTTGCAAAGAGTTCTCATCAGCACAAACACTCCCTGTGTTCAAAATGATTTCTCTCATTTTTGAGGTGTGCAGAACTCATATAAACTTAGAAACAAAATAATGCTCTATTTGTACAGATCTTGAGAAGGAGGAAAGCTGAAGTGCTGAGGAAGAGTTTGTGCTCCTCCTCTCACTGTGCCGTAACAGAGCATGGATCTGCAGCTTTGCAGTGCTGTGAGAGGAGCAACAGAAAACAGTCCTGAAAGAGAGAGAACTGTGCCATTCCCCCTTCCAGCCAAATCCTGGGAAAAAAAGTTGTCTCATATCCCAGTCATCCCATTGACTGTTCTTGCAGTGTGTTTTCCCTTCATCTTTGTGATCATCACACATACTGGCGTGGTTGAGTTCACTGCAGTGTGTGGGCACCAGTAGCTGTGTCCCATAAGGCTGATAGAAGGCAGTGCTGCTGCCAGTGCCCATCCATGTTCTTGTTCCCTGGTTGCTCCTTTCCTGTTCCCAATGCACAAACCCCGCCCGTAGCCCCTTGCTTTGCTGTAAGCATTGTCTGCATTGCACTGAGATTTAGGTGTGGGACAGTTCTTCTGTCTGACACATTGAGTTAAGAGGCTGTTCTGTCAGGGCACTTTCATCCCTTGAGAGAGAAGCAAGTTGAGTTGCAGGTCTGAGCTGTGACAGTGGAAGATTACTTTTGTTTTTTTAAT
The DNA here is from genome assembly GCA_035583155.1 of Acropternis orthonyx. NCBI lineage: Eukaryota > Metazoa > Chordata > Aves > Passeriformes > Rhinocryptidae > Acropternis > Acropternis orthonyx. The sequence continues at coordinate 25,795,963 of JAWWEU010000158.1, read as the reverse complement.
TATAATTTTTTTCTGACCCCAAATCCTTTGCCTGGCGTCCTGCAGCGTGGAGCGAGTGCTTCCTGTTGGCTCTGCCTCTAATTTGCACACCTGAAAATAGCAGAACTGAGCTTAGATTGATTTTTAAACAGATTTGCAGGGGATAATTGAGGGGGAGGTGATGTTTAATTAACTGATGAAGACTTCCCCCATCCCCTCTTACTCACATGTATATATGATATTTAGAGGGAATCAGACAAATGCCAAGCCTTTTTTTCTCTTTGAATGTGCTGTCTATTTTTGTAACTGAACTTGTACATATGTATAAAGAGAGACACATCTTTCTTTTACTAACTGGAGGATAAAATCTTAAATAAAATGGAGTGAGATAATTTTATGTAAATCAGTGTCTTTGTGGTTTTTATGCATGTAGCTGTATGAATGAAAGGATTAGGGAAGAGAGCATGGAGATTGCGCATCTGGAAATGCTTCTGGAGACATGCACTGCTCAATGTAAAGCTCTGGAGTGTCTGTGCTCTTCCAAGTATCACATTTGTAACCACCTTCAGTTACAACTATACCCTTATCCTGTGTCTGTATTCACTGATTATCTCATAATCTGTTTTGGAGTAGGTATGCAGCAGATCACAGGAAAACAGAAGCAAGTATAATATGCCTAATACACAGTACCTGAACTGTGATGGTTGAATCCAGTACAGTTGATTGTTTTGAGACATCATTCTCTACAGTTTTTTGAGGAGGCAGAGGTAGTTTTGTGATCAGTACATGGAAAACGCTTCTGTTGAAGTGAGCAAATGGGTGTGCACACTGAATATTTGTTCTTTAAAGTTTCACTCTGAGCATATTTTCACCCTGACTGTGTGTTGTGCACTTACTTTATGGATTAATGGCAGAGAAAGTCACTTTCCTCCAAGGGATCAAAGTCTTTGCTAGTGGTAGGAATAATTATTAATGAACTGAGTTAGTGTTTTAAGCTGGGATGGTGAAATAGCTGTCAGTATGGTTTGGGGGATGTTGGGAGTGCTGTGTATTCCTCGTGCTATTTGATTAAAGCATTTTACTCACCAGTTAGTACAGAACTGTTAAATACAGTTCAGTTATCAGTGCTACTATTGAAGACATTTCAAGGTGGTAATTTTCTTAGGTCCTGAGAAATTAGGAGTAAAAGGTGGTGGTGTGTCCCACCCTCACACTATTTTTGTAGCTTAGCCTGTAAGAGATACCTAGTCAGGAGGGTCCCAGAACATTTATTTTTCCCACTGTCACACCTGGTCAACAGTCTAACCAAGCAGTAACACAATTAAATCTAGAAGACCAAAAACCAACTACAGTATTCTATCGCAAGACAGCAAAAGTGATTTAAACCATTACCTTCTCTCAAAAAATATTGCAGGGTAGTTGGAGACAGGAGAAAAGGAATTCCATCTGACCTCTGATGCTGAATTTAACTCTTAAGCATGTGGACAGGACACGGCAGCCAGCCCACTGATAAATGCAAAATTATGAGCCCCAATGCACTTTGCTCTACATCTTTTCTGGATGTGATTACCATCAGCACCCTAGAGAATGGTAAAACCAAGCAAAAAAGAGCTGGGAAAGAAAAAACGAGCAAAACGATGCAATGAAGAAACAGGAGAATAACTTGTCCTTGCTCACCACAGACAGGATGTGAAAGTCAACATCTAAGATGATTATTCTATAAAAATAGAGTGCTGAAGTGTCCCCTCAACTCCTCTTCAAAATCATATCAGTCAGATAGGGACTTGCATTGCACTGTCTCCAGAAATTGTTCTGTTTAGCACTGTGCAGTCCCTTCCACACAAACTATTACCGCCTTTTTTAATGGTTTATTTCCTTGGCTTCACAGTGTATTCAGAATTCTTCTAACTTCTGTTTTTAAGTATTTTGTGATCAATTGAAGTTCACTTTATTTAAGTCAATGTAAGATTAATTAACCTGCAAGCCATTTTCTCTTTCTGTCATGGGTCAAAGTCTGTCATCCTCTCCATTTGGTCAGGCACTAGATCTCCTTTTCCTGTTCTGCAATGAGATAAACAGGAGGCTTTGCACCTGGAACTGCTTTAATTCTTCACTTCAGGGTATTAATGCTGCCCTGTCCAAATGTACTGTTATTTCCATGCCTTCTCCCCTCTCCATTGCATGCTTTCCCCACCACAGTGTATTTGCCCTTTGCTGTCTCATGTTCTGTTTGTAGAAAGCTGCCTGTTTGCCTAGAGCTATATCTTGCTTTATTTCCGTATTCCCAAAGTATTTCCTTTAGCAGCATTTCCCAGTGGGGGAGGCACACCAAACGCAGTGGGAAAAGCTCCATGCAGCAGGAATAGGGATCTGCACTCCTTTGACTGTAGCTCAGGGCAGCCAAGTTGCAGCTGACAGAAGGAACAGCACAACTGGTAAAATCACTTGGGGGCAGGATGTGGATCAGTGTAATTTAGGAAATGCTGCCCTGTGACCACTGCCCTGCCTGTCCTGGTCTCCTCTCAGTGGAGTGAGCTGGCCTGCTTCTGCTCCCAGGTATATTTAGTTTCCTCAGCTTCTCACTTCAGCCTCCTCTTTTTTGTTTGTTTGGTTTGGTTTTTTGTTTTGTTGACTATTCAGCCTGAAACACACATTATAACTCTCGGGGAGCCTTACAGGCATGTTTTGTGCTCTCGTTCCTGCTCAAGAAGGGATGGTGTTGGACACCCTGCTGTCCTTTGGAAGTTTCTGTTGGAGTGGCTGGAAAAAACAATTTGTAGCTCACTACCCAAAGGGATTCTACTTGCATGTGAAGTATAACTGAGACACACATACTAAAATAAAGGCAATCACATCTTATGCTCCTAGAATTGTGGAGGATTTTTTATTTGCAGCCTGCACCAGTGGCATAGCAGTGAATGAGAGAGGGGAAGGGACAATTCAGCCCTTCCCTCAGGAGCATCATTATTAGGACGATGCAGATGGCCCAGCTCTCAGATTGAACCAGCAGGTCTGCAGAGTAAGCAAGTTGTTCTTGTAGCACTCAAATTAGCATGTGCTTCCCTGAAAAGCCTGCAACAAATGCCTTATGAAACAGAGGGATGCATGACAAGATGAGCTGGGTTTCTTCCAGCTTCACCCTCCTCTTAGCTCCTGCCTACTCCCTCAGAAAAGTGAAGTTGATCCAAAGCTAATGGGTCTTCTAGGCATTTTGTACCAAATTCTATGTATAGAATATTCTTCTTGGGGCATATGAGGGAATTCATTTGCATCCCAGGTGTGAGGAAGTGTTTCACTACTCAGGTATGAAATAATGACTCCTTCCTTCCTCAGCTGATGAGCATCACTGGTAGAATGAGGTAGAGGAAGAAAACAGTGAAATACCACTTTTGTGCCTTCTTGAGTTTCCCGTGGACTGTATCTTCCTTCTTCCACAGTATTGCTGGTTCTGCTAAGTCTGCTGTGCTTAACAGGAGACCTAAACATCCAGGGATTACAGTATCCTTTGTCATCTCTGTGACACTTTTTTGAAAGCACTTGTTTTTTTCTTCCCTGCTCCTTAACCTGACCCACTCTTCTCCAGACCCAAGTGTTGTCTTTGGTTCTTTTGGTTTGTAGGGGAAATGCTTCTGTTTAAAAGTGTTAATTTTTAACATGACCCTCATGCCTTGCGACTTCAGTGTGGTGAGAACAGTGAATTAAGATAAATCTAAGCATATGTGTAGTTTGTGTAATTTGTGTGCACAGTTACTCTGAATAAACCTTCACCAGCTTTTTCAAAGCCAATGAAAACTGTTACTGTTGTTCAGAGAGTTGAACCTATTGAGAAATTTACTACTGGCTTGGACTGTCAGACAAAACTGATTTGTAGGATTGGACTATTTGTTAAATTTATTCAAACTATCTTATTAATAACAAAGAAAACCAACTAGTGGCTTTCTTCCCAAGATGTATTTAAGAAATGCTGTCCTACTAGGAGAAGCAAATCCTGTTAATCTCGCCTCTCATCTGTTATTGTAGGGGGTTTTTTATGTATCCCTACATCTTAACTTGCCAACCGGGTCTTCCTCTAGGAAGGAATAAATGACAGGTGGGAGCCCTCCCTCTATACCATGATAAGATGTCATCTGTCTTTCAGGTGGCTCTCTTTCAGGTTTCTTTTAAATTCTGGTATTACAGTTTTCCCCTGATGCTACAATAGAATTCAAACGTAAAAATTCTTGTTTGCATTCGGGTTACTGAGTGCATTTCAGAATTTTGCAGCTGCTGCGAAGGCAAGTGGTTTCATGATGCTGGTTCTGCAAAAATGTTCCCAAAGAACTCCCCTCCCAGGTAGGGTCTTTGCTGAGAAAGAACATTCACATTAATTGGGAACAACTATTCGCTAATTCTCAGCCTTAAGTAATTAAAGTAGCGTTTCTCCATGGGTGAGCCTCTATTTGTATCAGAAGCACTCTAAAAGCCATCTAAGCTTCTCACAGAAGTGTTCCCACAGCAGTCAGCTTTGGCAGTCCTTGCCCTCCCCAGTCGGTGAGAAGTGGCAGCGCAGAGTACTTGTCTGTGTTTCGTTCAGCCTGTGGAAGAGTCAGCAAGTTTCACACGTAATTGGCAGAATGCTGCTTTGGTTTTTTTAAAAACTACATTAAAAACACATTTTGGCGTGTGACTGCAATTAGCTACGTGCTGATCAGCAGAGCTTGCCGCTGCCCAGTAAATGCAAAGGCACGTGGCCCGACACACCCTTGAGTGACACCTCATTGTCTGTGACAAAGCTCCCTGCTTTTCCTTTGCAAGCAGAGGAGACAGAAGAGGTGTTCAGACTATATGAACTCCCAGGGAATCCTGAAAACTAAAACCCAAAAACCCCATTCATTTGTGTCACTCCATGCATTTAGTGGGTGCTAATGGAAGGGCCCTTCTGAGTCTTGTTTTCTTCTTGCTGCTCCTACTCCTTCCATAGAGTTCACATGAGCACTTCTGTGGGCAACTGGGTTCCTGCAAACCTCTCTTTTCTTGCCGTTTAATCCAGATTTTTCTTTGATTTAATCTCATTTACAGCCATAGTACTGTGGCATTTCATAGAATCATAGAATGGTTTCAGTTGGAAGGAACCTTAAAGATCATCTAGTTCCAAACACCCTGCCATGAGCAGAGACACCCTGTTTTTTTGAAGTGAATCTTGAAATACCTCTAAAGGTGCATAGTCGTACATTTCAATCTCTGGATTTCAAGGGCTCCTGGCACAGTAATTCAGTTTCAGTTTCATGTTGTCTGTTTGTCCAGGTGACTGCAGTCCATCACCATTCTCTGTATGTTCAGAGTTTGGAAGAAATTACTGTATCTAGCTTACAGTCACAATTTTACTGAGATACGTATTAAATCTGGTTAGCACAAAAAAAAAAAAATTCTTTCTAGTTTTTTAGAAATTTGATACTCAGATCAATTCTTTCTGACTAGTTGAAAACCTACTGACAGCACTGTGATGTTGAATCTGTTTGGACTGGAAGTCATCACAATTTCTTTTACGAGCTGCTGTAAGCCCAAGGGCTTTATATGATTGTGAAACACACCTTTGTGAGCTTTGCAGAAGGAGGCTTGCATCCCTGGCTTTGATAAGTTGCTGCTAGCATATGCAATCAGAGGTATATATTGTATAATTAATGTAACTCGGTTATGCTGCACTTGCTGTCCTTAGTTATGTATCATTGTGTCTGTCTGGAATCAAGTAACTAAATATTAACAGTGGGAACTAGTTTGGTAGAATATTCACAGACAGATTAGAGAAGCCCAGCTCTGCCTTGCAGTGATATAATTGATAGCAAATGGGAAAAGTAATGTTGTTTAAATTTTTAATTTAAAACAGATCTCATGTTTGAGATGTTACAGGAATTAACACAAGCGAGAGAAGTTTGGAACTGTTAGCAGCTAAAAGAGCTTGAGGGACTGCAAGGAATTAGAGTGATGCCTATAAAGCAAAAACACCCCAAGCTACATAAAAATGTTTCTCTGCTGAGCTTAACTTTTAGTTAGCAAATAAATATTATGCAAGCTTGGATATGTGAAGTTTAAGAATACTGAGAGCAAATTACTGAACTTGTACCCTCACAGATCCTCATTGAACAATGGCAAATGTAAGAGTATCCATGAAAATTCGAGATGACTCTCACGTTTGCATCAGGATCTAGTGTTGATTACATAAGCATGCACTATCTTTTTTCCAGCATGGTATCTCTGAATAACCAATGTACAGTTCTGAGTACTCTGAGAAACATCATCCCTCGATATTTCACAATGTGCATTCAAAGTCATGGTATGCTTTTGAAATAATGTTCTTGATTTTTCAGTTCCCAACCTGCCCAATAGAAATTACACCTCTTCACAAAGGTCCTGTGAGGAGGAATTGAAGCTTGCAAATGTGCCACAGTGATTTGCAAATGTTGCTGTAGGGATTTGCCAGAGAAAAGTCAAAATGGGGAACAGTCCCCCTGCATTTGGAGCAAGGTATGCAAAAACAAATATAAGACAATACAAGAGAAAAAGGAATTCAACTGCTGCTCATTTTTAGCATCCTCCCATCAAATGAAATGAGGCAACAATCCTCCAGGAAAAAGATAGCGGGTATTTATTCTGCATGAGACTAGTCCCACAGTTACTTTTTATCCTCAGTCCTGAACACATCTGCCCTCAAATTATAGGATGTATTACCAGGAATAGGTTCATTATAGATGTTTGTTTAGAGACACAAATGCTGCCAGAATTGACTGTAATGTGCAGCAACAAGAGACAGTTTCATCTGGCTCCTGCCTAACATGTCCAGAGGTAATTAAGTCTCATAATATTTGCTGTCCAAGGGAAGATGAAAAGCAGCCTCTATCATAGCTGTGGGAAGCTGGGCATTCCTGCTCTTTTACCTCTCTAAAAATGGGATTGTATGTTTGTGAAAAGGAGCAACTTGAAGGAAAACATGCTCTTATATAGCAGACCAAAAGAATGAATGTATGTGTAGTCTAAAATTAATTTATTTATACTCTAAGAACCTGCTAGCTGCTTGAAGTTTACTTCTGGATCAATTTAACTTAAAGGCACGGGTAGCTCACTGGAAAACAAGAATTAATGGGAGATTTCAGCCCGTGATGTCAGCAGAAGCGCCCAGAGGACACAGCTGCTGACCCCAGCTGACTGTAACATGATCGCCCACCCCTGCACACTCCAGCCCATCAACAACCCGTCAGCCGCAGTCCCGGGAGGTCACTTGGAGCCCGGCACTTGCTGTGGCACATGGAAGCACACGTGCCAGCGCTGCCCCGGCTTGCGGTGCCCGCGAAGGGAGCAGAGGTGGGCAGCCCCTGCCTTTGCTCTCATCCCCCGGAGCCAGGGCAGCGCCTCCTGCCTCCCTCCCCTGGCATCACGTGCTTTGTCAGTGTGGACTCAGAGTTTGGAAAGGCTGGTGTGCTGTCTAGACAAGGAGGGGATAAAAGGCTGCATTTTTTAGTTTGTTTTCTAAATGTTTTCAAATGTCACATGCTTTGCGGAGACAGAGTTGAATATCAGCAAGCTGGCTGTTGTTGCCCCCCCAGGCAGCTCATTTGTAGATGAGGTTGTAATTGCGGGAAGTGGGTTGGATGCCTGTGAAACGACTTCCATATTGTCTCTGCTGTTGGTGACTCTTGGGCGGTAGCTCGAGTTCAAGGCAAAGCAGAAAGCTGAGGCCGTAGGGCAGTGAAACCCAGTGCTCCGGATATCCCCGGCCATTCCCTAGCCTTCCTTCACCTGGGAATGACGGCAGGTGGGGCAGCTGTGGTGCTGTGCAAATGAGCACACCGGGTTTGTATGTGCATGTGGTAGTGAACCCCCAGCCTGCAGAACTCTGCAGCTGCAAGTGCACTGCATGGCTTTGTGCACACCGTGGGCAGGGCTCAGTGTGCTGAGTGCGCTGCAGGCTCTGCTTGCACAGCACAGGTGAGCTGCATGGGCCCAGCATGTGCCCAGCCAGCTCAGATGCATGTTCATCATGTTTCTGAAGGCCAGGCTTGCTAACCAGCAAGGGTGAATGAAACCTCTTCTCTCCAAAATTCGTCCTCTGACTTGTCTTCCTGCGGATGAAACACTTGCAGATTTCCAGGTGCCACGATAGCTGATACCTGCTTGTGGACAAAGCAGCACTCTGGGGCTCTGCTCCTACTGTGTGAGCCAGTGGGACTTGAGTAGTGGGATACAAACTTCCCCTTTCCTTTGGTGACAGGAGCTTTAAATGCCAGGAACTAACAAGTGTGTCTTCAGTTGTCAGGCTCAGGCCAAATTGATCCCTGGTGGTTTTAACTGAAGCTTCATGGAAATGAATCCTGTTAAAACAGTGAGGTGAGTGAGGCAAAAAGCAGCGTAAACAGGAGGACATAAGAGAGAAGTCTTTGTTCTTGTGTCCCCGGAGCAGCCCAGCGTGGTCTGGGAACAGTGTGGTGTCCCCAGCTAAGAAAACAGTACCTCTGTCTTTGAACTTCCCTGACCTTTTACCTTATTTCAGTCTCATTCTCTGGAGTTCAAGGTACTGGCTGTGCTTCAGGAATTTGCAAGCATAAACACTCATCAGTGTGGCTGGCACTATGATGAGATGAAAAGGGAGTTGAGAAAGGATAAAATACATCCAAAAGCCAAACAAAAAGTGTACAGGGTTTGTAAACAAAGCATGTAGAGCTTCCCCAGTGCTGCCCAGAATGCCCACTTCCTTCCGTGCTCCCTCCCCTCCTGAGCCTGAGGCACCTTCAAAGCCATAAGGGGCTTCTCTCATAACTTTAATACAGCATATAAATTAGGGAGGTTTTCTCTTAAGCCAAGGCAACTAGTTAGTAGGAAATTCCAAAGTTCTTTGAGCAGCCGCTGGTTTTGCTGCAAGTGGAGTTTTTCCACAGCCTGACTGTAAAGCTGTTTTTCTAATCCCTTCCTGTTCCTCCCATGCTGTGCTGAGCTAGACTCAGTGCTGGGGACACATCACGGCTCAACCACACTCTGGGACTGCACTTTTTTAGTTTGCATCTGTCTTTGATTTCTGAAAAAAAATCTTTGAATTTGGTGCTACTGAAGTATGTGCAGTGTCATGAAAACTGGCAGCACCAAAGTGAGAAGTTTGACTCAGGGAAAATCTCTCATCCAAATTCTGCTCATTTGTTTTCTCCTCTGCCTTTGGGATGAAATTATTGTCCTGAATGTGATATAACCCAATTTAAATTTTCACAAAGGACTTGCAAGCCTTGATTGACTACCAGGCTTTGGGACATGTCAGTAGTGCCACCATTCTGACACTGAACTATCTGGAATGTGTTGTAAGGAGAAGCATCAAAGCACACAGGTGCTGAATATTTTATGCAAAGTCAGTCTCCCTTGTCCTGGTGCAGCCGTACACCCAGTAGACCCTCTTTCTTTCCCCTGCTTTCTTTTCCTTCCAATCTTCCCTGGTAACAGGAGCAGAACAACACGCTGTTACCAACCCAGACATGGTTTCTGGACACATCCACTCTATTCAATGTGCATGAAGTGCCTCTGCTGAGGAGGGGAGTGCTGGCCAGAGTGCAGCTCTTGCAGGTTCCGTAGCAGAAGAGCACCTGCTGCTCTCACTTGCACCAGCAGGTCAGCCCAGGTACAGCTGCAGAGGCTGACCTGGAGCAGCGATAAACATTCTTTGGGATTTTATCTTTTGCTATTCCTCTGCCTGTGAAACATCTGTAGGTAATTAAATCCACATTTCAGCCTGTCTCTTGGGTGGCAAGCAGACATGTGGAATAACACATGTGCTGCATACAACCAGCTGCAGCTCCTGTAGCAGCTGCTGAAATCCAGCACATGCCATACCCTGTGGCTCGCAGGCTGCCTGCAAGCCTCTCCCCACCCACACCACAAAGCCCCAAGGACCCTCTTGAGCCTGTGGGTATACATGCAGAGCTGCACCTCTCCCCTACAGGTCCTCCTGGGACTGACATCCCACAGTGGCTCCTCTGCAGCCTTCAAAGTCTGTGCTGGCCCCACTTCTGGAATGTTCAAATGCACATTCTCCCCAGGTGGGCTCAAATAACGCGCTGGCTGCTTTTGCATCCATGTGAAGAATGCTGGTCTGTTCCTACTCCTCTCCTAAGATCTCCCTCCTTAAGCTGCATGCCTTTATTGCCATCAACCACAAATACGAGTTTGGTCTGATTTTCTGACCAGGCATCTCCCCTAGAGAAGTACACCAAGGACCGGTAAGTTCACACTTTGGTGATGATACATTTAAACTGCACTTTTACTAAAGCTGGAATCACTTTGGTAGAGATTTACCTGTGGTCTCTTCAATTTTCAACACTACCTTAAAACTGAGATGATACTGGGGCACCTAAGAACCAGAGAGTTTTTTCTCTTTGTTTTGTCTTCTCTGAACCTTTTAACATTGCTGAATTTCCTTATCCTTTCCCCTGCCCTATTAAGGACTGCATGTCCTAGGAATGCTTTATACATATGGAGGCCAGGGCTTGATTAACTGTTGTTATCTACTTTACTTAGCTGGCCTGTGCCACTGCAAAGCATCTGCGTAGGTCCCATCTTAACATACTCAAGGAAATGGTGACTCAAGCCCATGTTCCAAGGCTGTTGTGGGAACTGCTGGGCAGGAAAATGGAAAAGGCTAAAGAAAGAATTGAAATCATGTGAATTGTGGTGGGTTTAGACTTGGGAAGTATGTGACTGATAGTGCTTGTAAACGTTTCTTTTGCAATTGGTTTCTAATGAGAGGTGTCCTGATAGGCACAAGCTTGTCACAGGGAAGTCAGAGAAAACTGCACATGCCAGAGGAAGATGCTAGATAGGGAAGTATCTCCTGAAGTGTCTGGCAGCACTTTACAAATTAAGGCAGTTGTCCCACCCTCTGACAAGGGTGAGTGAGTGCTCTTTCCCAGACAAGCTGTCAGGCCAATGGCAGAGCTGCCATAAGCTGGAGCTGCAGCCACAGCCAGCTGTTTCACCTGGGCTGGCAAGTCATGGTATGGGGAGAGGAAACCTACAGTGAAACGTATCTGGGGAGGGCAAGGTCTTTGTATGTTACCATTGACGTGGCACTCCCAAGTGCCATGGTTGTGAGGCTGCCTCCAAGCAGCAATTACCTTCCTCACATGTGGTCTGTCAAGAGGCAAGCAGCTGTGGTCCCCTGTCTTTAAGTAGCATTACAAAGGTAATAATCTGGGCATGTAGCAAATGTTGCAGGGTGCTATCTCTCATGGCCAAAGTTCAAATCTATGATGTTAACCTTTTAAACTCATCAACTGACCACAATGTGACCAGTTCTCAGACTTGCAGGACATAATAAAAGCTTCAGGAGAAAGAAGTTACATGGTACCTCATTGTCTTACTAACTTGAGATGCAATAACAGGTTGACAGCAGCAAGCTGTCACCACTTCTGATTAAGAAAATGGGGTCCTTTATTTGGAAGTCCCCTGCAAAGAACTCTTTGGGAAGAAAATGGTAGTTCAGTGGTGTAACCTGTGCTTAAAATGTTGAAGTTTTTCAGGGAAGAAGAAACAGCAGCTGAAGGAACATTCCTAGCGCTGCTGGGTTGTTCACCAGCACTGATTGCCTGTCTTTTGCCAGAGAAGTCAAAAATCATGGGACCAACCCAGGTAAGGCAGAACAAACAAAGCAAGGACCTCTCCCTGCACACTGACAATGCAGGTTGCTCAGTGTGCATCTGATATTCCTGTCAGTGGTGTCTTTGTGCCTCTGAAAATTTGAAAACTGTGAAAATGTTTTTGTTTTATCTGAAGCTATTTTGGAATCTGACCCCAGTCTTCTACTAGTAAGGGAATGTTTCCCTGCAGGTAAGTAGAATCTTTATCCCTTTATTTTTCCAGGTGGGCGATACCCCAGCCCCCCTGGTATGTGCAGCTGCTCAGTTGAAGCAAGATCCTCCACAGAACAGTGAAAGTGTAGTTTTCTCTAGTCCGTTATCCCTGAAACACACAACTGTCTTTAATTAGTGGTAAAGTCTGTTATTTCAGTTTGTTTCTGCTCCAACACTCCAGTCTTGAGGCAGGTAATACTGGTAGGTACAGTGATCTGCTGGTGCTGAGGCAGCTAGTAACTGGAACAGTGTACACAGCACATGGTACACAAGGCAGAAAAAAAAATAACTGCCTCCCTTGCCACAGCCAGCATATCTGGCTGCAGCAGCAGTTTCTTGTCCTTCCACTATTACTTCTTGGAAACAGCAATACCAAGTTACACTCAGAACGAAAATCCTTTGACCTGCCAAGGAAGAATCACATTTCTGTGCCCGCCCTGCAAAGTCAGGAGGGTTGGCTTGTGTCTGTTGTCAGCACTGGCACTCCGGAATCAACAAGAGCTGTAAACTGAGGAGACAAAGTTATCAAATCTCCTTTGCTCAAAGAGAAAGAGTCAATATTCCAGTAGATCTAGCAGAGGTATGCTGCTCAGCAGAAAGATGATTAAAAAAACCAAAGCCAAACAAACAAAACCACAAAAAAAACCCCCATAGGAACTACGGCAGCATTAGCAGTTATGGCTTTGTTTTTAAACACAATCACCATTAAAAAAAAGAGCAAGACTTATTAGTTTGAACTATAAGTCAGTAATGAAAAAGACCAACACGAAAGTACATTAGACTGACTTTGTCAGTTTGTTTTATTACTGGGCACAGCACCATACCACTTCATATACATACAAGCCACAGTAATACAAACAGTCCCTAGCCTTTCTTATAATTAAAAAAACACATGGTATTTGGGAGGAGTCAACTGTCCCAAGGGTCAGCTCTCAAGAGCTATTTTGCTGCAGTTGCAGTAGCAGCAGTTTTTCTCACAAAATACTATGGGTTTTCCTGCTGAAAGCTGAAAAGTCTGATTTTGCAGCAGTGCCTCTGCTTAACATGATGAAAGCAAGCTTTTCAGCAGTCACAGGCTTACAAGTATGCTCAGTCATGGTCCTTTGCAGTCAAATGAAAGTGTGCCAGACAGACACCCCTGTACATGGAACTAGAACCCTCAAATGCTTCTACAGGAACTCATGTTCTCCTGAAGCACCAGAGCTTTATCCTGTACAGGGCTAGTTAAAACACTTCTGCATTCTGCAGGCAGCACAGGCTTCTGACACAGGCAGGACCATTTCTTAGTCAGTTAAGTCTGTAGCAGCACAAGATCAGTGAAGCTTGGAAAAAATCTTGTCATTAAAACAGGCTTAGCTCCTCAGAAAATGGATTTAAAACTAGAAGGCACAAATGCAAGGTTGAGTGTGGGCTGCAAACCCCTGAGGCATGTAAGCAGTTTAGATATCCCTCCTAAAGTGAAATATAACACAGAATAAATACAGTATGACATTTTAGAAAATAAGTGCATTACTGTGATCCTTCACAACATAAGTAAGTAGGATGTACAAGAGCCCAAAGAGGCCTGTTCACTTAATATTGCACAGAAGTCCTAAAATTTAGTGTCAGGCCATTGTACTGGAGGTGGAACATGACAGGGAAAACAAATGTATTTGGCAGAACCTGTCAAAGTCTCCACCACCACACAAGTGGCTTTTTGCCAATCTGAGGTAGAATTACATGCATACTGCTTAAACCCAGTCAAGTCCTGCTCAACTAGTCTTCCAAGAAAAAAGAAAAAGTGCACAGAATACACGAGCCTCTTTCTTCTCTAAAGAAAGTGAGTGCTTCAGGTTTGACTCCTGAAAGCAAGTCTTACAGAGCAAAGTTCCAGTGAAGATCCCTTCTCTTCACCTGGAAAGCAGTGATGGCTAGCGTGATGCTACAGATAAGGAGTATAACAGGTACTAATTGCAAGTCTTACAGTAAGCATGTTTTACTCTTCATTTCCTCCCTCCCCTACTACTTGCTAATTCTCCTTTTAGTCACTCAGTCCAGTATATTTTATCAGTCAAGACTGTCCCCACTGCTTTCTCCCTTATGTCCCTTCTACTGGAAACCTGCAGAACAATTCCTATTTCAACCCTTAGACTTCTGAGGGACACTTGTAGTTTCTTCTAGAGACTCCTCTGTGTGGTATAGCCATGGAAGGATGGAAATAAGAGCCTCTTCGATGGAGAAGAGATGTTTATCCTCTGCTTGAGGACAAAAGTAGCGCATGAAGTCTGCCAGTCTCAGCAAGTACTCAATGTTATGACCAGCACAACCACTTGAGACAATGATTTGAGCTGCAATGTCCTCTTCAGATGCTGGGCCAAGGTAAGAAGGGTTCTGGGGTGTTGCAATGTAAACAAGAGCCAGGATGGGTTCCTCTGCATCTTTCTCCTGAGGATAGAACTCCACAAACTTAGTGTCATAGCCTCCCAGAACAGCTTCTCGCACATTGAGATACTGGAGTGATGCAGCAACTTGTTCCCCACGAACTTCGTAGGCTACACCCCACGTGCATGCCTGAAAGTGAAAGAGCAAGGCGGTTACGGCATGCTGTAACTGCAGTGGCCTGTCCACTGTCCACTAATGCTTCAAACCAAGGCCCCCTTTCTTTCGGGGTCTCTGCACAACTGATAACAGGGCAGAGAAGGGTAACACACTCACAACCCCCCCACGATCCCGGGGGGCCTCGAGAGCACTCGGCTGCCGACACCACCTTCCCGCCGCCGATGCGGCACCCCCCGGGCCGGGCCCGCCCCCACCGCCGCGGTACTCACCCCGCAGTCCTCCAGCAGCGTCACCACCCGGCCAGGCTGTGGGGACACACAAGGACAGTCGCGTTAGAAGCCGAGCCCACGCCACGGGTGCCCCGCGGCCCCCCCGGACGCCGCCCCCCGCCCTTACCATCTTCTCGCTGCCGCGGTGGAAGGTGTCGCCCTGCCAGAAGCGGCGGCTGTACCCGCGGATGAAGCCCACCTTGCGCGACGTGAACTCGAAGCCCGGCCTCCACACCAGAGAGCCGTACCCGAAGATCCACACGGGCGCCGCCGGCCCCGCGGTGGAGAGGAGCGGGCACGGCGGCGGCTCCAGGCGCTCCTCGGGACGCTGCGGGTCGCGCTTCATGTCGGTGCGGGCGGTGCGGGGCACTCGTGGGGCCGCACACGCCGCCGCGGCGCTTTAAAGGCTGCCGGGCCGCCCGCCCCGCCCCGGGTGATGCAACGAGGGCGGGAGGTTTCGCGGCGCGGGGCGAAGAGGGGCCAGGCGGGTTGCGTCAGGCGGGGCCGCCCGGCGGGGGGGACACGCCGGCCCCGCTCGGGGGGACACCCTGGCCCCGAGAACGCCGCGAGGGTCCTTCCGGGGTTGCCGCGTCTGTCCCGCTGCCGGACCCCAGCGGCCGCTGGAGCGGATCCCGCCGTGCCCCAAACGGGGAAACGGGTGCGATGAGCCGGCGAGCCCTCCCCGGGAGCCTGCCCCACGCTCCCGGCTTTGGCTTCATGCCAGAACGTGAGGTGCTGCTTTGGAAAACCAAGCGGTTAATACTTAACTGGGTGAAGCGACGGCTCCTGACGTCAGCAGGGCCGAAGCGAAAGGCACATAGGCGAAACAGAACGGTAACATCCACACAAATGCAAGGACATGGCACAGAATCCGGCCAGCTGAGTGCATTTTCCCTTGTACTAAATCCAGGCTGGAGCGTCGGCTTGTATTACATAACATTTGTTGTGTGAGTGGGTCCAAGTGCTGTCTGTGTATGGAATGGAGACCCAGCTGTAAACCAGCTTTAGGCAGGTTGTGGCAATTAAAGAGGTCGGCCCTTTACATTACAAAGTTGTTCTTTTTGGTAGCAGGAGAGTGCAGGGTGGGGAAAGAACGAGAAGCAAAACCACTGAGATACTTTTATAGAAGTATTTCTCATTATTGTTCTTGTCCTCTGCATTTAATCACTCCAAACAGTCTATTTACAGTCTTTTATTTAGTTTCCTGTTGGTTCCCATCCAATAGGCACCCATTTTTCCATTCCACTTAACAGGGCGTGGCTGCTACATTGGGCACAGATTGTGGTGGGTGCTCACTGTCCCTTGCTACATTTACCGTGGGTGACAACAGCCTGCACGGCACTCACATCTGCCCCACTGCTCCATGCCTTACACAGCATGCCCTCCTCTCCTGCCCTGCATGGCTGACTCTCTGACTTGTCACCTCGGATGACCCTTCACCAGGTCAGCCTTAACAGTGCCCAAAGCTCCTTAATTTTCCTCTCCACTTGTGCTTTTCACAATCACCTTCTCTGTCTTACTCAGGCTCAAAGGTATGGGGCTGGCATGGCATCCTCCCCGCGCTGCACACCACACAGCCATGCTGCTACAGCCTTGCAGCCTCCTACTCTTTCTCTGATGGTCCCTTTCCATAGGCAGAATGTGAATCCGTCACCTGTTTGTACAGCTGCTGTACTCGGAGGCCTTAGTCACAAGCCAGAAAGTGCTCCAGAAAGTGTACTCATCACCAATCTGTATCAGAGCTCGGCTTGGCAAAATAAGAGATATATCTCTAGTCATATTTTCCATCTTGTGTATCCTGTCCCCTAAGATACAAAGACTCCTGCCTTAGTGATGCAGTTTGTCAATGCTAAAATGATCTTGCCTTTCAATCATATTAAACCTGTTTTATCTAGGAATGAAACCTGTCTTCGGTGTGTCATTGTAGAAAGTGTATGTTTTTCATATTTAGTTCTTTATTTTTTTCCTGCTAAAATTAAGGAAATTTGAGCAAAGCCCCAATATGTAGTTAATAAAAGCATTAAAACATTTTTCTATAGATGCACCATCATTATAAAGAGCACAGTGACACAAATCAGTGTCTAAAAGATAAGCTGAAGAAGCTCTTGCTAGGTTCTGGTCTTGGTGATATCATTGAAAAAAAATAAATCTTACCTCTTTCTTCAGCTTTCCCCAGGACTTGAATTTTATCCATCTGAGAAATGCGCTGGATTATGCACATCTCACAAATGAAGCACTAGATTATTTTATCTGCTGGTACAAGCTAAGGAAAATTGGACCAAGAAATAAAGAATCACTGGGAAGTGACTGAATGCTTGCTGGCAGGGGAGAAAAATTGCTCCTTTCCATTGCAGAACTGCCTCACTTTTATGTCTGCCTTTGCCAAAAGGCTCTGCTGCAGAGCTAGGCCAGCTTTGCAGCAGAGAGCCAATGCCTAAAGCAAAAGCCTTGGGGGACCAGCTGCAGATCCCACACCAGTTAAACACTATAGGCCTCTGCTCCCTGCAGTGCTTTACAACCAGATCAATTAGGGATGAGG
The DNA here is from genome assembly GCA_035583155.1 of Acropternis orthonyx. Taxonomy (NCBI): domain Eukaryota; kingdom Metazoa; phylum Chordata; class Aves; order Passeriformes; family Rhinocryptidae; genus Acropternis; species Acropternis orthonyx. Next base: position 25,778,780 of record JAWWEU010000158.1, on the reverse strand, counting down.
TTAGAAACTCCTTTTGAAGATTTTCTTGGGTAAAGACATTGAGATATTGCTCCATCATTGGGAGCACAACGTGGGGAAAGACTGTTACTGAAGTTGTGGCATATACAGCAAGAGGTTAAGAATTTTTTGTTTAAGTTTACATTCATTCATTCATTTCTTATATTGACTGTACCTTCACTGTACTTTGGTTAAATAAACCAAGGGCATGAGGATCACTAGGGGTGAAGGGCTGAGCAGAAAAGGTGTGTTGCAGACAGTATAGGTGCGGCTATGTAAGTGAAGCAGGTGGACCCTCAGGAGAGGATTTAGTGTCTGTCAGTGCTGTTGGAGCTTGTGCTCACAAGGCAAGGAGAACAGTCTGCCAAATTGAACCACAGGAACACTCAAACAGGTGCCAGAGAGGATGTGGAACAGTGGTGGAGTTAACTGTTAAGGAACGTGATGTAGATTTGGGAGTAGAACAAAAGGAGATGGAAAAAACATAGTATTTCAACAGTTTAGAGTAAGGCAAAAAGAAATGGAAGATAATGGTCATACTCTCTTAAATAATAATAAAGTTTAACAGCACTAAGAATGTTTATTTTGGCCTGGAAAGCTCTGTGAAAGAGAAAAAGGCAATCAAAACTTTATTTGTTACATCCTGAAACTAGTTTTTCCAGGTTTCAGAAAACAGAGAAGTTAGTTTCTCTTTGGCAGTATATGCTGAGCTTCTCTAGAGTGAGCATTCCCGTGTTAATACCAGGTGACTAGCAGTGCCAGGGCTGCCTGTTTTTCAGGATAGTGGTGAATCACCCTAGAGCCAGAAGAATCAACAACAGAGCTGGCATGATACATTGCAGCAGCTTGTGTTTCAGCCGCTTATTTGCTTCAGTGAGCAGAGGGCACACACTGGATTTTACCAAAAGTTGTTCTGTTCAGAAAATATCAACTGGGGACAGGAGGATTGCCAGATCATTTCCAGGTATCACATCTGCCTTCAACAGCTTGGCACTGCTTTCCTCTCTCTACAATGAGCAGACAGGAGAATCTAAAAACTAAATTGCCCCTTTTCCCTCAAGGCTTCAGTAAAGATTACAGCTAGTACAATTGAAGGTGAGGTTCAAGCAATGCCACAGACTTTTTAAAGCAATGTAAATCAGTGCTATTCACCTGATATTCACAATGCCACATACATGTGCATCAGCAGGGGTCTTACTCACTTCTTACAGCATTTACAAATCCCCTCCAGATGTGAACACTTACTATAGAAACATGCAGTCAGCCTTGTTTCAAACATGGAAATACAGAATCAGCTTTGTCAAAGCTTCCCTATTAAAGCTTGGGAATCAGGAATGATGTGTAGAACAGTAGGCAATGGGTGTATTTAGATTTGTTTGCTACATCTAAAGTTGACACACTTTCATTGTTAAATGCTTTAACTCATGGGATTAAATACAGTCCTGAGCAAAGAGAACTGAAAATGGCAAAGCACATACCAGTATGTATATCCCCCCCTAAACTCCAGAGGATAAAGTACTGTAAGGACACCAGACTGAAAAACAAGTCCTCATGTCTAGGACAAGGGGATAGTTTGGGGGATTCTTCTGCAGGACAGAACCTAAGCTGATGCTGACCTCTTCCGTGATCAGTCTGTTCAGCCCTGTGATTGCTGTAGCTCTGACTGTTGTCAGCTGTGTTGGTAGTTTTTGCAGTATGTGTGCTCAGTTCACAGATGGGAATGACAAAATTGATGGAGCCATAACAAACTTGGTTTGTATCTGAATCAGTTGTATGAGAGGGAAAAAAAATAAAATCCGTAGATCCAAAGAGCATTTTAATATGCCATCAATACCCTACCAGTAGCCTGGTTGTTGACTGAGAGGTCCTCTGAAGAAAACCCAGCCATTAACATTTTGGCTTTTGAATCTTGTACACCAGCATGATCTGCTGCACATGCCTTTTTGCTGACTTCCCCTTCTGTTCTTCCTTCAAGCTGGTGGGCAGTTTTAGCCCACCTGGCAGGAGCTGGCCTCAATCACTCTGGTCACCCTGTCCCTCTGTCATATTCCATGTTGCTGACTGATACAAGGCCCCTCCCAGCACTGATCCATAAAAATTTCTCCATAAAGAATCAGAACTTGAATTTCAGACTGTTTTTTTTTCTTGGTTAAAGGCAGACATAATAAGCAGAGACTGAGGAGAGGGTTGTGAAGGGTTGTAGCAGGAGCTTAGAGAATTTTGTCTATTCTCATTTTAGGGTAGGAAAGAAATTCAAAGAAAGGGATGTGACTGTTAATGGGACAGGAGTGGCTTAGCCTAGACATTGAAAAGAATATCCTAACCCGCAAGGCAGCAAGTTTTTAAAATTGCATCCCCTGCTCCTCCATATGAAGAGTCAGTGACAGGAAGAATAGCTACTTTTGTCACAGCACCTTCATAACAAGTGTTGCTTCTCTGTAGCCCAGAGGTTATGGATTTGTTTTCTACCCATACAGCTAGATAGACGATGACCACAGAGTCCCAAGCAGGCAGAAGCTGAAAGTTCTGAAATATCTAATTGACATACTAATGGCAAGGCAAGAGCTGCAGAACAAATGCAAACCTTGCATCACCATTGCATCCCTTGGCTACTGAGAAACCCCAGTGGCATTACAGTATCATCTGGAATTTTGAAGGGTGGAATTTGAAATTCATGTTCCACTTACCAGCAGAGAAGTTAGCTACAAGGCCTGTCACAAAGCTTTAAGAAATTACTAACTAGCCAGCACACTTTCTGAAGACAGCAAGTTCCCAAGTGTTAATAACAGCACAAGAGATTTCTCCCTAGAAACAAAGCCCATAAGCCACACAGCTAAAGGTATGTGAGAAAAATCTATAAAGAGAGAGTAAGGGCAAAGTCTGCAATAAAACTAATCAGCACAAAGAGGAACCAAGTTTTCCCTCTACCAGCCATCTGGTATAGCCCAGCATGCCCCACTATAAGGAGAGCAGTCAGCCTCCTATCAGCCCTGCCCCTCTTTGCCACAGCTAGAGGGAAGGATTTGCACCTGCAACAGTCACTAATAGTCTTAGTCTGAGAAAGAAACCCCACCTGCTACCCATTCATCTAAATTCTTATCAAGGCAAAAAGGAGAGTACCAGTGCTTCTGTTTAGACTCTTGATTGCTCCAGGGAAGGAAGATATGTGTGTTTACTGTCCAATCAAAGCAATAAACCAGCCACTCAATGTGTGGGACTTCGAGATGAGTGTGGAGAAAGAGCAATAAGTAGCTATCTCGATAAGAAGTTGCTTCTTCACTGCATTCCTTCTCCTTTAGAGTTTCTAATGTGTAAGTATGCCTTGCTTATGTTGTATTTTACTCTTGAACATTTGAGGGTTGCTTCAAGCAAATGGCCTACTTAATGTGATGCTTGATGCAGAGGAAGACAGATGCTTTATGCTGTTGTATCAGCAAATGAGATTTGCTTATTTCTAGAATAACTAAAAGTCTGATTGCTGTGTCAAAAAGCCCTAAATAGTCCTGAGACTGTTGCTTATATCAAGCAGGTTATTGCTGTGACAAATAACGAAAGACTTTGCTTTAAACATGGCCATCCTGAGCAGAGTTTTGTATTCTATGTTAAGAATATGTCTCTATCAGAAGGAAACTTACAGTCCTCCTAAAAATATTTGTCTTCATATTTTTGTTCCTCTGGCACATATGTTGAAAACTGTTTGAGATTTGAAAAATCACTGTAGATGTGTTGCATGTGAGGTAACACATTTGGTTTTGTAGTATTAATAGGACAAATTTTGGCTCAACAGCAACTCTATTCCTTTTGTGATTTCCTAAATCACATCTACTTAGATTTTAGGCCCTTAGTTCTCAGTTGTCTCAAAATAAAACTCTGATTTCTTCTCTCTATAATTTGATAATCTTGGTTTGCAGTTTCCTTTGCTGAATCATTTTGTGAGTAGCCTAGCAGATCCAAAGACCTGTCCTTAGTAATTACAGGTGCTCCTCCCAAAGATGAGGAGCAGAAAGTGCCAATGATCACCACCTTCCTTAAAGCCCAATGCTATTTATTTGGAACAAGATGTTATGGAAAAAAACCCACTTAATAAGCCAAGAAATGATTCACACACCTGCTAAGCGTTGCCTGTCTTCCTTGTGGTGCCCTGGCAAATATGGTAAGGAAGATCTGCCAGCTCTTTAATTCAGGGAGAGCATCTGTGTATCAGATCGGGCTCTCTGCCCCAGAAGACAAAAATGAGTGCCAGGATAGCAGGCACGAGGACTTGCGTGACTACACACAGGTTCCACAGAATCAGTTCTCATTCAGCCTGGAACACAAATGCATAAGTAACATGTGCTGCCCAGCAGTTGGTCCAGACCATCGTACCCATGCTGTGGGACAGCAGTCAGTTCTTGAACATCTCTCCAAAGCTGTGTAGACTCCTGCCTGTAACCTGGGTGCCAGTCATGCTGCTCTGTGAAGCCAAGTGCCTTCCTGCACGTGGGGACAGCAAGAACTTGCATGACAGGACAGTTGACAATAGTCAGGAGTAATCAGTAGCTATTCTATTTTCTGTATGGCCAGTGATGGGCATTGTCCTCCTATGCTCAACCACATTGCAAGATCAAAACAGGAAAAGAATCTGCCAGGACAGAGCTGTTGTGCTGGTGGTTCTTACCAGTCCTGGGTTTCCTGGTGCATCCAATGTTTCATAACCTTTGTGGCAGTTCACTGTAGCAGCATTTGAAAGCCCAGTGTTATCATTTCCACCATGGGGGTATCTTGACTTTCAAATACTTTAAAGCTATTAGGAATATGAAGATAAAATAATTTCAACATTAAACTTCTTTCAGTTCTGTTTAGGAGATGTGATGCTTTCAAGACCTCTGGGATGAGAAATCAGAAAGTGCAGCTGTAGCCCATGTGGTAACAAAATTTTTTTAGTGAAATAAAATGGGTCCTATTTTTATGAGAAGTCATGATTTTTGTGGTCTGTTACCAGACTGGTAATGGCTCTGGTCACAGCCTCTTTTAAGCCTGATTTGGCTTTACAGAAAGTCCAGCCATGCTTCCATCATCAGAGAGTATTGTATAGTATATAATTCCTGTTAGTAAACCAACCAGAATTCCAGGCAGGATAGCTGATCTTCATTAAAACAAAAAACACAGTGTTCTCATCTACCTCTTCCCACTGCCCAGCTCTAAAGTGCTTTCTGTTCAGCTTATATGGCAATATATATTTAAGGCATATTTAATGGATGCATTTTCTTAAATCACAAAGCCAAATGGTGTATTTTGGGTATTGAGGACTCCGGACAGTGTTAATTACATGCTGTCTTTCCTTCTTTCTTTTGCCTTTTTGCTGTAGTCACCAGTAACTTCCCTTGCTGAACATGACCTGGTGTTGCTCTTGAAGAGGGAAGTTCCTTAGTACCTGAGGGAATGGCTGCAGCTCTGTCAGGGGAGCGTTAAGCTGGATATCAGGAAAAGGTTCTTCCCCTAGAGGATTGTTGGGCACTGGGACAGGGTCCCCAGGGTCATGGCCCCAAACCTGACAGAGTTCAAGGAATGTTTGGACAATGCTCTCAGGCACATGGTGGGATTGTTGTGGTGTCTTGTGCAGGGCCGGGAGTTGGACTTAATGATCCTTGTGGATCACTTCCAACTCAGGATATTCCATGATTCTATGATACTTTATTGTGCTTTTCTTGGAGAGGGAAATTTTCCTTTCTGCCCCGTATGAAACAGCAGGGACGTGTGGCAGAATAGTTATGCTGTCCTGCACTAAGGTGGAAACAGAAGGCTTGCGAGGGCATATTGCATCAAGTCACAGGCTGTGGTGATAACGGAAGGTAGGTGGGAGGAAAACCAGTGGCCAGGCTTCAGGCACTTGACTGCCCGGCCAAGACTGCTGTTGGAGTGTCTGCAAAGAGAGAGCCTGATCAACAGGGTGAGTCAGAGCATTAGCATAAATTGGGGTGAATTCCCTGTGGCAACAGTGTGTAAGGGGGTGTGTTTTGGGGAAGCTGACTCCAGGCACGTACAAAGACAGGGAGCCACTGGGCTGATTCACCTCTACTACTTGTGACACATGGCACTGTCAGCGCAGAGAGCCTCACGCTCCATGGCTGTACCAGCTGGGCTTACAGTGACCGCTGGTGTTTCTGCCCTGGTTTTGTGTCATCAAGATGTGCCTATGCCTGGAGGCACTGACTTCACCTCCCTTCTCCAGGCAGAAACACAAAGTCACTACCCAGAGGCTGTATTTTTGCTTTTGTTCCCTGGGCATGTCACAGATGCACTTTGTGAAATGGTAGCTGTGCTGCCATGCAGTGTCAGAATGCCTAAGCAAGCAGAGCTCTTGCAGCCCTGAGCAGCCAGTCCATTAATCAGTTACAACTTCCCTGCTCCCAGTGCATGTGTGAGGAGGCTTCTGCCAGCCTTTTGATGGAATGCACAGCAAGGAAGGGTAACTCAACAGCTTTTCTAGGTGCAGAGATGTTTCTGCTGCACCTTCTCACTGTATAAGCAGTGTGTGGGAAGTGTTGACAGTGCAGTTCTGTGGTCAGTGCTGCTCATTGGAAGGCAACAGGAAAGTGACTCATGAGACTTTACATCCTCTTGTGTGCACGAAACATGGTGACTTGAACAGGCACTCTACTGCACAGTAGCTCTGAGACTGACAGCAAAATTATATAGGCTGGCAGCGACCAAGCTCTTGGCTGGTTAAGATCACTACTGAAGGCATCTCAGATCCTCTTAGGAGTTTCTCAGCTATCAATGACCTGTGGGCACCAGCAAATAGAATCCTGCTCCATCAAGAGCTGTCATACTTTGCCAGTGTTTTAATTCCAGTGGCCGAAAACAGCATCCGGTGTTGACGGAATGAGGTATTTGCTGTTAACCTGTTCTCATTTCTACTTGCATAACTCCTCCATGCATGTAACTGCAGTGTCAGTTTGAACTTTTTCCTGCCCTCACCATGTCCTGATATTGCTCCTCTCTTGGCTGACTTTGACCTATCGATATTCCCTATAAGATTGCTTTTCTCCATCTGCTCTGATTCTGCTATTGATCGTGTTCTGGCACTAACCTTCTCCCAGCTCTGCCATGACACACCTCCATTGCAGATTTCAATTCTTCTCATGTTGTCAGTCTTTTCTGAAACCCTGCTACGTGCTGAGTTGTTTTTGAGACTGATATAAGAGCTGAAGCTTGGTTCAGCCATGCTGAGTTCAGTAACTTCATCTATTTATGTCAAGGCCAGAGATTTCCTTGTCACTTTTTCCCTTCTAATGTCAGCTCTCAGCAGCATTTTGGTGGTTTGAGGTACTGTGGTATATTCCCAGTGCCAAATGCCCTACTTGGTTACATCTGTCTGTATGTGGTGACAGTGACAATGTCAACAAAGTAGAATGTAAATGCAGTTTATCTGTCTTGACTGGAGTAAAGCGTAGTGTAGGTGCAGGGCTACATGCATCTGGGCCTATTTGGCTCTTGAACAACAGTGGGACTTTTTTGAGAGAGGGTGGAAAAGAGGGAGAAGTGAGATTGATGGGGTTTATGTGCTTTTTAGATGTAATCTACTTAAATTAATCCAATCTGAATTCTACCTGCATCCCTGTACCACATTTGTAGCACCCATTCCTCCAAAACCAGTCATAACAGAGAGTCAAGGGTGATGCAGTTTAGTTGAATCTGGATCCACATTTTACCAGGGCACCCTCCCTGTTTAATGGTCAGTGTGAAATCTGGCAGTGAGCTGTACAGTGCTAACTATGGGGAATCTACTCCTGAGGCAGGCTAAACCTGCAGACACTCTGGTCGCATGGACACATGAGGCTGATGATTGGTGTGTCACTGGAATATCAAAATCATGACCTGAGTGATTGGTATGTTACGTAATGATTGGACTGGAATGCTGTACACAGGCAGAGGCATCGTCACCGTCTGTTTACTAACTCTGGGGTTACACTTGGCCTGAGGTTACATCAGGCTAAAGAGCGCACAGCCAGATTCCTGTGAGGTGGGAACACTAGGCTGGTGCCAGGACAACAGCTGACAGTGTCGGCTTTTATTGATAGGTATTTCCCTCCTTTCATTTCCAGGAAAAACCTTGAAATGTTCTCCTGAGGGTGTCCTGGTATATGATTTCATGACTCTCAGCTAGTTCAAACCCTCAAAGATGTGTGAACCCCACCTTGGTACAGATTGCACTCTGTAAGTAAGGAGGAAAGACTCTGTCCTGTTATCTGTGTGTATTGAGTGGAAACCAGTTCCTTGAGTCCATCTTTTCTTTAAGGAAATAAATAAGCTCTTACCCTGAGCCTCCACGCAACTATAATAAAGTAGTTGTACAGCTGCTTGCATTCCAGTTTCTGATGAATGTGAAATTGTTATCAGCAGTGCTGGGACATGTACAGCCTGTTCTTAATTTTGTGGTTTATACATACATGTCCTGTTGTGGAACAGTGGGGGGATTCCAATGTATTTTAATCTTCACTAGCAGGAGTCCCATTTCAGGCAATTAGTGCCAGCTAAGATAGGAAGGCTGTTGCCTTATAGCCCTTTAAGAGGTTAGTGATTCTTTAGGATAATAATTTTGTCTTTTTAAAACTACCCTTTAATCTCACAGCCTCCAATCCCATAGAGCTTGGCTACAACCTGCCAAGACCCAGCCTCTAGTTTGCAGTGTCAGCTGGAGCACCTGGGCACTGTCTGGAGGAGAGAGGCTTAGTGTAAAGGTGGATGCAGGTTGAGAGGACAGTAGTGTTCTTCTCTCTAGCATGATGGTTGGCAGAAGCTTATTTCTAAGTCTGTCACTGCAGGCTAAGGCCAAAGCCTTTAGTTTTATTTTGTATTACACTGCCTCAAACTGTGGAATGGGCAGCCACAGTGCTGCCCTCTCATAGACTATATATCTGCATATATAATATTATGATCAGACCCCGCTATGTTTTATAGCTTAAACAAGAAAATAAGAATCAGAGGTTCCTAGTCAAAGACTGATAAGAATGTGTTTAAATCATGTGATGGTGGATTTAATCATGTGCTTAAGATTAAGCAGTTAGTGATTACTTTAATTTGAATCCGAGTCTATGCATAACAGATGTCTTCAGAGTCAGAGGTACGAAGAATCCCTCCAAATCTGCCAGTGCCTTTTCTCTCCAATCCTGAAGATGGCTAGAGTGATCAAACTATTGTCCAGAGGCTGTTTCATGCTGCATCTCTAGTTGAATCATTGGCCATCTCTTCCTCTCCTATCTCCCACTCCATTACCTTCTGTGCTGAAGTGGGAGCGTATAATATGAATTTTCTGCAAATGAAGGCTGTGTTCTCTTCTAGGTCTGCCTGGTGGGAAAGTCCCAGCTTTTTCTTGCTGCTTCTCTAGATCTGCTGGCGTGGTTGTATGTATATGTTTTAGCCTAATTGAGCAGGGCAAGAAAACTGCTATTCAACAGGTTAAGCTACTGTGCCAGCAGATGTTACCTTAGAGTGCTCATTCACCTCTAAGTGTTCCTATTTTCCCTTAGCTGCATCATTAAACTGGCTTTCCAAATTTTCCCTGCCCTGTACTGCAAAGCAGCACCCTAGAGCCCTAGGATTTCTTAGCCCTTGGATTTCCATGGGTGAGCAAACAGGGGGAGGAGCAGACAGCTGTTGCTTGTCGAGGGCTTGGCTATGAAATTGTAATTGTGGACAGATACATGGGTAGGCACGTTAAAAGCAACAGCAGAAAGGATTTAGATTTTGCTGCAAGATGTTAGAGTGGCACAAAACAGTGATGGCTGTAGCTGAAGAGGGCTCCATTCATCTAACAAAGCCTATGTACTCACTTCTTTGCAGTCAAGCAGTTACAAATATGAGAGAGCAAATCTAAGACCTTCCTCCCTTTAAGCCACTGTGACTTGGTGTATGTTGAACATAAATACAGTCTTGCATGTGTCTTCTTTCAAACATCAGGAGGTGTGACGTCTTTTAATTCCATCATGATTTTGACTTATGCACCAAAGAAAAGTCAAAACTAGACTCCATAGCATCCACTGTGAAACCTTCAGCCTGAGAGGTAACCCTTCTGCCAAATTTCAGCTGCTTTCCTGTAACAGAATTGGCCTATTTTCTTTGAGCTATTTTTGGCTCTTCTTTAGATATATGTGTGGTAGAGGAAGATAATGAGTGCAATTAAAGAGGAATTGCAAGATGCTGTGCTGGAGGTGATGGAAGAAAGGTGTCATGACGTGATTGTGCAATAGCTTCATGTTTTACATATTGCTCATGTTGGAACGTGCCATGAGAGGACTCAGTACCTGAGTGGAAGGGTCATTGTGGCACGTTACAGCATTGGTGATATATGTAGCAAAGATTGCATCATATGACTGAGCATTAATGTTAAAGAACATCTAAAGAGTCCTTAAGTGGAAGAAATCCATGTGGGAAGGCCAGCTGGTGGCTACATGTGGCTTTTCCCAGAAGACATAAGATAAAAATAACTACAGGCCGAATCCCTCAGTTTTATTGTGTGTTTGTCAAGAACACAGTACACTGGATTTGAAAACAATTGCTTTCATGTTCTGTGACCAGTCTAATCAAAATGCAGCTATAAATGGGAAACTGTGAAACAAATGCAGGGCAGGAAACAGCATTGAGCTCTCAATAGGACCCTTTAAACTGAAAAAGCTATAAAAGGCTAGCATAGATTTAATTTAAAAAGGGAGCCGAGGAACAACACAGCATCACTGGGTTTTGTCAAATTTTTGTTGACAAATCTTTTTCTTGGTATGTTACCTCTGCATGAGAGAAGTGAAAGCAACAGCTCAGATACTGTTATTTGACAAATATTGTACCTATGGATTCTCTAAGAAAACTGAGCAGGCACACTCCTCTTCCCATGCAGGGTTCTTGCTTGTCAGGTGTTTTATCCTCTATTGATCTCTCATTCTCCTCTTTTCCAAGGGCCCTAAGCAGAACCACTCACAGAATCACAGAATCTTCTGAGTTGGAAGGAATCCACTAGGATCATCAAAGTCCACCTCCTGGCCCTGCATAGGACAGCCCTAAGAATCACATCATGTGCCTCTTAGCAAGCTCCATCTGCATGTGGAGGGATGATGTGAAAGCAAGATGCTGATAACCATGACACCTGAAATTATTTTATGCCTTTAGTACCACCAAACCTCGTGCTGACCTTGCTGTATTTGCTGCCTCTAGCTCAAGCATACCTCTTGCCTGAGCAGGCCTAGACATTGCATCAGTGTCCTCTAGTAATGCGCAGAACTCTTTTTACACTAGCTAATTGAATCTAACTATCCCTCTTGGAGGCAGATGAGTAAGTATTAGCCCCACTCTACAACTAGGAAGAGTGCGAGGGGAAAGTGGCTTGACCCAAGTTTAAGTGGCAACCAGTGTGAGCAATGTCAGAGCACCCTCTTTGCCTGCACCTGATCCCTGTGCATGCAGAAATTGTGAAGTTCCTTATGGAACATGAGAGAGGAGTTAAGTGTTGGGCTACCCATTCTGTGTTAGATATTATATTGCTTGCTGGGTAATGCATTGAGAAAGGCATGAGGGGAGCAGGCTCAGAAGCACAAACTGCATTGCCAAGCAGAGTAACAGTACTAGTGACATGGTAGCAACAGGCTTGTACTGGCCTGCTGAGCACTGGCAGGACAACCTAGGTAGTCCGATGGAAACAGGGATGCTGGCCTCATTTCAGCTGCTCAGTCTGGCTGCACCAGTGCCCTGGGTGGTATTTCTTTCCTTTTCCTCTAGAGAAAAGACAAGATAATTTGAAGTAAAAAGCCAAGACTTTGCCCTCTGGAGGGATTCCAGGGTTGCAGATGGACTGGGCTCTTCACAGTGCTGCTGGAAAGCAATTATATTTGCAGTTCAGGGGAAGGGAAGAGGAGGAGAGAGAGTCACTGAATTGACAGCAGGGATAAGAAGGTAGCTCATTAGCACATCATCTTTTCTGCACCCTTCTGTGTGGGAGCAGATCCCCATATGATGACATTCAGAGTCTGGCAGGAATGTCATCCTGGAGCTAGTAGGAATTTTTCTGCAAGAAAGTGTGAGAGAGCAGGTTTAAAGAGATCAAAAGTGAGCTCCTCTGTGACCTAAAGAGCATAAAGGTTCATTCTTCATGGTTGTTCTCAAACTTCACCATCAGCTGCTGACCTGGAATATGAAGACAAAGGGTGGAAGTAATGGGGTATTCACTAAAAACAAAAAATACAAAACCCACAAACAACAAAAAACCCCAAACCAACCAATCAAAACAAAACCCTCTGCTGCATGTCTCATCTACTTTTCTTGCTCCAGCCTTGGAGTTCATGCCAAGAAATACCTGTTTATTGCACTGTGTCTGTGGCAAATAATAACTGGGAAAGATTGTACATCCCTGTACTTTGTGAATGTCCTTTATGGCAGATGGCATGTTAACTGAACATCAGAAATAGAGAGCTGATTGTGTACTGAGTAGTTACTTGTGCTTGGAGAATTCCAGTTAGAAGCCATGCAGAAGACCTTCTCTGTCTAGCATTCGTAATGATTTGGAGAGTAAGTCCTGTATCAGTGACAGTGGCCTGTTGGAAACCCCACAGTACACTGGCAATAAAGACATAATACACTTAATTTTGGCCTGAAGAGTGAACTCCTTACAGGCTTATTCAAAAGACTCGTATGACTGCTTAACAGCACTAAGGTGTACATTCTCTCATCCACTGAGCAGTCCTCATGGTCCCAGGGGAAAATGTCAGAAAAAGCATACATTAACCATTCCCTAAAGGAAGCAGTTGAGAATGGAAATGTGTGTGTGTCTGTGTGTGTGTGTGTGTGTGTGTGTCTGTGTGTGTCTGTGTGTGTGTGTCTGTGTCTCACATGCCAGGCAAGCATAAGAAACTGTGTGCTGAAACAGTCCTTCATGGTACAGCTGTGTCTGTTTTATAAAGATGTTTGTGTTATGTATGACAATATCAGTGTGAGCATCTCGAGACAAGGATGAAGGGGCAAAGAATGAACTCACACTGGAAACTTTTGAACCCAATGAAGCACCTGGTAAAGACCACTTCTTCTTATTTTCTCTTAATTCTCCTGTCTCCTCAATACAAATGTCCAGCTCAGAGTGGAGTTTCCACAGGCTGTGCCCACAGGACCCACAGCGCCATGCTGTGGTAGCACCTCTGTTTGGAAGAGCAGTTGACTCCAGCAGTCTGGTTTTGCAGACAAAAGGCACCTCTTCAGTATTCGTTTCAGTTTGTCTTTACTGATAATGCAGCCTCCACTTGCTGCAACCTACAGTGGGTAACAGTACATGACGGACAGAGAAAGAGGGTGAATTCTTCAGAGTGCAGCTGCAGAGCCTGAACAGTAGGAGTTGGGAGAGAGGAGAGGGAATAGATTCCTTACCCTGAACTCCTGTGATCTTGATTTACACCCATGTAACTCTGTCGGAGTCTATGCAATTACATTAGTAGGAAAGCTAGCTGTGAAGTAAAAAAATTAGCTCCATGTCTGTTCACCAGTTGTTCTTTGTACTACTAGCACAAGCTTTCGTCCAGAAACATGATGATCCAGATGATCCAGAACACAGCCCATTCAGGTTATGTGAAATTGCATGCTGCAAATCTTCAGCAATGCTTTTTACATATACATAAAGTAGAGAACAAGAAGAGAATATAAGATGTGTGCATCAAATACTGCACCTAATAATTCAGCTCTAGAAAATTACATCTGGGGTGACTCAGCACCCTCAAGGCATCCTTTTCAAAGAAAGTGTACACAGTGCAGCTGCTTTCCATGACATGCTGATGCCTTTTCATAGAATCTTAGGATGGTTTGGGTTGGAAGGGACCTTAAAGACCATCTATTTCCAATCCTTCTGCAATGGGCAGGCAAACTGTTGCCTAAAATCAAGGAAAAAAACCTTTTGAGACAGTATTAGTATAGATAAAGCAGAGGGCAGTGCTTTAATGAAAGCTTTCAGGTGCACTTGAGTGTACAGGCACATACTCAGTATAGGGGTCTTACAAATTTATAACACTACTTAATTATCCTATCTAATGGGTACATCCAACCTGAAAACCTTTTGCCCTTGGTACCACCCTCAGAACTGCCCCACTGGATCCCCTTTATGAGTTCTGAGCCTTCTATCTTGTTTTGACTGTAATGTATTTATTATTCTGGTCCAGGTACATCTGTCCCAAACAAGATGTCCTTGCTGAAATCTTTTTCCTTGAAAAGACCATTAAACAGATTTTCAAGAATGAGGCACAAACCATGAGAAAGAGGTTTAGAAACTGTTAGCAGCTACCTCAAGTGTGAGAAACTATACAGCTATATTAAAATCTACAAACATATTAAAAAATATTGAAATCTTAAGGCATTATTCCTTATTATTAAGATACAACAAAATTCTATCTAATCTAGTCTCTACCACTTATATTTAATATTAAACCATAAAGATGAGCAACAAACACAGCATCGATTCATACAGTGAGTTATTATGCAGACATTAACTATGAATATGACTAACATGAACAGTTGTTTTATCCAGGTCCAGTTTGGTAACCATGAAGTAAGTTTATGGAAGATATCTCCAAAGTCCCCTGAGACATCTTCAAGAGTTATCTGATGTAGAATTTGAGTTTGTTTCCAAATTTCAGCCAAATTCATAATAAAAATCCAACAACTATTTTTCTGACATTTTGGACAAGAGTAGAGCGAAATGCAAATTTTGGTTCAAAACCTGGTTCATGCTTACCAGCAATGCAGACAATACACACAGAAAGAGTAGTTTAAACCACATTTGTCTGTCTGTAACAGTCTCTGTTGTTGGACTTATCGCAGGAGCAGAGGCTCTGGAGTAGTGAGTCCATGGTCCTGTGCCAGCAACCTTGACTGCAGTGAGGGTGATCAATGGCATTGTATGTGGCCCTTATCTGGTCACATGCAGAGGGTCACTGTCCCACACTTTAACACAGACTCAGTCTCTGAGCTGGAACAGATGAACAGGAGTGTCCAATCCTATAGGTCTGGATAACACGACAAATCTCTGTAGCTTCTGCAAAGTAGAGTCTAAACCAATTGCAAAGAGGCAACTGAGAAAACCAGAACACTTTCTGCACATTTAAAGTGCAGACTGGAGGGTGGCTGCTCCGCAGCCTTCCAGTTCAGCTATTTTCAGACAGTTTTATGATAGTGGGCTGGTGAGAGATGCAACTTGCTGTCTCCCACACAATGTTATCTTGTCTATTGTCACTGAAGAATTCCTTCTGGTGCTACAGCTGCAGCCCACCAAGCCTGTTTGTGGCCAGGGAGCACACCAGAGAAGAGTCCTGGTGTGGGATTATGATACTAAGGGGAAATGATGCTGTTGGTTTTCTTCCCATGCCTGCTGCTCTGCAGTAATGCCTCTCGTGTGGAGCTGCCCTCTGAAGCTGAAACATGAGCAGTGACTATCAGAGAGATGCCCTTCCTGGCTCTGCACACAGGCACTGAATTAATGTGTGTTACCTGTGTGCTGCATCGTGTGCCATGTGGAAATGAAGGCCAGGATATAAATTCCCAGATCCCTGGGGGTTTCTCAAAGGGTAGAGTTTGTTTTGTCTCTTATAGCTTAGGAAGAAGGGTGTTACCTTTGAGTCTTACTGAAAACATCCAAGTTGCCTTCCCTTGGCTGTTGGGATCCATTCTGATACCTTGTCTGTACTGTCCTGTGGGGTTTGGTGCCACACACCCTCTTCCCATGACTCCAACCTGACCCTTGAAGACAACATTTTGCAACACCTCAGTGCACTTCCCATGGTTATAATGGACTCATTTATCACAGGGTCACTTGTTAACTTGCCACTGTGGTCCCAGAACTGTGCAAAACTTCCTAACTGTGTTAAAGAACTCGCTTTGACGAGGTGTCTGCAAACTCTGATCATGCAATTACGCACCTGTACTTCCAATACTAGTAAGTGATCCCTGTAGCCACAAACCTTGCTCACGGTAACAGTACATGCCTGCGTGCAGCACAGGGCATTTTATGCTCAGTTGGCCCCAGTGCTCTATTCCCCATTAACCAGAGTGTGCAGGGACAGAGCACTGCTCTGTCTTCAGTTCCAAGAGACCCCACAGCTCTGCTCAGTTAAGGTGTCTTGTGACAGGCAGACTAGTCTGCCACCTACCCCAAGCCTTCACAGCCTCAGAGCTGCACACTCAGGCTACGGCGACTCTGCAGACCTCTACTGGCTGAACAGGGCTGGTCAGGGATGCTGCACTGCGGGTTCCTGAGGGACTGTGAGACTGTCTGCACATGTGTGTGAGGCTTTTGAACTGGTGCAAAGATTTACTCCCTTTTCCTGCTGCTCTCCCTACTCTCCAGCAGAGATGAACATATTTGGCTTTCCAAAAGCTAAATATGAGTCCAATAGCTGAAGAGCTCCTTCAACCCGAGCATTCTCACCACCCCCACATGCTGCCAGTTTGGATTCACATGGTATGATCTGTTTCTCTCTAGCCTGTTCCCAGCAGTGTGCCCCACAGTTACTCGTGGTGGAACAGTCTGTCACAAAGGTAATGTACAGAAAATGTCTTGCTTCCATTGCCCACTCAGATTTCTCATCAGAACACTCAAATGGAATAGCCATAAAACTTTACACTGCAAGGGGACTGCTCTTAGTGGTACAGTGTTATTGCCAGGTGTTTTAGTAAGAAAACACCTGTTCAGAGCATGCATGTTGTGTTCATTCAGGGTCGGCTAGGGAAATCATCTTTTGTTTTTTATGTTATAGATCAGTTATTGCCACTTCCACATCTTCATTCTGCAGTTTAGAATGCCCAGAATCTTTCCTGTGTTGCATCTTTGAAGCACCTGAATAATATGAAAGCTGAAGCAAAGGAAAGTTCCTTCTTCAAGGACTTTAGAGTTTAAATAGACAGTGCAGGCAAAAGGTGAAGGAACAGGCATGTTGGTTTTGGTCTTCTTCTTACCATTAGTGAGATGTATGAAAGAAAAAGTACCAACTCATGGTACCACCTGAGCCATGGACCTCACCTCAGCATTAGAGGCTGGAACATTCAGGGAGAGGCTGAAAGGGCTTAGCTGCCTCAGGCACCAAAACAAGATTGGGGACATCACTTTATTACAGGTAAAGAGAAAATACCACATATAGGGCTAATAAGCCCTAAATAGAGTAGAGAAAGGCATAACCAGAGGCAGCTGGATGTTGAAAGCAAATTCAGCTATGAAAGTGTAAGGGTTTATACCATGGGGCTGATGGGGCACTGGGACTAGCTACTGGAGACCACATTAATCCCCTGTACTTTGATGCCTTAATGGGATTTCCCACCGTGTTTGCCTTAGGCAGCTCAGTGCCAGGTTGCTGAGTAAGCAGAAAGCCCAGTGACCTACAGGGTGTCTGAAGAGATGGGCCCTATGAGTCCTTCACATCCCCTGTCCAGCTGACTCAGATGATTTGCAGGGTACCCTGCTGCCTTCTGCTTGTTTACAATAAAACTCTGGGAGTCATCAGCACCTCATTTTGTTCTCTCTCAGTTTACGGGATATGTGAGACTCACTCCTTTAGCTTGGGACTGGGCACCCAAGTGGGCAGGGAGAAAAAAGGTGACAGTGTGGGGAGAGGGCTGTGCTTCACATGGCAGCAAGCAGCACACCCGGCCACCAGGCCAGTGTCCAGGGCGGTGTTTTTGTGTGAGTCGAAAAGGGGGTGCTGAGAAATTGGTTCAGGCTTGGGAAAAACAATTGGCATGGTCGTAATTGGGCAGGAAACAGGAAATGGTGTTGTGAGGTAACAAACAGGAAGCAATGATGGCAGTACAGCACGGCCGGTTTGGGCTCAAACTAAAAGGAAAACGCTCCTCCACGGCAAGGGGAGCGGTGGGAGCAATGTCTGCCTCTGCACACTCACGTAGTGCTGTTTGGTTTGCCCAGATGGTGTTTACACTGAGAGGCTATTTAAACAATGAGACAAAACTAGTAAAGGCTTATTTACACTTCTGCAGCCATGAGGAGCCTGAAGGATGTGAATGAGTCCTCACAAAATCTTTCTGAGTCATGTCAGCACTAAGAACTCCACCTCACATGTCAGGATAGAGGAATGGGCAGCCATCAAAAGGTGGACTTCCTCAAGGACATGTAGGGGTTAAGTGTCTGTATCCCACTCCCTTCAGAGAAGCACTGCTTGCTCCTCAAATGAATGCCTAAGGATGCCTCTTGCACAGCCCAAACTATCTTAGAGGCAGTTGTCAGGTTTCAGTTACTGGCATTGACCCTTCAAAGCGTCACCCATCGCTCCCAGTTATTTCAGATGCCTCTCCAGAGGCAAATGCTGGAAGGGTCTATCTTTGTCTGTGAACCCTAGATAAGCCACACGGTTGGCTTAAACTAGACGCTTCATGCTTGGATGGTTGCAGTGAGGTGAGATGAATCAGCATCTGCCAAAGATGACTGAGAGCAGATTGTGGAGCAACTGCCAAAACAGCAAGCAAATTCTTCCTCCTTACGTTTGAAAAATGTGTATCTGATGTAAAGGTTCCTTAATGCTGCTGTCTCCAGGGAAAAGAAGATTTTTGTAATTACAGGCACACAGACATTTCTACCTATATTCCTAGGATGTTTCCGTCTCCAGAAACGTGGTCATGATTGTATCTGGAGTTCTGAAGAACTTCAAAACCCTCCTCCTAAGCAACTTATGACAATAAATACCATTAACAGAGTGAAAATCAATGAAATCTTCATGAAGGTATGGATCTGGAGGAAGAAAAGTCCCTCTGTGCTATAAGGAGATGTGAGAAGATGGGAAGCTATTGATGAAGAAGCTAACACAAGGACCTGGTGGGCTGAAGGGAAAGAGAGGATTAGAACAGGGCCATTTCTTTTTTAATTACCACACTTTTATCTCGTGTGGGTTTTTTACCCCCCTGATACATTTTGTTCAGATTATCTTGTGTTTCTTTGCTGACAATCTTCCAGAGAACAAATGAGTTTGTGATCAGGAACAAAATGCTTTGGCAGTGCTTTGGCATTTTCTGCCAAGGCAGAAAATGTAAGGCAACTATTAAACAGTGTTAATAGAAAAGGAATTTCAAATGCACAGTGATTCATATTTGTACCAGGAATTTTGACCCTGCTCACAAACCATTTTGTGCTCCCACAGGAGCCCATTTACAGGGATTGTCAGAGCTCTTACATGGTGCCAGAAATGGCCAAATCCTGTTCTGACTGGTGATGGCCTCTACAGCTATAAACCTAGCTCTCAGAAGATCTGTTTAGATGTTAAATATGAGTTGGTTCACTTTAATTTATATAAACAAACATGGTGCCTCTGTGACCTTTTAGGCAGTTAGATAAAAACGTAATCAACAAAATCACTGCGAAACCAGCAACAACTCAACAAATAAGTCATAAAGCACAGCTAGAAGATGTCATCACCAAACAGCCTCTCCTCAAATTGCATGTTTGCCTCATTTAAGTGTATATTTGCAAAACATGACTATAAACAAGGCGCTCTTTTGCACCTTGGGACTCCCTCTGGGAATGAACTGGCCTTCACACAGAGCAGCCTGCGGGGTGGGTTGATCTTGCAGGGATAGATGGAGTCTGAACACTGTTTCCAACTTGGCTGGCAAGAGGAAAGACACACTGCTTGTAGAGGAAATAAAGAAGGACTTAGCCCTTCTGTGGTATTTTTGTACTACACTGCTACCTCCGTGAGAGACAAATCCATCACTATTCTACAGTATATGGAAGAGATAAAGTAATCATGGGATCCACTGTGCTATGCAGGTCAGTAACATCCAGAGCTATGTCATCTCAGATCCGAACCACTCTACTTGCTTTATCTGTTAGGTCTCCCGTCTCACATGAATGTCAGTGAGAATTCAGAGGGGAAGACAATGAGATGGAGACTTGGGCAGCAGGAGGGTTTTTTTCAGTCGGGTCCATGTGCTGCACTTGTAAACTTCAGCTGCTCTTCGTCTTGCTCAGGAGCACAGTCCTGCAGTTTGGGGAGCTGCACAGCCAAGCCTGTCCATACTGAGTCCCTTGGGAACATGTGTGGAATGTTGCTGCAATTCAGTGACTGCTGGGTGAGCTTTGTAAGCAGATCAGTGTTGTGCCACTTCACCCTTGCATCTCCCAAGGGCTGAACAGCTCTTTGGAGGGCACAGTTGATTTGGGAGAAAGGAACACCTCTGGGAAGGTGATGGTCTGCCATCAAGATATAAAAGGAAGAAGGCAAAGGTACATGCTGGTCCCCAGAATTAAATGTGCATGGAACAATTGCTGTGGCATTTGAAATTATTGCTCTGTACACATTACCTGATGAATTAGAGTTCTATCCTAACTCTGCAGCATGACAGACCACTGTGCAGAAATACGCCCTGAAACTGCACAGGGGAAGAGGAGCAGCCGGGTTGTGACCAGCAGAGGGAGGAGAAACAGGAAGGGTAGTTTTACGGTGCTGAGTCACACTGTTGCCCAGAGAAGGTCTGAGGGCAGATTAAGATGGGTTATAGAAGGCACAGGAGTGATCATGGAGAAATCTCACTGCTTTGATGTCACTAACCTGCAAGCTCTGGGAGCTGAGCTGCCAAAACTTAAAAGAAGAGGGCAGAGAGGGTAGGGGAAGGCACTGTGGGGACAGAGAGTCTTGATTGGAGAGGCCATAAAATCGAAGTTACGAAAATAGTGAAGCGTGGCAGAGGGCCACTGAGTCAATTCTCCCCAACTGGAGTTTGGAATGAGAGCAAAATATGCTGGGAGTGTCATACCTGCTGCGCAAAACCAATGTGTATTTATGGGTCAGGTATGTGAGATAAGGGAATGACAGGCAAACATAGATATGTAACTGTCACTTTAAGCCACTGTAGTGCAGATTTCTCAGTGACCTACTGTGCCTTTCTCATTTTAGCATGAATTAATGTAAAAAGACTGAGGAGTAATGAAAATACTTGATATGTGTTTTTACAGAGATGGTTTTATCTATTGGACTAGATGGTTGCAATTGCACAATAACTAACTTAGACTTTCTCAGTGGCTTCTTCAAGGCTGGAAGCTGTTGCTGGACAAGTATTGTGCATAATAAAAGCGTTCTGCATTTTATCCCATTTTGAGCATGTCCAGTACTGACCCTAACTTCTACAAGCATCTCTCATCTACACTAACCTAAGTGAACTCTGCCCTGTTCTGTGTCCTGCTGCATGTTGTCTCAGCACCAGTGGGTGCTATAGCTACGGGTATATCCCGGCATCTGTCTCCCCTCATCAGCGGAGTCTTTAAAGAGGTAAGTGATGTAGGGCTGGAGCCGAACGTGGAACAACTCAGGCGGAGCAGTACACGAAGCAGCACCCTTCTTACTCACTCCAGCTCTGAAATCACTTAGACTCAAGGGCTCTGCGTTGCTGTAGAATAGTTTTTATCAGCATTAATACAAGGAAACATGAAAGAGTTTTTCAGAGGTAGCAGTTTGTCACATGTTTGGCAATTGTTTTGTCACATGGCTTTTAAGTGAATTTGTGCACTCTTTTAAAACTGAAAGCCAAGTTTAGGTGCAGTCCTTGAGCCAAATCCATAATCTTGCCACAGTTACTGCAAATTTTGCTGAAAGAAATTAACTGTACAGTTGGGTCTGTGAACTCTATAAGCTTTTTAATAGAAATGGCACTGTTTATTAGTACATTTATGGTCCTGACATAGTCTGTGGTCCTCAAAAGGAATCTCTGAAATTCAGATTGAATCTTTAAAGCCAGAAGGATCTCAGCTCCTCCTGGTGAATTCGTACACTGTGGCTCTGAGATGTGCTCACCTGGGATGAGCCAGGCTGGTGAGCAATCAGTGCACACTGGCCCTTGGTAAGGAAGGTTTTGGCCAAAGATGTAGGTGAATCCAGGTCATATTATGTGTTTAGTTACTTGCTTGTAGTTTCTTTGGCAAGGACTTGGGGATGTGCACACGTGCATAGATTCACATATGCTTTCCATCTCCTCCTGTGTGGAAGCAAGCACCACTCCTGTTTTTCCTGTATAGGACCTGTGATCTCTTTCAGTAGCTGCATCTCACAGTACAGCCTCCAGTAAATATTCACAGATTTCCTTGTAAGATGATGCTTTTTTCTTTTTTTTCCTCTCTCCTGTGTGGATACACAAAGGCATGTGTTGTACCTGCTTTACCCCATGGGATCCACATAATCAGGTCCACGGGTTTTAATGGATTTCAACTCCCTTCTGTCTGTGGATACAGTTTCCTGTCATGTTTTGAGCAGGAAAAGCCGAGTCTTTTTTGGTCTTAGCTGTCCTGCTTGCCTAGGCTTTGGGAAGAGTTCTCCGTCTATTTTCCTGTTTGATTTTTGTGTGTGTTTTGTTTTAAGCAGGACAGAGTGCATGTGTGTATGTAATCCATGTGCTCAATTAAGAGAGGCATCTGTTGGGTTTATTTCACATTGCCGAGGAAGGACTGCAAGCAGGGAGCATCTGCTCGGCTTTTTGTCAATGGCTTGTTTTTCATAATTTGCTCTACGGGGTGAATGTTTGGGGAGGGGGAGGTGGCTTTTTATTTCTGAGTTTCATCTTAAATTTACTTTTTTGTTGGTAGCTGGGGAAATTGGCTGGGATTTGAAAGTTAATTTCGCTGTGAAAAGGACTAAAGAGGGAGAAACAAAACCAGGCAAAGTAAATAGTATTTTTGTAACCTTAATAATACGCTTAGAAGGATCCTTATGAAGCATTATTTGTAATATTTTAATGCCAAAGTGAAAATAACTTGTTGCAGTGCTTTTTTAATGCCAGTGGGGTATTTTGTATTTTTAAAACAAACAAACAAAAAACCTAGCAAATTTTGCTTAGATTTTATTGTGGGGAAAGATAGGAAAGTCATCCAATAGTCAGATGCTTTTTTGGCATTTTGTCAACAACAACAAAAAATCTGGTTTTAAAATAGAGCTGCAGTAGTTTCCTGTTCTTATAGTTTTGCTTTTGTGCACTCAGATGTTGGCTGTATTACACCTAGCTGATCTAGTGAGAGATTTAATTGTCTGTAAATGTATACGCTTCAAAGGCTACTAAACCTGCTGGAAGCGTTTATGTAAGTGTGCTTTTTACACTTTTTTTTGAGGAAATGTCCTCCAAAAGGGTGGTGGAAGATAATGACTTTGTGATGCCCTGGGAGGACACAGCTGCTGGTGTAGCATAGGGAAGTCAGGAGGAGAAATCTTGAAATTCCCCCTAATCCCACAAGTGAAAGACAAATCTTACTCCTTGCAATCAAACAAACAAGGATAAAATCTTACAAGTGTAGATGCAGATGCTGTGCCACAGTAACCTGAGGACAAGATTTGGATCTTGCTGAAAGTATTTGAAGAAATGGGATTAAAAAAGAGAGTGAGTATATTTTGTTCCGTAAGTGAACCCCAGGCCAGCACATTTATTAAGCCACTTTGAAATGGTATTAGATGTGTATCTTCAATGCCATGAGTTGTCATGGGAGAGGAAGAGTGAAGCATTAATAAAAATAACTTTCCTGACAGTTCAGTCCCACGCCATAGCAAGAGAATATATATATGTATTTATGTAATTTAAATATTATCTATCACAATATAAATATGTATAACATTTCAAAATGTCAGATGAATGCCACTCAGATGAACAACTTTGTTGACATCAGTTAGCAGTATAACCATTTTATAAAAAGCAACTGACATCAGCCAGTGCACAAAATGTAAATGTAGGGCTGAGTGCAGGGAGCAGGCAGGCAAGCTTACTTCTGGGGGGCTTCACTAACCTTCGCTGCCACAGAATGACAGGTGTAAAAGGACAAACCACAACAAACTTTGTAGTAGCAGGAAAGTATTTTCATTGTTTAAAAAAAAAATAAAATTCAAACTTTGTCATCACATTAAAAACATTACATGAGAAGTAATAAACATATTTACACTTCTGTTTTGATTATAAATATACATTATATACAAAATAATGTTATAAAACGTAGAAAGTTCAGTGCTTCTGATTTTTTTTTTAAATTACTGAAATACTAGTCTTCAAAATAAACTACAAACAGACAAACTAAACCCATATTATTGATTTCTGAAGGTCATTTTCAAAATGGTCCTGTGTGGTCAGAGTAGGTCATCAGTAGTGGACAATATGAAGGGGTCGTGTCTGCACAGTTCAAGGGGGTAGATGGGCTAGTCCAACAACAGGATTTACAAGGGCAGGAATGTCACTGTCCAAGAGATAGCATAGTCCAGGTTTCTTTGAAGAGATGGTGTTTCTCCCTCCTCATTCTGCCCCATGCCATGGACTTGTACATTAGTGTCACAGCACTTCCCACTGGGGTGTCCGGTATCATTGCTGTAAAGATGTACATAAGAAAAGAGTTTCTGCACACCTGCACACCTCTGGTTTCCAGGGACAGGCTTACCCTTTTCCATGTAGCAGTGGGTGGGTATGAGAGAAACAGGATGAGCCTAGAGCCTTCTAACTCTAATTTCCACCTGTCTTGGCAGAGGGCCTCTCAGTGGGTGCTTCATTACTGGGCATTTAGAACTGGGACAAAGGACAGGAGTTGGAGTTCTACAACCAGATGGAGAAATGGGGGGGGATGGGTGGGTTGTGTCACACTGCTTGCTGTTTCTTCAGAAAGTAACAGCTGCAATTTTGAGACTATTTGCAGTAAAATGTGGCACCTAATTCAGAAACACAACATGAACCCCCAAATTTGTGTCAAAATAAGGCAGAGGGGGAGAGAACGAGAAAGGAGAAGTACTGTCTATTCACAATCACTGGTAGTGCAAAGGGCATGAAAACAGCTGAGACAGCTCAGCACATAAAGGTTCTAGGAGCTGATTGATTTTAAACGCATTTGTAAGGCTTTATATAGAGCTGGGATCACACCTCCTACTTATCAATGGGGAAGAGGCAGTACACACTTCTTATCACAACTTGACAAAAACCATGTCCCATAGTGTGGCTTGAGTCAATCAGTTCTCCAAAGAATCACCAAATCAGATGACATGCAAATTCAGTATTCTTCTTTCCTTCCTCCTCTCACTCCTTACAAAGTCTCCAGTATAGGCAGCAGGAGAGAGGAGATGCATATAGATATGTAGCAGGAAGGTCAGCCACCCCTGCCCAGTAGTGTTCAGGTAACTGCAAAAAGAGCAGTCAAGTCTCTGTTTGGGCTTAAGATTCTCTTGACACATTTTAGGCACTTTAAAACGAAGGAAAAAAAAAATTGAGATCTCGTTTACATTGTATCCATTCTGCATAGCAATGTGTCTTGGTTCGCACCTTCCATGGCAACATCTGTGACTTAGGTGCCTTCTCATCTACTGGCACCTCCCATAATCGGAGTTCTGGAAAGCCAGGGGTCTGTCCATGAGGAACTGGCCTCAGCATCTTTTAAAATACAAACTTTTTTTAACCTCTCTCTTCCCTCTGCCTCCCCTTTTCTATAGCACAAGAGATTTCTGGTATCAAACTTCAAACAAGGGCAATAAGAACAAAAAGGTGTATTGCATCTTTCAGAAAATTCACAGTCTGTCCAGTTCACCCAGTTCCGTCCTCCGTCTGAGAGCAGCAAGTTGTTTGTAATTAAAAACAGTCCAATCCAGTTCTGAATTGTAAACAATGCAGCAGGAACGTCCATCTACTGTCATTACCAAATCTGAGGTGCAAATGGGCAGATCTTCATTTTTATACCTGTCAGGATATCAAATAACACCAGGCATGAGAAGGAATCACAGCATACAGAGTAGTGCAGAACTAACAAACTGTAATTCAAGTATGTCAAACCAAAGCAATTAAAGCCAGACATTACTGAAGTTTAACCCTCAGTGGTCAATGTTTTCAGCTGGGTCCAGAGACAAAGAATTACCAGCAAAAAAAAAGTTATCTGTCTCTACCTGGACTGAGGGGAAGAATGCTTACAAATCTGGGTGCTTAACATGAAAAGTACATGGTATAGTTAAATAGTTTGTATTTAGAAGCATTAAGCCTGAATGACATGGAGAGAAGTTTCAGAGCCTGTCATTCTGAAAATGAAAACACTTCTGGAGATGCCTGATGTAAATTTAGGAGCCTAACTTCGGTCAGAAAGATCTCAAAGGAAGATAGAGGATTTAGGTCAGTTAATGAGAATGAAGCTTCTCACTGTCATTTGTATCTTTGAAAATCCTTTCACTTAGTCTTAAACTTTTAATATTGTTGGTTGACTTGTGATGTTCCAGCTTGCTTTCAAGGGGAAATCTGATATCCACCCTGGAAAGGGAGACAGAATCCTGCAGATCTGACTTCACAGATCACTGCTGTATGGCAGAGCAACTTTCTCTTTCCTACAGTCTGAAACTAGTTCTAAATAAGGCTACACCAAAGACAGGTATTTGGTTAACGTGTAATTGTCTTCAACATCCATTGTGACTTTCCAAAGGATCAGTAATTCTTTCGGAACTGATTGGTTTCTCAGCAGCTTTTTTAAGTCTTTAAAGTTCAGTGTTAGGCCCTTCCTTTTTTTTGTGTATCCAACTTTCTAACATCACATAAAAATCTAGATGTGTTTATCAATAACAGCATTAACTTCTATTAGAGAATAGTTAGCTGGAGCTTAAATGCTAAGAGGTTGAAATTACCTTTTTATGGACTTCCTAAATGGATGTTATGCCTATCCACTAACACATTCAGCTATTTTCCATCTTCTGCCGGAAATCTATACCTTTGCCTGTTTCCACAGGCCACAGATTATCATTGTAGTCACAGGAAAAAAGATGGCTTTACATCAATGGGCCAAAGAACGATTATTATTTCCATTTCTTCTGACCACCTATTTAAGAGGAAACAATCCTACAATGTGCTGAATTTTTATGGGCTGATGTTCTACGTTTTCATGTACCACTGACTACCACTGGTTTAATAAAATCAGAGCTGCTAATTTCTTTATTTTCCCCACTGTATGTTCTGTGTGGGCCACAGAAGATGAGAGATGAATGCTGGGAAGCATCATGATCCCTAGAAATACAGTAACTTTCTCAGATACAATATAAGATAATAATTTACCCCTTTACTTTGTAAATTTATGCCTGTCCACCTGTGTACTTACTTACCTCTGTGGCTATGATGCACTCATTCCTTTCTTCTGTTATGACAAAGACAGACTGGTACATTGAATCCCTTGGAGAGCATATCGCTGATATTCTGCATTCTGGTTTTTCACTAAGGCAAGGCAGAGAGAAAAGAACATTAGTTGACTAGTAACAAGCCTGACTCTCAAAATCTACCATGAATATGGAGTGGTGGAATGAGATAGCCATGAAGGTGTGGGAGGGAAGTGCAGAGGATCAAGTTTCACACTTTCTGTCAGGGTATTATACTAGAGAAGTGAAAGTAAGGAACAGTTACTGTCTTCCTATGCTTCTGCCGTGTCCAACCTAACAGAGCTCCTCAGAGCCCTCAGTGTTAACAGCCACACACAGATTCCAGACAAGACCTTCAGCACATAAATCAGAAGACTGATAAGCAGTGAATACTAGCCCTTTTCTTCTTTTGAAAAGGAGTAATTATTTTCCTTCTATCATTCTTCTCAGTAAGCAGATCGCCTTGCCTCCTTAAAAAGAGAAATGCTTATTTTTAATCACTGTATGCCTTAAGTGATGTTTCTCCAAGATCTATTGAGAAAGATGTTACAGTTATCTTCACCACTGACCTAGCCACTTCCAGTCCATTTATAGTACCCATACTAGCAGCATGCTGCACAAACACTCAACTTAATTGACTTAGCTAAGGATACCACTTGGCTGTGATATGAAGTATGAAGATTCCTGGTTTTGCTCTGTTTTGTTTTGTGTATTCTCTGCTTCAGGTTTCTCCTTCCCTCATATTCTCATCTGTTTCTACACTGGTATGAAGAGAATTGGCTTTAAAAAAAAAGTAGAAGAAAGACTGTATTCTCACCTGTGTAGTCGGAGGGGAGACTTCTCTGCCAAACACTTTTCACTTTTGTAATATTTATCTTCTGGTGTCCCTCTACTTGTCAGGTCTTTTACCAGATTGTAGTCCAGTCTATGATTCTTGGGTTTGTAGTTTGATTTCTCCAGCCCACAGTCCACTTCAAGGTCTTTATTTTTGTTGGTGTTTTTGAGCTGGGAAGCTGGAATGAGATTGTCCTTCTGGAAGTCAGAAAGGTTGTTCATTGTCTCCAACTCCTGCTCTGGGTGCATCCTCATCTGCCTGATGACCATTGCTATCATGCAGAACAGTATGAGCAAAGCCACCAGACCCACCCCCATGGATATAGCAATCCAGGGGACTGGTTTAGGAGGAAGTGTAACGGGCACTGAATAAACTGGCAATTCGCAGCGGTTGCCCATGAAGCCAGAAGGACAGTAGCAGACAAAGTTGGCACTATAATGTCCACTGTAGCATGTGCCTCCATTCTCACATGGCCCAGAAGCACATTCATCTCTGGTTTTGATGTCACAGTTCCTGCCACTGTAGCCTGGCAAACATGTGCAGGTGTAATCGTTGATCAGGTCATGACAAGTTCCGCCATTGGAACATGGGTTTCTGGCACAATCATTGATGTTTATCTCACATTTCTGACCAGAGAAACCAGCCCGACAACGACACACACGAATCTGCCCAAGGTAAAAGCAACTACCATCTGAGGAAAAAAGGTAAAATAAAAATTAGTCTGCAACGAACTTCACTTGGAAACCTAAACCTCTTCCTGATCAGCATTTTATGCTACTTCAAAAAGAGAGAGGTTATTTTACAAAACAGCTGCACAACTACAAGTCCGTTCTATTTTATCTAATTGTATCACCAAGCCTTAAAATTACACCCCTTCTAAATAGGTAATAAAATTAATTTAATTCTGCCATCTTCCCCATCATATGATAAACCCTGTGCATCATTTTGTTGCACTGAAAATGCCAGTGAAAGCCCCCCCAGCAGCAAGAGACTAAAATTAGGGTAGATGTGGAATACACTGGGGGAGAGGGACTAATGTACTAAAGGAAGAGTAGAGGTCAGATTGGATTTCTATCACTTCTGCACTGAAAAGCACAAACGAGTCAGAGACATGAGATTTTTTTGTTAAAAAGACTCACCGTTTGCACACGGGTTGCTGGTGCACCTGTCTACTTTTTTTTCACAGTTTGACCCCGTGAAGCCAAAAGGGCAAACGCAGCTGTAGCTGGCCCCCTGTTCTTTTTCCAAGCATGTGCCCCCGTTAAAGCACGGAGAATCTATACACGTCAAAGCGCTGTGCTCACAGTGAGTGCCGTAGTAGCCAGGGGGGCACAGGCAGCGGTAACCGTTCTCCATATCCTGCAAAACACAACATTACGCCGCTGTTATTTAATGGCACCAAATGATAGCTGCTTGCACACTTATTTTTGGTTGGCGGCAAGCACTGTTCAGTCCCTTCTCGTGCAGAGCCTGATGTGGCAAAAGTGACATTTGGAGAGTTAACAACTGCAGGCTGGACTGTGAGGGTTGGAGCTGTGAATCAGCCATACTCAGCATACAGGAGTAATCATGCAGCTACACATGCAGAGCAGATGCAGTTCTAGGGAGCCTACAGGCAGCTAGACAAAAACATTGCTAACACCACTACTCTCTAATGGGATCCCCGAGGTCCTCCCAGCGCAAAATGGTATGTGTTGACCTACACAGCTGTGATCTGGCCATTTATCCTCAGCATGAGAACCCTTTTTTATTTTACAAGGGTTTAAGTTGCTGTGGCTTGGATAAGTCCCACCACTTAGATCGTAACTAAACTGTTCCTTCTTTCCAAGTACTATATGTCCAAGGCCTTGGGAGAAGGGAGGTGGAATCTCGTGCCATTAGCTTTAATCTAAACATGCACCAGATTACATATGATATCTATAAACAATCAGTCTTTACTATTCCATCATTGGTAAAGAATCTATCACTGACTGGGTTCGAAAACACACCGAAACACTAAACCGCAGGAATCTAAAAGTGCAGGATCCTGTTTCACAGAAAGTTTCAGGTGCTTGCCCCCATATTGTCTGACACTACCCTCCCATAGCAGAAAGCAGAAGTTTTCTTTTATTTGCTACTAAAAAACAGACTTAGTGCATTTCTATATGAACCATGGTTTGAGAAGCTTATTTTTAACAGATCTGGTCTCTCACGAACCCTGGATCTTGCCAAGTTCTCATAATGGCTGCCACAGAAACCTAAGGATCAGTTGACTAGTTCTAATCTAGATGATACATCTCCTCCTGTAACAGACTTCCTCCCCTGACACCTCTTGGAAAGGGTTCAGTATGATAGTTGTGAGCATCAGTAATGAACCTGCATACTATCAAATTCCCATTATGTTGTTACAGAACCGTTTCTGAAAAGGTATACTGGGGTTTGCTTCACACAAAGACTTTACATTTAAAATGCCCCTACCGTGCAACTACCGCCATTCCTACAGGGGTTGCTGTCACACTCGCTGATCTCATGTTCGCAGTCAATGCCGGTAAAGCCGGGTTTGCACGCACACGTGTAGCTGCCCTGGCCAGTGTTCATGCAAGTTGCTCCATTTTTGCATGGTCTGTGGTGAGTGCAGTAGTTCAGATCTGCAAAGATATCAGGAGTTAGAGAACACGGCTTTGACAGCTGGGAAAGGATATCCAAACAAAAACGCTGTAGTCAACAAAAGAGACACAATTTCCCATGAAGCACTAAATTTTGCTATCAACAGGAATACTGAAGTTTATTATCCAGGTTATTATCACTAATAATCATATGTTTCAGATTATCAGCAATTTTAGATATTTCTCCATATCCATCACTGAGCTCTGAATTTTGAGAGAGCTGGCAAAACTTTAACTTTCTTAGTGCTTTGCTATACTCTCTCTTCTGTGGACACAAAACCATTAGCTGCAATGGGATCTAGGTGTCAGACTGGAAAATGTACTTCGTAAGTGTGTGTTCTCTGAATAATATGCACTATAGACACTTTGTGTAGTACATGCCACATACTAAAACAGTGAGCCCCATAAAGGTGTGCTCTGATTCACATTCTGGAGAGGCAGGGAAGAAAAAAAAAAGATAAAAAAAGATGTTTTGGCTTGGAAATTTAAACAAACACTAGAAAACTTTTATTGTTTATTTACCATGCTCTCTTTTTATGGATGTTAGTACATTAAACTGTCAAACACCCTGCCAAGCTTGACGGTTTTCTTTTTTTTTTTCCTCTCCTTTAAATTTGAGACAGAGATTAAGCACACAAGGTCATAGGACATAAGAAGAAAAACTTTATTATCTCTATAAATACCATAGAGTAATTGGAATACAACTGGTTAATAAATAACTATAAGCAGAAAAAATAATCTGCAACTTTACTTTTCCTGCTTAATTCAGACTTTGCCATCTTAATCCTGTAACTGTTCTGGAAACACTTAGCCTGCTTTGAGCACTTAAGTAATCTCAGTGCCAGCAGTGCATATATGGCCTTGAGGACATGACTGCTCAGCTGGCTACGGTTCAGTGATTCAGTGGGTTGAATAGGTGGAAGTGGTCTGGTGTACCTTAAAATGGAACCTGTACTTTTCATTCTTGCTTACATGATTTTTCTCTCATTCTCCAGACTTATCACACGAGTTAACTTCCTTGTATGCAAAATAAGGAAGGCCCAAATGATGGTGTTTACTGCTAATGGAAACTGTTTAGTAAATTGTTATAGTTGTGCAGGGAATAAGTTAAACTTAGCTTAAGCAGGCAGAAAACTCGCCTGTTCAACACTCATCCAGATTGTTAGGTATTTTTCCAAGTGAAAGACTTCTTTTGCAAAAGAAAAATTGCAGCTACCAAAAAGGTTTCCTTGTTTTCAAACAAAATTACTACAAGAATTGGTATCCAAGGCAGCAGTGGCACAAAATTATGCCTGTGAACATGTACCTTGTGTAAATTTAATTCTAGATTCAATGGGTCAGATTCCTTAGTGCAGTACTGAGGAATACCCAATCCAGAGCTGTAAGTGCAACCTTCAGAACTTACCTTGATCACAGAAGAGGCCACCCCATCCTTCATCACATATGCACTGCCACTGTGTTTTACAAGTCCCATGGCGGCAGCCTATATGGGGTATGCATTCATCACAGTAGCGGCCTTGCCAACCAGGACGGCAGCTAGAAGAAAAGTCAAATTAAAACATTAATGACATGGAGAAGAGTTTAAGTTTCTATTTCAAGGTGGCATTCTAACTGATGTTCACATTGCAATTGCCATCTACTCACATGCACTCTCCAGGCTTGTTGCAATATCCATTCTGTTCAGTACATCCGGCCAGACAGATGGCTGTAAAGAGAACATAAAAAAGCATAAATGTTTAGGTAAATACATGTCGCATTACAGAATACACTTTCAAAGAATAAATGCCAGCTTTTAAAAAAACAGTTTTGCACTTTCAAAGCTTTGTTTTAAAACTTCTTGGTACGGGGAGTTCTGGAGCAGGAGGAAGTGAACAAGGAGAGCCAACACTTGACAAGTTGTCCTTTAGTTTTTCTGTTTATGCAACAAACATGAACTCTTGCAAGAAACAGAGCAAGAGGAGGCGGCTTTGGCTTGCACTAATGAAGGACTGAAAAAACTCAACGAGTCCCCAAGCTCAGAGTAAAGATTCCCACTACTACACTGCAACACCTGTGTCATATACTCTGGCAGCACAAATGGTGGAAGCATTTGCGTGAGCAAGCTGCTAGCCTTTTACCTTGGAATAGCAATTGCTATTCAGGGCTATCAGCCAAGATGCCTTCTTCCCTGCGAGCTCCCTCTTTGTTGCTAAGGCTCGCAGAGGTGCAGCACAGACTTGGTGGCTGCAGCCAAAGAGGTCAAAGTCCTCCAGGCAGGGAGTGGAGAGGTCAGCGTGAATGCAGGGCCCGGGAGGCGTCTGTGAGCTTTGCAGCCCCGGCGGACGCCCGCGGTGCCGCCCGCACCGTCCCATCCCGCCCCGCTGCCCGCGGTACTCACGGTCGGTGCAGTACTCGCCGGCCCAGCCGGGCAGGCAGGCCAGGCTGCCGTCCGCAGCGCACACGTAGTGCCCGAAGCGATCGTCGCGGCGCTTGCAGAGGCGGGAGCAGCTCTCGCCGTAGTAGTTTTCGCTGCAGACCACGCGGTAGGAGTAGCGCAGCTGGGTCTGCGGGCCCTGGTGCACGTCCTGCGACCAGTCCTCGCCCACCGACAGCGACCGCTGGATGGACACCTGGCTGATGAGCCACTCCTCCGGGGGCGGCCGGGACCCTGCGGGGAGCGGCCGCGGGTCAGGGCTGCGGCTGCCCGCGGAGCCCCGAGCCGCGGGGACCGCCCCGTCCCCCACCCCGCGGGGCGAGCGGAGCGGGCACCCCGCTCGCACATATACACATGTACATACACATATACACACACACAGACACACGTGCGGATAGGAATATATGGAAGGGTACAAAAAGCTGGCCACTGGGGTGTGCAAACCCCGGCCGAAGGGGCTCGGACGAGGGGCCTGTGAAAGTGAGGGCTGCTGTGAAATATCCTTTTCCTCTCCTCTCAGAAAAACATCCCAAAGCCATTATTCCTTTCCAAAGGGCGGAATTCGAGCAAGGTGTAAAATACAGGAAAAGGCGGCCGGGGCTCGCTGGCAAGCTCTCGGCTTTCTCACCGCAGCCCGCCTCGCTTTCCCACGCCAAAAATAAACCGGAGGAAACGCAATTGTGTTGGAGATTAGGCCAGGGCAGAATCAAAGCGGCCCCTGATGGATATCGTTGGGGGACCGGCTCCTGATGGTGGGATAAAGCCGGAGCTGGAGTTATAGTATAAACAGCTGAGCCGGGGGGGCCATTTCGGGACGGGGGGGGGGGGGGATCGGGGTCGGGCACACGGGACGGGGCCGGGGGCGCCCCCTGCCGGCCGCGAGCGGCAGTATTCACCTTCCGGCAGGTAGTTGGCAGGCGCGTGCCAGGCCTGGATGATCAGGGAGAAGGTTCCCTGCGGGAAAGAAACCAGCGTCAGTCCCGCACCCCACCGCACCACAGCCGAGCCGAACCGAACCGCACTCCAACCCTGCCCTGCCCTGCCGGGTCCCGCATTTGCGCTCTCTCCCGCGGCTACGGTCTTCCCTCTTTCCCTCCCTCCTACAGACCACGGATACGCACCCTCACCTTCAAAACCCAGACCCCCC
>JAWWEU010000158.1:25595071-25744539 GCA_035583155.1 Acropternis orthonyx | reverse complement strand
CCCCGGCTCCCCCCCCTCACCCCCAACCCCCCCCCCCCCCCCGCCCCCCCCCCCCCCAGCCCCTTGCTTTCTCTTAATAACATTGATTATCCCAAGTGCTTCTGCTCTGGATGAGTTTTTTCATCGCGCCTTTTTTTTTTTTTTTTTTCTTTTTAAGGAAGTTCTGAAAATAAGTCTAAAGGCGAAAGTAGTTTGTTTACATTACAGGTTATCAGCGCGCCGCGGTTAGTCTGCTCTTGCCACCCTCCTGACCCACCATCGCAATCGGGTTTAAAGCGGAATCTCACCGGCCACGTGAAGTTAAAGGGCAGTTTAATGGGGCTGTCAAATCTCTCTGTATCCTTGATGCTGAAGGAGTTTATTCCCAGAACCGGGGTGATGATGCTGCCGAAAGTGCAGGAGCCCGGGGAGACCACTGCCTGAAAATGCTTCAAACAAACGCGAAAGAAGGTCCTGCAGTGGGGGGAGCAGGCCTTCCCGCTGGCCAGAGACCCGTGGCTATTCACGAATTCGTGCAGCTCCAGCTGGAAGACGCCAGAGCCGGACACCCTCTGTACAAAGGGAAGACACACAAAATAGCCAAATCAGACCTTACCCGGCTTTCCCATGCAAACTTGCTTCCATCACCCACTTTACATTTGGCGAACCCTTTTTTCTTTTTTTTTTTTTTTTGATATGCGATTACCTGCTGCAAAATCGTTAACAGAAACGTCAAGCCAAAGATGCGCAAGGCTGTCATCCTTGTGTTATTCGAGCTTCCAGATCTTAGGGGGTTTAGTTTTCCTTCTGTATTCCTCAAATGGTGCAAGCAAGCGCTTCTCGGTCGAGGGAGAAAAGAGAGGCGTCACGGCGATTCTCCTGGAGCAACCTGTTCTTCAAATATTCCCCGAGCACCAGCAGAAATCGGAAGGTAAAATCCAGGTGTCGATCCGTCCCCTTCTGGGAATTAATCCTGCAGCAGCCGCCGACCTCTGATCGCTGTCGTCGCCTTTATAAACTCCAAAGCCGGGTGGGTTTGGTGAGAGACGCAGAGGGGAGTGCTTAGTGTGGAACCGCTCCTCCTTTAACCGGTGCTAACAGCGCTCAGTAAATGGAAAACTTGCTTGGCTTCGAGCTGTTTATATAGTTGCCTCGCATCCTCACAAGCTCATTATGTAAACTGTCAGTCAGACTCACGGGCGATCCCTCCCCTTTTCCATCTTTCCTTTCTGGAAAAAAGAACCAAATGTTGCGGAGAGCCCTCATATCCCGAATTAATACCCTGCTGCCGCCGCCGCCGCTGCCGCGCTGCCCGCCGAGGAGCCGAGCTGATTACGAACGAGCCGAGCATCTGTTGAGATATTTACGGCGCTCACACTGGGAGAAAGAGTTCCCTCGAATATCAGACGCCTCTCCACAGGGCAGCTCTCTACGGCGGCCGAACAATAGAGAATGAAATGTTTAAAAACCATGCTAGTTGGTTCGTCAGTTGGTTAGTTTGTTCCCCCATCTCCGCGCGTGTTCCCCCTCCCCCGGCCGTTCCCGGGGCGGCGGGACGGGAGGCGCGGTGCCGTGGAGCCGCGGCCGGGCCGGCAGGCACGAGCTGCCCAGTCCGCCGAGGGCTGGCCGCGGGCAGAAAGCAAAAGTAAAACGGTGCTTGCCGGGCAGGCGGGCACCCGGCGCGGCCCCGGCGCCCCCCACGGGGCACAGCGCCCGGCGCGGCCCCGTTCCTGACCCCGGCTACGGGAGCCCACCGAGGGCGGCGGCGAGCGGGGCGGGTGACGGCAAGGAGGCGGGCACGGCGGGGGTCGGCGGGCGCTCGGTCGCCCTTCCGAAATCGGTGGTGAACGAGCGCTCCAGCGAGGTGGCCAGGGTCGACAGCAGGGACCTAGCTGAGTTTTCCCCGGGGCTGCCCTGACTCGCAAGAACATGTGCAAGGGGCAGATTCGGGCGCCTGCAGGCAAGAGGGGTGGGAGCGGGGCCGGGGGCCGTGTCTGGCTGCCTGGCCGCGGCCGGGTTGCGGTCTGGCGTGTGCCATAAAGCCCTTGGCCTGATTGCAGCATGCGCTTATTGTTGGGTCGCGTGTCCCTCATTAAAGCCAAGCACAGAGAAGGCCTTTCATGTGGCTTTTTATTTCAGCTTGTTAAATGGATGGGAGGCCGGAGGGGGGAGGGAGAGATAAACCCTCAGCTGTATGGTAATGAGGTCTTGCCACCTTTCTGCCAGCGCCCGGCGCGCCAAGGCTGCGAGCCTCCGCGGCGTGGGTCACCTGCGGAGCAACGCGGGGCGCAGCGAGCTGCTGCTCCCCTTCCGCCCCTCTGCTCTCCCAAAGGGGCTGTTCTGGCAGTGTTACTTTCCCACTTTGAGCTCTTTTGGGGGGCGTTGAGAAAGCCGGTGATCTGGCTCGTTTGGAGGCAAGGTAGCATAGGGAGGACACACCCCAGCCAAACTTCCAAGACCGTCCTGCTCCCTCGTGGATTTAAAGCGGCCGCTCTCCCTGGAAACCTGCTTCGGCCCAGGATGTGGTCAAGGCCCAAACGCCCGGAGTGTCACCGGGAGGGCACGATACGGCTTCGCAGAGAAATTAGCCAAGCTTTCCATGAGGGAAAGCCACGGGCACGGCCGCTGTGGACTGGTTTGGGGAGGAGATCAAGCTAGGAATCCGGGTCGCCGCCAAAAGGGGATTAAAACTTCTCCCGGTCCCCACTGCGCCTGTGAAAGCCGGAGCCGGGGGGCACAAACTCCGGCAGTGTCGGGGGGCTGCACTCGGGGATGGGCACCACTGGCTTGGCTCCGTCCGGAGGAGCCCGGCTGTCGCCTGGGATACGTGTTTGTGCGGACGGGAGCCGTGTCCGTGGTGAAGATAAACCGCAAGGCAGAGGCACAGACGAGGAGCTCTTTTGTCTCGGCCTCGTAAACAAGTGGGAAGGAGGAATGTGTCGCCGCTGATGAACTCGGAATTTTGCAGCGATCCACCCGGCCAGATCCCGGCTTTACCAGCAGCAGCGTCAACTGTCAAAATCAAATCTGATGCTAATAGCTTCGGTACTAAATAAAATGAGAGGCCAGATAACATCAGTGCTTGATAAATGGTAATGAGTGTCTAACCTAGGGGAACAGAAGGGCTGTGGGGCTCTTTAATTCAGTATTGAAAGGCTAGCTGGGTACTGCAGGCTCTAGCAGATGTTAGTATGTGTGTGTTTTGATTTTTGACTTGTATTGGACGTTTATTAGGCTAACCAGAGCCACCCCACGCATGGCCACTTGGTCCAGGCACCATCTGGCACAAGCAGGGCGGCGTGCAAGAATAGGGCCTTGCTCTGGTGCTGAGGATCCACAGGCAGCATCTACCATATGGACCCGGAGCTAATGTAGGTTAAAGCTAGGCAAGCTGATCTCTGCTTTTCACAGCTCCACCAAAATTCTCTGCCATCCTGGCAGTGTGCACCTTGGCAGCTGGAAAAGACCTCTCGCCTCTGCCTTCCACCAAATCTGACAAGAGAGGTGCAAGCCCCCCAAGCACTCCCCAGCCCGTTTAGCTGTTCTTGGGTGGCCATTGTTTTTGGAGTCAAGCATTGCACCAGCTTTACTTGTTCCTGGCAGGAGCAGAAGTTGCTCCAATTCCCCACGTGTTGCCCTCCCCCAAACCAAATATTTTCAGAAGCTCGAGAGAGTGAGGCAAAACAGATATAAAATCCTCCTTCAAACTCCAGACCATTATTTTGATTGCAGCTATAAAAAGACTCTATAATAAAATAATAACCGGGGAATATAATAAACCACCTGCTGCATGTTGACACACACGCACAGGGAGTTCAGATTAAAAAAAAAAAAAAGTTGCATTAATAGTATCAAACAGCTGAGCCTAAAAGTCGGCCGAGAGCAGATTAGAAGCGCAACTCCTGCAAATTCTTTCCTCTGCCCAACACGCCATTCTTGGTCTCTTGGAGAGGAACAGTGCACCCACCTTGCCCAGAATCCTCGTTCGAGGGCCGCTTGTCCTCAGGACGGGGAGGGAAAGGCCGCAGAGTGCCTGGCTTTGCCGAGGAGCGGCAGCGTGGTGCCCGCAGTCCCTGTCGGGATGCTAGGCACTGATCAGCCCGAACCTGCCCAGTGGTCGTCCTCTCCCCGTCCTTTCCACCCTGCTCCCTCTCTCTCCAGCTCACTTATTCGAGCTCAGGGCGCTTCCCCCACCTCTTTCGCGCCCCATTTGCTGCCGGTTTATCTCCACGCTGGCCCGGCTCAGCATACGCGTGGCCGGGCCAAACGCATCTCGCTAACGAGACAACGTTAATTAATTCCGGGCGGGTGAAAGTTGCCAGCCTGCCCAAGCCATCCCTCCCCCCGAGACCTTGTGCCAGGCTGCCCTTCTCCGTTCCCGGGGGAACGTCCAGCGCTCCCCCACCTCCGAGACGTGCCCGAATCCTCCCACGGCCGCTCGTGTCCTGCTGCTCTCAGGCTGCAAGACCCCGGGAAAGGGGGCTGCGAAAGGCTCGATATTGCCCGCACAGACCCATCCAGGAGCACCTGCATCGGGCCTCTCGGCATCAGCCCCACTTTTCCCTCTTTCTGAAGGCTCCATGTTTTCTAACCTGCTCTCTCGACCCCCGGGGTGGGGCTGCCTGTAACCGGCTCCCGGTAATGTCGTGGCCACCGTGAACTTTCTACGCGCCTTCTGCTGGGCTGCTTTCACGGTCCTGCAGATACAGAGTACCCGAGCCTGCGGCTGGGACAGGACCTGCCTGATGCTCCGACCGCACCGTGGTGCCAGCCGGAGTTCTTCGAAGGGGACACGCCCGAGCCGGTGTCCCAGGTGTCCCAGGCTGTCCCCTGAGGCAGCATGAAGCCGCAGCCAGGCTGGCCTGGCTTCCCGGCCGAGTCAGGCTTATCTGGGAGCTTCCTGCTTCTTCCCCTTCCCGCTAACCTGGGGGACGAGCTCATGGCCCTTCCCTGTGCCCAGGAGTGGTGCGGATGCCCAGGGGGCCCGGCTGCTCACGCCCTTCCCCTGCCCTCAGCGCGAGCCGCTGCCGACCCGCCTCCCCTTCTCCGCACTCATTTGGGAGAGGACCGCGGGGCGCGGAACAGAGGGAGCAGCACACTAGTGTCTTTGAGCTCTGCAGTAGCCTTTCCTTGTGAGCCCAACCCGTTTCCCACCAGGGCCGTAGGCTGCAGGGCACCAAGAAATCCCTCGAAATTCCAGAGCCCCGCGGGCTGCCGCACGCTTGGTCAAATTTATCGCAACGGTTTTGTCGGTCAGTGCAGCAGCCCCAGCGCCTGTACGAGTGCGGTATTTTATCATGCACCTTGCGCGCCTTTCTCGGGAGCGTTCCTGCTTTCTAGCTCTGCCGTTTGTTTCGGGGCTGGCCTCGCTGGTCGCCGCTTTGATCCCTCAGTCAGAGATTCGCCCATTTATTCAGTGCTTGCTATCCCTTCCATGTGCACAGCCCCACTTTTTGAGTCGGATTCTCCGATGACTTTAAAACCCCTTAGCTAGAAAGTTGCGCATCGATTCAGCGCTGGCACACCCCGAGAGCCTCTAAGAAAAAAGAGAAAGAAAGAAAGAAAGAAAGAAAAAGAGAGAGAGAGAGAGAAAAGAGAAAAATCGCCCTTGCTTGTTTTGTTTCTGCCTAAATGCCCATAGCGTGGAGCATCCCTCCAGGGAGCGCCGCTCCGAGGGGTGTTAATGTGGTCGATTTGGGGTACAAATGTTTGGAAATGTTTCCCGATTCGCACAGAAGGAGGGGGGATTTGCAAACTGTTGCTGCCACATGGCCCCTCCAGCCTGCCCATTCTCATTGTAATGAGGCCGGCGCGTGCCTCATCTGCCGCGGGGCTCTGCCACGGGCCGGCCACGCCGCGCCGCGCCTGGGACGGGCGGCACCGCCACGCAGCGCCCCGCACCGGGGCAGGGGGACCGGGGGGCAGGGGAAGGGGCAGGGGGGCCGGGACAGCCCCCACCGCCGCGCCCGGGCCGGACCGAGCTGCGCCTCCCGCGGCCCGCTCACCCAGAGCCCAGCCCGTGAAAAAAAAAAAAAAGCACATTTCTGTTAAAGGCTGTAACGATCACTATTGAGTCTCTCGCTACAAATCGATGGCTTCTTTTCCATACAAATGCCTGCTTATGCCTTTATGTTCTCCATCTGTTTGTAGCTAACACCTGCCATTCAATAAATCGATTTGGCCATTTAATGTAACAGCTTCCCGGGACATTTTTTCATGCCAGATGCCACAGCAGCTCCAAACCTCTACCCCAGCCCAGCGCCCCACCGGCACAGCCGCCCAGCCCGGGGCTGCACCTTGGCAGAAACCTGCTGCCGGGCTGTGGAGCACAGCTGAAAAGTAAAGAAAATATTAAAAAGTGCTTTATTAAAGGGGAAATATTTTTAACACTAACCCCACTGATTTCCCCTTCTTCTTTAACGCTGTGGTTTCTGTATGCCTGGGAAGTGGTGTCTGGTCCTGGCTGGCAGTGGCAGGTGTACAGGTGGTGCTGGGGTTCCTGTGGGTCAAGGCATCACGGCAGTTTGTGACATTTTAGGCTCCCTTTTATTTTACTTATCAACAGACACTTTGCGTGTTTTAGGGGACTTCATGTTTTAAGGACATGAAGATGCTCTACCTGCAGTTTATCACCCCATGGAGTGGAGCAAGTTACCTTGTGGGGACCTGTGAGATGGGAGGCCTCAACATTCCTCTTGTTTCAGGGAGGCAGCCCTCTTTGAGAGGCCACTTTGATGGACATTGGGGCTCAGTCCCCCAGTCTCTGAGCTGTGCAGTCCCCTGCAGGAAGAGCAAGGGGAGGTGAGTGCTTAACCCATGTGCTGCTCTGCCCCATGCCGTGGCAAAACTTGGGTTTCCTTTGGCTGCCCCAACACACACTTCATGCTAAGCTGAGAAAAGAGAGAAAGGTGGATCTCTCTACATGTCACCCCATAGGTCTCAGGGAAGGGAAAACAACATCACTGGGGATATGAGAAAGTGATATAATACAGCATGGGGAAATTATGGGGCTATCTCCTCATGGAGTAAGGGAGTAGCTCTGGGCTGGCTGAGTTCCTCCAGAGTTGGTGATTTCAGTACTGCTGGGATTTTGTTTGACTGCATTTGTTATATAATTTATTGTGCCAAGAGCCTTTGAAAGGTGCTGTTGCTTTAAATTTGAATAAATACATAAAATGAAATACAAAAATAGTTATAGAAATGCACATATTTCAGCTATGTGGGTCTGTTTCTTAATTAATTCAGTGCAGGCCATGAGTAACATTTGTAAATGCACCTGACTGTAAAAGCCTAATTTGCTTTGAAAGTCGGAAAAGAAGTCATGTAGTCATTTGGCACTTTTACTTGAGATAGCTGGATAAAAATGGGATTTCTCATAAAAAGCACCCCTGAAAGGTATGTCTGGAACTGACAGTAGTTACCTGGGAGATATCCAAATCTTTATTTGGAATCTGAGAGTTGTGGGGCAGATTGACAGGGGAAAGTTGGAGGGAATGGAGATTTCTCACTTGGAGCAGAGGTTCCCACATTTTGTTCCATATACAAGTCATGTATGGATCAACATTCATGGATAGGACATAACAAAACAAGTACAGGCTGGCTCCTTAAAGGGGAAAAATTCCCTTTGCAGGCTCCATAGTAAGTGTCCCATGGGCCAGGCTTTGGGAACTCCTGCTTCAGAAGGTCTGTGTCTTCAAACAGATGGCCGGGCAGCCCTTGGCTACTTAGAATATGTTTGGGGCTATATTATATAGCACTGAGTAAAGAGATCTGTCACAGAAAAACCATAAAAGGCAGTTTTAACCCTTCCCCTGGGGAGTGGCGTGGATCCACACTCTGCCTGCATTACCAGTTCCTCCTCTCCCATGCCCCATACTGAGCCCACTGGATGTTTGGTAGGGGCCCAGCATTGTGGTGCTTGCTTCAGACAGTCGGAGGAAGAAGCCTCAGACCTCTGGCATGTGAGAGCTGGCAGAGCAAATCCCAGAGTACAGTCTCCATGCATCCACTGTGCAGCCTGTCTCTGAGGACAGAGAATGGAGCTGAGTTGGGAAGCACTGCTGGAGTGGCCAGAGGTGCATGGCATCCAACCCTGCACCCAACAGTTAATGACATGCCATCACCCCAGTGGTATGCACCTGCTTGGGGCTGGTCCCTCATAGCTGAGGTTGTCCTACTGTTAGGCATGGTAGCTGCACTGGGTTCTTGCTGAGCTCTTCTGCTTTCCTCACTCTTCCGATAGTCTGGCATTGGGCAGAAGCTGTTAAATGTCCTGGACTGAATTTCTGGAGAGATATGGAGGCCAGCATTGGTAGGAGAGGGTCTGTGGCACTCAGTGGAGTTGTACCTGCTCATGCACCAGGATAAGCTGCAGCAAGGCAGCAGCATCAGCAAACTTCTCAGAGCTTCACACTGGTAAAAGTTAAAGGTATTTAAAATACAGTTGACCACTTTCGAAAATCTTTAAAATCTCTTCACTGGAGGTAAAACTTCTTGATGACTGGAGAGAAAGACCATTCTTATTCTTATGCAGAGTATTTATATTTATTTCTAGTAAAGAAAGATTTTAAACAGGACCAGCTGCTTCCACAGTCAATCAAAAGCAATCCTACATTGTCCAGATGGAGTCACTCAAGACAGAGACATGAACAAGAGCTGCCACCGGCTCCAGGATTTCTGGGTTTGTCCTATTTTAAGAAGATCTCACATCCTGCAAACACTGCTTATGGGAAATGATTGGGTGCAGAAATCCTAGTGGGAACCCATGAGGCAGCCTCATGTGGAGATGTGGCAATGTGGCATGTTGACATTTTGGCATAACGTGCTGATTATTTTATGTTAGCATCAGCCCTCCAAGAGGAAAGTAAACATGTGACATATTGTTCAGGGAAACAAAACAAACCAGACAATGAGATCCTGTGCCCAGTGAGTGATGTAGCCTTTGCAGGCCCATGCAAAACCTCTATTCCTTTGTGATCTGGGGATACTGGGAAAACGAGTGCATCAGGGTATCCAATACCCATCCCTGGACCATCCAGCGCTCGTCGCTTTTTGTCTTTGTGTGCGGCCGTTCAGGGAGCAAACACAGAGTACCCGCTGAGTTTCTATTGTTTCTCCTGTCTAATGGCCCTACTTAGCCATGGAGGAGCGGCATGGATTTGCGCCTTGCGCACATTGTTCTTGGGGTTCAAAAGAATACTTAAGCCAGAGCAGTAGTTAGTATGACAATGGAATAGAAATGAACATTCACTCCAGTGGCTGTGGATGACACAGGAACTTAGATAATGGGACAAGGGAGAGGAAAATTAATGAATCTGTGTGTTTGTCTGTTGACCCATCAGCATAAATATCTTGTCAGTCATATGTGACAGCACATCTAGTTGGCTGGTAAGAGCCCGGCTTGCCTGGGATTCTTTAAATCAAAAGTTTCATCAGGTAATTTAGCAGACTGAAAAAAGCTGGTGCTTGACCACACAGTGAGCTCCAAATGGATGAACAATAAACACTTCATTTGTGAGTGTTAAGTGATGTAAACCAGTGGTACGCCGAGGGCACGGGTACCGACTCGTCCCTCCTGCTCTGTACCCATGGATGGTCACAGAGATGCTCCTTTGCAGCCTACACCCGAGTTTTTCTAGAGCTAAGCAACTGTGAGGACTTCGTGTGAGGCTATTTAGTGCTCTTATATAGGACTATGCTGCCGCACTTATCCACCTGGGGTGGGGGGGATCAAGAAGTCTTCTGTCATCGGGTGCCCTTTGTCAGAGGCTGCTTAAGGGTGGCAACCACTGAGGTCTCTCTAGGCGACAAGATCATCTGCGGGAGGACAGACAGCAGCATCCATTCCATCCTGAAGCGAATGAAGCTGTCATGATGGAGCGATTAAACAGTTGGGTAAGGCTGACATACTGTTTTGCTTAAAAGCCTTGAGTGAGACATGGACCCATTCTGTGTGTTTCTTCTTGAACCTACACACACAAATGGTGTGTAGAAAACCCTTCTCAGAATTCAGGATGGGATTTATCCCATCTTACTTTAGCCTTTTAATAGATATATAGGCTACATTAATTATCTACATTTTCTCTTGAATCAACACTGAGAGATGGGACCATATCACTCATGCCTGGAGGAAACTCTGAGCTAGACAGGATGCATCATCATCTGCAGAAACCCTGCTCTCTCCATTGACTCCAGAGAAACTTGCATGACTTGATCAGGTGAGACACCTAATTTTTAGAAAGCTAAAGTGAGGTGAGATTTATACCTTCCTTGGTGCTTGAGTAGAGCAGGGACAATGTGGTCTGCCCTAATGCACAGCAGCTCAGATGGCATGTGAGCACCAGCCACTGGCCAGTGCTTGGAATGTCTGACTGAAATTAGGATCAAGGTTGTCTCAGTCCTGCCAAGAGCACAATCTTTATGACAAAACTTGCAGAACGAGGTATAAGGTGTAAATAAATACAGTCTCGTAGACTGCTTGTATGTTGGCACTATTTTGATTGAAACTTGCCTTATGCCACAGGAGGACACCTGAGTAAAAGGCGTTGTTATAACCTGGAAAGGGTGTAAGCTGGGATATCTGGATTAAGCCAGGGATCTGTACCACAATCATGATGCTGGATGGATTAATTGGTAAAATCAGGTGGTGCATTGTGGATTAGATTTTGAGCACTCTTTCAACTTTGGGGTCAGAGGAGTTTCATGCAGGATTCTGTTTTAGACCCGTTCCTAATACAATCTGGAGCATTGCAGTAAAGATAGAGGGAAAAATGTTTCAAATTAC
The DNA here is from genome assembly GCA_035583155.1 of Acropternis orthonyx. Classification (NCBI taxonomy): domain Eukaryota; kingdom Metazoa; phylum Chordata; class Aves; order Passeriformes; family Rhinocryptidae; genus Acropternis; species Acropternis orthonyx. Next base: position 25,733,777 of record JAWWEU010000158.1, on the reverse strand, counting down.
ATATACTACAACTAATGAATTCTTTGTAGGTTACAAAGCATTTCCATCTTATTGTTTATACATTGAAAATGCTCCAAAACAGTGCAATGAATCAATAGCTTTTAAAATATGTCTGGGTTTTATTGCTTCATTAGGGGATCTCACAGTTAACCCTTGAATAATGAGCTTAAAAGCAGAAGGCAGATTTACTGGCATACGGTTTTACATGGATGTTTTGCTGGTAAAATGCCAAGATATATAACAATTTAGATGTCCACTCTGTTTATTATTTAGTGTCTAGCAGAGGGTTTAGCCTTCAGTCTTGAATCATTGAGTGGCAGCTGAAGTCTTTGGATAATATCACCAAACTGGGATTCTTTAGCTTGTGTGCTGGGAAACATCTTATTCTGTTCATGATGGATTGTCCAGTGAAGGCACTTTACACAGTATATTGTGCAATATTACTTCTTTTGCTGCCTGCTTGTTTTCCTGTTTAAGAGCTTTGGCCATATTTTCATGTTTGTTTCATTTCATTCTTGCTGCAGACCCCCTGCAGATGGATGCTGCTTCTTGTCTCGTTTTAGAAAAAATTCACAGCTGATTAATTTCTGCTAACTCTCCAAATTGATGCAAACAGTAAGCATTCGTTTGGAAGGACTAATTCCAGTCTCAAAGTACTCTTAGATGTAGCTTTTTTATTTGAGATTTTTTTGCAAGGCATTTACGAGTCTTTTTCTTGGTCATTTCCCATTTCTTCTTCCATCAGAAATGGTAGCTGGAATAGGACAGTAGTCTTATGTCCTGCTGCCTTGAAATTTAACCACTATGATATCTGTTTTTTCTCAGACCAAGTCTATATGACAGGGCAGAAAAATCACTAGGGACAACTTCCCTTATGTTAGCTCTCCAGCAGTGACTGCCACCAGTGGAGGTCTAGCAGGGAAGCAATTACAGAAAATTCTGAAGATAAAAGCCTGGCCGGTCGACTGCTAGTCAAAGTTCTGCCTGGTTCCTCCTGTCTGCTCTTCTTGCCTGGTGGGAACCCAGTTCACTGGTACACAGCAGGGTGGGTGTCACAGGAGTCATATAAGCCCACAAGATATCATCTGTAATGGACCTGTTTCAAAGCACTTCTCCTTCCAGCAAAGGGTGGGAAAATGGTTAAAGGCAGGAAATATATTTGCCTGGTAATGTACTTCTGTGGTTCTCATGAATCTCTTAATGAAGGTGGCATCACTATTCTTACCTGAGATAAGGCAGCCCTGCCAGGAAGCTCTTCCTAAACCCAGAGGCAGGTGTTCCATGTGACAGAAAACACTGCACTGATCTGAGCTCTGTTGTTAGCCAGCACTATAGCAGGATAAGAGTGGTGAATTGGAGAGAGACAAGCTGTGTGACAGGAAAGACATTTATCCTTGGTCTGTTGTTGGTACAGTTTTGCTTGCAGTTTGCAGCTGAGGCCAGAGATTGTGGGGTGTTCTGGATGTTTAAAGAGAGAATAAGCAATGGATAGGTAAGGTGATATTGCCTGCAAAGACCTCAGCATAAAGAATGAAGGAAAGCTGAAAAGGACATAAGAAAATAGGAAAAGGAGAACAAGTATAAAGGTAATTCCTTTACATGGTGTGGAGAAGGAGGTGGCACAGAAGGCAGGTACCTGGGTTTAAAGAGATGCCCAGGCAGTCTGCTTTAGCCCACAAACCTATGATATCCTAGATACAGGTGTATCTACTCTTCCAAAGGCAACCATTTGGGAAAAAAACTATGAACAACTGCATGCCTCTACTGTGCATTAGTTCTCAGAACAGGTTCTTAGCTCTGACTCTTTCTCTTCTTATTTACCAGATTGGCAAATTGATGAAATCAAGCTTGATTCTAAAATTGCTATTCACATTACTTTCATTCACATTGCTTTTATCCACACAGTCATTCAGGGACAGCCAGCAAGAGTGATTAGAAAAATTCAGAGAAATCATCACACTGAGTGATTGCAGCCTGGATGAGGAAATACCAACCAAAGCTGCTGTACAAGTACAATACTTAAGGAACAGGACTTTTCTTAGTAAAACACTGCAATGATCACAGTATGGTTGAGTTTTATGGTGTATCAACATGAAAGTGGTTTCAGTTCACTCCTAAAATAACAGAGATTGGCAAGTTTTACTGCTCATAAATCTGCTAGAGGGTCAAAGCCTTGTACTGCTGTGGACACCAAAGCACGTCTCACAACAGGCTCAGTACTGCCATATTTTTAGAAGTGCATTGTGTAGAGCTTAGCTAGCCTGAAAATGTGCTGCCCATAATCCTATCAGACACTGTTAAACCAATGAAAGCAGCCACCAAATTCTGTGTCAGTGGGTCATGGTTCAGACCAGGTTCCTGTGATACCCCAAACCAATTTTTCTTGAATTCATTGCCTCTGGGAGATTTTGGATAGGCAATACTGTAGGCTGATACTCTCTGTTACTAATGGATCCACTACAACACAAGCAGCCGAATGCCAGATATTCTGTGCCACTCATCTGTTGCGGTTTAACTCCAGCTGCTCACTCACTCCCCTGCAGTGGGATGGGGGAGAGAATCAGAAGGGCAAATGAGAACACTGATGGGTTGAGATAAAGACAGTTTAACAGGCAAAGCAAAAACCAAGGGTGCAAGCAAAGCAAAACAAGGAATGAATTCACTGCTTCCATGGGCAGACAGGTATTCAGCCACCTCCAGAAAAGCAGGGCTTCATCACACAACAGTGACTTGGGAAGACAAATGCCATAATTCCAAATATCCTCTTTTCTTCTTTCCTCTTCACTTCCCCCACTTTATATGCTGAGCATGGTGCCATAAGGTATGAGATATCCCTTTGGTCAGTTGGGGTCAGCTTTCCCAGCTGTGTCTCCTCCCAACATCTTGTGCACCCCCAGCCCACTTGCTGGTGGGGTGGGGTGGGGTGAGAGGCAGAGAAGATCTTGATGCTATATAAGCACTTCTCAGCAGTAGCGAAAACATTCCTGTGTTATCAATTCTTTTGTCAGCACAAATCCAAAACACAGCCCCATACTAGTTACTGTGAAGAAAATTAACTCCCAGCCAAACCCAGCATATCATCTAGTGTTCCTTCATGCCAGCGTGGAGGGGTAGCCAGGAGCATTAGAAAGTTCGTACAACACCCATCAGAAAAGATGCTTGAATGCTTTGTATGTGGATTGGCACTTAATGGCAGTAAAGCAGAAGTCATCCCATTCATGTATGCAAGACAGGTAGTATGTAGAGGTGACAGTGTCTTTTGGTCACTAACATGTTGGGTGGTGACTTGGAGAGAAGCCACAAGTCCCTTAGTCAGCAGGTCCTGCTGGTGATTTTGACAGAGACTGCTGGGTTGCTGATTACTATTAGTGGTCAGGTTTGGGTGTTGTATTCCAAGAAGTGTCAGGATTGGATGAAATGTGGAGCGCTCAGTTGCTAAGGGATGGCAGTGAATTTACATTGGTTTGATCTAAAGGTTAGTGAGTGACAGAAGTCATTGCAGTCTATGAGTCCTTTGCAATTTCAAGTCCTTGGAATTTGAAGTGCAAGGTTTGTATCTATACTTGGTAAAGTTTTGTAGGGATGGTCAGAAGATACTTGACTCTCCAGAGTTGTCTCTCTCGTGTCCTAGTGTAGTGCGACAGTAGTGGGAAGACTTCCTTTAGCTGAGCTCAAGGCAGTGTCGTCCATCAGAATGTAGATACTATTGCTTTCCTCTCCTCCATCTAGGTGAGATCTTCCTATGTTTGGGGCTCTGGACTGCCATTGCCTGCTGCTGGGACATCTGCATTTGGGTAATAGATAGCAGAGCAGCACCAAGCAGGCTGTAAACCCAATTAAAATATGCAAATCAGGACCAGTGTTTTGCCTTGATCAGAGAGGGGGATTTTTTTTTTAAAGACTCAGGTCTCCAGTGGCTGTAAATGCTGAAAGGTGGTCTGACAAAGCTCTGGAGATAACAGCTAATGATTAGTGCCAGATCTTTATCAGTAAAGTAGCTCAGAAATCAGAGTAAACCAAAGTATGAAAACTCTAGGAGCAGTGACTGCTTTGCTCGGGCCATCTTCCTGGAAATCAGGTATGTGGAAATGTGGGAGTGGGTGTGCTAGTATTCAAATGAGATTTCTTACTAGACCTATTGCTAATGTATGCTTTCTCTCTACCCAAACTAGGAGGTTGCTTAAATGATTTTTCAGAGGTTTACAGACAATGTGATGATTTCTGTAGCGTTTGGTTGTGAGCTTGCTGGTAACTCTTAACACTTGGGTATCTGTCTGTTTTGATGAATTCTCACTCCAAAAGAATGCAGAGAACCTCACCATGTTGACACCATGTACATATCCAGGCTGAAAACTTGCTGCTTTTGCAGGACACTACTGGATACTGCATGGTTATAAAAGTCCTTCCCTTGCCCTGTGCACAGGCAGGACCTGAATCTCAGGTGACATCTGATGGCCCCATGTTATGCAGAAAGTGATCACTTCTGCCCACTGAATCTGTGAAGTCCTCAATAGACCAAACTGTCTCATGTTTGCTGTCATTTTCACACCTTCCTTTGGGAAAGGACAGGTAGAACCTCAGATTTTAGAACAGAATTTGGGAATAACTGTAATTCTGTTCTGTAATATTGTCATCCTTGGAGCTCTGCACAAGGCTCTGGACTTTTCATGACAGGAAAGGGACAGGAAGTGGCTACAAATGTTTGAGGACATGAAGTGATGGCTCCACCCACCTCTACCAGCAGTGGAGTGAAGGAGTGTCCAAAGGCAAGGCTTGAACAATGCAGTTAGTGGCACTACATATGGTCTTGGACTGGTGCAATGAGAAGAGAATGTTTGGTTAGCTCAGTGGTGTATTTTCCACGTAGACAGTAAATTACTCTTTAACTGATATTAAATCTTTATTTCTTCTGTCCCTCCAGAAATCCAAACTATAGGAAACTGCTGGAATAAACAAGAGCCACCCATTTCATTGGTGCATTGCCACCCACACACAGTCATGGGTTATTAATCTTTACAGGGAGTTCTCTTTCCCTCCCCACATACAAACCCTGTCACTCAGCCCATTAATGTGATTTCTTTGAATCCTGGTTGTGGCTTGATACAGCTATTTTAATAATAGCTGTAGCTGTAGAGAGCTGTTATTATCTTGAGATTATTGTCCTGATCTTATCATCTGGTGAACCCAAGTCAGAGTTTAACTGAAGTGCAACTTAGAGGAACTGAAAATAGGGTGTATGCACTCATTTATGGTAAATCAGAAGTTTGCTGAAAAAAGGTGGATTGTCTGTGAGTCAACACCTTTACCTGCTTTCCTGGTGTGTCATACCCTGGTATTTGCTGGACTGTGTAGGAAGAGCTGGCTGCATCTTTTTCCTCTTTTCATTGAAGAGCAGGTAGGGCAGTACTGAAATATGTACCTCACCTGGGTGTGGTCCTCGCCTGTGTGACTGCATGTGGACAGGTTGCAGGAGCCAGGTGAGTGTCTTGCTGCTCCCCACTCTCTATGGCACTGCCTGGAGGCCACTGGAGTCCGTGTGTGCTTTGGTTTCTCAGGCTTTTCTGTTTTGCCTGAGATCAGGAGTGTTAACCTGAGGCTGCTTACCTGAAAAAAGGCCTTGTGAAATAGCCCAGTGCATCAGCAGGATTGGACACTGTGTGCCCTGTAACATGTTCCCATGGCCAGAGAAAAGCCACAGTGTGCAATTTTCTCCAGTCTCTGGTGACAGATAATGCATCCCCCAGCCAGAAAGGCTGAGTGCCACTGCCTGATGCACCCTCAGCCCAGACCCATGGTGGAGCTTCTGAGGGTTATGAGCTGTTGCACACCAGCTACGCACAGAGGGTAATGCTGATGTTGTTTTGCTGGGAACACAGAAATTGTGAGTATGCACAGTGGATCAATGAATGTGTGGTAATATTTTCTGCTTTTTAGCTCTCTCTCCTTGGAGAAAATTCATGCTTTTCTTTTTTTTTTTTTTTTCAGAGTCACAGAAACACAGCTGGCTCAGCCAGGGCCCATCAGAATATGGTTTTGTTAACTGAAGATTGTTCATTTAGCAGATTTGCATTGGAGATGCTCACAAATGTGGGAATTGCTGGGTTAATCTTCTTAAAAGATAGAAAAATTGGCAGCAGAAGGAATTTTTGAAAAACCAAATTAAAATAAAGGAAAGAAGCGGGTGTGAAGTAAATTATTTGCAGTGGAGTGTTTTCCTTTCTGAGCTAGCAGAGAATGTAAGGGTATTTCCTGGGGACAGGAATGTCATATTTAGAGATGTCTTTCCTTTGCTAATAGGGAAGCAAAAATCCCTTTACAGTTAAACATTTCCTGCTCAAACATGCCCATTGCAGGCAGAAGAGGTTCTGTGATTAGTGTTTACTGGCCCTTTGGGTCTTTGATTTAGTTCCCACATACATTTAATGTGCTGCAAAGGGTAAAGTTGCAGTACCAATGATTAAGGAAGTTTTTCCAAATCATGTTATTGTTTCATTTGTGCCTCAGCAATTCCTGCAAAGGAAATATGAACTAATATAGCCTATTTATTTCATAGCTCAGAGAATGCTGTGGCCATTGCCAGAGGGGATACTGTTCATAAACATACCTGCCTATTGGATTTTTCCACCACTGAGAAAAAATTTTCTAGGTGGCAGCTCAATTCAGTGCCCTGCACTGCTGGTGTCACTTTGAAAGCAGCTGAACTTCTGTGAACCCTGAGGAAGAGAGTGTACCACATTGCTCTTTAAGCATCCTGAGAGTCTTCATGCTACAGTAGGAGCTTTGGGGCCAAAAACTGATGCAAAACTTGCAGAGGAAAAAGGTCAACAACTTATGAAATGAAAACAAATTGGTGGATTTCTGTGATCTTCCAAGTCTGAGCAATTAGGTCAGGGCACAGCCTTTTTGCTAGACCCTTCAACCCCTAGGTATTTGCTGTCTCTTGATCCCTTATAACATGATCTGGTTGACTGATGTCCTTGCTCATTGCACGGGGGCTGGACTACATGACCTTAAGGTCCCTTCAAACCCAAGATATTCTATGATTCTATATTGCAAGCAGAAAAAATGTTTTTCATTTTCATTATATGCATTATCAATGTCATTATAGCAACATTCAGCTTAGGACTGGCTTCAGGACCTGGAGGAAGAGATGCAAGCAGGTTCTGATGTAGCTGATATGCTTATTTGCAGATGGTAGACACGTATCTGAAGAGGGGATTTAGATCTTTTGGCTTTCACTACATCAGCCAGCTGCTCTTTCAGGGGGTGCTTGGGCAAGTCTACCCTCAGCTTAGTTTCACATCTAACTTGCAAAGAAAGGGAAAAATACTTATTGTTTTCCTTAACAGGTAGAGTCTGTATGTCCCTGGGTTCCTCATGTCTTGCAGTGGGTCTGGCTTTGCTAGTATTGTGAGTCTTGAGACATGGCCTAACACAATGTGGAATGACTACTGGAGAAATGTTTCCTACACAAGGTCTCCAGTACTCCTGACTCCCACCTGAGTGAAGAGCATCTTGAGAGAAGTTTTACCCTCAGACCTGGAAAGTGTAACCCTGATGTGATCCTGCCTTGCACTGTGAATGTGGCTTTGTGTGTCTGTGAGCATGCAGGGGAGCAACACGCTCAAAGTTTCTGAAGTTGAAGTTGGTGCTGAGCATATGGAGGTCTCATTGAAAATCACCCTTGCAACCTAATGTGTTCAGCAGAGTGCTGTACAAACTGCAAAGCTTCTGTCCTGGACTGGACATCCCTCTGACTGAGGTGCTTTGTGACTTGAGTCCAGGGTTGTGCCCACTACAGAAAGATCATCACCAGGTGGTGATGGGTTTGAGGGATGTTGATATTTGGAGGTAGGAACAATCAGATTCCAAGTTTCAAATATTGAGTGTGAAATGTGCAAGACAGTTTTTAATCACCCTTCAGCCCATTGTATTTCTGTCATTAATCCTTTAGTGCAACTAACCTTCGCAGTAGGTGAACTTTTTCCTTTTTCCCCTTGTCACATATCTAGGTCCCACTTCATGCCCATTCTAATTATTAGTGAAATACAACATCTTTGTGATGCCCTGGTAGTCCAGAGACTCCAGTCCAGGGCAGGAAATTCCCATCATTAAGGGTTTGCTGAACTCTCTCTCTCCAGAAAATGACATTTACTAATTACATCATTTTGATGTATATGATACCCAATCCAAACACGTTATAAATTAGCAAAAGCTCATTTGTTTCATGAAAAGTATTGTTCTTCTTTTATTCAATGACCTTTTTGTTCCTCTACATCCTGGACCAATCAAGTGCCGGTGCAGTAGCTGACTTCTGAGCACAGACAATAGCTTATTCCGTCTATTCTGTTCAGATGACTGTAGGAATAGGCAGTCACTTTGTCATGTGGAGACTGGAGGTTGTATAAAACCCTTTTTCCCACCATTTACAGAGAGTCTGAATCCTGAGAGGAAAACCCTGTCATAATAATAATAATAATCCAAAAGCTAGAGCCCATTGAAGTTTTCTCAGCTTTATGATTTGGGTGGGGTTGGAATGCAGACCTCCCCAGCCAAGGCTCACTCAAATTTTTAGAGCTGTAGCATGGATTGCCTTTCCCTTTGCCTTTCTAGCAGCAGGTTGTGTTTTTTTCAATGAGCTTCATATGTAGTTTTTACAGAGAAACTTCATTGACTTATAAATGTAGCGGGTCCAGGGGCTGACTGGTGCAAGTCCATTGCTTTCTTCTCAAAATCTTCTGGGACAGGGAGTGCCTTTCTTCTGTGTGCTTGTCAAGCAGCCCAGCACAACAGTCCTGAGCTGGACTTGTTGCTGCTGTTGTTTGAACACACAGCGATCCTCAGCCACCTTCTCAGTGCTGCAGTGCCTGATAGTGGACTCTGCTTCAGATAAAGCATCCCATGGGAAGTTCCTCTGGGAAGGCTCTGTCTGGAGAATGGAAGGAGCAAGGTGATGGGGGAACTGACACTGTAGCAAAGTTCTTGGGTGCCTTCTGTGAGTGACCTCAGCAAATGCCACCCTGGGACTGGGTCAAGGGGTGTTGAGGTGCTGGGGAGATGCAGGTGTATGATGGCAGGGCCCCTGCTGTGCCAGGAGACTCTGACTGGCAGTGTTTTACACCATCCAAGCACCAAGACAACTCATCTAGGATATTCCTGTGGCCAGCCAGAGAGGAGCAGTGTCCTGTGGAACCTTTTGGGCAAGGTCCAAGCTCATGACCCCCCCACACCTGTAATCTGTGTAGCCCCCACCTGCAGCATCCTCTTGTTGTGCCACAGGGTTCTAGGGAGCAGGCAGGGACAGAGTGAACAGGGAGCAGAGACAGGAGGAGGACTAAGACTTCTGTAAATCCCAGAAAAGCAGCAGCTCTCCAGTGCCACTGCTATCCACAGGGGAAGCACTGAGAAACAAACTGAGAGGCGTTGCATGTGTTTGGTGGGGCTAGGAGAGGGCTGAGAGACCTCATTAGCATCATTCATATATTTCTGAGCAGTCATTTAGTACCACTCTTCTTCCTACCAGCCCTTTTGCAAGGCAGCATGTACCATTCACAACAAGTGTTTATCTTCCAGCTTTAAAGACAGACGTCAGAATATTTCCCTCCTTATTCATGCTCCGTTTTTTCTCACAGCCCAATTATTCATGACATCACCACCTTTTCCTCCTCAGCCCCAGACACAGTGTTTCTGTGGCTGCAATTTCCTGGACAAGAGTTTCCAGTTTGCATTGTTGGGGGGGAAATCAGGAGGGGAAAAAAAAGCTTGTTTCGTGTGGAAATGTTAAATGAGAAACGCAGCCATGGAAAACTCAGATGCATATACACACATGCACACACACAGAGCAATAACAACAACAACGACCAAGGTTATTATAATTAATTTAAAATCTGTTTAGAAAAGGGTTCCTTTTATGTTGGACAGGCTCTTTAAGCAGCTCAAGAAGTATGAAAAACAGGAAATCAAACTGCCTCATTAGGAATTGACTCTGCTCAGTAATTAGAGGCTAGAAAACAAAACAAGGAAAAGCAGGTGGCAAGTGAGCTCCAAGCAGGCAGCTATTGTATCATTTCAATGTTCTGTGGGCTAACAACGTTATTTTTTTCAGAAAAGTGTTACTTCCATGAAGAAATGACTATGAGAATCATCTGAAGTTTAATGGGAAAGCACTGCTTGCTCAAAATCAATCCAGAGGCTGCTAACTTGGCTCAGCCTGGGGTTTAATTCATAATTAGGCAGTCTTTTGCTGCATTTAAAAAGACAACTCTGTTCTCCAGCATCGACTGCTCTCCTGCGAAAATCATGTTAAAAGTAATTACCAAGTAATCCCGTATTTTGCTGATACAATCAGATGAGATAAACCTAGACATTAATATCAATTATATCTTCTCACAATAACCTTTGTTGAGCAAATGCTGCCAGTGATTTCCAGCAAATATCTGCTTATGTTCTAGTCATGCCAGAATAAGGCTTTGCTTGCTGTATTTGCTTACTCCTTCATTTTTGAAGGAATGTGCTTTTTGCAGAGAGCTCTCTTCCAAATGCCACCCACAATTATTTGTCCAAATCGAATTTGAATGGTGTAAGCAATAGTCATGCTTGGGGGGTGGCTGTTCTGCCCCTCAGGGATGGTTGCAGGGCTTTCTGACTCATTTCACCAGCCTGGGGAAGGTATTGTAAAGGGCACCTGTGGGGAACAGGGATAGATCCTCATAGATCCATAATATATTTGTTAATAAATCAAGTCTTTTCCCAACAGTTAAGTAGCTGGGTGCAAAAGATCTGAAAAACAGATACAAACATCATCAAACTTTTTTGTGTGGGAAATAATGATGAAGGAAATGGCACTCTTCGCATGGTTCTCCTGTGGGCAGAAAATAGAAGCTACTTTTGTTGTAGTCATTTTTTTTTTCAGTGGGAATTTTAGTCCAGGTCTCTAAAAACAACAAATACTAACCAATGATAAAGCATGAGTATTTACCTACTGTTTACTGCTGACATCCTGTCAGGATATGGTGCGACTGAGTGAGTGCACTTTGGCTCAAGATGGGCCTGGTGACTTTGCAGGATGAAGCCCTTGATCGGGAATGCTGAGAAAATGGAGGGAGCAGAGCTGTGCAATTTATCCCCTTGTTGGATGGGTACTTGGTGGCTCTGTGGTGACCTGTCCTTTTGGGCAGCCAAAGGCTGTGCCTGGGGGAGAGGGTTATGCTTCCCACAGTGTCTGCAAGCGTTGGGCATGATGCAAGGCAAGTCTGGTGAAGGGAAGTTGACAGCCAGCTGCAATCAAAGCAGGTTCCCTGGTGTAAACAGGGTGTCAGTAAGATTAAAAATCAGCCTTCCTGTGTCTGAGCCAAACGACAGAGCCAGGGAAGAGCTGCAATCGGCACTAGGCTGATTTCTGCCAAGTGTGGTAGTGTAGGAGGGAGTGTGGCCACTGCAGAGGTCTGTGATCTCTGTCACATTTCTTATACTGTAAAAAAACTCCGGTGGACAAAGAGAAAAGTGTCTGCTGAGTTTTCAGGTTTCCTTGGAAACAGCTGCCAGCCCGCTACCCAGAGGGACAGGATGAGCATGGCAGCTTTATACTCCAGGAGTGATGCCAAAGGGCAGGACCAGTGTCACAGGTCTACAGAGGCCATCAAATAAAAACCAAAAGAAGTTCTATCAATTCTTGTAAAAGATGACTCCTTAAAGCACTTGTTCCTTCATGGAAAGACTTCCAGCATCTAGGAGGAGACATGGCTGAGCCTCTGCAACTATGAAGGGAGCTCTCTGTAGCTTGTTGCTCTGATGTCAACAATGAGTGTGGGAACCTTTTTACACAAACTAGCTCTCTGTTTTGGGCTGCTCCCTGCCCTGGACAGGCTGCTTAGAGAGGGGAAGGCTAGCAAGGAGTGGAGCAGTGCATAGCCAGCCCCCAGCCCAGAGCAGCCCTGGACTGCATGTTGCTACCCATACCCTGCCCTGGGAGAGAGCTCTGTCTTCTTGTCAAAAGTGGTGGGGGCAAATCCTCCCATTTGTATGAGCGGAGGCCCTATTATACTGTATGTAGCACAAACATGCCATATATTGCTTGATTTATCAATTAAAAGGTTTCCTGCCCCTAGCCAGCAGACTGGTGTGATGAATCCGTCTGTTGGTGGAACACAGGCCAGTCCTGTGACTGGTGAAGAAGGAAAGGGATGGGAGTGCCACCTTGCCAAAGGGTGCAGGTAAGCATTAGGAACATCTCCAGGTGCTTACATGCTGTGTGCCCATATGGGAAGTGTGTCCCTTTCACCCGATGGCTGATGGCAGCCTTGGAGGAGGGCTCTGGACAGTTAGAAACCACCCTGGCTGAACAAAGGTACCTTCTGCTGGCTTGGAAGTTCAGACATGCTGAAAGCACCATAGACTGCCAACCTTCCCTTGGTGAAACAGCACCAGAAAATGTGGATGCAGATTTGACTATGCTTTTCTCTCCCATCACCTTCCTCAGTGCGTTTCCTTTATTCAGCAGACTTGTGTTGCTTTCTCCTACTCTTGCATGCATTTGCTGCAAGGCTAGGGGTTTTCTTACTGGCAAGTTGAACCTTATTCCTCGATCTATTGACATTTACTATAAGCACTTAAGCTGGTCAAATAATCCATGAATATATGTTGACATTTCTAAACCCATTTGCTTTGACTACTACTACACCTGTCTAGGGATTACTCTTTGCAAACATTCAATGGACTGACTTGTGCTGTAAATATTCACAGGAAGGGTCTTTCAGCATCTGAGAGACCACATTTGAAAGCAGCTCATAAATGTGTGAGGGCTGGACCTGCTGCTGTGTGTATTTATTAGGGAGCAGATATAATTTCATGGCTTAATTACCCAATCGCAAGCAACAGTGCTACTTAAAATGAGGTAACTGCAACATGGGAGGCCTTTGAAGCCCATGTTGCTATGCTTAAACTACATAGCCAAACATTAGAAACTGCATAAATCAGCATCACAAATGAACCCGTTAAAATCTTTAAACAAACAAAAAAGTCTCCAAATACTTCAAATGTGAATAATTTGTAGGGATCCAAAAGTTCTTAGCAGGCACAGCTAATGATTTCCTGTGGTTTCACAGTGCAGTGGCTGAGAGGGATGTGGGGTGGAATGCCACACTATCTCCCATATTGTTTATATCAGGCTCTTGTAGGTGAAATTTGTGAACTCATGAGAATGAAAGTTTCCCAGCACTGGCAAGGATCCAGGCAGGGTTTGGGCAGACATTGTGCAAACTTCCCTGTGCATCTCCAGGGTCTGACTGACTGCAGGATGAATGGGGTCCCCGCGCCTCCCTATTAGCCCAGTCCAACATTGTCCATATCTCCCAGTCTCAAGGTAGGTGAGTGTCTGGGCTGCCCATCATCATGGCTCTGCCTCCTTCCATCCCTCTCTCCTGCAAGAGGAGGAAGTATTGCTCCCTCTTCCAAAGCAGCCTCAATCCTGATTTGCATCAGGCTTGCTATTTCAGTCCTGGGAACTCCAAAGTTGCCAGATTAAGTTCTTTCGTTGTTTTTACACATGTCCCTTTGGGGCTGAGCTGAGCTGTTAAAAATAAGGCACTAGAAAGACAAATGGTTTCCGAGGCGGGGGGAAAGGGGGGGAAGGGAGAAGGGAAGAGGCTTAAGACAGCTGTGAAATACTGCAAGGTTAAATAAAACTTTTAACTGCTTGTGTAGCTCTTCCTCATGTTCCTGAAACCACTGACAACCTGAAGAAGCTGAAGGAATAATTCTGCTTGCTGCGTGTGGTTGTTTTGTTTTGTTTTTTAAATTTGTTACACAAAACATTGTTTTTTCAATTTCAGGAAGTCTCTTGATGCCCTTTGGTTGATTTTGTTTTGCTTGTTATCTGGACAACTAATATTTTTTCCTGTCAGGGGAAAAAAAAGATTTTCCCAAGCAGATTAAAGATGTTTTTTAAGCATATGAATGGTGACATGGTTCACTTTCATTGCTTTGTTTATTTTTAATAATGAAAAACACCTTAATTTATCGTAGCAAGACGTCCATCCTGGAATAAACCTTGAATTGAGTTTTCGCTTCTTGTTTCTGATTTGTTTGCGGCTTCTTATCTAAGGGAAGGCTGCAAGTGTTTTCTCATGCTTTTCTGAAGTCAAGGCACATGACAGAGTTTTCACAGCACATCAATGTCCACCATCACCACCAACCACATTTGCAAGAAGGGCTGACTTTATTTGGTGGTTTTGAAGTGATCTGTTTGTTCTAAATTAATTAATTTAAAGAAGGTAGGTCCATCCAGCCCCAACATCATTGGGGTTGTTTGATGTGATCTCAGTTATTTTTGAAAAAGAATAAGAAGGAAACGGACTCTGTGAATGAGGTGTGGGTCTGCAAAAGGGTAGATGAGATACAGTCAACTAAGCTCACTTTTGGGAATGAAGACCCTGGGTACCCTGTCCCTCTCTCCTTTGCATCTTAGGTTGCAAGTCCATGTTTTGCAAAAGCAGCAATACTTTGGTGCCTTGGTGGTCTATTTTACATTGGTACGATGTAAGCAAGGCAAGAGGAACTCAGGCTGCTAGGCTTTAAAGGAGAAGGGCCAAAATTAAGAAGAGGCTAGGAGAAGGGGGGAAAAGTCTTAATTGTATATTGTGGGTAAACTCCCTAGATGTTCTGTGTACCACTGGTGAGCAGGTGCCAGAAGAGCCCCATAAGGATGTCTTCCCAGACATGAACGCACCACCTCTTCCAGCCTCAAGCCAGGCCAGCTGCAAGGGCTGAAGGCAGCCTGACTTGCATGGGGATCTGCCAGCTCCAGGTAAGTCAGGTAAGTGAAATAGCCACTGCTTGGCAAAAGGCTACAGATCTCTGCACCAAAAGGTGGGTGTTGGTAGGCGGGCAGCTGGCTCCAAGCACAACACACATCCCTGTTTGTCCACTTGCTCACTGGTCTGGAGGAAACCACTGGGGCTGTCCTGCCCACCAACGGCACGGAGGAACTATGGCCAAGATATTTTTCTTGGCACATGGACCTCCAGCATTACAGGCTTGCACATGTTGCCTGACCCCAGGGAGCTGCCTCCTCCAGTGACTGCAAATTGTTTCCTTCTGCTCCGAAGGGGAGGCTCTACTGCCGCTGGATGCCAGTGATGGCATCGGGATCATATGCATGGAGGTCTTTTTCAGATGAATAAAGGCATTTTTCTTCTCAAATTGTACTGGTCCTGTCCCTGCAGAAATCACCAATTTCTAACTGCTTCACACATTTTCAACTACCAGTGCAAATAATAGCTCAAACTCATACTAAGGATCAAAATAATAGAGAAGATATGAAGGAGAAAAATCTCATCTTCTGGAGAGGACACCCTCTCCCTCTATGGTTTATCTGAGTTACTTGCTAAAGCTGCTATAGATGCTTGCATTGTACTCACTGCTGCAGTGGTCTGCATTTTCCTAAGCCAGCCTACTTGCAAGAGGCAGGTTAATTCATATGGCCCATTTTAAGTGTCCTGTAGTTAGAGGGCAAATCTGAGGAGCAGAGATGGGTGAATTCATTAGCAGAGCTTACAAGAGAGGTGTTTCCAACATGACAACTCACCTCACTCTGCAAAATGCCTGAAAGCACAATTCCACTTTCTGCCTTTCCTGACCATCTAATAACAAAACTGTCATTGCATCTCAAGCAGGTGCTTTCAAGGAAGAAAAACCATAAAAATCCATAAGCAGGTTTATGGCACAATTTCAGCAGTAACTGAAAGGA
Source organism: Acropternis orthonyx (assembly GCA_035583155.1). Taxonomy (NCBI): domain Eukaryota; kingdom Metazoa; phylum Chordata; class Aves; order Passeriformes; family Rhinocryptidae; genus Acropternis; species Acropternis orthonyx. The sequence goes on along the minus strand of JAWWEU010000158.1, from coordinate 25,718,032 downwards.
TCTGGGTCTGGTGGTGAGAACAGCTGCACCTCAAGACCTCTGGGACAAACAGCTGGACCAGACCCAATGGAGAGCTGTAATTGCCACATTATCACATTAACACTGAAACATGCAAGTTGTTGCACATAATCTCTTTTCCAAGTGATAGCAGTATAGCTACCACTATTTCTATAAGCTCTTACTATGGCAATGAAGAAAAGTCTGAGTCGAGCCTGGAACCCCAGGGTATTAATTTCTGCACAAATGTGTGGAAAAGCATTAACATAAAGGAATTATGGAAAATCAAGAGGAGCAAATGTCAAAATCACACCATGCCAGTGTGCACAGACACATGCTGCCCTTGCACAAGGAGGACACACCACCTTTGTCTGAGGGAAGATTCAGCCAGTGACTGTGTCAGTCCTTAAGGGCACTACAGAGCCATGATGGCCCTGACCAGCCTCACATGGGGCTTCCCCACACCCATGGGCCCAGGGCACTATTTAAGCTCAGTCTAGAGCTCTTGGTCTCTTAACTTTCTTGTCTTAACTTCTTCATCAGAATGCTTTTGGAAGCTCATTGCTCTGTTTTCTATTGCTGACTCATCCAGCCTTTCATTTTTTTGACCTCATGGCCAAGTGTGGGAAAAAGCTGAGATGGGAGTGATGAAGCCTGAGTGGTTGGGGGAGAGGGATGGAGTGGATGTGAAGAACCTATCCCAAGTGGCAAACACCTCACTGGGGTCTTGCTAATGCAAAAGGTTCTTTAACAGTTTTGTTCTACAGCACTACTCATTCTCTGAAAAATGGACCACTTTTTAATAACAGGAGAGTAAAGAGTGGGGGAGGTACAGCGAACACTCCAGGCACATAAAAATCAGAAAGGAAACCAAAAAGTTTCTGATGAGGTTTAAATGTGGGCCTTGTAACAGTGCTGGGAAATGATGAAACATCCTAGGCATCCATCATTACCCTGATTTCAAGACAATAGGTCTGAAGGCCTGCTTGATGCAGGGTTAGGTCAGCCTTTCCTGCCAACCTTGCAGCCGCTGTGAGCCCAAGGACCCCTTTGCCAGGGGCACAAGGGGAAGCACTGGGGTGATGCAAAGAGTCCTGTGGACAACAGCTGAGTGGGTAATGCATAGCCAACAGCCTTGAAGCGCAGAGCCTTTTTCCGTCTCCTTCTCTACTTGGTGACTGTTGCTGCCTGGCTCACATGGATGGCTTTGCCCACTCTTGGCCCTATTTAGTGTGAACCCTGGAGACCTGGGGCAGAGGCTTGCTGTGCTGCTCCCAGGGCAGGTGTAGTTGCACTTGACCTGTCTCAGATCCTGTGTTTGTTAAGCAGAGGTGAATACTCTTGCCCTTGTTGAAGGGCTGATGAGCTATTGATGACTATAATCTCATTTGCTCAGTGTTGCAGCCTCACTCTGTGTGGACAGGGAGTTCTGGGCATTTGCTTGCTTTGGCTAGTGTTCCCTCATCTCCTTGTTAAAAGAAAAACCTGTTTCTGGATTCCTCCAACTCCCTCAATACAGACGTAAATGATACTTCACAGTGAGCCTTGATGATTTTGCATTGCCACCTTCTGAAAGGGCCACAGAGGAGTGCCTAGCCCAGAGTAAGGCTTGGCTTTCTCTGTAGGATTTCACATGATATTTGTGCTTGCCATACTCTCCTGCTGCACCTGGTAAATGAGTGACTCTTTGTAGGATGCTGTGATGCTTCTATCCTGGCCTGGCCCTCCTAAATGTACCCTGCAGCCAACTGTCTTGCTGGATGACTAGGTCAACCTCTTTTCCTCCCTATCCTTTCCCATGATTCCTATTTCCTGTACACAGTGCTTTGAGTGCTCTGGTTGGAAACCTGCACAAGGAGTGGAGCAGCTATCGCTGTTTCCCTTCTGCTCTGATGTAGGTAACCTCCAGCACAGCCCCCATGCCTCCATTTGGTCCTGACCACGGCACCATGCCCAGCTCAGGGAACTGAGGGACATGTCAGAGATCAGGACTGTATTTGCTCTGTACGGATTAGGCAGAGCCAGAGGAGCTTTAGCCAACATTTCCTCTTCCATGAAAACCATCCACAGGGTTTTACAGAGCTGTGTATGTGAGTGTTATGTGTCCAGAGACACAGGACGCGTGTTCCCACTTTAGCCATTCAAGAGCAACAGTGTAAATGGGCTCCCTAGGGAGCCCTGGCTGCCTTGCTGCTGAAAGAGACACAGCTGCAAAGCATCACACAGGACGAGAAAGCAAACATGGGAAAAATGGAGGTTATCTCCTATGTTTTAAAAAGCAGGTAGTATAGAAGTTAGAGCTCCTGTTTATAGCCTAATCTCTCACTTGATTTTGGGGCAAGATCACATGATGAGGTTATTGCTCACAGCCATACAGCAATGTCATTTTTAAGGATGCAGGACTACGAGTGATGATTCTGTGAGGTCAAGCAGAAAGAAAATCTAGATCTTGAAAGGGGGAAAAGCCTCTAAATTCTTAGACAGGCTAACTGCAAAAATAGCCAAGAGAGCTAGGAAAAAACTTACCCAAATATATTCCAGTATATATAAATAGGCTCTCTTTTCTCCAATGTTCTTCACTACAAAAGGAAATGTCACATTGAGTCAACTTGTGACCCAGATGAAATGACATGTATTTGTTTATTTTACTTATTCTCCTGTTTACAATGTGTTGCACTCGGTGCACATATTTTTGTGCCTATTCTTGCATCCCAGCATTAATATTACCAAAATGCATTTTTGTATTTGCTGTCCAAAGTCTGGCTGAGGAACTGTGTTTCTGGATATCAGTCACATAAACGAACATACTCTGTGTGTGTGTGTGTGTGTGTGTGTGTGTGTGTGTGTGTGTGTGCACTTACAAACTAAGGACTCATCTGCAAATTAAACCTAATTATGCATACAAAATAGTGATGAAAGACTCTGCTTCTTATCAGCTATGTGATTTTAAGAAGGAGGAGGAGATGGGTTTGCTGCTCAGGCCAGTTCCAGAAAAGTGTTTCAGTGGACCCTACAATGAATTTTAACCCTTTGTTTTAAGGTCTGTTTTATATAAGGCACTATAAGATACCAGTCCAACGATTATTTGGGATGCTCCTTTCTACCCTTTAAGTGTGTTTTTTGTGGCTCTGGACACAACTTGCAAATAGTGTGAATGCTTTGGTTCATGGTGGACTTTGTGCAGAGGGCTCGCTGCAGTGTGGCTGGCTGTTCCTGTGGTGAGTGTGCTGTGCAGCATTGTTTTGGACCCCTCTTGGGGTGACGTATGCCTCACAGATGGGGATAACTTATAACTGCTTGGGAATCATTGGTAGCTTCAATGCATTACTTTACTTGATAAGAAGTTATTTTCTCACTAGCCACCTGGATGCTTCCCATACAAACTGCACACTGAGGGTCTATTCATGTTGGCCTACACAATGGATTTCCTTTCCATGAGCATTCTTGGAAATAAAGCTCTGATCCCTGAATGTTTGTGAATAACAAGGTTTATGGATTCCACCTAAACTAAGCAATAGTTTTAGTAGTAAGAGCATTTGTGGGTATTGTTGTGCTGCTTTTTCCCAGCTCTGGGTTATTTCAGCAGTCCAGCAGTGGTTCCAGCTTGTGTTCGACTGTTAGCACATATATACAAAGGTTGGCTCAGGAGAACATTGCAGGACGGAGATGAGAGCCATGAATTTTTTTATTGCAGGAATTGAATTAACTCATATGAGCTCATTCTCTGGTCTTCATTGCATTGTGTTTGGCAGTTCCTGCAGCATGATTGCATCTAGGTTAAGTGGCATTGTTCTGTAGTCCAGCAGGGAAAAATGCTGTATTGACTAAGTGTGGGGGAAGGACAAGGTGGTCTCATAAGTTTTCATCATTTTTGGTACCTATGTTTCATTTGTATGTGCATTCTTATAACCTTTTTCTCTGCCTGAAGGTGCTAATTCTCCACATCCAATGGATGTGATTGCTTTGTGGAACAGTGGAGTTTGGTTCAACCAAGTTAGTGCATTTGCAGAATGACTTTATTGGCTGGGAGAGATACTTACCCAGTCAGGCACTATGGTCTGGCCTGCTTTAAGTAAGTGAAGGACCCGACTTGCCCAGCCATCAGTGTTTGTACTTGCCAGCACTAACTCGCCTGCTTTGCAGCACCTCCATAGAGTGCTGCTCTCCTGAGGAAAGGTTGGGGGAAAAAGTCACAGTGCACCAGTGGAGAAAAGACTATGTCTGGAGTGTCACCCAGAACCTGAAGGATTGCATCGTTCAGGCTCACTGAAGTCCACTTGAGTGTCTTCTGAGCAGAGCTTATGCTGTATGAGCTGTCCTAGGAGTGTAGATGTACTTGGACTTCCTGGGAGAAAAAAGGGCTTCTTCAAACCTATGAAAATGTTTGGAGAGCTAATGTAAAAGAAAGTCAGTTTCTGACACTGAAACTCTGGGTCTCGTTTTCTTTGCTACTGACTTCCAAGCACTCTCCATTGATTAACACTACAATGTAGCTTTCACTTATCACTTTGACCATGTGTCATAGATCTGAGTACAGATCAGGCAAAAAGATGTGGTTAAAGGACAGGAAAAATGTGTCTTGAACAGTAAAAGTAGGGAAGTTTATCTCTGACTTGGAGATAAAGGAACTGAAAGGAACTGAAATATATCTACTTTTTTTTTTTTTTTTCCTCTTTGGAAATACATCCTGACCTTAATGGTGAGTGTTATAGAAGCAAGAATGTGACACTCAATGTCTAGGTGACACGTGGTCTGTACCAGTGCCTGGAAGGGGTTCCCCTCCTGACAGCTACTGGACAGGAATCTGCATAGATCTCCCTCCTGCTGTGTTTTGAGTATCTGCACTTCTGTGGCCTGTGTGCAGGTCAGGTACATGTGCCCATGGGTCAGAAGCAGCACACATACTTCTGGGAGCTGGCTGGATGATGCAAAGAAGGGTGAGCTGGAAGCATGGTAAGGTGTGCTGGCATTACTGCTTTGTGCTAGTCTAAGAGAAATTGGGTGACAAAACCGTCCCAGGACACTTTTACAAAGGCTGTGTGCTATGGCAATGGCAAGCTCCAAAGATGTACTGCCTTTCCTGTTTACAGGAAACTACAGATTCAACTTCTCATCTATTCACAGAGATTAGACTTATCCAGCCTGTGTTTTGCTAAAGGCATCCATAAAGTACTTCTGAAAGGAGACCAGTGTAATTTTCATGCTCCAGTGAGGGAAACTGAGGTACCAAGTGATGAAGTGATGGTTTCAAGGCCATCTGAAGACCAGTTGCAACTTGAACATCATGTGCACACACTCTTCCCAGCATTTTCTTACATACAAGCTACATGTAGTCTATTGTAGAAAAGCCCAGTTCTCCTCCTCTGCTCAGAGACGGTGACAGGGAGCTGAGCTTATCAGAGGTGCTCCTGCAGAAAGGAAGAGGCAGGTTGCCTTGGGGATCAGTACAAAAATACCCTTGCAATGAGCAGTAGGTGCTGTTGCATAGGCATGTCAGACAAAGTCTATTTCTATCAGATACATTGGAGAAATTGTTTTGGGACAGTTCACTGATATGAACATACATCCTCAAAACTGTCAGGAGCAGAGGAACTGTAGTGATACAAAGGGAATGTGCCAATTGTCAGCATTGCAGAGTAGGGTGATAGATTAGGAAGGAATATGGGTGCATTTAGTTCTCCACATTTTTCCCCAATTCTCTTTTAAAAAATCCTGCAGGAGAGGACACTGTTTCCCAGATATGAGTGGTCTTCATGACCAGACTAAGGCAAGGTAGAGTTGTACTGCCACTGGGGGATTATGACAAAAAGGCTGTTACCTATGGGGCTCCCTCATCTGTGGTGGTCATTGGAAGATACTGGGTGGCAGATGGGACTTTTGGATTATATGGAACTTGAGGAAGCAGGTGAATCTTGGAGACCTGGGGTAATTTCAGATCCCTTTCCCAGTTGCTCAGGTGGGATCAAGATATGCTGTGGATGTGGGTGAGGGAAAAGGCTATACAGCTACTCAGTAGTCCAGGCTTGGGCACACCAGTGCTCTTTCTGTGATGGGACGATGCAGCTGGAGGAAGGAGCAGAGTTTAGAGGTTGCAACCCCCAGTCTCTCTCCTACAAACTCTCCCTGAACACTCTCCTCATGCACAAACACACAGTCCTTGTTGGCAGCATAAGGCTGCAGCTGCCATCAGAGATCCAGGCAAATCCCATAATAGGGGTGTGGAAAGAAAAAGCAATCCAGTAATGAAAAGAGCCCTCTGCCATGTGCAGGTTATTTTCAAAGGATGGTGTTGCTGTTTTCCCAGGCAACAGCAGGCTGCAAGGCAACTTGTGTGGGCAGGTGATCAGGGCAAAGTAGAGAGCTACCATCTCCAGCCAAGATTGGGATGCTGTTTACAATAAACAGAAAACTGTAAGAGAAGGGAGGGACTGCTAACAGGGAGCTGGGAGATCTCCATGGAGACACTTAACCTGCTTGAATGTGTGCCTTTGGGGACTGGCACTGACCAGGTCCCTAGGAAGAAAAGCACCTGGCATGGCCACTGCAGGATCCTTGCCACGCTTGCTGTCTGCATGGAGGTGGAGATTACCAGACCTGCTATTCAGCACAGAAGAAAAATGGCATTGAAATGACATTAAGGTTGGGACCCAAGCCATAGAAAGCCAAGAAATTCAAAAAGTGACAGCCAGCTGTTTGCTCTGAGCAAGGCCTCTGAAGCCCTGGGAAGAGGGGAACTGGGCAGAGGAGAGGGAGGGCAGGGAGAGGATGCTGCCTTTGCTGGGCTGGCAGTGTGATGGTTTGCCTTGTCTCTGAGGGTGGCAAAAAGTATCCTTTGTTATTATTTTGGAGAAATTACTATGAAACCCTATGCATTTGTAATTATTCTCTTATTATTTTGGACCAATACTTGATAATGTGAGAGTTGAGAGTCTTTACTGGAGGATAACGGACTAGATGATAATTTTGTGATTCACCCCAAGGAGAGGACAGCACCTGTTCATCTGCCTGGGAATACAGGCAATTTTACTGCCTGCTCCCTGCCTGTTCCAGCCCCTTGGGAAGGCCTGGACTTGAGCTCTGACTGCTTTACTTTATGATAGTGAAGTCAAACCTCCCTCTGTCCCTTTGAAGCCCTGGGGAAAGCGAGGATGTGTGCCCCAGTGTGCATTTCACCCGTTCACAGTCTTTATGCATCCTCTGTCACTATCATGCCTGACCACCCTATAGCCATGGTGCTCTGTGAGGGAGAGAGGGGTTTGAGGCTGTGGCTGCTCAAGGACAAGACTCAGGCTGCTCACTTTGGGATCTCAGAGGGTGTCTGTGTAGTGACAATACTAGACCTGTGATCCCAAGCTTTCTCATAGCCACCATGCTGCAGGTACACCCTTCATCCTTGGATTCAGATATTCCCCTCTCTTTTCCTGAGGAAACGGAAGGATGCAACCAGCCATTCTTCCTTTCCAAGCTGCAGTGCTTTCCAAAACACAAGATTCGTGACATTAGAAGCAGGGTGTGCATCTGAGCTGTGCTGCATTTGCAACCATCCTGCTTGAAGGAGGAAGGGACCAAGGATGCAAGACTGCAGTTTCCATTTGAACTGGTGCAGAAGGGTGAAGGGAAATGACAGTGTGGAACCAGCCCTTTTACCTTCTTTTCAAGAGACACCACAATGCAGAATATGATGAAGTGATGGTATGGTCTGTGCTCCAGTGCCAAGTGCTCTGTCACATGGAGATGGAAAACACCGAATCCACCTACCATAAACAAAGGAAATGGGGAAGTGATTTACTGTAAAATTAATAAAAAAATGATCCATCTCAAAAGGGAAATGGAGAGATCATACTTTGCAGTTTGGGAAGGGTCAACAAGACAGAAGGGGGAGTAGGCCGGAGAGACAGTTTTCTTCTGCAGCCTCAAGTTGGACTCATCCAGCACTGCCATGCTGTGTCTTGGGAACCATACAGCAAGCCCAGGAGGACAGTCCTGAGGGGAAGATGGCATTGCTTCACTCCCTGAAGGTGTCACTGGGCTCTGCCTCTGTAAGTGGAGGGAAGAAGGACATACTTCTTCTCCAATGCTTTTTAACCATTTCAATTATTACTGGTATCCATAAAAAGGGAGCTGCAGGGACACTCTTAAGCCTCATCAAGGGACACTGATAGTGAAGACACCACCTCTGTGGTGTCAGTCCTTGCTTGCTTTTCTCCTGGGCGTGTGGTGCAAGGAGAGCCAGTTTTGGAGCACACTCTTGTCACATGGGTATGTGAGAGCCAAGGGAGCAGCTGGCTGGCTATTGAAACTGGCTGACCAGAGCAGGAGTCATTTCCCTTTTCCCATATTCCCTGCAGGAAGCAGCGTGGTGTCAGCAGGTTGCATGAGGTTAAACAGTCACATCTGAAGTATTCTGCTGCGGCATGTGTAAATATCCACAGCCTTGTGCATAGCCCTGCACACTGGCTGTTGCCTATAGGGGTGTGAAGAAAAGCAAAATACATGAAGAAAAAAGAAGTGGAAAATTTGAGTAAAAATGATAAGGGATCTGCAGGAACAGACACTGCCTGACTCTCCTCTTTCATTCACCAAAAGGGGAGTGAAGCCATGCTACATCAATTAATTATAACTTGTATACTTTTTGGTTAGCTTGGCTAAATGATGTGCAAGTACAGACTGGGCTGTTTGCAAAAGTGCAAAGAGGGTATGTTGAGTTGGGTGATAGAGGTTAATAGTTCCTCCTGACATCTGACATGCGATGTATGAGAAAGTTTCAGGAGGAGAAAGGCGCAGGTGTCATTTAAAACTGCTCTGTTGGAAATATTTAAAACTAGCATCTGAAAGAGTATTACTGGCTTGAGACTAAGCAAATTAATCTCAAGGTATTTTCTGTCTCTAATTTATCGAATTCTTGGTAACAGGAGGTAATTAGAAGAATTGACATTCATTTAAATGCTCCTAAGTCAGATAAAGATCAGGGAGGAATCGGGAGCAATACTCAGACCAGCCTTTATGTCCCTTTTGTGTTTTTAAGAGGAGATTCTGGTTCTTCACTGTCCTTTTTTTAACATTTCTCCACATCCCACCATCCAAATTCCACCCCTTAGAGCATCCCTTATCAGCTCTTCTGCCACATAGAAACTTGCAGGTCAAGATAAAACACACACACAGAGACACACAAAACCACCAAGTCCCAGGTCCTTTTATTGCTTTGATATGGCTGGAGGGCTATCAGATCTCACCTGTCAAGGCATCCTCTGGACAGAAGAAAATTGTTTCCCCAAACTAGCCATTACTCAGCAACCGAGTGAGGGAGTTTTCCTCTGAGTTTCAAGTCTGTTAGAGATGGGACACCAGCACTAGCAAAGAGATGGTGTGAAGAGAAGGAGCAGTGGGAGCTGCCTTCAGGACTGGAATGGCTTTTGGAGGGTGTTAGTCTTCACAGACACTTTATGTAGCCCAGCTGTCCCCTGATTTTCGAATGTTATCTTTGAAATCTTCAACACATTTTCATTCTTACCCCTGTGACAGTCCCCTAGGCTCTTCTCCTTTGGGCTACTAGGAAGAAAAGCTCCACAGGAGGGACAGAGAGGGAGGAAAGAATAGCCACATTTGAATGGGTAGACTGCTGGTAGAAAGGGAGGCACGGGATGCTATCATCAGTTACCTGAATTACTAATTTGCATTTCCACATGAAGAGTCACTTTTCTGAGTTCTGCCTTTGCATGTGGTGTTTAAAAGCTACAGTTATGTAAACTAAATGATTAATAGACCAAAGAATTTTTACATCATTTTCTTTGATGAAGCAATGCCAGCTACTAAGCAAGGACAACTTTGAAAATGCTGGATAAATGCCTGATCTTACTGGTTTTCCACACAGCTGGAAAAAATTCCTTGAGTGGAAAAGTCCCTGGGCAGACAGCATATATCAAAAAAGATCCTCTGTGGACATGTATGAACCACGTATCTTCACAGACTTTTCCAGAAGGATCAGCCTGGGGAAGGCGCATTTCTGAGGGACTTGCCTCTGCAGTGTTTGTCCAGAGGTCCTCAGCAAATGGTGGGGCAGAGCCGGGCTGGCATTTGCTGCTTACAAGTGACCAAGCATTGTGTTCACAGAGAATCTTCCACAGAAGCAGCACCTTCTCTTGAAGGACATCTTTGGTGCTTTAGAGGCAACCTGCCAGAAGGTCTCCCTGCAGCTGTGTGGGATCATCAGACTTCCTGCTCTCCAGCAGGCTTGGCCTTGCTCACTGTACCACATCTGTGTGGGAAGGAGGCATCAAAGATGAGTGCCTTCTGTATGCATCATGGGGAGGTGAGCAGGTCTTGGGGTCACTGTGCCTGTCTCAAGCTGTGGGGCTGAGGCAATGGGACAGATGTGCACTGAAGGACTGGGAGACAGTGGGATCTGCCATGCCTCTGCCTTGGGTAAGAAGGGAGATGCAATGAGTCGAGTCTCGATCTGAACTGTGTCCTGCCTTGGCACATGTTGGCTTTGGCCTGCCCATGCTTAAGCAGTAAAGAACTGTTCCCACCAGGTAGAATGATTCACATGGACGGGGTTTGTTTTTGTTGGGGTTTTTTTGTTGTTGTTGTTTTGGTTTGGTTTTTTTAGATTTTCCTCCTCTTCTTTATAGTACTAAAAATAGGTTTATTGGTTTGTTGAAGCATTTTGGTAGCTCTCTGACCCAAAGACACTTGAAGCAAAATCTGCTTTACTAGTTCAAAATAAAACCATTGCTACTGAGGCACAGGGAGAGGCTATCTTTAGTAGTCAATGTGTTGTTGTCTTGTAGTGGTTTTGTTCATTTAAATATAATTTGGCATTAAACATAATTTCTGCACGTAGTGTGGAAAATATGGGTGGTAATATTCTTTTTCAGAACAGAGAACCTTGGGTTAATTGACCAAAAATTATTCCTTGCACATAATCTTTCATTTCCAGACCATCATATTTTCTAAAAATATATGCAGGACCCTGTGACAAATTGTGATGGCTCCAGACTAGCTCTTGTAGTGAAGCTGAGGCAGCCTGTTGAGCAAATCAACTATTTCATCAGCCTGTATTTATGTTACAAGAAACTACACTGTAGTATGATAAATTCACCATCTGGTCACTTACCGGTCTACACATCTGTATTGTGTTATCAGTTTAGACCATGATGGTAGGATTCCTCCCTTTTTATTTAGCAGATAGATGTTTAGTCTAAGCCAGTTGTCTACACTTCCTGGTAGAACATGGAAGCATCTTCAATAGTTTGACCTCTCCTCTTCCCACTAACACCATTTATCTTGGGATGGAATTAATTACCCTTTGGAAACACCTCTCTTTCTCCCTCCTTTGAGTTTAGACAGTGCAAAGATGACTGGCCTAGACCAGACAAAATGGTAAATGGGCTTTGGCTGCATCAACATCTCCACTGGTTTTGCATTCAGTGAATAGGAACATGTGAATACAGAATATGCCTGTTAATGTCTGCAGAGAAGGGTGCTTTAAATGCACCAAACTGGGCTCAGACTGTCAAGACTGAAGGCCTCTAGCTAGCAACCTAAAGGCTTTATTTAGATATTAAAATAAGAGGCTGGCTTTCGAACTCAGTGGAAAGGTTCTCACTGATTTCTGGCTGAGGTTGCCCCCATTTTCAGGAGTGCTGGGCTCTCACAGCTCAGTTCCTAGTACAGGGGGTTGCCTGCTTGTTCTGGACTAAGGAGTCTGGACTTGGCCCCATTGTAGAGTCATTTCCTGGAAGTTTTCCCTTTGTTGTGTCTCTTACAACTCAGAATATCTCCTCAATTTTCTATATTTACTTTCTTTCCCTACTTCTGTGGAGTGCATTGTACAAATCCCTGGCTATGACAATGTCCTTTTGTTTCAGGAAGTGCTCTGAACATCACACCAGAGCAGTTGCTGTTTAGTGGTGAGGTCAACTCAAGAGAAAGGTTTTGCAACACATGCAAGGTTTGTTTTGCCTGCAGACAGATGACCAGGTCTGGGAACTCCAGCCAGACAGGGCACACAGAAATGCTGATGAAACCTGTGCAGTACTGAAGTCTCCTCAGTAAGAAGAGTGAGCAGAATCCTTCAAGGAGATGGAGTCCATGCATTTCCCAGGAGCATGTGGTAAGGAAAAAAACAGATTACTTGGAAAGCACACAACACAGAGCATATGCAGCTTGGGGTCTATGGGTCATCATGGTTGTGTCCACTAGGAAACAGTTGTCTCAGTAAAAGACAACTATCGAAGTAAGTTTTCTTAAGAGACATCTGAGTTTGCTTCTTGCTTTCCATCATCAGTGGCCAGCAAAATGACTAGGCAATATCCTTGTTCTTTAAAACCAGTAAAGGCAAGGGTGTGTACACTGAGTCCATGAATATGGCTGCCAGGGATCTTGTCTTCTGCATTTAGAAAAGTTATCTTAAGACAAAAGTAAAAGAGAAAATATGAGGCTAGCAAGCCTGGCCATAACATGGATGATATTGAGTACATGTGACCCATCGTGAAAGGTTCCTGTACTCCATGGGGCATTTGTGGGAAAGCCACACCTGACTGTTATCTGTGCTTCCCTCTGTGCATTCTCACAGTCCACGATGGCTGCTCAGCTCTAGCTCTGTCAGGAGCAGGCAGTCTTTCAGAGCTGTTCAAACAAGCCATTAAATTACACAGGCCATTCAAATGGAGAATGTGCTGTGGTGGTGACTGTTGCCCAAACCCCAGTTTCCATGAAAGGAAAGTTCTGGTTTTATCAAACTGGTTCTTGTCCTGCAAAGCACCATGCAAGAGTGATCAGTCTGCCAGACTGAGTGAAGATCTTGATTAAAAATAGTGTATTTCCAACCACAAACAAGACAGACTTATGGATGGATCAAACTGGAGGTACATGAACACATATATTAAGCCTTGACTAGATTGAATGGTGCATTTAATGAGACTTACTAGAGAGTAACACATTATTAACAGAGGCATGCAGATTCTTTCCTTCCTTGCTTTAGCAGTCTAAAGCATTACATCTGCTGTTGAGCATACACTGCAAAATTTGGCCCATAGTCTTTATCTGAGGCCATTTACCTGAATTTGCAGTTCAAACAGGAACAATCTGGATTCCCACCCAAGAAAATGCATCCCATGAGCCACCTCAAGGGCTGTGACCATGTAGAGTAGGACAAAGCTGCCAGCTATGCCTAACACAGGGCTTTGACCAGCAGAACCCGTCACTTTCAAGCTGTAGATAAAATAAATGTACAATGATGAAGATAAAAACAAAAAACCTGGCTTTTGAAGCAGCTGAAAACTAAACAAGTCAACCCAGTTCTGAGAAACCTAGTGGGTAAGGTACAGCCTTGTTTTCCTCTGGGTTTTTCATGGATCAGAGAACTGAGCTGAAATGTTGCCTCTCTGTGAGAAAGTGTGCCTTCCTCTGCACTTCCAACAAGAGCAAAGCAAACAATGGTTCACATTTGTTGCCAAATCCTGTTGTAGCTTAGTTTATGCTTTTCTCTGTGAACGCACCCTCTTTCTCTGCAGAAGTTAACTCTGCTACCGAAGGCACCAGTGCTGCTGCAGGCTGCCCACTAGCAGTTTTGCACCCTGACATATCATTTCTTAAGAGTCAGGCTCAATGTGACGATGTAATAAAAATGCAGCAGTCAGATGCTGGGACCTTGGGGTCTCTTGACTGCAGCTTTCCATGCACTGGTGCACAGTGCTCCCAAAAACCTGAGAACAGGCACTGTCTGGGTGCATCACTGCCGAGAACCTCTTGGCATGGATGAGCGTGACTAGGTCAATACTGCACACTAGAAAAAGACCAGTTCACTTTTCCCGTATCTCACTTAGTGAATCCAGTTAAAATTTGAAATGTTTCCATCGGCAGCTATCTTAAAAAGTTTATGCCTTTACACACAGGCCAAGGAAGTTTATAGCTTGCTCTGAAAAAAATGTTCATGAGCATAGACAAAAATTCTGCTTTTGTTGCAGACAGTTCACAAATAACAAAATTGATTTTTATGCATCTCTGGGGTGAAGTGAGATTCCCGCTCAGCCTGATCAGTACCATGGCCAACCCCTGGAGTGTTCCTTTAAACAGCTCTCTGAAATTCCCAGATGTACTGCCTGAAACCAGCACTTCAGTGTGTGACCTTTGTGAGTTACGGTAGTAAGGCACTGGGCCACTCTGATGCAAGTTCCGCGAAACCTCAGCCCATTTCTAAACTTCCATATTGATATATTTCCTGGTTCCAGTGGTGCGTAAAAGAAACAAACTCCAGAAAGCCCCACTCTGGATTTTCCCTTGCTCTTTTGTGAATCTGAAATCCGTCATGTTATTTGTTACTAGTGCCCATGCTGTCATACAGGTTCTGTTGGGTGTCCAGGAGGAGCTGCCCACCTTCCCATTGCTGATGTACCCAAAGACCAGGAGGGAATAGCTGAACTCCAGCATACTTCCTTTGCATGGGTTCCATCACAGTGACATATTTCTCTTTTTTCCCATCATTGTCTGCACATGGCAGGAGTTAATCACATTACATTTTGTCCCAATTCAGTTGGGATAGCACCTCTGGTGCTTTTTTATCAGTTTTACATTGAAGAAAGACAGCTCTTATCCTTCACCCCACTCTGTGCCTCTGCAGGTGTATTGCATATGTTTGCCTGCACAGAATATCTCTGATGCCAATGAGCTCACTCAAAGGAAGACTCTTCTTTGCTAGGGATCCTTTGGGGATGTAATCTCTAGGTAAGCTTCTGCTTCTTCTCCAGCACATAGCTGATAGCAGCATCTTTGTGTCCTGATGGCTGAGTAACCCGATTAGCCCTTGTAAGCACGAGTAGCTAGCACAGATAGGGACCAGTCAGGTACCTAAACAGCCCAAAGTGTGCAAGAGCACAAATCCTGCAGTTCTGCTGTGTGCCTGCTCATATATGGGTTCACATTCAGCTACTGATGTCTTTTATTCATTAGTGCCACTTCTTTAGCCTTATTACCTTCTTCCTTTGCATCTCCACGTCTTTCTCCACAACTTCAAGGCTCAGCTCTCTTGTAGTGCATTTTCTTCTGTGTGGCCCCTATCAGAAGGGGTTCAAAGAAAGTCCTCCATGGCATATGTGAAGCTAGGTGTGATGAATGAGGATCTTGTTCACTATCTTGTTACCTGGTTGGCACTAATGACTAACTGCCTTTGACTAGTGTCTAAAACAGCAATGCACAAAGAGAACAGTTCAGTGCTAGTGAGTGAGTGCAGAGGGCCAATATTACTGCTGAATGCATGATTTGTGGTTATTACCCAAGCACACTCACATTGACCCACAGTTTATCAGGCAGACACAGATGTCTTTGCTTCTTAAATTTTCACAGACAAAACTGGACAAAAAAGATTAAAAACCCTGGATCCCTCTTTTCAGCTGTGGAAAGCTTCCTTCTTGGGCTTGTGTTCTGTCCAGGCTGAGCACTCAGATCCCTCCCTGTCCAAGGGAGCAGCAGAGCACCATCTCACTGCTGGCTGGGAGGCGTGTGGATCCTCTTGCCATGCTTTTGACATGTCTCACTGGCTGCCAGCCATATGCTAAAGCAGGCCTGTTTTGGTATTGCAGCAGGATGGGCTTTCTCAATGTGAACCTAAGCTGTGGTAGGATCAGAGCTGTAATTTCTCCCACAGTTTTCTCAGCCTGCTGCTGAGCCCTAATTGCTCCCAACAGATGTCAATACTTCGGAGGCACAGTCGTGGACAAGTACTTGTGCATTTTGTTGTATGTATTTTCTTTCAAAATGTATGATATTTGCCCCTTAAGTTGTCTGTTTGTGGTGCTCAGCTGCTTTCATCACATGGCATTGTTTCTGTCCCCTAACTGGAGAAACAATCCAGCCTTCCGAGCAGGACTTCCCAGGTTTTCAAACCTAGGAATTGGTTTCCATGAAGTTTTACACCCACAGACTCAGTGCCAGGAAGGTGCTCACTAGCAGGACTATATCACAGTACTATCTCCAAACTCTGCAGGGGCTAAATGCAAAAAAAAAACAAAATTCCGTTCCCCCCCCCCCCCCCCCATCCTTTTCCAGTTAGAAAAGGTGAGGTTTGCTATGACCTATGGGTTTTGCAGTGTGATTCCCCTAGAGCAGGAGGGGAGTATCTCCCCACTCCAGCTTTCCTGACTGCCAGTTCTTCACTCCTGGCTCTGCCGTTCCCTTCTCCCAAAAATGCCTGTCTCCCCTTTTCCTCTCACTACACCAGCCAGCCTTCCCACTCTGAAAGGTCAGGCACTCTGAAGGCAGGTGCTTGGAGGGAGTGCAGCAGCATGGGGCCTTGACAGACAGGAAGCCTTTTACTCTAATTAGTCTTTACAGAATTTTGGCATTTCTCCTTGTAGCCGTTTCCCCACTGATGAAGAGCACGTATCCAGCTCTTCCTTCTCACCTCGCACGTCCGAGCCTCCCGCTGTCTCCTGCTGGGCTGCAGGGCTTTAGCCATGGATCACGTTGCTTGGAGGAAGCAGGCAGGGGATATGTGAGGAGATAAACACTATTTTCTGATGCTGGAAGGGTTTTCTTTCAACTCAGCCACGTTCATGACCTGAACCTGGATCATTTTTGCTACTTGCTCCCACTCGCCTCCTCCCTCTTGGCCCAGACTCGCCAGTCTTTTGTCTGGTTAATCAGTACAACTCCTTCCAGGGCTTCCTGGGGGCTCTTTGGCCGCTGGGTTATGAAGACCCATGAGTTCATTGTTTAAATTAAGTTCTTCTATATGGAAACACCACTGGTTTCCCATATGGTCTTGGCAAAGCCACCATCCGCTCCCCACCTAAATTAAATTTCACTAATTGAATTAGTTACCATTTTATCAGCTGCCGCTTTGCAGTAGTTTGTGAACCCCCAGGGGTTCAAGCCACGCGCAGTCAAGAGCTTCCCCACCTCAGTCTCTCATTTATCATCGTGACAATGTGCAGTGCTGGGAGAAGCAGAGGGGTGGAGAGTACTGTGCCCTTCCCAAGCATCCAAGCCATCTCTGAGCATCCTAATGATTGACCTCTGTGAGTGAAGCAGCCCTGCACTGACCCTGGACTGCTGAAAGGAAGCATTCTCCCCTTTGTAAAAATCCCTCTGCGACTGTGGTGCAGGCCAGGCTGAATGCAGGAGTGTCAGAAGGGAAGCCCTGCACGCAGGCAGTAGTGTCCTGGGACATTGCAGCTTCCATATGCCAGGGGACTAATAGTGACAGGCCTGGGCTCAGGGGACAATGCCGTCACGCTGTCCCGCAGGCAAGAACAGGAGAAAGGACACGTGGAAAGGGACAGCCTGAAGTGGGTCTGCCAGTGTCTGGCAGTGGAGCGTGAAGCTGTCACCTGATTCAGCCCCTGCCTTCCCTCAGCAGGCACCAGGGGCTTAGCTATTGTTGTATCCCAGCAGGATGCTGAGGATGTGGCGCCAGAGTGGGTGGTGGGCACCCAACACTGCCACAGGTGCTTCTGGCTGCCGGACTGTGCCCGCTGCTCAGGGCTGTGGCTGTCAGCAGGTGCTGATCACCACTTGGAAAAGTATTGGCTCTCATGTTACAGCTTTGCGGGGAGGCTGGGGTAGTGTAAGAGGCATGTAGAAGCATCATCACCCCATGCTCCCTGACCCCTGTCACTGAACTGTAGTCCCCTCTCTGTGAGGGAGTAGAGGGATGCATAGAAGCATCAGAAGGCTGGGGATGTAATGATATGGGCTCAAACTTTGAGTAAATGCTTTCTAGGAACACATCAGCACTGCACAATGCTTAGTGGTGTGGGGATGCCTCTGTGATGGAAACCAGGGATGGTATGGCCAACAGGGCTGTGCAGCCTTAGCAAGCTGAGCTTATCAACTGCACCAGTTTGTATTTAGACCCCTTGCTGAAGGCAGACATCTTCACCTCACTTAGATGCTGCCAGACCTAAGTTTGCTTTGCAGGTAAGTCAGAGACACATCAGTAGTGATGATCAAGTTAGGTATTTGCAGGATGCACCTGGGTAAGAACCACTGGCTTCTACAGCCAAACTCCACTGCTTCCATGATAACCTGCCAAAGGGTAACCTGGTTTTCCTCTGTGGACCTGTGAGGTAGAAGACGCTTGGATGCCCCTGGAGGGAGGGAAGCCAAACCTGAGAATGAAGCTGCTGCTGCAGTGTTGAGCAGGGACAGCACCCTTCTGCCCACAACCACTCACCCACTTTGCCTTTCTAAGGCATATACTTTCAAACAAAACAAACAAACAAGCAAAATCTGTTAAAAGAGGATCAAAGCTGAATGTGCATTTCTCTGAAGTCTGGCTAACACCCAATGTATCACATGTCCTTGATAAAATGCCGACTTGTTTCAGAAACTCCAAAACGGTGTTTGAATATCTGAAGAAAGAACAGTGCCAGAAGTACTTGCCAGTCTTTCATGCTCAGCAATGTGCTTAAATTTCTTACTAGTCACCGATTTATGCTCCCTGACCAATTTTAACATTTCCTCATAAATCATGAAAAAATATATACAGAGGTCACAGAAACAAATGAGTCAGAAAGTGTTCAGAACAGATTTCTTGGATAGGAAGTGGGACTTATTCCTGCTGATTACCGGTTTCACCTTTCTGATTCACACTGTAGGTTTTCACTTGGTTTTCTGCTAAGTCAAATGTATTGGCTCCCATTTTTACCTCTGCAAACAGACTGTAACAAAGATCAGGTATCAATTTTCAAAGCAGACCACAGCTGCATTAGTGAGGTTATGTGATAATGAACAGAAACTGTGAAAACATGTACAAAGTCTGGCACCCATCAAAGTACTACAAAAGCAGAAGGGCTGAAACCTCAGCATGGCCCAGAGGTTTGGATCTACATCAGTGCTAGGAATGGCAATATGGAAGTGTCCAAGCTAGTGAGGGTTTTGGAGCAGCAGCTGCAGCACCAGCATGAAGAAAAGATCAGTGGTTGGACCAGGAAGCTGGGGTGGAAGGAACAGGCACCTGCAGAGGGACACTTGGCTGTGGGGTGTTGAGCAGGGATGGTTGGGACATGAAGCACTAAGGAGAGAAGATGAGGGATGTGTACTCTGAGTGCCCCTGGGATTTTAACCAGGCTGCCTCACAAGACGCTGTTATGAGCCAGGAATGGAGATAGCCTGTGGGTCCATCACCTCACCACCTCCTAGTGCAACAGGTTTAAGTGTGGCTGAAGTAGGGCGCAATATCTGGACACACCAGAGGCATGGTTTTAGCCCTGTACTGCACCTCTGCTCCCTCCCTGTCCATGCAAAGCTCATGTTGAGCAATCCCCCAAGTGTTTACTTTGCTTTTGGAAGACAATGGAAATTTACTCCAGGGCTTTACCTTATCACTGCTGGGATATTTGTGGGCAGCAGCTTCCAGCACCGTTTTGGTTCTTCCTCTGTATGGCTCCTCCTGTACCAAGGGCAGCTGGCTTTGCAGCAGTGTTATTTTTTTCCCAATTTTATTTAAACCCACTGCCTCCAGTACTTCTATGAACACTTCATTCACATATTCTTCTGAATTTGCATCAGCCAAAACATTAGTCATCGAAACCTCCTCTCCTTCACACTTAACAAAAGCTCTCCTTTCCATGTACGAGCTCTGAGGACCCTGAGGGGCTCTGCATGGGGGAACATTCCCTCTCCACGTGGTGCTGGCTGTGGGGGCACCTCCAGCAGGGAGGACTGACTTGCCAGCACCCATCCGCTAGCTCCATCTAGTGAAAAGACTACTGCAGCATCTGCCAACTTGGGGACGTGGGGCCAGGCTCCCCAGACTTCCCTGGGCCCCTGTCAGGATCATCCTGGCTTCTTGCAATCCCCAGGTGGGTTGCACTGGAGAATGTAAGAGTGGCTGAAAACCTGTGGGCAAAGAGCCAATGGCTGCAGCTGAAAGTGGAGAGGTGTGGGAGCAGGAGAAGGCATGGTGCGTTGGCTTCATGGGGTCCATGATTTTCTCCCTGATAAGTGAGCTGGAGCATCTACTGGTGGTCAGGGGACCGGAATGTTCTTCTCTCGTGACAGGGAATTTACACCGTGGATGCAGAGTGAATCTGGTCTTTACATGGACATGTTTTAAACTGGCAGTGTTTTCATGCTTCTTGGCACCATGATTCTGTGACCGTCAGCATCACCCACTGCCTGTCAGACATTGATGCTAATCAATGCTAATCACTAAGTTCATTCTTCCCCTGGACTAGCTGTTGAGGACAGAGAGATGAGTGCAGTAAACCTAAGTCTGCATGATCTGCAAGATCTTTAGTGTGAGTCTCTTTAGGTCTGCACATATTGAACAGTGTCCCGGTCCTTTGTAGGCAGGCACAACACATACCACCACTGTACAGAGCTGCACCATTCCTGGGGGAAGGAGGTGCTTTTGTGCTATCCAGATGACAGTCTTCCCTTTTCCACTACTGACACTCATGGTTCACCTTTTGGCAAGCCTGCTTCACCCAATTGCCCCTATTTCTCTAAGCTTATTAGGAGAATAGTCTGGGTTTGTCTGTTCTGTTGGCTGCTGAACCCTTTGGGTTCAACCAGGTTATTTTTCCAAATGTTAGCTGAAGTGCATGAGTTTTAAGGTGATCTAGTAGATCGTAGTAATTTTAAATGCTGCAATATCATGACGACTCTGAGGTTAAGGTGGGACTCCTGGCATATTCTTGATTGCTGGTGTTGGACAAGATTGGTGGAGATAGGGAGTCACCTGCTATTTCCTTTATTCACTCTGTAACTCTGCTTTAGTCAGTGGATTCCTTCAGTGACTGAGATTAAACTAATTTTTATGGTCTTCATTTCTGCCACTTCTCTCAAAGTCATCACTTTCATGGGTACGGCACCTTGAAATTTGGTAATCTGGGAAATAAATGGGAATAATTACAGATTAACTTCTGGATATGCTGACCTAATAAGACAATTTGGCAAAAAAAAAAAAAACAAAACCCTACAAAAAACCTCCAAATAACAAGGCCTGTGCAGTCCTTGTGGTGTGCAAAAAGGGAAATCAGGGTGCATCAGGAGGTCACAGAGAGGATGGACTCCAGTGGAGGGAATCACAATGGCTTATTGGCTCTGGATCTGATAGCCACGTTTGGAAAGGTTGAAGGAGGCTGAAAAATTACAGGTATGCCAAATAAGATCTAGAAGGATAAAAAATCTGCAACATGAAAAACCCATTTTTCAGTTTAAAAAATATATTTGCCTTGAAGAAGGTTAAAAAGTGATTTTTGTCTTTGCCTATAAAAATCTAGATGAAAAGGAATTATCTGATATAATTTAATTTTATTTTCATTTACTCAACAAGACCAATACACTCTGCTGGCTGGAGGTTTAGAAATTTAAATCTGGAATAAAGGTTACATTTTTAAGAATAAGCATAACAATCCACTTCATTTGAGCAATCTGGGGAACTGCAGTGTTGTTCATAGATTACATTCCTCTCTGCAATAGAAAAAGTATCATTAATCTTTTTTTTTTTTTTTTTTTTTAAGAGCAACACTGTAGTAATTCCAATCTCTGTTGCAAGCAACAGCAGATGATTTATGTAGGTTTTGGAAATCATTCTGTGCTTGGTGTTCCGATTACAGAGGAAGAGACTGTGTGACTCAGGAAGTCTCTTGTGTTTCTCTACATTTTGTTTCATTCCCTCTTGAACGAAAGTATTAGTCTGAACTTTTCAGCAATTTGTAGGTTAAACAGTGAAGAATTTTTTCACCCTCACGTTTAGCAAACATGAAGCTTTGTGCAAAGCTGACCCATGGCAGCTCCTCTCTTCCATTCCCTCTTCTTGGAGCATATATACTCAGCACCATATCATGAGACAACAACAAAGAATAGCAAAAAGTCAATTTTTTCTAACCAAATAAGGTCTTCCACTAGAAGGAGAAAAATTGTGGTCTTATGTCCTGTTTCTGTGTCACTCAGGTGCTTCAGCCTTGATGCTTCATTTTTCAGTATCACCCACTGTTTTTCACCCTGCAGTGTCTCTCCAGACACTGATAGAGACGTAAGAAAATGTGGCACATACCCTCACAGTAAGAAAAGCATTGCAAGAATGGGAAGATTCCAGGAATAGCAAATGTGGTATTACTCAATAAACATTAAGTAACAAACACCCCCTCAAGCCATTGAAGAAAGAAAGCGTTCACTGACCTTTTTGGTACAAAATAATTAAGAAAACAGTGTGCATAATTTGAAGACACTTGATGTTCCTCTCCAGTATGAATGGTGAATTTATTTACTGGAATGTCAAAGGCTCAAACTGGAATGAGGGGAAGAAAGAGAGGGGTTTTCCTCCGCACATCCTATAAAGGAGAGAAGTCAAGTGTCTTCGAATTGTGCAACGCATGATTTCTGTAACTTTAATTGAAATGTGTGTGCAGGGCAGGGGGTGTTGGTCGTGGGGAGAGTTAGATTGTGTTGATAGGATATTACTTAGATAAATTCCAGTTCCTGAAGCTCTTAACAAAAATATTCACCATGAGGAGGGGAAATGGTTGGCAATGACGGCCCTTTTTTCTCAAGAACTCCCATTTGGAACATATTACGCTCTTGCTACTTGGGATGGATAAACACTGTATTAATGACTATAGGGAGACTAAGAGCTGAATTTGTTTGCATTTAATAAAGCAGTTGTTCTATTGACCATATGTCTTTACTCTAGCGAAGAAGAAGCTGTTAAGAGAAAGCACATCTCTTTTTGTGAAAATTAACTGGACTGTGTGTAGAAAGGATAAACAGTCATTTGAACCGTGCCTAAAACCACTGACATTTTACCTCAGTGCCAGTTTCACTTTCAGAAACCAGCTCTCAAGTTATCAGGCCAAGACATGATCATTTCAATCTGCTAGGTTTCCAGTGATATGCGTGCCAAACATCACAGGATCATGATGAACTAGAATTCATTGTATTGAAAGCAAAAGGAAAAGAAAAACCATACACATTTATAAATACATAAATACAGAAGTGAAACCATTGCACCTAGGTTGATGCGAAGGTGCAGAGAAGCATCCAGATTTGCCCTGCATAGGAATTCCATCATGTTCTTCTGAGTCTTTTTCCTAAATCTGCCTTTTCATTTTTAAACCACAAGTCCTCAAGTTTTCAGGTGCTCTCTCCAGGTGCAAAATGTTCGTTGGAAGAACCACATCAGAATCTGAGATGAGCTTCCAGCTGGCTGGCCGGACAGGCAGTTCCGCTGCCTGTTGTCCTGGTTGGTTGAGATGGGGAAGGTATCCTTCGAGAGAAATCGCTCCCCATGTAACCCAGCTGGGCTCTGGAAAGTGCACAAATGTGTTTCTCAAGATTTTGTACCTCCTACCAAAATTTCTAGGAATTTTTCCTCTACAACTGAAAACAATGATTCACCTTTTAGATGGGAAATAATTAACTGGCAGTTTTTGAGATGGAATTTCTCTCAGACTGGTCTGTCATCAGGAGAAAGCCCAGTACTGGGATGACAGCATTAGAAATTTCTAAATTTAGCCCTCCATTACGTTAGTGACTTATTTGCTTTTCCAAAATGAACCTTAAGTTCTTAGCTAGTTTTCACATTTTGCTGAAGATGTGTGACTTCTACGGAAAACACATATTTTGTTTAGATGCTAAAGATTACCTCAGGTATCACAGATGGTCACAAACACAGTTCACAGACTTTCTGGTGTCCTTCTTCACTCTGCAAAGAAGTTTATACATAGGGCTGACATCTCTTGGGATTAAAGATGTGATTTAGACCCTGAGCTGTGAAAGCAAGTTTTCCCCTTGTGAGGATGAAATAATGGAGCTGAATAGATGGAGGCATTTGTTTACAGAAGAGCTAAGGAAATTGTGCTGTAATTTACTTTGCACAACTTCTATTGTGCTAATTAACTACTAGTATTATCCCTGCATGCTAATAGTGGTTCCTGTCCACATAATCTAGAAGTGTCCAAACAGCTGCTGTACCTGCTTTCCAGCCTTGCCTGGAGCTGCATCCAACCTGACTTTGCCAGGTTGGACACACTCAATTAAAATATCTTCGTTGTCTTCTTGCTGTTACTTTACAAACTTGGTCATTATTAGATACATTATTAGGACTCTGTTTTTTAATGGTTTTACTTTTTCTGAGAGGAAGCACATGAAATTTATTATGGAAGAATAGAGCTCCATATAGTAAGGAGGAGACATGCTCCAGACCTTCCCTGGTACTGTTCTCTCTTCATGTCTTCAGAGTTCTCAGAGCAGACGATAGAGAACAAGCTTTTTTCTTTTCCTAGAAATATTGGTGAAGAATACAAGGAAAGAGAGTAGGAACCTGGTGAGAAGATGAAGGTTTGAACCCAAGAAATGTGCTCCCCTACCCTCAACAGTTACCCAGGTTGTTTTCTGCATGTAATTTGCTTTTCTTGAGACATTTAAAGTCTACCAGATACAGATGGCTGCTGAGTGCACTAGTTCACAGCCTGGGAAAGCGCTCTGACAAGCCCCAGGAGAAAGCCTTCTGAGCAGAGTGCTGCCCGCTCTGTGCCCACAGGAGGAGGGTCTCAGTGGGTACCACACTGTCAAACAGCAGTGCTGCACCGCAGGCCAAGGGCAGGCAGCAGGCGCCTGGCAGAGGAAATCGTCTTTCAGAGGCAAACCATGAGGAAAGTACACAGTAGATAAAGGCTGTCCCTGGGAAGGCTGGTGTATATCAGAGGAGTCTATGAATCACTTTTCCCTACTGTTCCTTTAATGTGGAGCTTGGCAGCCTCAGGACCCAGGATGCAGTGAAGCAGGGCCACACTCTGTAGACTTTCAAACTTTACTGGACATCAGTAGATGATCCATCTACCCTTCATAATTTTGTTGAGAGACTCATAGGTTTTAATGCAGTTGTTTGATGTTACTAGGAACAGATCTGCTGTTTCCAAGGGTGGAGTGAGATTTTCAGCTGGCCTGATACTTGTTTTCCCTCACCAAACAAGTGGACAAACCAGTGGTTGCAATGGAGCAAGAGATGGGCTATAATGTGGAAATGGGAGAGGCAGTGCCTGAATCAGGATGGGGAATGGCTGGTGTCCCTCACAGCAGCTTTTTCACACAACTGTGTGTACCAGGGAAGCTGCTCCACAGCAGCATTTCCAGACTCCTTAGCACTAAATCTTAAAGCTGAGGGGTAGTTACAACAGTCAGTGCATAGCTACTTTACATTTGGTTTACATGGATTTAACAAGCTCAGTAAAATCGTTTAGTTCCATCAGTATTAAACTCCCGTGCATCTCTCAGAAATAGTTATAACATTAGGATAATATTACCTATTCTTCTGTTATGTGTCTTATTCTGTGTGAATAGATCACTTTGACTGTAGATAAGGATGCTACTATGCAACCATAGATTCAACCATGTTTGCTTCTGGCTGACAAAAAGGATTCCTTTTCTCTCCTTGGTTGCTCTGATCAAATCAGTGTCTGAACCAGATTTTCTTTGCTTAGCGGTGTTGCAAGCCACTCATGAGCCTGCACACTAAAAAGTTTAAATCTGGAAGGTGGGATGGAGCACCTCTTGCAGCTTCAGCATGGTGCAGTGGAGCTGACAGCTCTGCCGAGAACCTTGTCCATGAGTATCACAATTGTGGCAACTTGTCTAACCACATTAATGACCATAGATTAGGATCCAGGAAAGGAGTGGTATATTTATGTTCAAGAAATGACTGGACATGGCACTTAGTACCATAGTATAGTTTACAAGGTGGTGGTTGTCAAAGGTTGGACTCGATGATCTCAGAGGTCTTTTCCAATCTAAATGATTCTGTGATATGAGTGTTAATAGCTATGGTGCACTGCCTTCCCAGGGTTAGCCCTTTAGGGTATATTTTGCAAGAGTGCCATTAGGGAGACATTCCTAGTTACTTCAGTCCTAATCTATCTGCCTGGAAGTTCATTACTATCCTCAGCACAGACAGATGCACACAGAGGTGTGTGAAACTAACATCAGGGGACAACCCCAGTCCTAATCTCTGTTGCAGACCTCAGAAATCTCTGAAACGTGGCAGTTTGCCTGGGATGAAGAGCAGTATTCCTTATGGCTGTCTTCCTCAGTGAAAACTGCAGCAAAATGTAATATATGTGGATGTGTTAAAGGCTGGCAAGAGTGCTTATCTCCAGAGCAGCACATAGCAGTTCTGCTGAGGTGGATATATTGCTGTCATTTCTCGTTGACTGATACCAGCATCCCGGACATGGGAATGCTTTTTTGTGGTGCCATTATCTTTGAGTCCCTGCAATCATTTGTGTGACTGAGCTCCTGCAGAGGCCTTTTGTGATCCCATCCAATTGCTAACAACAATAAGAATGTGTAAACAAATACCATTCCTGTAAATCAGCGTTTAATTAGTTTGGTGGAAGGATTCAGGGAGATGTAGCCTAGAAACAAGTTTTCATAGGAAGGCTTATGCAGCTTCATGGCCCAACCACCTCTGTCTCTGCAAAGCACCATGCTGAGCCCATTTGGAAGACTGTGCCAGTCATTTGCTGAGTGCCAGCATTGCCCAGAGGGTCCCAGCAGAGGGGTCCAGCCCCCTCTGGGGAATGCTCATCTGCAGGCTGCTCAGTGAGAGACTCCCCAGAAATGCACTGTGTTTTTCAAGCACACTTGAGAACCACACCATGGGATACCAGAGGTATCCTTGCCTTGTAGCTACAGGGCTTGCAGTGGCTGATACAAATACACTGATGTCCTTGCAGCAATGTCTGTCTTTGGTACCTTGGAGTTCACAGTGGTGTAGATACAGAAAGATGTGTTTTACTGCAGATGTTAGTTACCAGCATCCCATGAAGGTTTGGCTGAGTCCTGCACTCACTCTGCTCATTTCCCATGCTGGTCTGCTCTGGTTTTGTGTTCACATTGCCTCCACCCTGGAGGTGTGTAGTATGATGTCATGACACCACCTGTCTTTTCCTCACTTGTGATGAAGGTGGAGGGAACTGCCTCCCATACTGGAGGTGATTTTTAAACTCAAGGTGTTTCTGTCCTGGAATGGATATGGAAATTGATGTGCCAAGTTCCACTGAAAAAGACTCTATTTCCTTCACATTGCTTATGACCCCAAGAAAAGTGGCAAGAGAGAAAGTTGTTTGAACATGCAAAAGGTTGAAATATTTCTCTGAAAGTCATGCTGCAGTTCCTTTATGTGGTGCCTCCATTCATCACTTATTTCCAAACAGTCCAAATTCTATGTGCCAGCATGACTTACCTTTTCCCTGTGCTCCTCTTTCCTTCTCTAACGTGAAGAAACAAGACGGAGTTCTCACTTCAAGAGTTATTTGCAAGCTGTTGTATTTTCTTTTCAGAGTCTCTCAGCAGAAGCAGGGAACAGCCTTCTGTATGTGTCAGCATGAACTAGAACACTTCTTAGCTTGACCCGCTTCCAGCAGAGTAAACACAGATGCCTGAAATGTGAGTTAAAAATTGTACTGTGCACATATAAACAATCTGCTAGCTATGGTAATAAAATAACACAGCTGTGCTTCTATAGAACTAAGAGTCAAACTCCCCTGAGCAGATAAACTGTTAGCTCAGTAGGTTAGAGCCTGATGCTAAGAAGGCCAAGGTGTTGGGTTCAATCCCTGCATGGGCTATTCACTTAAGAGCTGGACTTGATGATGAACCCTGCAGGTCCCTTCCAACTCAGAATATTCTGTGATTTGCTGTTTCAAGTGGCTGCTTCTCTGGTCGTCTGGTTTCCTGAAAGCTATTTTTCACTGTGGAAGATCGATGCAGTCATCACTTCTTGATTTTGGGGGTTATGATGTGCTGCTCTGTAGTGATCAGCCTGGACATTGCTGGCTACTGTCCTATGCTGTACCTGGGGGCAGCATTGTCTTCTGGGCTGCAAGTACCAGCAGATGTGGTGGACTCTCTCAGACTCACTTTTTACCTGTGCTCTGACTAGTCCTGAGCTGGATGCAGCCACATACACTGTGTCCTGTGCACAGCCTTCTGCCAGTTCCAGGCAGGGTTGCTGCACCTCAGAGACCTCTTGCTTCAGTCAGCAAAAGCTGCTCCATACCCTGGCTGTGCAGAGCAGCAGTGCTGTTGCTGAAGTGCCAAAATGCTGCCTCCCCTGCGACAGTGAAGGGTGGCCTTCAACCCCTGCCATCAGGGGTCTGGTGCAGATTTAGCTCTGCTGCCTTCAACTGGGCTGCTTCAAGTATCCACAGTGCTGTTCAAGAGCAAAACTAGGTTCATAAAGCAGCTGGGTCTCAGAGAAAACTCTTTTCTTTGTAGTGTCTCAAGGGTAGGTGAAGTACAGAGCCCAGGGCAACACTTAAAGCACTGCCTTCTATTGCTGTGCTAAAGACCCTCTCTTCTGGAGGAGGAAGGGGAAGGAGTTTCAGAGCTGGCAGGTATTCAGTGCCAACCCTCAGCTCAGTCAGGGCACTACTTTACTTTCCGGTCATATTTATGTGAATCTCATTTTATAATTTTTATGGTTAGGAAAAGGAAAATAAAATCTCAGAGATACAGAAAACCCTGAACACAACATTCAGGTGAAGACACCCTTTTCTGGCTAATGTAAATGCAGCTTCTTTTGTTAGTTATATCCAGGCTTTGATCTTCTTCCCTATCAGCTCCTCATGCTATCTGCAATAAATATACATCTTGATTTACACCAGTGCAAATAAGAGATACCAGCCAATGATCTTGGTGCTCCATTTGCGGGAAAATTTTGACCTGCCTCACATTTCAGTTGCTTTCAGAGACTCCTGGCTGTGGTGAAATTGCAGTGAGCTGAGGCTCATCTGTGAAGAGAAGGAGCCCTTTTCTTACAGTCACATTTGCCAAATCATAACACACTAAATGGTTTCCGAGTTTCAGCATGACGGGAAATTCCCCCAAGTTTCCTTTGTTACTCTATCAGAAGGCAGTCTCACAGATTTTCATAGTTTTGGAGAAGTCCACAAGAAAAGAATTTACAAGGGAGGAGAGAACTCACGAGATGTCAGAGGATTTCTTCTTACTTGCTCTTTTCAAAACTCCTGGGATTTCCCTGCTGGTAAGAGGTCAGGCTGTGATGCTTACCCAACTTCTCATTTCTATGACTTCCTTGGGGCTGGGCATGTCAAATCTGCAAGCTGCAGGTAATGCAGGCCCTGGGGATCCAGGAGGGACAAGCTCTGGAGGAGCGTGCACCAGCCTGGATGGGGAGCAGCCAGAAATGTCCCACCATAGTGGCTCACAGGCTTCTCCTAACAAGCTGTGTGGGTAACATAAAACATGTTCTAGCTGTGGCTCCCACAGTCCTACCTGCCATCATGGCCTAACTGGGTCCCACAGTAGCTCTGGTTAAGCTCCTGCTACTGATATCTTCCTGTCCCTGAGTTATGAGGATCCTGGACTGGAGGAATCTGGGTTCTTTCCCTCTCTCTAGCTGCCTCCCCAGATCCTTTGCAGCCTCATCAGGTAGCTGAAAGGCAGTAGAGGGGCCAGAATTTTGGCCCCAAACATTTCTTAAAGAGATGCACATCCTGTGGGCACCCCATAAAAGTGACACAGTCACTAGTGAGTGTCCTCTTTAATGTGGATCTGGCAGATGGAGCATGGTCACAGCACACACGTGGAAGTCACATGCAGGACAATTGGAAATTCCCACTCTGAATGTAGGTGAAACACTTGGTGTGACAGAAACCATTTTCTATTCTCCTGGATTTGGGTCCCTTACTTTAGGTGAGGAGATTTCAATACCTGGCAGTGCTTTGCCACAGATAATGGCCTATTTACAGAGGAAAGGAATTGTGCTCCTTTCTCATGCACTTTCGAACTGAAGAAATACTTTCTGCAGCATCATAGCAATCTTGCCAAGCTGGGGCAACCTTTTTTGTGGTCAAAATCAGTTGATACTGGCTCTTCAGCTATTGGAGTTGCCTTTCCTGTGGCCTCCACCTGTTTATCTGACTCCTGCGCTGCAGTCAGGTTCTCTTCACCCGTGTTGGCATGAAGAGCAGTTAACTTTACTGGCACTTTTCAGAGTCCTGTCTCAGAAGTGGGTGTCTTCATTTCAGCTCAGCCACAAGCCCTTCATTTTGCTTTGATGAGAAGTTATGCTTTTCAGAGTGGGGGGTTAATATATGCACTTGGCAGGTGGGAAGCTCCTTTCCTTCCTCTCCCCCTTTCTTCCTTGAGAAAATTTTTTTTTGTCTCTCTTAAAAATGGCTTTTTATTTACTCACAGCCTTTCCTAACATCCCCTCTTCTTTCACTTGTAACTCAGCTTTTGTCTTCATGAATTTTCAATGCCATGATTTCCTAAAATATCTCTTGAGTTATGCAGGAAGGGGGACATTTGGCCCCCTTAGTATACAATATAATATAATTTACAATAAAAACAATGCAGAGAAAATATTTTATTACCATGAGTGAACAGCAACAGCTACTTCAAAATGAAAACCCTAAATAAATGTTTTCATTTAATGGTAGACTTTTAAGGCCAAGATGATGTTTTTCTGCCCTGGGTTCCTCCAGTGGTTTCTCCTTGAAGCCACTCTGGTGGAAGCAGCAGGCAAAAACCTGAATAAGCTCAGCCCCTTCTGTGCCCAACCCAAGGAAAGACACAGTCTCCCATCACTGGGGAACACAGTCTCTCCTTCATCGCTGCAGAAAAACCAAAAGCGAAAAAAAAAGGGTTTCCTGATGGTGACCTGTATCTGAACTTTGCAGTTCTTGGTATTGGACCTCACAGTGTTAAACAGGAGAGCATGTACTCAAAGCTTACAGGTTTCTGTTAGTACAGCTCATTAATCTAACTGAGGCATTGCTGGCTTCAGCCACTGTGAGGATTAAGTGGGGCAGCAAAACAAACGGAAGCCTGAATATCTGCCCAGGTTATCAGCACCTCCCTTCCACCAGCAAACACCCTGGGACTGGTCAGTACAGGGACCCTAACCCCTCCTCTATTGTCTGACTGCTTTATTACTTAAATTCCTCTTCAGGCTTTTATTGTCAGGAATATTGACCAGGCGGACATGAAATGTACAGAAACGAAAATAAACCATACTCGTGCTGTCAGCCAGAATTGAGCACAGAGTGGTTTCTCAGTTCATCCTGATGGCTCACTTTTTTGCTTTTATGTACAAGATTGACAGTGCATCATGACCTGAATAACACCATCTGTAGATAAAGTGCAGGTGCTGCAATTTGCTGAAGGATGTTTCTGATTATTTTACCCCTGGAGCTCGTTTCCTTATCAATGTTCACAAGCTTTCCTTCTTTTAAAGTTATCCATTTATTTAATGAGATGTGCCTTTTAGAATGCTTTCTTCTTCTGGATGGCTTGATTCATCTAGTTCATGTTGACCGTGTTCATGGCTGGTCCTCTGTACAATTCAGAGCTAAAGCTCAGACTCTGGGAGGATGATGTGGTTTTAAATTAGTGAACCTCAGCTTCCCTCCAAGACCTTAGAGATGTTGCAGAAGTGACTGTGTTCGTACCAGGAGGGTTACACCCATCCAAAATAGACATGAACAATGGGGACAACGGGGCTGTGCAATGACCAGGAATAATATCTGCTGACCCTCAGGGTGCAGTTTCCCATTTAGGCTTAATCAGATCTGACCATGGGCTGCTGGTGAAAGGGTGGTCCTGCTCTTCCTGCCTACTCCTAGCCATGCATTCCCGGTACCTCCCTTGCACTGCAAGTTGCAATCCTAGAGTCTACAGCAAGAACCTACTGAATTTGTCTGTTTGTTTGTTTGTTTTGTTTGTTTGCTTTGTAAATTAGTTTTCTGCTGGATCAACAAGCCAATCCGAATCACTCTGCCACAGTGATACTTCTAGGTATGATGCAGGAGATCACCAGTTCAGCTGGCAGCCTAGAGTTAGATTGGATTAAAGATAATCAGAAAACAGATCATCCGTCTTAGATACCCACCCTTTACAACAGAGAATCTGGGGAACCAACCCCCTCTACAACAAATGGGTTTGTGTGAAACCATCAATGTAACAACACAAAATGAGTCTTGAAGAGTAGTCAGCACAAGAGCAAGGGATCAAGATCAGTCCTGGGTCTCAGTCCCCACCTGCGCTGCCCACAGCAGTCACCTCGTCTGTATTTCCCATGCTCTGTCTCCAGCTGCAGTTCCACCCAGCATGCAGCACCAACCAGACAATTCTGAGGGAACCTGGGACAATTCCACCAGCTATTTCTCCTTCACTGATGGTGGTAAAAACAAATAAGTGCTGTAGTTTTTCTCCTGTCCTCCGCAGGTCCCTGACAGTGGGGATGGCTGTGGGGATGACAGGCCTTATTACCCCAGGCTGGAATGCTCTTCCCTGTAATGTCGTATGGAAGTGGATTTCTCCCTTAGCCTTGCTGCTGCCTCCCCTTCTGAACACTGCACTTTCACAGCAGCCCTACAGTATCAGCCATCCCCATGGAGGGCTGCTACTCTGCTCTCCCTGCAGCAGTGCAAAGGGCTAATAGCTGCGAGAAAGCCACTGCAGGTGCAGAAGGGTTTGTGCAAGGGTAATGGCCAGGCAGGTTCATGCACCCAGGAGGCCCAAGTGTTGGAAGGGGCTCAGAGCAGAAGACAGAGTGGTTCAGACACCATGCTGTAATTCCAGCACCTGGTTGCTGTAGGGATTTAGACAGTGTATGTTTCATGGAGCCCTGTGGGGGAAGCTCATTTGCAAAGACAGGTTGGCCACTGCAACACTTTGAAATATATGCATGTTCTGTAAAGAAGTAATGCAGTTTGCAAAAGGCAAAACCCAATGCAACAGCTCCTGGATGTTTGCCTCTGGATGTTTGCCTCTGTTGTTCTTATGCACTCAATCATCCATTTATATTCTTAAAATTCAGCCTTCTGTGTTTCACCTCTGACATGGGTTTCTTCTCAGGTTAATTCTGTCTGGCTTCTAGGAGAGTGGGATGTGACCCCTCCTGACATTTGTTTAGTGAGTTATGCTTGCCTTCCGGAGGACACAAACAAGCTTTTGGACTTCCTCCCTTCAACTTTATCTCTGGTCCAACTCCTTGCTGCGCTTACTCTGGCCTCATGCCGATACAAGGGAGATCGGCATCAGGCTTCTCAACTTCTGCTTGTAAAAGTGCCTATGAGATTTAGAGTCTGTCTTCTGTTCTCAAAAGGGACTTATGTGCAATACAAGAAGACATGTAAGTATATAATCCCCTTGATTTCACTCAGAATGAAACATCTGACTGTCTCTAAGGATCAGGCCTTAATCATTTGAGAAAGTCACTTGGATTTAGGTCTATTAATAGTGATGTCATTTCTAAAAATAAGCCTTATACTCCAAAGGTACCCAGACAATGCCAACATTGTCCCTCTTGTCCCACTCTACCCAGCAGGTAGGAATTTGGGGACTATGAGGAGGTAAGTAGAAATAATTTCCATCTCACAGTAGCCAGACCTGAATGTAATTACTGATTAAACTGTAAACCCACCTTCCCGATAATGTTTGGAAATGAAAACAAAGCATCCTCTGTTCATGGGAACAGAAATTGTATTCGCATAACAAAGACATTAGGTAAAAGGAAGTATATTGAGGAACTCAGGAAGTGAAAAGTCTTTCATTGCTATACTCTTGCAAGAGCTAATACAAAGCAACATGATTAGTCCGTTCTTCTGCAGCTTCCTATTTCCATCACCAGACTACTTTAATCTTTAAGGTACCGAACACTGTTTTTCCGAAGTTAATCTGGATGAACTTGATGCATCACATTTTGTGTCCAAATGAGTCTCCGTGCACAGATGTAGTATGGAAGATCTTGCAGAGATCAGATTTCAGGGACATCTTCCCCCTCCCTCCCCGGTGCTTTCTTACCTTTTCATCTACCTCAGCCACAGCATCTCTTTGTAGAGCTTATATTTATTGCATTTTCCTTATTGTTTTTCAGCAATGCAGTACTTGACCATGGGATGAGGATCCTATTGATGTGTTACATCTGAGCATCCCAGCTTTTGGCCAGATGGACAATGTTAAGGCCG
The DNA here is from genome assembly GCA_035583155.1 of Acropternis orthonyx. Classification (NCBI taxonomy): domain Eukaryota; kingdom Metazoa; phylum Chordata; class Aves; order Passeriformes; family Rhinocryptidae; genus Acropternis; species Acropternis orthonyx. The sequence goes on along the minus strand of JAWWEU010000158.1, from coordinate 25,684,091 downwards.
AAATACTGGACAGTTATTCATGAGTAAATTAATTCAACTTCTAGGACCATCTTGATGTGTGCAACAGGGTTTGGCCCAAGTCACTCTTCTCTCAAAGGGAGAATTTATTTCTCATCTCTTCTCATGCCCACTGACTGTAGGAGTAAAAGCTCCTGTACCATAACCGTTATCATGCTCCTTTGCAGGACACTGGCCAGATACTTGTGATTAGAAGTGAACCCTCCATGAAGAAATTAAATTTTGCCATCCTGGCAGGTGTGCCACTCCCTGAAAGTTAAGAAGCCTCATGACTCCAGAGGCATATGCCAAATCAGAGAAACACTTTGGTAGATTTGGGATCCCTCTACATGACACTGACTCTCCTGCGTAGAAGAGACCTTGCTCTTGGCAGGCTGGAGACAGTGGTTCAGTCAGGCCTTCCTCAAGGAGAAGGAAAACCTTCAGCTGCTGTGCATGGTGGGGTGAGGCTTCATCCTGTATACATCTGCAAATCTTGAGTTCAGAAAGACCAAAGTTACCTCGAGTTTCCTGCACTATTAGTTTACATACAACATGTCTCTGCTTCTACTTTACTGTAGATGTAGCCTGGACATTTCCCTGCAAACAGCCCTTCTTTATGCTGGCTGTAAACAAAATGACAGTGTCATGGATGTCCTTGGTAAGTCCTGTATGGAACTCCATCCCCTGCCCACCTTCAAGAGCTTTCCATGGGCAGTGGAAAGCTGAGTTTTCCTGAGATGGGTGACTGCTGCCAAAAGTCCCTGGAGCAGAGCTGAAGAGTAATAACCAGCATTTCCATATGTCCTTTCTTCTTCCCTGGTGAGCAGGGATTCAGCAGCAACAGTACAACACATGACAATAAGGGTTTTCTTTATTGTCAAAACTACTGTCTATTTCTAAGGTGATTTTTAATGAAAAGTGTTTATCAACATTGCAGTCAGAAGGGTGGAGGATGTTCTGCTTTCTCTCAAGTTATTTCTCTTTCCCTTCACTTTAAAAAACGAGTATAGTGGGAAGGACAGGAGCGCTAGAGCTGGAGGTGAGGAAGAACATGAACAGAAATGTTTTCATTTAGCTTTCTTCACTGCATGTTGCAAAACATATGCATATTTCAAATGGAAACACAAATTGAAAAGACCAGGCAATGTCCTTAGTGAAGATAAACTGGCTTCATTCCAGGCTACCTCCATAGGCAGAGATCCAGCCTGGCAGTGGCAGCACATCTGCTCCCACACCCATGTCCCTCTGGGGAGACAGCACATCTCAGACTGGTTTGGTCTGCGTCGGAAAGGTAGTGCAGGGACTTTTACAATGGTCACTGTATTCCTTAAAACATTAGTTTCAGCCAAGCTGCTTCTCATTTATGATGATCTGAGAAGGGAGGGATATCCCAAATATATGGGACCAGGCTCCCATGGGCAAACACTCATTCTCAGTTGCATTCAACGCAAGCAGGGATGAGATTTGAGGTGTGTTTGAAGAGAAGAATGAGGGCAATTGGGATAAAAGCTAAAAGGACATTCTAAAAACTATAGCAGTGGCTAAAACTGGCCACGTTTTAACAGTTGCCTCTGCTTGGAGATTTGCAAACCATGCATCACTCTGTTGTTCAGCACTGGAGAGAGACAATGAAACACCACACATACTTCCACCACGCCCCTCCCTCTCCCTGCCCCTGAATGTCTAATAAAGACCTTGCTATGTAAGAAGAGCCAAGCTGATGTGAGGGGTCCCCTGTTAGCCAGCAGGACAGGAAGGGTTGGTGGGTGCTAATCATGGGGTATTGTGCAGCTACCTGGTACAGCGGTGGAGAAACCATCATCCCTGCAGGCTGCTACCATTCCACTTCACCTGTTTTACTGAGACCCGCTTGACTATTTAACACTTGTCCAGCATTACAGATGATTTCATACGGTAGAAGTAATTTGAAATTACATGTTTCCTCACATTCATCCTGTTTGGACTATTTCTAGTCAGGAATTTCTCCTGGATGAATCTGAGGATAAAACTGATGAAGCTTAACTGAGGAGTGTAGTGCCTGGTGATCAGCCAGCAGCACTGATCAGTGCCGAGTCCTGGGGCTCCTGCCCCAGGTGCCACCCAGGTGTGCAGCACCTTCTGTCTGCAGAGGGAAGATCCTTTTGAAGCAAAGTATCTGCAACATAGAATCAAATCACTTGCCCCAAAAATTTGATACTCCCTTTCCAGAAATGGTCAGTGGTGCTTCAGGAAAATACTTCCATTTAGACTTCCCCCTTTCCCCAAAACAAATAACTGTAACTGAAGGTGGTATGAGCTGCTTTCGTGGTCCCTGGGCTCAGTGAGCCTCTGTGAAGCCATGGTGTTGGTGCAACAAGCTGACCCAACATACTCAGCCAGTGCCACAATGTTGTGCCAGAGATGGCAACAGGAGTCCTGTATTCCAAAGCTAATCAGATCTATTCCTGAAGAGAGGCATTTTTTCATCCCTATCTTCACTGGCTTAGCTACTGCACAAATGTTACAAATTTTGTATAGGATTTTGGTACTTTCATTTTGAGTGCCAGCTGAAATCAGGAAGTATGTTAGTGGGTAGAAATACATAAACCCTGGTATCTTTAAAGTGTGAGCCTGAAAATGGGAGAGGTGTCAAGGCAGGTTAATTTAACAGGCTATTGGTGTTGGCAGCATCGCTCTTGTTATTCCCAGAGCCATGCACCTTCCTTCTGACCTCACCAACGATGCTCAGCTACTTGCAAGGAAGTAAACAAAAGGGACTCATGGGGACTTTGATTCCATAGAAACAGCAGGGAAAATGTTCATGCGTGCCAAGTGGAAAAGGACTAAATCAGTGGGGAAGGAAATTTTATTGTCACAAGTTCAAAGGGGATGTTACAAACAAGACAGTGGAAGGAAAAAAAAAAAGAAAAGAAAAAAGGAAAACTCCAGAAAGCAGTCCCTAAAGTCAGATCGCAAAATACTACTAATGAAGCCTTGCCTTAGAGCAGTTGTAAAATATGATGTGGTATTTACATCAACAGTGACTCAGGCAGCATTTACTATTTCCCCTTTTAAAACAGCAGGACACTGCCTGACCTCAGAGATTGTGGATCCTAACCCTGTAGATGGATGGATGGACCCAGGGCTGGTGGATGGATGGGAAAACAATGCACTGGGCAAGCGAATGGAAGAGCGCGCAGACCAGTAACCACAGGTTCGTGTCAGTTAGTGCTTAGTGCAGGGGAAACAAGTAAGTGGTATAATAGTTGCAGTGGGCAGAAAACCTTGAGACATTGCTGCACTGAGGGGGTCTGCAGTGAGGTAAAATGTGCTCCTGGTTCCCAACCTGACAGCTCTTTCAGAGCAGGGGACACACTGTGGTCTGATCTGGGTTGGTGCGGTGCCAGCAGTGCCTTGAGGCTGGGGTGGGATCGCTTTAAGCTATGCCATCTGGCCACAGTCCCAGGGGCCACCCCAACTGGGGCATGCTGGAGGGGAGCAGGCACTGCCAATGCCCCTTTCCACTCTGTCAGTGGTGGGAGAGTTGGCATCAGGGCTGTCTGGCAAGGCCTGTATGAGAGTCCAGGGTGGGGTCTGCTGAGATGCAGCAGGCCTGAGCACCCCATCCCCATATCACATCCTAGCAGTGGCAGCATTCAAGTAACGCAGATTTGTAAACAGGAGAGAATATCCGAAGGTTCAAAAGGGGAAATATCTGAAGACTGCGATGAATTTCACTGTGAGCTAAGTACAAACATGACTTTGCGTAGCTAAGAAGGAGATTAAGGGTTACAAGTGCAGAGGGATGGTATAACTGGGCCACTAGATCATCTTTTATTTACCACTGCCTCCTCCAATTGTGGAAACCCTTCATAAACACGGGAGCAACAGGACCCTGTGTCTCACAGGATAAGGTGGTCATTACACTTAAGTGCTGCTGATGACAATGGTTGCATGCATCTACTTGTTACTGTACAGGTCATGAAGGCTGAATAAAGGTAGTTTTCACACCCCTCATTTTCCTGAGGTCTTGAAAAGGTGAAAGAGCAAAGTGCTGTGAACAACAGGGCAAGCCTTGGGTGGGCTGTGCCCTCCAGTTTGGGAATAGTACCTCTCCAGGTACATCCTTCCTCCAAGGAGAACTGAGTTCTTCACAACCCCGAGGAGCAGTGACACAGATTGTTCAAGGTATCAGCAGGGAAACAAAATGCAAGGTCCCTGCCTCTCCTGTTGCAACATAACTGCAGTGCTCAGCCTAGCTAGCCTAAAGAAGGCTTTTAAAGCTGTAATTAATTTTGGTAAAGCTTCTAGGCTACGTTGCTCCTGCTTGCATCACTCCAGTGGCAGTCTACAGAATCTGCGAGCACCTTAATCCAGACTCAAATAAAACCTACAACTGATTATGCTTGAGTTAGTCTAAGAGTCATGGTGCCGAGGTTTGCAGCATGCTGCAGCAGGTCCGAGTCACAGCAGGGTGAAACTCCACTGAAAGCATTTGCATTCCTATAAAGCTGTCGGTTGGTCTCATAACTCTCTTGGAGGTTACTCCTGCTTGCATATGGGCAATTGCACGCGGACACTCATGGAGAGGGCACAGGAATAATTTCAGTAGCTCCTTTTGACCATCAAGCTCAAAACCCCTTAGTTTGGGACTACGTGCTCTGAAAGTGAGAGGATATTTTCCAAATTATTCATGCCAAATTCATTGTCCCTCAGTCATGCATACGTGACTGAGCTTGTTATCTTTGCCTCTCAGATGATTATTTGTTCACATTACTCATTGAAACTTTGTGGCATCCTAACACCCTCCATAAGGATCTCTAAGAATCTCTACCACGTGTCAAAAGCATGGGCATGTGCTCTGCAGTGCCGGACTCTTGGAAAGTTGTTTTAACAGGCTTCTGCTTTCAATTAGCGAGTAAACTCCGTGAGGCACAAGTCTGGCTTCCCGTCAGTCCTGGCGGGCACTCTGGTACTTTCTAAGCAAATCATCCGCGTTCCCATCTTCCTACTCAGGCTGGCAAGAGTCCAAAGGTAGCTCAGATTTCAGCCACCCCAAATTCCCCATCTGAAAGGCATGTAAGATGTTGGTGTCTGGGACTGGTGTTACAAAGAGGGGAACATCCCTGCATACTACCTTCAGAACCATTCCCCATGTTGCTTAGCACTTGAAAGAGAGGGTTTTGGAATTTTGTCTCTTAGCAATGCAAACAAGACATTAGCAAGAGGTAAATCACACCTGTATGAGCATCACCTAGCTAGGCTTCTCCCCAGCTTCTCCAGCTTACTGGCTTTCTGATGCAGTTAGGTCTCCAGGTGCTTGCTAGAGCTTTGGCCAATTCAGTACTTGCCTGCTGGGATTTTGACCCCTCCCATCCCCCATGTGTTTGTTTGAAGAGATAACTCTTTATATATATATACTTGCTCTTTGGATGGTAGGGAAACCTTTATTGTTGTCTCTGAGCTTCTGTAGCATAAAGTTCCAGGATTCCTCCATTCCCAGCTGCTGGATTCAGAAAGCTTTTCCTTTTCAAGTTTCCTGTTCACACAGGGTGGGGGAGGGAAGTGGGGGATGAGGGGGGAGGTTAGGCATTGAATAAAAGGAATTAACCATTTCCCTTCTCTGACCTTTGGGAATTTCCGTATGTGAAAGTGGCAGCTTGTGTGTCTAAGAATTATAAATGATGGGACTTTGGAAGTTACTGAATGGATGTGTGACCAAAGACCACAGGTTGCTCCCTGAGCAGGGCTGGGAGTGAGGAGGACAAAGGGGATAAAGAAGAAGCAGGAAACACTGTAGATACTGGAAGACCACATGTTTCATAGGAATGAAAACTGCTTATCGTGCTTCAGAGAGCTCATGGTATTGCAGCTTCCCTCCACCATAGCTTAGTTCACCTCCTATTCTCAGACACAGCAAAAAGGAGGTCAGGAAGTAAGTTTCCATGAGAAGCTCTCATGACTCAGATGTCCCTCCTGTAGGGTTTCATCAGCTTCCCTAGACCAGGGTCACCATCCTGAAAGGAAAAGAGCCATCCTGACTTGTGTTTAACTGTATGTGTATTTAATAAACATAGTGTGTCTGTGCACAACCCTTTCTAGATTCTTAAAATGGACTTGATAGTGCTTGAAAGTGGAACTTGCATTGCTGTTTCTGAGATACCAGCATGTGTCACCTAAGCCACCCGTGCCACTGGTTCCTGGGTGCTACGCAGACTCTCAGTGCACACCCCAACAGGCTCACAGCCACTCCTGTGGCACACCTATGCACACACGTACAAGCAGGGCCGTGACATTTGCCAAGTAAGTACTGCCACCCATCGTCACTGTCATTTGTGAGGAGCACCAAATACCCCAGGAAGGACACCCTGGCAAGCTGAGACCTGGTGTGGGAGTAGTAATTTCATTCCAGAAAGTTTCTGTTATCACTTTTTGTTCTCTCTTTCCCTAATCCACAGGGAAACTTGCTCTTGAGCTTCACTTTCTGTCTTCTTCCTAAAGCCACTGAGGTTCATGGGCAAGTGAGAGGAGTTGTATAAGCCTGAAGGGTTTGCTAAGCAGAAAGGAGACAGCAAAGACTGGCAGCTGATGAGGGTCAGCAGGACTGGTGCGAGTAGCATGGATGGGGCTTCAAGCATGGCCTCATAAAAGCTAGTCTTGGCCCCCCAGATATCACATCCCTTACTCAGAGCTGATGAACATATATTTCCACAAACATCCATACAAATCAGGGCAACTATTGCAGAACTTCAGGCAGAGTGAGCCCACAGCCCCCTTCTACTTTCAGGAAGGTTTTTGGGGTCACTGAACAAAAGGACTCACTAAATTTGCAAGCCACATTATCTCATGTTCCTGAGAAGCAGCTCCAAGCTGTGCATGCACCTTCATTCTGAGAACCAAGGCACACTCAGCTCTTCCTTCTTCACCAGCCATGGCAGATTCCATAAACACAGGGGGAAACAAAAAACCTGCTCATACTCACTGCTGGCTGCAATTTGCAAGGCGCAGAGGAAAAAATATGTTGCTCAGTGGGGCCCCTGCTGTATCCTGTACAGCACTTCTGTGGAACTGGCCAGGCCCATCTGTCTAAGCGTTTACAAATTGTAAACCTAACAGGGATGACCTGGGGAGTCCCGGGCTCTGCAACTTTGCCAGGATGACAGAACCAGACTGAGGACGCTTTACTCCCTGCCATGCTGCCAGAGGATGGAGAGGGAGTGAAGTGGGTGGCCTCTTGCCTTGTAGGATACATAAGCACCCAAACTGCATTTAGAGGGAGCCTGGAGAGATGATATGAGATGGTTTAGGAAAGAGCTCCTCCTCATGCTTCCTTTTCTTTTTTCTTTCTTCCTTTTCTTCCTCTGCTGTGGGATGACAGGGACAGCTAAGAGGGAAGCTTGTTTTCACTCTGTAGCTGAGCACACCCTGTCTGCTGCTGCCCCCAGCACTTTCATCAGCCTGTAGATGCGACAGGGACCAGCCTGTGCATCAAAGGCTTGTTAAGTTACTGTTGTGCTGTGAAAGAGAGGGAAAAAATCCTGTTGACTGTGACGAATTAGTGAAGTTCAGGGGTGGCACTCACCCTTTTATTCAAGAACTGCTTGTGTCTGTGCACTGCTAAAGGGATTAGAGCAGCGTGTGGCATGTTTCTGGTTCTGACAGAAACTTGAACACGCTCTAGCAGAGCTATAAAGTGAAAGGCCATGTCAATGGCAGGAGGTCTGGGGAGGGCTCTGAGTGATTAGCCACACTTGGAAGGTACCAGGAGGTTGTGAACTGTGCATGCAGTGTTCACTGTCGAGGTGCTGAATTCTCCAAAGCATTGCATTTGCAGCAACAGGAGTGGGCTTTCTTTTCCCACTTGTGTGTTTGGGCACAGTGTGCTCTCACAGAGCCTCTGGTGGTGTTGCCTCCTGGAGACTGAGGCCCCTGATGTGGGTCTCAGTTCCTACCTGTGACAATCTCCTCTAGGGATGGAGAGGACTTTGGAGGGCTGTCTCCATTCCCATTCAAACCTGGCTTATTCAGGGAAACCAGAAAGGAAAGCATCAGATCTTGATACCCCACAAGTAAATTAATATTAATGTGATTAAAAATTAAAAAAAAAAAGTAATAATTTATTGGGAGGTAAAACAGTCACTATGCCTACCGCTCAGCATTCACTTGCACTTCCAAGGCAATAAACTGATCATGCATGAGGAGCTAACTTATATCTGGTTACTCTGAGCTAGATTTTCCAAAGTTTTCAACAAAATGGCCATTTTGAATGGGGTACATGGGAGACCTGCTCTGAGAATGAGCTCAGAAACTAGCTCTGCAGCCTGGTGCATAACCTGAATGGTAATATTCCTAAGCAGAACACCTGCTTGTTCATAGGAACACAAATTATAAAGATGAAGATGCTATGAGCAAACTGCTACAACAGACTTGGAGAGATGGGGCAGGTATGTCTGGAAGGATGTCATGTCTTGTCAAGCACTGCTTTCCCCAAATGTACCCCTACAGCAGAGTTAGGCTGGAATTCTCCAGATGGAGGGGGCAGGCCCCAGGCTGGTCATTCATGTACTGAAATAGATTTACATCAGCTTTCCAGGTTATCAGACCTCACTGCCAGTTGGGTTCAGAAAAGTCTGCAGTTTACATATGGTAAAACTAGAGATGAAATTTAAGTAGAATGAAACATTTCAAACCTCCAGGAAAACTGCTAGAAAAAGGTTAATAGGACATTGGGACACTGGTTTCAAATCAGACTAAATGACAATTTTTAACTGCTACAAGACCTGAAGCCACTTCAAGAAGTCAGCAAGACCTCATCATGTGTCACACTTCCTCCTGCATGACAGCATCAGTGACATCTTGGCAAGTCTACATGGTTTCCCAAGAAGCAAAGGTAAAGCAGAGATGACTAAAAATACAGGGGACTCAGTAAATGTTAGGAAATAAGTCAAAAAATAAGCCCTAGGAGGAGTGCTCAGGAAAGAGCGGTAGAAAAACGCCTATTCAAAAGGGTAAAGTAATACCAGTGTGAGAGGTGACAAGAGATAATGCCATTACAGAAATGTAATGCTCTGCTGAGGAAGCTGAGAGTAATATAATTTTGCCAGTGGCCAGGTGTGAACTGGAGATAGGATTTTTCACATTCCCGTGCATTCAAAAAATGCTATTATTCCTATTTGTGTCAGTGAAAAGATGAGACCTTTGGAAAACGATGATGAGAAAGAAACCAATTCCTTCTTCCCTTTCTCTTGTCTCAACACAAAAATGAGAACAAGTATGCATGTAGAACTGAGATTTGGGTTCAGGTCCTTGTATGAGGTGAATGCACTGACCTCCCAATCACTAACCCATTTACTAATCTGAAAAACGTCTAGATGCAGCTGAAGAGATTGAAGGGTTTGAGTGGGTCAAAGCATGCTCTGGACTCCTTGTCTCTCAGCTTCATGGAGCAACAAGGAGCAAAGCTGGACACAGCCCATCTTGTCTATCCTGACTGAAGCAGACCATGGTAGAAGGGAACAGGTCAGCACAGTCCAGAGCCCCTGACCTGCATGGACTCAGGAACTTCAAAAGCACCTCCCAGTGAAGTGAAACAGATGTAGGTTTTTAACATAGTTTTCATCAGAGTCTTGGGAAATGTACCGCATAGAGTATTCTGGAACTCAAATTGCTGTGCAAATCTTTAATTTTTAAGGAATCATCATTTGGACACACAAAATTTGAAACATTTCCAGAATTTTTTCATCCAGTTTTGTTTCTGGTGGAAATGTTTACAGTGATTCCCTAATAATGAACAAGGAGAGACACTAATAATACCATAAAGTCAAAAAAGAGAGGTAGGAAGAGCATGGACAAGAGACGCTAAGCATATAAATGCAAAAGGACAAGTGCCTAGGAAATGGCTTGCACAGCAACCAGAGATGTGGGAGATGCAAAACAAAAAATTAAATGCAATAGCTGAAGGCCTAAAAAGTTCTTGATGGTGGATTCACTGGTAAATTGTACCATTGTACCTTTCAGTGCCATTGGAGAAAAACTCATGAACACTGGGAGAGTGCTGCTGTAGTCAGGATACCGAGAAAGGCTGAATGTGACACATGTCCAGCTGCCTTTCAGAGTTTTGCAGTTTGTTTCTTGTGGGCAGCAAAGGAACAGTTTAGGCAAAATTAAAGGAAAACCATGCTGAACATTGACCTGAAAAATCAGATGCTGGTGATGTTTTTAAAAACATTCATCAAAGTGAGCACAGGATGGAGGAAATCGCTCATTGTTGTTGCTCATAAGAAATCATTTGCTAGCCTTCCTTGTGAATTTGGAAGGTTAAAATACTAGCATCATCCAAGACATTGGTTAGCCAGAAAGACCAGCTGAGGGAATCCCTACCCTGAGCTGTGCTGGAGAAGGAAAACCAATGGCCCAGGGCTTGACAGTACAGAGCCTTCATGAAGAGCTCGCAGGGCAGAGACCTGGAGCCAGGTACAGATATCAGGCAGCCTTTGAAGACATCAGTCTTCAGTGCATTCTTTTGGCAAGGTTCCCAGAAGATGTTTGAAAGTCTACAAACTACTCTCCACTGTTATATAAATTAACTACTCCACAGAACACTTGTCCTTGTAACTTCCACAGCTATGAGTTACCTGTTCAACTGGTATAAAATGGCGTAGCTAGTAGAGTGCCTCTTTTCCTTCAGGTCTAATTCTCCTTTTCCATGTAACCATTACTCTAGTCACTCAAATGAGCTCAGATTAACTGATTCACACTAGTGGTCAGTAAGCAAATAACTGGGCTTTGAGATCCTACCTTCCATTGAGCAAGATGTTCAGGTGGATAAATACATACAATTTCACTGGCTTGCCAGTAGCCTCAGGCTGTTGATAAGCAAGTGATCTGGCCAACACTGAGTTATCAAACCACAGGCAAAAAATTTCTTGCAGTGTTTTGAAGTCTCCCTTGGGTGCTAGTTTCATATTCATAAGCAAAACAATGCAACATATTTTCTGGGATTTGCTGAGTTTGCTTGCTTTGGCACATTACATTAAACCCCTCAATTCCCAAACTCACATTTCAATTCTAGTTGGGAAAGTTTGGGAAATGCACAGGGGATTGCCAGCTGCAGCAGAATTGGGGCATCTCTTGGTTTCTCCCTGGGCATGGGAAAAGTCAGTGAACATCCCTCAACCATTTATGGTCCTCCTTGGATGCTTGCTTGGATGTCTTCCACTGCTCCAGTGCCATCCTGCTGGTTTTCACTTGGTCAGGTTTCTCAGCTGTCCCAGCATGAAATGCACCGCCTGTAGCAGAGAAAACTGGCTGCCTGGACTTCCCTGCCCCCAGTGCCAATGCCAGTGCAGGCTGCAGCAAGATTTCCCCCAGTGTTGCCCCTTTGGAACTCGCTGGAGGCCCAGAAATGTGACCTTTCCCTCAAGTCTGCTGTGTCCGGACCAGCACAGATCCCAGGGGTGTCAGCTTCCTCATAGCAGCGTCACTGGGCCCAGCTGGGTGAGCTAAACTGAATTTAGGCTCAGTTCCTATTCCCATCTCCAGAACATGAGTCAGTGTGCTCACACCATCTTCCTGCTGCTGACTGATCACAGTGGAGGGGTGAAACATGCCTTATTCTGCCTTTGGGATGGGTTGCATCTGCTTTCTACAACTAAAACTAAGCCAGAGCTACATCTTGCCATTAAAGGGGATAAATTGAAACAAAACCTCCTGACATGCTGTGTGTGGTTAGTCTGACAGCACTGCACTGCATGTACATGACACACAACTACCAAGGAAAAGTACAGGAAGAGGTTAGGGATGAGAATCTCTGTGGCCTGCAATAAAACAAGAGTCTCCGGTTTAGCAAGCAGTAAATGTTTCCCAGCTACATAGTACATACTGTCTGATCACCCAGCATCTGCAGCTGCTGACACGGTATAGATCAGCAAAACAGGCATCCGGGATGAGGTTGATCAGGGAGCTGTGTGCATTTTGCACGTGATTGTAGAGATACTGCTAGTGGGAGCTGAGTCTAGCCAGTCAGAGGTGTTTTCCCATGAGCATTTTGGGATCCTTCCCCTGCAGGCTGGATTAAGCATGGAAGTTTTAGCTGGGAGAGTGCTCTTCTTCCCCTGCCACAGGAATTTGCCTCACCAAGCTGCCTTGAAGGCATCTAGTCAAGTAGTAGTTAACCTAGGGATGGCAGGGAAGGCTAGCAAAGACACTTGGGTGACTTGGTGTGTCAGCCATACCCCATTCCCAGAGCACAGCAGTGTCCTCAGTTGCATACAAGTTCATTAGCATCCTCTTGGAACCAGAGGAAGGGCCCTTTCTTGCAACACAGACGCTGCCTGCTGCTTGCCCCCTGGCATGTACCCCTGCTGTCCAGCCCAGAGGGACTTCCAAAGGAGCAGCTGCTGTGAGCCAGGCTGATTGACTCTTGCCTGCTAATTGAATGGTGGCATTGATTTTGGTCTCCCTCACAGGTGTGCACTGACATCTGCAGTTGGAAGACCTGTGATCCTGTGAGTGCACTGATCCTCCCTCTGCTCCCACCACTTTCATGGGCAGTGCTGACTGGGGACACTGCCTGGAGGGTCTGGCTTAGACAACAGGCCAAGGCAGTGTCTCTGCCAGCAAGGTCTGCACAATTCAGGCAGGACTTAAAGTTCACATCCCCAGAGACTCTCAGAAAGGAAAACAGACACAGCAATACCTCCAGCGGTGGAAAGGCGGGTGAGTGGAAGATCTGGGAGGTGCAGTAGAAGGTCAGCCCAGCCCACACTGCTCTGCACGGAGCACATGGATGGGACCATGGTCTGTTTATCTGTAAACAACAGCACTGTTCAGCACAAACCTGCAATCAGCCTGAGCTTGGGAAGCTTCACATCCTTCTTGGTAAGAGCATGATAGAAAATAAGGCCTTGGCTCGTTGCCCTGAGTACATTGCTGAAGTGGGCTGGGTGAGGAGAAAGGAAGAGATGGAATAGAAAAGTTGAGTCTGGTGACCCAACAATGTGATCTGGGCAGACCCAGCAAGGGAGACCCTTGGAGTTGGATGTCTGGGGAGGATGCAGAGCCCTAGGACAACTCTGAAGAGCTTCTCAGCACCCTGCTTGCTTTCTGGGAAAATCTGCCTGTAACATGTCAGGATGCACACAGGTACCACCTGAAGGGGATTTTTGTTGGCCATAGGTACTTACAAGGTGTCTATTACACTTGCGTCCTTCTAAAGAAGTCAGGCAGAAGTGTCATCCCCATCTCACAGGTGGGGAGTGAGGCACAGCAGGATCAAGTGATCATGCAAGAGCCAAAGGTCCAGCCTCTACTGGCACAGCTGCTTAAAAATGAGCACACCATGCACGAGAGCTGCATGGCTGAGTCCCAGGATGCATCCACCACTGCAGAAAAGCAGCATCCATTCAAGTTCCGCACATCAGAAACTTCTAATACTAGTGAGACTAAAGTCCAGGCTATTAATTAGGTGATATTAGTTGATGCAACCCTGTGTGTCCCCATGCTCCTTTTCACCATATAGGAGCATATCTGCATACCCTGAGATTACCTCAATTGGTTGGAGCATAGTGCCAAGTTTGTGGGTTTGATCCCTGTATGGGCCACGTAAGAGTTGGACTTAATGAAACTTGTGCGTCCCTTCCAATTTAGAATATTCTGTAATTAATGCACAGCCTGCTTCACAGGGAACTGGCAGCAGCAGAACAGCACTGAGTTCCCTACTGCTGATGGATAAGGGGCATTTCAGTTTTTAGCTGATGAGAATCCTTCTTCTTACCAGCACAGACACAGACAAAAGCACTGGGCATCCAGCTATATGAATACAGTAAAATCTAGTCATGAGTATAATAAAAAAATGCCTGATTTAATAAAGCTTGCAGTCCCGTCCCATGGGTTGAGTTAGTGTTTTCCCTGAAATGATTTCTTATAGCTAGCAAGCTTTAAGTTATGACTTGCATTCATTAGATTCACCGAATACTGATAAATGGCTGTCTTAACACTCATGCACAGACAAGACCACTGTGTTAAGATTTCATCTGAGTCATTAGCCACACAGTAAACAGCAAGGGACATAACACCACCTCCTCAGGTGTGTGAAAGGCTGACGAGACTTCACAATCCCATATTTGAGTCTTGAAATAGTGATCCTGTTCTGAGAGCTCCAGATCCCCATCCTACCCTTTACCTGGGGGACCATTCTGGGTGACAGACTGACCAAGGTGCAGCCAAACCCAGATTTTCGGTGGCGAAAGAGAGAATGATGCTGGTCACTTATTCTACAGGAAAATCCCTGTCAAACCTCTGTTACCCCTCCTTCTCAGGAACATCCATGAGTAACTGGCTCACATTTGCCTCAGTATTTCCAAGAGGGGCCTGTGAGCTCTGCAGTTCCTCTCCAGCAGGAAGCCAGAGCAGCACCATGGCCTCTCTGACAGGCTTTGAGGACAGAGTGCAGGAAGGGGGTTTTGGGGGAAGGCAGCCATACTCTTCCACTCCACACAGGTTGTTTCTTCCCCCACTCTTACACCACTGGAGAAGCCCTTAGAAGGAGAGACATACATGCAGTTTGCCTCCTTACATTTACCTTGGGGAATCTTTCCAAACATTGTCCCCCATAGCACCTTATTTCTGAGACATTAAAAAACCACCCTATTCAAATGCAAATCAAGTCCTTCCTGACAATAACTGTTGAGTAATTTTGACGTCAATACAAGCACTCTAGCCGGACGTTCCAAGAATAGACCTGGTGTTTGGGAACGGAACAAAAAGGAAGCGACCACAGATAATACAAGGAGCAACCCTTTAAAGGAGAGACTGTGAGGGGAAGATAGCACAGTGGGGAGTATCAGGTACCTAAGTATCAGAGGTTTAGAGCAAGGGACAGTCATGGAAAGCTAAACTGGAGAAGGCTGAGATGAAGGCTCTCCTCAGACCTAGGCTGAAAAAGCTGGGGCTTCCATCTCAGGTGAGTCCATTTACCCAATAGTAAATTGGTAAATCGAAGCTCTTTCCCTTAGACTGCATTTTGACCAAGGTTTATACATTTGGAACTCACTTAAGTGCCTCTGTTCTGTGCTGTGTTATACAACATGCCCTCTGGAAGTTTTCTTCTGTGCAGTGTGTGCTTTTATGCTCCTAAAGCTGGTTGCAGACAGGACAATGAACTTGCTGCCTTCAGAGGGAAAGTCTTTCAACCAGAACTTGATACCAAAAAGTACATTGAGCCACAGCACTATCTATCCCACCCCAAGGAATAGATGCATGCAGCAGATATGGCTGATGGGTTGATGGAGCAAACTGCTGGCCCCCCGAGGGTCTTCAAGGCAAATAGCATGCTCTAGAGCTGAAGCAAACCCCTTAGGAAACACGATCCAGCAGAGATGCCATTGATGTGCCTGCATGATCAGAGGAATACATGCAGGGCTTCCTGAGTGACGTGGCATTTGAGCAGTATTTGGAATACAATGGCCTTTCTGACTGTTTTGGAAATTTCTGACATTCTAAGCACAATCGTATTTGTAATGGTTACATCTGGCCTTTCTGATCTGCTTGCTCATCAGCCAGTAGAGACCCCTCAAGTACAAATCTCCTCTTAGCTCTGCCCCGTTCCACTACTTCATCTTGTGCTAATTAATCACCCAGGGCGCTTGGAGAGCTTTATAGCATTAACCCATTCACCTCTGAAAAACTTCCCTCTCCCATCCACAACGAGTTGCAGATTTATGTACTGGGGACTAAGTAATCAGTGAAATCTGAAACTACCACATTGTGGTAGGCAATTATTTTATCATCATTCTTTTGCAAAGGTGATTTATCCAAATTCATAAGGCCAAGCAGTGACAGAGATGGAGAATAGACATGGTGTTCAAGCCTTGAGTTCTCCTGTAGCCACTGGTAAGCATTCTTCATAAAAACACATTCTCACTATTTCAAGCATAATATCAGCAGTTGAGAGCCCACCTTTAGTCATGGGTGGGACCAGATTTACCTTCTGAGGGCCCTTCTGCCCATTTCTAGGAGACCATGAATCTTCTCTTACTACTAGAAAGTCACATGGTAAGATGCTAACTTGTTAAACAAAAAGCTGTCATCAGTCAGTTTATGCTCTGTTAAAACAACTCATTAGTTGATGCCACCTGCTGTTCTTTGTGGCCTGATACTCTTCCATATTTTGGCAGATAACATCACATACCTACATTGGGGAGCTCCACTGCATACACTCCCAAACATATTCCTCTCTCCCCATACATTTCCTATCAGCTGTGGATTTCTTAGAGGGGAGAGTGAGGACATGGCTGCTGGGGAATGCAGCCCCTGGTCTGTCACTGCCTCATGCAATATGCTACAGACCATGGCATGGGGTGACAGTATAGCTGCACAACCTTCTAGTCAGGCCTTAGCTTCTTGCCTGAATGCTGGTGTTCCCATCTTGGCTGTGCACAAGGAAGAGAAAAACACCTTCTGGGTTTCCTATTTAATACCTCCTTTCATCTTCATACGTGTCTGGAAAAGGTACATTCAAAGGGATGGGGGAGT
The DNA here is from genome assembly GCA_035583155.1 of Acropternis orthonyx. Taxonomy (NCBI): domain Eukaryota; kingdom Metazoa; phylum Chordata; class Aves; order Passeriformes; family Rhinocryptidae; genus Acropternis; species Acropternis orthonyx. The sequence goes on along the minus strand of JAWWEU010000158.1, from coordinate 25,667,579 downwards.
CCCTGCAATGGGGTCCAGACTTTCTTCAGTTGTATAAAGAAGAGGGAAACCAGCTCCTGAAACCCTTGGTTGGTTTTACCTGAACCCTGCAGGTACAAAACTATCTCCAGGCTCTCCCAGCCCAGGTTCACCATCTTATGAAGTTCACTTCATGTTTAGGGTGTAGAAACAGCCCAGATGTCCTTCAGACCCTCAGTTTCCTTCTCTGGGATGCCTCCAGCAATGCCTCTCATGCTCCCTGCCCCTGGCTGAGGGCAGGAGGACCAGCATTCTCAGCCAGCTATCCTGATCCTCCCTGCTGCACCCACACTTCTTCATTTGCTCCCCATGATTACTGATGTCGGTGGCACGTGGCCATCCCCTTCCTGTGAGGTCCCATGCTCCTGGAGAGAGACACAGGATGGAGCCCAGCAAACACAGGTGCCTGCCTGCGGCAGGCAGGGGCAGCAGGCAGGGGCAGCAGCCAGGCAGTGGGCAGCAGCCAGGCAGTGGGCAGCGGGCTGGGCGCACAGCGCAGGAAGCACCTGCTCCTGAAGTGACGGCTCTCTTATCTGACCCCAGTCACATCAGGTGGCTTCCTTGTTTGCCTTGGCGGCAGGCCCCCTCCGGCTGCCACTGGCAAACTGCTCCTCTGCTGTTTGTTTTTTTTTTTTTTTCTCCTCAAAGAAAAAGGTGCCCATTGATCTGAAGAGAAAAATGCCCAAAGACTCTCCCAGTGTATAGCTCTGGCCCCCGCTTCTCCCACCTGCGGCAGCAGTGGGGAGCAGGAATAAGTGACATGGGAGGCACTTCCCTCAATCCCCCACTAAAACTGCCCATGTGCTTCACCACCACCACCACCACCACCACCACCATGCAGTGCAGGTTCCTCTCCTCTATGAACAAACCTGAGGGTGAAGACCCCTGTGTAGCGGTCAGGAATGGTGGGTGGCTGGTGCTCCCGTTGTGGGCTATGGGAGTGTGGCACAGCTTCCCGCAGACCAAGGGTCACCATGTGTGGCCATAGCCACCTCGAGCCAGAGTGCCAGGGCTTTAAAAAAATAAATCAATGCTTGCAGTTCCTCTTCTTTCCCCTCTCCGTTCCTCCCTCAGTCTCAATAATTTACTGAACAACGGCTGGTCTCGGCAGCAGGGCGGCTGTGCCGGGGGCCTCCCTCAGGCAGCACCAGGGGAGAGCCAGCCTGGCCAAGCTGACATGCCGCATGGCATCCCACCACCATCCCGGGAGCCAGGAGCTTTCAGGAGCAATTCCCCACATCTCTTTCCATCTCTGCCCCAGGGGCAAATTATGAGGCTGAGTGGGGCACCGGCACTCCTGCTGATCTGCATTTCAGCCACAGAAGTTGGCCAGATTCCAAGATGGTGCCGTTTCAGTTTGATATCCACCTCTTATATAATCTTCAAAATATATTTAACCGGTGGGTTAGATATTGGCGCACTGAAATGTAGGACTTCTGCCGTGTGAAGATAAGAACAGACTTGGAGCAGACACATACTTTAAAACAGTACCCTGGTCAACATATCCCTGTAAGTCATAGATCTATGACAGATTTTTTGGCTTTGGATTTTATGAGACATGCAAGGAACAGTCTTGCAACACATTTTCCTTATCCTTTTTCTTTTTCTTTTTTTTTTTTTTTAATTAATCCTTAGTGTTAGTCTCTCCTGATATGGAGAAATAATTTCTCCAGGGGCAAATTTGCAATGAAAAAACCCATAAAAGAAACTTTTCATACTTAACATACTATGCAAAGAAGAACAATAAGATAATAATGGAGCTGAATATTCATTATGCTAATCAAATGTTAATAAACAGTGGGATAGTGTGCAGCTCAGTTTGGCTCCCCATCGCCATCTTTCTTCCTTTCTGACCTACTTGCTTCTCTCCTCCTTGCTCCTTTTTTCCTCTTTTCCCTTTCCTTCTGTCCTATGAGCAGAGGTTGGGGGACCCATCTTGACCAAGATGACAAACGTTCAGAATGAAAGCATTATTTATTTAAAAGAGTCCTGCAAATAGTAAATACTGTCAAAGAGATGTGCAACATCTGTGTAGTTCAGGCAGCTGGTGAATACTTCTACTCCAACCTTGGGGAAGCCTCAGGTCCAGAAACAGACAATAGCCAATAATCAGAGAAGCTCCAAGCAGATATGTGCAACTATGCCATGTTCAAGATATGAATAATTAAAAATGAAGACTACTTCAGACAACTATCACCTTAAAACAGAATAATAGTTATGTTTGGGCATGAGACATCCTCACAGTTATGTGGACAGTATTTTCATTTCACTGTATTAATTATGTAAGAAAACAAAAAAACAAAAAACCAAAAAAAACCAAAACCAAAACAAAACAAAAAAAACCAACAAAACAAAAAAAACCCCAAACCACAAGACAACCTGCTCATGATCAGTAAGAGCAAAGGCTTGGGTATAATATCTGTAACCAGAGATGCACCAACATCGTGTGTCTCCAGTTTCAGATAATCACCTGGTGTCAAATCCTTTGTGCTGGGGGTGTGCCGTAGAGCAAGGGATAAGAGACTAAACCAGTGTGCAATGCTGAAATACAACCCGGCAGCTGACCCTCGTCCTCTCTCTCTTTCCAGCAGGATCCTGCCTTAGATATACCACCATGTCTGCTACAGCAGCACGCTCCCTCTTTGCCTCCTGGGTGAGCAGCCAGCTGAGCAGTCAGCCAAGTGGTGTTACTCTGAACACGGTGTGTTGTGCCCAAGCAGCTCTGGGATGTTCCTTCATCAGCAGCCTGATGGCTGGGGGTGCTGTGTGCCCTTGCTCCCTGGGCTGGGGGATCCTCACGTTGCAAGCAGCCCAAGTCGCCTTTGCTCTGATGAGACAGTATTTAGGCAGGTGCAGCTTTGGTATTGTTCTCTTTGGGCAAAGGAGAGACTGCTCAAGGAGCAGAACAGACACAGTCTTACAGGTCTTGGAGGTGTCCATACAGTGCTGTAGCACCTCAGTCCCCAGCACTGGAGGCTCAGGGTCTGTCACCAACATAGTCATGGGATGCTTGGTCTTTCTCTGTCAGCTGAGATCTGAGTGGCTGGTGGCAGGGTCAGAGCTGCCCTGACCTGGACGTTCATCGCATGGCATGTTGGGGGAGTCATTCAGCAACTACACCACAGGAGATGCATACTAAGTACAGCTGGAAAGGCTGCAGGCTCACAGCAGCAGCAAGCCCCATAGGGTTTCTCAGAGCAGGCCAGAGTGAAGATCGAGTCGGGAAGAGGTGGGCTGCGTTGGTGGCCTTGGTGGAGGTACATGCCTTCTGCCAGCCCAGAGGAGAGAGCATGTAGTGCCGTAGCTCACTCTGGGTGCTCATATGACTGCTGGCACCAAGGGACCATGTCCAGCCCTCTTGCTTCTGTCCTGGCAATTAAGAACAGGCCTTAGGTGTGAATGGCAGCTGCAAAACCAAGCCCTGCTGGGTTGGTCTGCACCTGCACTCAAAGAAGCTGTGCTCCCTCTGAGCCCCAAATCCTGAGTATCCCTCTCTGGGGAGAGACAGAAACACCAGTTCCTGCAGGCATGCTACCACTGTAATCCCTCTTTCTTCTCTCTGATTATGCATGTGACCACTCTTCACTCTGCCTCTTGAGAAAGGGCAGCAGAGCACAGACACCCAGACTCAGTGCTTCTGCCCCAGACTGTTGCAGGACCTGCTTGCTGTGCTGTGTGCACTGTGACTTCCCAAGCAGCAGTTTATCAGGCCAGCTGAAACTAGTGAAGGTTTGCTTTCTTGGTTCTGGCTGTTTGACCTATTCTGTGAGATCAGAAACTCTGTCGGGAAAGGTCCCTTTGTACTAGGGAAGCTGCCTGCTGGGTGGGCAGCCAGTGGACTGTGAAATAGCTACGATTTTAAAGACTGTAGATTGTGAGTATGCACTGATCGGGGATGGGAAGGGGCTGCAGCCTCCTTTGTACCAATGGACTGTCATGAGGCCTGGCCTTTTCCAAACTGATCCCAAATGAATATTTATTTCCCTGTACGCTCAGCCTAGGACACACAGTTAAGCTGATCCACCTGGTCGTGCCTTAATTTGTCACCAGCATTAATTTTCTTAGCCATATTTGCATTTCTCTCCCACTCTATAAAATCCACTTCACTGCCCATGCTCCCCCTTTCCATCAACTTTTATCTGGGATCTGCTGGCTTTTCCATGTGGTTCATGCTGTGCCCTCACCACCATGAAAGTAAAAACAAAAATTAAAAGGAAAGGAAGAGAAAATACGACGATCTCACAGGAAGATGTTTTCAAAATTCAAACATCTTTTTTCATATAACTCCACCACTCATAGAATCATTTTAGGAAGAAACCAGCCCTATCAGCTCTACACATCTGCCAAATGCATAGGAGTCCAGGTGGACGGATGCCAGACAGAGCATCCTTAGATATGTATGAAAGCTGCTGCCCTCAGAATGGCCCTCAGCCATTCATTTCAGTTCTGAAAGACAGGGATGCTCCTGCTGTCCTTGATGCAGCTTCCAATCCAGATGAATATTTTAAATGTCCAGATGTTTGCTTGGGAACCAATGCCAGTCTTGCTGGATGCCTGTGCTGTATTGCCTTCCCTTTTGCCCATCTCTGATGGGCTGCCTGTGGAGGGCAGAGCTGGGACTATGGTGTTCTCTGTGTGATGCTGTTAGCTGGTGTCTCTGCAGGGGAGCTGTTTAACCAAGTTGCTTGTCTAAATAGAGCAGATACCTGAATACCAGAGTCTGAAGTAGGATGGTGCTGGTGTTAACCTGTTGTTGCTGCTGGGAAGGGCTTTGTATTTTTTTTCCCTTTGGCCAGGCTTCTGTATTTGTTTTGGCAGAACTGGAGTGCTGGTGACACTGGGGGCAGAGTTCAGGCCATCACCAGAAACTGAATTTCTGAATTCATTTCTGTTGAAATAACAAAGGCAATTCCCTCTCAGCATGCCACACTCCACCCACTCAGCTGTGCTTGCTGAGGCTGTGGGGTTTTGCTTCCTCTGACCCATCCCTGGAGCCCCAATTCTCCCTGGAAGCAGGAGGGGAGCAGGAGACACCAGAATTCTTTGCTCACCGGTGCTGGAGATACTTGCCTTCTTCGGCTCTTGGCAGGACACTGGAGCAGAGGAGAAGTTCAACATGTCCTAATGCTCTTACAGCACCAGTCAGGTGCTCCCCCAGGGAATATCTCCACATCAGAAGGAAGGGGATGCAGCCATAGCAGTTCCCTACCCCAGCTAATGTCACATCCCCAGGGACACAGACAGCTGCACTCAGGCCAGGTCCACCTTGCCCATTGTAGAGGAGTGCAACAGCAGGCTGGGAGGGAGGAAGCAGCGCTCTGCACAGGCTGACTGAGTCACAGTTCACAGCTGCTACAGGAGGATTCTGGGCCATAAGCATGGCTAGACCTTATCCCTTCATGAAAGCCAAAGGCAACTACTTCAGAGGAGGTAGCTCATGGGGTACCATCTGCATCAAGTACAGAGGAGCATTTTCCTGCAGTACTTCTCCACCAAAAATGCACATACTCCTCTTCTACCAAGCAGTCCCTGACCTGTGTGTAACACACCCAGCACAACATGACTTAGAAAAGTCCACTGGGTCGGCAAGACCATGCAGCATCAAGCATGCTGTGACAGTCAAGATGCAAGTTCCCTGGCCAGCACAGGGGGTGTCAGATTCCCTCTTGAGGCATGTGGCCCTGGTTCTCCATTACTTATCCTGTCCATCTTCTCCAGAGCCGTGTTTGTTTTGCCCCTCACCAGAAAATGCTCCTGCACGTTTAAACTGAGAAAGTAAAACAGTTGACTCAACAGCTGTGGGATTTGGGAAGAGGAAGGGAGGGATATGCTTTCAGTTTTGACTTTTAAACACAAAATGTGCACTGAATTCTTCCTGCCAAAAGTGACAAGAAACAGAGCCATAGGTCTTTGCGGGAAACAGAGGAAGAAAATAACAGAGAAGATACTCACTGATGCTTGTGGGTCTTTGGTGTTTCTGGTAATAGCAACAAGGGAAGGCAATGGATCAGGCAGGGGGAGGTACTGCTGTCCTCCACTCAGCCGAGCAGAAGAGGGCTGCAACTAAGCTCACACAATGAGCAGAGCAGTAGACTTGAAAGTGGACTGAAGCCTACTGCACCCTTAGGCCTCCTACTTTCATTCATCTTCTTGGCTGTTGCCAAGTGTCTATACCATGCCTGGGAAGATCTGATCTTTCTGCTACAAGAGCAGGTTAGTGGAAAGTCAATAGCTCAGCATCTGGTGTGTTATTTCCAAATTCTACTACTGCTCAAGAAAGGCACTACCTTAACAGCTCCACTGCTATCCAGCATACCCAGTTTTAAAGCCCAAAACTCCTGGAGGGAGAGGTGTCTGCCTAGCACTTAGCCTCCAGCTGTGCCAGAAGGACTCACCCCATCAGATTATTGATTCAGTGTAGGACCCACTAACACCCACTGTTCTGTTTACTGAGACTCTGACACACTTTTTACTCTCCTTGCTCAGTAAAATCATGAGCGATTTGAAGGCAGAGGGATCACACAGTGCCTGAGTAGGGCTGAAGGAAACTGTATCTCTGCAGGGCTGCTGACTTAGCATAGGGCTTTTAGAGTGATCTGTGTCTATAGATAAGGCTTTGTGCCTGAACCCCCAGAGATGCCTTCCTGTCTCCATGGCAGTCAAGGCTTATGGAAAAAAACCAAGTAATTTACCCAGTGAGAACACTAACTTGTGCTCCGACAAACTCAGAGTCTGTGGATATGAATGCGCTCATGGACTTTGTTTCAAGAGAAGACCAATACTTTGTTAGCAGGAGAAAAGGCTACTTTCCGGACAACATGTCCTTGACTGTCTCAGACAAGGTAGCACTACTCAGTAGGAAATGGTCTTTTGGATCCGTTTGCTCTATAAAGAGAAACAAGGCAGAAAGAAAGGAAGGAAGAAAAGAGAGAAGAGGAGGACATGGTGGATGTGCCAGGAACAAGGCTTCTTACAGCATGCATTTCTTTTCCAGCCTAGGGCGAGAACTGCCTTCCAGACACAAGGCTACGCTGTTGTTTGGCAGAGCTTCCCCAACTCAGTGCGATTTCTGTGTGGACAAAACAGGCTCCCCAAGGCTCATTCCCATGGGAAATGCAGAGTTCCTTCATATTCATTCATGGCTTTCTACTACAGTTCCCAGTAGCAGCAGCACAGGGTGGCTTGTTGTCTCCACAGCTTGCAGAGGGACCATGCCAAGGCTACACACTCCAAGGATGCAGAAGGTGCTTGTTGTGCATCTGTTTGTCCAGTGAGGAGGAAAGGGAGACTGCCCAGATCTCAGAGATGCTCAGTGACTGTTCAGCAATGGGAGGGGTGACTCTAGGATGGTACGAGGCAGAGGGACAGCAGTTTTGTTGTACCTCGGGAGTGTGAAATGGTGTGGAACCTTGTGCCCTTCTGTCCCCCTCACGCAACAGTGCAGTGATCAGGTGTAGCCAAGCCACACGTAGCCCTGTCCCACAGAGGAACATTTCCCATTGTCTCACTATTTTTTTTTCTGCCACTACAAATTTTATTACCTCAAAGGTATGGAATTAGGAAATGAAAGATGTGGAAAAATTCCTCGGACTAAAGTACTCATTTCCACCATTTCCACCTTGCCCTGGATTTCCTTCTCGATGAGTTCCAGCAGTGTCCTTGGTTCGAGTCTTGGAGTAATTAAAGTCTTTTTGAAGCTCTAGCGTCTCACACCAGTTCTCATTGCTCAGCAGAATGATACATCAGGAATAACAAAGTCCACTTTGATCAACTACTTCCATCCTTTACAGCTGCTTCTGTGGGGGTGATTAATCCCAGCCCTTCCTTCGCTAATAATAAGCGCAGAGAATAAGCTACATCCTTTGTTGTTGTTATTTTCTCTTTTCATTTCCCTTTTTGGGAAGAGCTGTGGAATGGACTCAGTGACTTTGGTCCATTTTCTGCTGGAGGGGTGGCCATGGTCATGATGGTGGTAGAAAGCATGGATACCTGGTTGGCTTGGGTGGACTGACCTCTCTCCCAGTAAAAGCCATGGGCTAAGCTCCCTGTCCACCTGTTCTGGAAAGCATTGCAGCACCACTCGTGCCTGAAATCCTACCTACGTGCAGGAGATTAGCATTTCCTATTGGCAGGGAGCCTTTGGGAGGCATAGGGCCATTCAATAGGAAACACAAGGCACAGGGACTTTGCTGGGAATTAGGCCATTTTTTAGTAAACGCTGCAGTCTCCTGGGCTGCTGATCTGGCACCTTGCTCCTGCATGAACTTCTCCTTACAAATACAAATGAAAGTTATTCCTGGCCTTTGGTTTCTGTTCTAAGCTGACAGTGAGCCGGAATTACTCTTGATTTGCACAATTTAATTGAGAGAAAGAGGAAGCATATGGTTCATTTAATAACAAATGCCAGCTAAAGAAGAGGAGGCTGGATTATCAGTAACCACCAACTTTTACAGATAAGATTTCAGTGTCTAGACCCACAGTCCACTATGTTTTGAGGACCACAGAAATAAAAGCTTTGGACATGGAAAACACCCCTCTAGAAGAGCAATTCAGAGCAGAAGCAGAGCTACAAATGCCCTGTATCACCTCCTGGTGATGGCTGATGCAGTCTGGGCTATGCATTATGCATGCTGCATACAAGGAGAGGGCATCCTACCTTTAAACCTAATCAGTCTCTTTACTGAAACAGCTGGTACCTGAGGCATAGCCTGGGCATATGCACTTCCAGTTATCTCTTCCCAGGTCCACTTGTGTGATACTGGGATATCAAGCTCCATGCAGATTGACTCTGGTGTGGTGAGGGAAGGATTGGGCATGGCTTGCAATAGGAAAATGAAAGAGGAGAGAGATGTGGCTGGTACGACTGGTTTCTGCCCCAGGCATGGAAGTGGAAGCCACTGACCATTGTTATGACACAGAGATGAACTGGGGAGAGGAAAGTCAAGTGCTGGAGGGAGGACGTTAGTGTTTTCTGTGAGATCTAGTTTGGGGAAAGCCCAGCTTGGTTGGGGCAGACTGTGGCATCAGGCTGTTGTTTCCCAAGCTTTTGGGCCTCTGGCTGTCAGCCTGGCTGGTCAGCACCTCCAGTTTTGGGAAGGTGAAGCATTGCATGCTGAAGAAGGAAGAGCTTTGTGGCTGAGCACCCTTGATAAACAGTGTTCTCAGCTGCTGCCTTAATTTCTTAACACTGCTCCCCTCCTGGGCATTACAGTCCAGTGGTACCACCTGTCTTTGATGTCAGGCCCTTAGGTTTGTTGTTTGGCACAAGCAGGACACCATTGCTGTATTAAGAACTGTCTTGCTCAGCATGTCATGTATGTAGCACATACTTGCTACAAAACCTCTGGAGTCAGACAGGCAGTGAGAGAACTGCACTGACGTGCTCCTCTCTAAATCCGTTTTGGGTTGTCTGTTCCTCCAAAGAGCTCCCTCAGGTGTCCTGTGCATTGCTCCAGCAACACCTGGAGTCCTGAAGAACCACTCTCAGCTCTGTCATATCAGTCTAAAATCAGAACAACTCTTAATGCATTCTGCTACACCACAGATCAACATCTGTTTCACAGTCCACTTCAGCAGACAGTTACCGGACCGCACAAGTACTAATAAGGGCAACATTTATTCCAGATTTAATTTATGTGCTTTTTTAAATCTTTGGTGGGGATATGTGACTGAAATCTCAATGAGTAATCTTTCTGACTTTGTTTTTAGAGTATTTTGATGGTTTTCAAAATCCACAAATCCCAACGTCTCAGACTTCTCTGCAGCTCTGCTGACACAAGCAGACAGCAGTCTCTGCATTTCTGACAAGTATAATCCAGCACAGTCTCATGGACTTTGCTGATTTTGAGACACCTGAAGATATGGCCCAAACACACAAAGAATTTTGTCTAGCATATGGCCTGGAAGTGCACTGGCAAACTAGACAGGATTTAATCAGGAGACCTAATTTGCTGGTTTGATCTGAATGTAGAAGATATGCTTTGTTTTCTAATGCTATTAGGTCTCTGGAAAGTGGCTTCAAATTCTGAGAAACCAAGAGAACTATGTAAGAAATGTGTAGTTCTTGCCACCAAAGTCATCTAGTCATCAACTGGTCTAGACATAAACAGATAAAAAGAAAATCGCCTGACAAAACAGCCTGAAACTTCCAACTGCTTTGGAAGAGCAGGCTAGACATCGTTGGCAAGGTTCATGACCTGGAGACCACATGTTCCTCTCATAGGGCTGGAGGTGGCTGGGCAGAGTGGGAAAGCAAGAGGGCATCAGCAGCTCTGAGAAGTGACTCAAGGAAGATACCACCATCATGCCATGAGTTAGAGTTGTTTTGCATTCCAATAACATCTGGATTTCCCTTACCATTTCACTGGAAAGACATGTTCCAGTAGCAAAATTTCTCAGGGATTTCTACTTTAAAAAAATATTGACAGTGCACTTCTGACATTGCCAGGCAGTAAAGCCATGCATGTATGATTCCTGTGTGCATGCAGAGACACACATGCCAACAAACGTTGTGCTACATTCCAGCACATTCCTACATTATTATACAGATCTGGTTTGTTAGGCTGTAAAATGGGGACAGAGTGACAAAGTATAATTCAAATTTACCCGTGGTCATCTCTGAAGTTAAAGGGAAGAGGATGATTTAGACATGTTCATCTGACTGTCTAGTTTACAGAAAAACTCTTGAGTGATTTCTAATGAGGGTCCAGACTGAGCTTCCTCCATGACAGGAGGCATTTGGATCAAGCTCCTGCCACACTGCTGTCAGCACCCAGGAAAGCTAGTACCAGCTGGGTGGACACATCCTGAGACTCATCCATGCCCAACAGCCACCTACTTACAGCTGTACCATCTGCTCCTGAGTTTTTCCCTGGGATTGATACTCCACACTTTTATACCTGCCCTGTGCAGTGGAAGGGTGGGTGTAGGCAGGCACATCTCAGAATTGCTGCAGGACTCCTTTTAGGGCTTAATTGCAATACACAGTGATGTTTCAATTCCAATTCCTCAACTTGTACGCAGTATCATTAAGGTCAGGAGCCATGACAGACAACGTCCCTACTCAAGTGGCATCTGCATCAGCCTCTGTTGTTTGCCAGGCTACAGACATGCTGAGGAGGGTGTGAATGCAACTCTCCTCCTTTCTCATGCATCTCAAAGCTTGGAAATAGTGATAAAGTCAGCTGAGGAGAACAGCAATTGTATTCCCCTGCACATCTTGCATGCTGCTAAGCTATGCTCTCATGGATGGCCTGACCCTCTAGTCCTCTCCAACCCTCCTTGCACTCATCTCCAGTTGTCCAAAGGAGCATCCCTACCTTCCCCATTCCTGTCCCATCTTTCCGCACATGGTATTCATAATTTCAGCTCTCCACACTTCCTAACATGTATCTTAACTCCTCCCTGTGTTGGTCCCTTGGTTCCACTCATAGAATCATAGAATGGTTTGGGTTGTAAGGGACCTTAAAGATCACCTAGATCTAACCTCCCTGCCATGGGCAGAGATACCTTCCAAAAGAAAAGGTTGGTCAAAGCTCAACCCAACCCAGCCTTGAACACTTCCAGGGATGGGGCATCCACCACTTCTCTGGGCAACCTGTTTCAGTGTCTCAACACTCTCATAGTGAAAAATTTCTTCCTTTTAGCTAACCAAAATCTACCTTCTTTCATATTAAAGCCATTACCCCTTGTCCTATCACTACCTGCCCTTGAAAAACGTTCCTCTCTAACTTTCTTGTTGACCCCTTTTAGGTACTGGAAGATGCTATAAATTCTCCCTAGACCCTTCTCTTCTCCAGGTTGAACAAGTCTCTTAGCCTTTCTACCTGGGAGAAGTGCTTCAGCCCTCTGATCATCTTTGTCATCCTCCTCCGAACTAACTCCAACAGGTCCACATCCTTCCTATGCTGGGGGCCCCAGAGCCAGATGCAATACTGCAGGTGGGGTCTTACCTTCCTCAACCTGCTGGCCACTCCTCTTTAGATATAGCCCAGGATGTAGCTGGTTTTCTGGGCTGGAAGTACACATTGCTGGGTCATGTTGAGCTTCTTGTCAACCAACACCTCAAGTGCTCCTCAGGACTGCTCTCAATCCATTCTCTGCCCATCCTATATTTGTGCTTGGGGTTGCCTCTACCCATGTGCAGGATCTTGCACTTGGCCTTGTTGAACTTCATGACGTTCACACAGGCCCACCACTCAAGCCTGTTAAGGTCCCTCTGGATTGCATCCCTTCCCTACAGAGTGTAAACCACAACCACACAGCTTGGTGTTGTCAGCAAACTTGCTGAGGGTGTGCTCAGTCCCACTGTCCATGTCACTGACAAAGTTGTTTAACAGCACTGATCCCAATACCAGCCCTAGAGGAGCACCACTTCTCACTGCTTTCCACTTGGCCATCAAAACATTGACCCCAAGACTTTCAGTGTGACCATCCAGGCAATTCCTTATGCACTGAGAGGTCCACCTGGCAAATCTATATTTGCCCAGTTTAGAAGCAAGAATGTTGTGCAGGGCAGCATCAAATGCTTTGCATGGGTCCAGGTAGATGACATCAATTGCTCTTCCCTTATCCACTAACAGTGTAACCATGTCATGGAAGGATCTTACAGGGTCTCACTGGTTCTCAGGCTGGCTGGGCTTTGCCATGCATGTGTGAAGCACAGCAGGGTCATTACAAGAACTGATGCTTTGCAGAGGAGCAAGGGCCACTGATCAGCAGTAAGGGTTGCTGTGGGAGGGCTCACCTCAGGATTACCAGAGGAGAGTGCATGCATAGGCACAGTCTGCAGCTGTGGCTGTTGGTGGTGGTGTGTGCTGTTACAGAGCTGTTCATATACAGCTGGCTGATGCAATGCACAACTGAATCAGAGGCTGAATTATTTCTGATGTACATTGCATTGTACATCTAAAGAGTGCACTTCCAAAAACAAAAGTAAAAAATCAGATTAACCTATGTATCGGCTGAGTAAGGTAGAAGTTTTAGAGGGGATGACAGAGCAGAAGAGAAAGAGACAACATTATGGCCAGGGATGGAGACACTCATGCCTTGGTTGTTATCTCTTTTGGCCTCAGTCTTGCAAATTCATGCAGATATATAGCACCACTCACCAGGGGTGTCATGGAAGTCAATGGCCATTATGCTGTCTCCACTGTTATTGTAATTTCTTTTACAAACTGTGGCATCCTTTTGATTTTTTTTTATTACCAAATGTAGCTCAAGTCAATTCACTAAACCTGGTGGAATAGCTACGCCTCTGAAATCAGTACTGAGAACAGAAACAGGCTGATGTGCATTTTTCTCGCATGTGTTAAGTTGTTCTGCCATCCTGTGAATGAACTTCTTGTTTTCTTCTCCTTGATAAGACAGTTTCACCTAAACCAGGACTGGACACTGAAGTAAATCTGGTAGGAGAATACACTTCCCGTTTATAAAAATATCCTTCCTGTGTGGAAGAGCCCTCTTCCTGCAAACACTCATCTGCATACAGCATCCTGAACCTCTTTCCATGTGGGCACAGGCAGAGCTGCTGGGGTTGGGCAGTACAGCCGTTAAGGATATTCCATCAGGTTGAAGTACCAAATAAATTAACGTATTGGTTGTACCACCTCTAGAAATCAAACACAACCCCAATCCATGATCAAGATGCCATCCTTTTGAAACAAAAGGCTTTACCTCTTTGGCTTACAGCTACATCTATCTGCGTCCATTTCTGAAACCAGTGTCTCACTGCCATGAGCTTATTTAGCTAATGTATACACAGTGTATCCACCTCTTGTGATTTGGTTGTGGCTCATAGCTCACATGTTCACAGCAGCTGTGGATTTGAGCTGTGTACATAAACCAATAAATTGAAAAGAAAACAATCTCAAAAGGTAGTGAGCTGGATGTTTCTATTAATAAGGCTCCCTATGGGTTCTCCTGTAACTTCTGAAAAGACCTGGTCAAGACCTTCATCAGGCTGGATGTGTTAATCCAATCTCCCCTCAAGTGGTCTCTCCTCTCACACACATCAAGAGCTTAATAGTGAACGGACCACATCCATTCCATCTGCCATGACTCCCAACAGCAGCCTGAGACCCTGCGAGACTTCAGGGATCACTAGACAGACTTCTTCAATAACCAGTTTATGAAAGGCCCCAGCCACCATTTCAGCCTTCCCTCATGGTTTCATCATCTCCCTTTCTGCCTTTAAAGACTTACTCTGCTTCACTTCTTTCCAAGTCCTTTGATGCCTGTGTAGCATGGTGTCTGAAATAGCTTCTCCCAGGCCCACCTGTGCTGCTTTCCTTTCCTTCTTGGATGGGTCCTCCTTGCACTATTCCATGCTGGAAATCACTGTTTGTTGTCACCACCTAACCAACATGTTCTGCCATCTCAATCTCATGTCTGAGTAGCACACTGATGATTAATTTGTTATCTTTTCCCTTATCACAACCATATTCATTTATGCAAATTCTTGTTGCCACACAGGGAGCTGGTGACCTCACTGCACCAGCATTTATCACTTTATGGCCACACAATGTTAGGAAGAGATTAGCTGGTTAGAAGGCAAGGTACTGAGTCGAGGAAAGTTCACCTGGCTGGGCCAGTGCCTGCTATTTGGGTCTTCTCCTGCCTGTGTAACCTCCCGCAGTCCTCATTGGTGTCCCCACACTCCCCTGAGCACTGCATCCCTGTGGAGGAAGCTGTCTGAGGGTGGGTGTTCCCTGGCTGGGGGCTCCTGCTCTGAGGTGGCAGGAGTGTGGGCAGCACACAGCCCCCTGGGGCGCACCTGTCTTGTGGGGCAGGTGTGGAGCACCATACTCGGCCTCCACTGACCGAGCCCCACTGCGGCTGCTGGGCCCCCCCAGTGCTCTTCCGCCCCCGCTTGCCCAGATTTCCTTCACAGGGAAAACAGGATACAAGCGGAGGTGGAGGGGAGTGGAGCATGCCTCCGGCTCATCCTGACACTGAGGTGACAAACACAAACATGCCCATCTGCACGGGGAGCACTCCTGGGTCCCATGCTGTATATACACACTCCTCTGCTGAGCCCAGGGAGAAGCGTAGGCGACCATGCTGCTAAATTTGGCACCTGCATTATGGCTTGGGGCCAGCAGTACAAATACCCCCTTTTATCTTCTCTTTCCACTCCCAGGTTTTTAATAATTGGCTCCCCAGTCTAAGTAGCTGACAATTTGAAGGGTGCTCGCCCTAAGTTTGCCAAGCAGCATTGCAGTGTTCACTGAGCTCAGCAGCAGAGCCGGGATCCAGACTAAGTCTGACTCATTACCACACCTAAAGAAACTGAGCAAATTGGCTTGAGGAAAGCATGGACTGGCCAGTTCTTAAGTTAGATGCCATCTGTCCAAAGTTCATGTTATGCAAAAAAAACAGGGAGCCCAAGTTTCACTTGGTTATTTGAGCAAAGACCAAATGAGTAAAAAAGTGGTTTGACTATGTTTAGGCTACTGAAGTCAGCAGAAATTACTCTGAATGTGCACAAGAATCAGCTTGGGCAAGCCCTATCTATGCAAAAGCACTTTGCAGAGGACAACTGCACTTTAACACCATTCCTGTAAAAAAAAAGGAAGGAAAAACAGCCTGAGCATTTGAAGGCAAAACACTTGTTTCCTGTAAGAAGGTTCAGCCAGTGGAGATTATACCTCTGCTGCCGGCATCTCATGAGTGTATTTTAGCCCCAGGTGTGACTGCCAGTGGGAAAGGGCAGGAGCTGTGTCATCTTCCAAAAGGTGGCACAAACATTTTCTGGTAACCTTTGTGCTCATCATCATGAAATCAGCTGATGTTATGCTGGGATTTCAAAGAAGTACTCATGTCCCAACCTTTGCTTTGGATTTGTGACCTTTGTTCTGCTTGCAACACCTGAACCTTTCTGATCCTACCTGGATTCCTGCTCAGTCCTTCCTCAAGACCTGTCAAACTGCAGCTTGGTAAAGGATAGCCACCAAGTTTACTTGCTGTTTATTCAAAATGCCTGAGGTAACTTCTGTCCCCAAATCCATCTTCTCTTCTGTTCCTAATTGTGGGACAGCTGGTGAGGCCCTCTCCACTTGCAGAGGCCTGGGCTATAATTTGCTCCTGGAAGGAGCATGGAGGGCTGAGATGGCCCTAGGCACAAATATCTGCAAGAATCTTCACAACTGGGTCCAGCGCATGGGGAAAGAGACAAGAAATTTCCTATAGAAAAAACATTTTAAAGCTTACCTCAGACTGTTTCTTGGAGTCCCACATTGCTGAAGCACAACCCTGCCAGGAGGACAACCCAATGTATGTCCCTCTTAATTTCAAGAAAAATTCTGTGAGAAACAGCAAAAGGGGCTTTTTTTTCTGGATTGCCCTGAGAAGCACAGGCAACTATTTGCGTAGGCAGCCAGTCTCTCCTGCCACAGCCATGAAAACAAATATAAACATGTTGATCCTATAAGCAGAGTTGATCCTTGCTTTCGCTCTGCTAGTTCCGAGCAATTAGGATAGATACTGCACAGAGACTGGGGTTTGACTGATAAAAAGTGCTGGAAGGGCACCTTCTGCATTTTTCATATGCAATTGATTACATCAGAATTCCTGGCCATATTGCCACACTGAGACCATTCCCCAGTTACTTGTGGGAAGTGGGACAATCTGAAAAACCACGGATAGAAACATCTGGGAAGTAAACTGGCCTGTCCAAAGTTTACATTTCAGTTCAGCCCGATTCATTCAGATAAAATGAGAGCTGTGTCATGTTATTAACCTTCAGAGACACTTGGAATCAAACATTTGTGCCAGATCCAAATAAAATAAAAAAATCAATCCCAAAATGCAGTCTAAAATGCAAATTAAACCAGAATGGAAACCAGTTGTTTAAAAGAATAATCACATAAAAAAAGGACAAAAAAAAAAAGGCAAAAAAATAATGTTGTTTGCTTGAGGGACCTTTAGAGGTTTCCCATCATTTCCTGTATCTAAAAAATTGAGATGGCTTTTACTCCCCGCAAAGCAAGGTAGAAGGGGCTCCATATTGGCCCTGCTCATGTTGCTCTCAGCTCAGCTGTCCCATCTCTTCCTGTTTCTGGGCCTTAATGACTGACACCTTTTCCAAGAGGCTGAATGAGCAAGACAGCAGTTCTGAAATTTGAACCCTAAATCCCTCAGTGTGAGGACTGAGATAAGTCAGAGAAGCTTTCCCTAACTGAAACCCTCCCCATGGCTTGTGTCAGTATAATTTACTATAGGCTGAGGGCTGCTTTGGCTTGCACAGGGCTGAGTATAGGTATGGTTGCAACAAGACTGCAGCCGTGAGGGCAACAGGTCCACCTGGGTTGGTTGTAGGAATGTGGTATCCAGAGCAAGCAAGCTGCAACATTGTGGAGCTTGGCATGGGCTGAAGAAGCTGGCTCAAAAGCTGGAAAAGCCCATGGGAGCTTAGCTCATACTGAGCTCCATGTTGCTCCAGCTTGCCTGCTGACACTGGCTAAGCCAGCCCACCACTGCTGCTGGCAGGTCTGCATCACGTGGTGGTGCTATTGGGGTTGCTCCAGTGTGCAACTACTCCTAGATGCTCATGTTGCCATGGGGTTATAGTACCTGAGGGACTCATCCCATAGCCCTCCCTCTCCCAGCTTTTCATTGCCCCCACCACTGACTTTGCAAGGGCTATTCTAAAGCCAGGATTATCTGAGGACCTATTCTGAAGGATCAATATTTTGAAAAGTGCACATTTACACATGTGAAAATACAGGACTTGTTCTCCGCTGCTATCTCCACTCGGATGAAACTTGATGTCATTCCTGACTGATGTCAGAGTAAATAAAAGCAGACTTGAGCCTTCAGTTTCTACATGCTTAGAAGAATTTCTGTTTTCCTTCATGGAAGAAATGTTTGAATTAATTGTTACACTTGCATAACATTATGATGAAGTGCATTTTTCCACTGTAAAATTTCTAGATGAAAAGGCAAGGTTAGAATGAAGTTACACAATAAAAGAGCAAAGAGAAAATGTATAAGAGAACTGGAGAAAATGCCCTCAATAACACAACAGAAATACCAAAATTCTGAAGTTAAAAAAAAATGCAAACCCAAAACCATAAAAGAACTCCAAATAGATTATGACAAAGAAATGCCTTTAGGACACATATACACCATAACGCTGCCTCAAAATAATGCCTGAACAAGGAAGAGTGTGAAAGAAGTGAACAAATAAAAATTTACTCTAGGACTTTTCCTGAAGAATGGGTATCAGATAAATGTGAATCACAAACACACCAATGCCATTATTCTAACTACAACTATTCCTGGAGCAGGTGAAGGGCTGTGGCCTGATCAAGGTGTTGGTAAACACGATTTCCTGAGTCCACCCCACCTCTGCCCGCACAGCAGGTGCTGTGGCTCTGCCCTCCACAGGCTGCAGCACAGGGCTGGAGAAGAGCAGGGAGACACCGTGCCTTGCAGCTGTGATTCCTTCCTTGACTGACACTCCCTGCCCCTCCTTCTCCCCAAGGAGCCAGAAGATGCTGCCACATTTCCCAGCAGCTAGGGGTATAAGGGTCTGAGGGAGGAAACACAGCCCTTCTGAGGCCATGCACTTAGTCTGGCTTGCATCAGCCATCCTTATTTGCCTACGGTCTGGCAAGGCAGGCTTATGAAAAGGACCTGTCTGCTTTGGCTGCATACTTGAGACACATCCTGCACACTGCTTTCCCAGCTGGGCCCATCCCATCTTGGCCAGTGATTCAACTGTGAGAGAAATGGAAGTGTCACAAAGTCCATCATCCTGAGTCATCAGCTATTATTGTCGCACGCAGGTGGACAATGCCGGTGAGAATTTTTCCAGCGTTGCCAGAAAAAGAAGGATCATTATCTCCACATCACCACTGTAAAAATAGACCCTTCTCTTTGGGAATTGCTACTTCAGATTGATTTCTAGAAGTTTGTGGCCTCCTGACAGAGATGGGATTAGTTATTCACTCTGTAAAGGAGGATCAGGCACCATGTGTTGGCACTAAACCTTGTGGAAAGGTACGTTTGGGTGTTCTGCCTGGGTTCTGGTTCACTTGCCTTAGACCAACCCCCACAAAGTGTGTACATCTGGATGCCGTATGGGACACATGCACTGTCTACAGAGCAGATCTGAATTATCAGGCTGTATGTGGCTTCAGCAAAGCTGCCTTTGCCAAACTGAAAGCTTCCTTACTTACCAGCTTTGATCTCTTTGGCAGACAAGAGTTTCAGCAATTAATGTTTTGCAAGAAAGCCTTAACTACGCTGGTTTCTGATAACGTCCCCTACATTTTCATTCTGTGAGGAATTCTGCATTGTGCCCCCAAAAGTCAGTCAGAAGCCACCGGAGAGTTCAGGAGGGAACAAACACGGCCGTTTCCCCTCCAGCTGCTGGGGACTTCCAGGCAAGCCCACTCTGCCCGGGTGTTTGCATCCTCTCGCAGACGCCGACGGCTGCAGCTGCCGGCGGAGCGGGGGATGCAGCCCGGGGGATGCAGCCCGGAGCCCCGGCCAGAGGCCTCTCCGCCGGGCTCCACCATCCACCGGCTGCCTCTGCGAGTTCCCAGCTCCCCGTGGAGGTACCAGGGAATCTCAGGCTCCGTTTCCTAGAGCAAGGTTTAAATCTGAAGCAGGTTTTGGCTGCGGGCTGCTCGCAGGTCCTAGCCGTTTCCTGAGGAAACGAAGGCTCATGGCACCACTCCGCCGCGCTCTGTCCTGTCCTTCCTCCGTCCCGGGACACCTGATGGGAAACACCGGCGGCCGGCACAGCTGCGGGAGCCGCCGCGCACCTGAGCCCTGTGCCGGGCAGCCCCCAGCGCCGCCCGCCCGGCCGGCCCTCGGCACCCACCTAGCGGCCACCCCGCCGGCCCCGCCGCCGTGCCAGCCGCTGGAAACACGGTAACCTCCCGGGAGAAGCGCAGGAGATTGACTGAGGGCACTCCATGTTGGCCCCTTCTCCTTGGTCATTCTGATGGGCTGCAAACCCCATGCTGCTGAAGCTACTGCTCTCTTTTCTGCAAGGGAAGAATGCATCTTCCCCTGTAAGACTGGTTCCCAGGTCAGTCTCGACATTAAAACTAATTTACCACTCCTTGACTCTCGTTAGTGTTTGCTTTTTTAGACAACGTCCAACTAATGAGCTAGAAAAACAGATATTTCCCGCTTCTTTTCTGTGATTGAAAACAGATCAGAAATGCAGTCAGGGAGCCTCTCTAAGGCAAAACTAGGTCTGTGCAGCTGTGGTGAAACAGGACTTGTCTGAAATTGGGATTGGGACAGGGTTTACCTTGCATTTTGATTAAAGCAAGGACCAGAACTGAGTCTTATTTTAATTCCTGACCTGTTGGGCATCTCAGCTTCGACATTCCCCATGCCTGGGCAACATAAACCAGCTACAAGACTCCTCAGAACTGGAGGAGATTTTTCTAGTTCCAGGAATCCAGGTTGTATTCCTCTCTAACTAGCACTTTCTGGATTTGATGAACCCAGTCTACACGCTTAGTTTGAAGGATGTGTGGACTGGATGTCCTGTTGGAAGTGCATGGAGAACTGCCTGCTGACCTGACCCTTGCTTACATTTCACCCAGCAGTTGCAGCCCAACTGGCACATGAAACACTTGCAAGTCATATTCTCCTTTATAAAGAAATATCCTCAGTTGCATTAGCTATGAGCAGGAGGAGAAGTGATCTCTTAGGTCAGTGTTTATGGCATTAGTTATAAGAAACCAAGAGGTGACTCCATAAGGAGGGACATGCCTCCAGTACAGTGGTAACCTCTCTCAAATCTCCAAGTTTGGAGAACCCCACCTGAAACGGCACAAGCAAGGGCTTGGAGGATTGGTGTGTCTCCTTCTGCTATTGGTATGCACCACAATCTTGCACAACTTTATTAAGCATCTTTCCCCTTTCCCCTCTCTGTAAACCAGGGACAATAGCACCATGTTTTGCAAGACCCCAGTGTGATTTAACTAGATAGAGCTTGCATTGCACTGCAGGATTCATCAGCATCTCGGCTGTGCGTGGCTCAGAAGAGAAGGCAAGTCAGTTGCTTCTCTCAGCTTGTGGTCACAGGAGTGCCAGGGTGTGGGTATTGCGTCATGAAACCTTCTGATAACATGGCCTGCACAAACTGGCACTTGGAAATAGTCTCCAGCTTGTTCAGTCTCCACATTCACGTGTCCTCCTCCAGTCTCTGACCTAGAATTCTGTTGTCTTTCCACACACAATAATATCGTTCAACATATTAGGCCATGGGCTTTTCAAGGTCAGTGCCATCAATATGTGGGAAGCATGAGAGGACAACAACAGGTTGATAAATCACATGGCAAATTAGGAAAAGGCCCTCAAGGGTTGTAAAATGTATCAGATCCACTTATCACATCCCTTTCTGATAGCTTCTGTGAATCCCTGGTAGTAAACATCCAGTTTACAGTGCTGAGGATGCTTCCCCGTTGTGTGGCAGCAGGTCCCAACCACTTCTGACAAAAACCTGATGTTCTCCTTTCTTTCTCTTGACAGGAACAACCAGAGTCACTCACCCTGCAGAGCTTAGCAGTCTCTTCTTCCAGAGCTCATGAGTCTCAAGCGAGGGCTGGGTGAAGAAGCACTGCTGAATCCCTTTGGATTGTGCCAAAATGTTTCCACTTGTTGACGAATACATTTGGTGCTGGTAGCTCGGTGTGCAGCTGCAGTGGTGCTGCAGATTGAGCTCTGAGTGTCGGGACCTCTGGCACCAAACATTTGCATAACAAAGTGCACAGAGACCTGTGGCACAGCCAGGTAACCAGACACTCAGAGATAGGGCAGGAACTGATGACTCAAGACTTTTACATGCTTAGACTTGTAAGGGTATAAAAGCCCAGGGTTTCCTTTCTTCAGGGTCCCTCCTTGAGACACCCAGTTCGAGTTGTTATTTTGTTGTTGCACCGTGCTTTAATTATTTTAAGTGTCCAGACCTCTGAGACTCTGGTATGGGAGACTGGGAACCTAACTGGTCAGGAAACCTGGTCTGACTGTGTTGGGTGTAGTGTGTGTAGTTGTGAAGGAGCCTCAGTCCTAGCTCAGGTAGTGCGACTGTGACTGCTAGAGTGGCACCTGGATGGTCAGACAGGAAAGTTTCCTTAACACACTCCCTTGCTTTGCTCCAGGGTCAGTAGCTGGGGCAGCAGCCAGAGGTACTTTGGGAATGGCAGGGCAGGACAGTACATACGAGACCCCTGTAAGACAGGGATGTGTCTGGGGTAATCTGGATCTAAGCTCCTCTCTACTTGTAAATTGAATATTGCCAGGCACTGGGTATATTGCCTACTCTGTCAAATAGAAGTGTCCCTTACACAGTTTTGTCCTGTGCAGCAGCACACTGCTCCAGGCATGGTGCAGGAGTTAGTACAACAGTATGGACATGAGTGGCTCAATGCTAGCAGGCCTTAGTGCATCAGAAAAACCCTAGGTTCATTTCATTTACTAGTACAGATGTACCATATGTCTTTTCCAGAGCGGTAATTTGCTGCCTCTTGGAAGAAAGAAACACAGACCTGTTACCTGTCCTAAGCATCTGTCACCTGGAAGGAAAGTGGGTCACCATTCCCTTTAGCAGAGCAGGGACTGACACACTACTGAGCAGTGCAGGCACACCCAGCACGTACACTCCTTTGTCAGGATTCACCTCCCCTGAGAACAGCTCTGTCTCCCTCCAGAGGGGTGGAGAAGGACAGATACCTCCAGGAGATGGTTCCTCCCATCCTGGCCCATGCTAGGTATCCAATGTCAGCCTGGCTGAAAGGAGATGTTTTCTCTTGGCCCATGGGCTGGGGTATGCCAAAAGGGTGGTTTGTGTCCTCCAGTCAGAGGACAATTCTTCCCAAAATTATATGGACACAGAAGACAAGCGAAACATGCAATGAGGAAAAAATGACCCAGTTATCTTCATCCTGTTAGCTCTGTTCCTGCCGCACTGTGTCTGGTGTCACTTGGAGATAAAAAGCAAGTGCCTTATTATCACCATCATGTCTGCCCTTGAGGGTTTATTCTTTCACCCCCTCCTGTCTTTGTTTCTTTCCCCCTTCCCTGATTTTTTTCTGTGTTGTATCCCTACTTCCTACCATGCAATTCCCACTTCCCATATGGGTTTCATTCCTACCCTGTCCCCATCCTGTCTGCTAAAATAATCAGCAGTGAAACCCTGAATATGGCTGTTCGCATTGTTTCCATGGGACTCAGTGGCAAGTCTCCTAGTGCGATGAATGAAGGCAGGACGCACTTCTCAGAGCCATTGTTTCAAGCTGTCTGCTGTCTCAGGAAGGCACTGCCAGCTCCGTTTACATTGAGTCCTTGACTGGTGCATTTTCTCCTCCATCTGCTGTAAGAAAAGAATCAGGCCCTTGCACTTTAAACAGTGGCTGTTTAGTTTGAGGAGTGCATGCTTCATCACTCACCTATAGGCCAGATTCAATCCATGGGAAGGGACGTCAGACGAAAGCTTTATGAGGTGGTCCTTTGTGAGCAGCCACAGACTCTTTATTCACCCTCTGATGTTGTTGTTATGAGCAGGAATCTGCAGCAATGAGTGTGGAACAGGATTGTCAAACATGGACTCTGGAACCTCCTCTCTGGAAGCCCTGATGTCATCTTCATCATTTACACAGTTCTCAGTCAGCCAAAAGCACAGAAGCTATGTCAGCTGCAAAGACATCTCCTGACTCAGAACAACAGTAATGAAAATATGCTGCAGCACCTTCTTGCTAGCCTTCATGGTACCTCCAGTCTGGAAGTCATTGTTGAACATTGTGCTGGTCATTGGGAACATTTTAGTCCTTGATCTGAAACTGCCTGCGAGGAAGGAGGAATTAGGGCAGATGAACCTGCAAAATACCAGTAGGATTGGCAGGTTATAAAATGGCCTCTTCTTGAACATTGTTTTAATAGCTTCCAGGCTTTCAGTGTACAGAAACTGGCAGGACCTTGCCCAATATCTGAATAGTTGCACCGTACAGTTTACAAACATGATTCACAAGAAGAACACTAAGTGGGGTCCAAACACTGACTTAATAAAAGTGAGTATGAAGCAAGACATCTCATCTGCTGAGGAAACCATCCAGTTTTCTGGTAATTGAAAATTCAAGACAGTCTCATCTATTTCAGTAAAAACATCTTCCTGTACCAGGAGAACAGTTTCCCATCTGTGTCCTGTGAAATGTTGCCAGAAATTTATTCTGTCTGCTACTGCGCTTCCCCTTTTGACCCAAGTGATGGATCAATGGTCTTCTGTGCAGTTTGTATGTGCTCAAGGTGTGTAGATAGAGTCCCTGATATAACAAAGCCTGTAGGGTCCCAGTCTACTAACCTAACCAAAAGTTTCCTTGAATACAAAGGAGGGTGACACAATTTCTTGTAAAATGCCAGTCCTTTCTCAACCACAAATAGTCTCCCCATAGCTCTTCTACTTCTCCCCACTCAGAACCAGGCTGTGAGGACTCTTCTGTGGGCACACTGAGGGGATTTAACTCCTTCAGTCTGAGTAGGAGGCAGCTTTCCTTTCCAAAGACCTCTGTGAAGATCTCCCAGTTTCTGTGATCCCAGTGTGAAGTCCTGAGGCCTTCCCTTTTGGTAGAGTGCCAGGTTGTGTTTTTGCTGCTTTTTTGGGTTGTTTCTTGCTCTATCACATGTATTTCCAGCCTAAGATTGCAGATTCCTGGGAGAAGGGGGTTCAGCAGCCAAACCCCTCCAAGTCCCATTCCTCTGTAAAAGAATGACCTAAATTACTATGTGATGCTGCTATTCATCACTATCCCTGGCTAGTCTCACAAGGGAAACAGTTTCAGCCTAAGAGTTTAAGAATGCCCTTTCTTTCCAAATTCTGTCAGGAGGTGGGGTGTTTGCCTGAGAGACGTAGGCTTAGAAAAGGACTAGGCTAGGAAAGAACATCCTCCAGCTGGTCCTGGAGACCAAACCACTAACCACCATAGAGAGTGGGCAACAGAGCCCTTGGCTGCTGTCCAGTGGTTAGTGCTCTTGGGTAGAAAGAGGGAAGGATGGTTTCAGACTCTGATACTTGAGCAATTTGTGCTCCTTGTATGACAACTGCGTATTTTACAAATACATCAGAATGCACAGAACATCAGTGACCTGGCTACAACATTGACTGAATGGGATTTCTACAGTGCATGATTCAGCCTTGAGTGCCCAAGTCCTTTTCTAGACCCAAGCCTAGGCAACTCATCAGTTTTCTGAAATCAGGTTACCTAGGGTAACTAGGTCTTCAAGCACTGCAATCTTTCCTAGGCTGCTGACAGTTTCAAAAAAATCAATTCTTTTGTTGAGGCAAAATTTACTGGTAATTACAGTTCTGATTTGCTTTCTCCAACAGCTGGAAAAGGAGGTACAAGCATGAAACACATATGTGGCATTGTGGATGGGGAAGGAGAAAGTCTCCTGCAGTATTTGTAAATTAGAAATATGGCTGCCAAAAAATCAAGTTCCCAAGTGCCTGGAGTCCACATGTTGAGTAAAAGCAGAGTAGCATCTTGGTGCGGAAAAGGAACATCACATGAAGGAACCCAAAATCTCCCCAGGTTACATTGTCCTTACAGGATATGAAAGTCCACGAGCCACAAAGGGATACCCCATCAGCTGCCTTTGTCAACTAGGCAATGTATGTTGCTTTGACTGCTTTAAAAGCAAACCCCTTAAAGGAAATATGTGCTGGGTATACAAATGCAGTGTTTCATTTATTTATGACACAAATGCAAAACCAAACAGTCTTTCACAGTTTGAAGCCACAGATGTCTTTAATGAAAACCAGCTATTGGAATGTTAGTAACAACTTCTTGTACCGTAAGCAATGAGTCCACTCAGTCATGCTTTTAGGAAACTAACAGTTTCAACAGATCAACCTATTAATCACTTGGCCTCCTAATAGTTCTTGTAAGGGCAGCTCTTATGAATTTGTTAGTGTGCCGTACTGACAGTTTGCCTAGTGGTAAACACAGACATCCCATCATCTGTTCCTCTGAGGTCTGAAAATGACAGGGTCTCCTCTGAGATGTTAATGAAGAATTCATTTGACCCAAGCTGCTTCCATTCATTCAGTCTTTAGTCACTTAGTTAACTTAGAAATGCTCCTGTGGCTACAAAACATTCATCAGTGCTAAGGCGATGACAATTCATGAACCCACACCAGCCACTCTGGAAATCCAAGTGACTGGCTGGCATAAAATATTGTCCTGTAGTGAAGTCAGAGAAATACGCTGATTTATACTGGCCATAAGAGAAACTGTAAAGTAAAATTGTTATTTTCTTTCACTGGTAGGAGGCAGGTAGTTTGGGTATTTTTTAAATGTGTTACCCTTGAAAAATTGTGGAGTTCCTGTTGATTGAACCCTCGTGTTTTCCTCTGCGAAGTCTGATGCCTGTGCTCCACAGCTTCATTCCTGAGAGTCTTCATGTTAAACTGCTTAAACTGCTATGGATGGAACAGACAATGACACCTGTGTTTTTTTTCCAATTTTTTGCCAGATGCATGCACAGCACTAAACTGCATCATGTAAACTCATTACTTCTATGTATTTTTAGACATTCTTTCAAACTTAATCACTAGTGTTGCCATTAGAAAGCCAGGAAAGACTAGCTACAGCTGGACTTTCCTCTCCTAAAGCTTCAGCTTCAGGAGTAAGCATAGGTTTTGTGACCAAGCCTGGTGCATGGCATTGACTTATAGCCAAGGGAAGCTTTAGCTATCCTTGTCCTCACCCTCTGGTTCCTCTACTGCAGACCCCAGTGCTTGATATGGTGCCGTAACTTCTCTCCAGGTCCCTAGGCTATCGGTGAGTGGGTTAAGCTAAGACATGATGTTTCCCAGTGTGGAACCAGATATGTGTAATGGTGTGGGGATGGTAACTTCTGGCATGGGAGCAGGGTGGGCAACTGGAAGTCATAAGTCTGATTATCAAACCTTTGAAGCAGTAGTTGGTGGTTGTGCAGAATGGTGTCATTTATCCTCTCTGTTAAAGGCATGAAAAATACCAGTAGCAAAGCAGTTTATGGGAGGATACAAGGCAGATGAAGCTGCCCACTAGTTGTTCTGTATCTGTATCTTGCCTACTGTTTGCTATAGTTCCCTTTTCCCCTCAGAACATGAGCAACAAGCTGTGTAATCAAGGTGACAGCCTGAAAGATATTTTCCCGTTATTTCTAGTGAAAGACACGGAGACTCATTTTTTTAAAACCATTTTGGACTTGAGTCCTCCAGCTGAAATCCGAATCAGAGGGACACTGCTACAGCAGCATAGCCAGTGCTGGGCAGATGGCTCACAAGGAAGGACACATTTTGCAATTGAAACAACATTATCTACAAAGAGCAGTGCAGGCCAATATTTCGAGTGTGCATCCCTAGCCCACTACAACACCTCATTCCAACTGATGGTCACATTTTCAATCAAGGCATTCCGTTATTGTACAAGAAACCTGTGGCTGACAAATATTGATCTGTCTGACTACATGGTGTAACCAGGTTTTCTCCTTCCTATCTCTGCTCATACATACAATTTACTACCCTCACCAGGTAAGCAGGTATATTTTCTTCATCCAACCAATTATATTTCAGTTATAGAGACAACATCACAACTTACATCACAATCTTACATTACAATGCTGGACTGCATGTTCAGTACAAGTTCCTTGGAGTCTCTGTCCTAATGAGACATAAAGACTTCTGCCTCTAGTGTTACCAGGAAAGTTCTGTGCTTACCCCAAAGAAAACAGAGTCCCATAATCTGCAAACACACACATACATATGCATGCACATCTAGTTGGAAACCAAACATCTCTTTCCCAGTAAGATCAATTCACAGATAATAATTGGTTCATGGAAAGAAACAGGACAGATGATAGGAGAGAACTGCTGTAAAATGCAGTGGTTCGCTACATAACACTGATGCTTAGCCTGTTGCCGTCAAGGGTGAGAGTTTAAGACTGAAGCATCCTTGCCTCCCCATGCTGCATGAGAAAAACCGGCGTCACAGTCCGCAGAAGTCAGTTGTTTTTGTTCAGGGTTCCTGTGTGTTACTCATTTCCCCTCCCTGTCCCAGCACTCTGCCTCTTTAAAGCTCTTCCAAGATTCCTTATAGAAGGTTTGCTGCCAGCTCAGAGCTTCCTGTTGTACTCTCAGAGAGCGTTATCTCTGCGATCTCCATGCAAACTGCAAGGAGATTGTATGTTTGTTTGTTTTTTACAACCCGGGCCATTTCTATTAACTAAGCAGTCTCTCTGTTGCTGACTGTGGTAGTGCACTTTGTCAGAAAATTCTTTAGGTAGATTTGTTCAGATGGCATGTTCCAAATTAATCTCTGTCTCTGTCATTTCTACCAAATGAAAAATGCCACGTTGTCTCTATTTAAAATTCCTTAAAAAAGGTATTTAAAATGCCCCAGAGAGATGTCTAGGGATCTGGCAAGTGTGTCTCTCTGCCTTTCCTTAGTCCATTTTGTGTTTTGGTTTCCTAGCACAGCCCTTATCTCTGCGTCTCTACATTGTCCTCCTGCTCAGGAAACAGCCTCATTTTCTTGTAGCTCTTCTCAACAGCAAGAGCATCACTGTGTTTCTCAGCTTCACTGAAAGTCTGTCAGCATTCAAAGTTAATGTAAAAACGGCTTCATTTCCAAGATCCTCCTTAATTTCAATGTCTCCTTACCTCTGCACTTTTGCATCTTTGGATAGAAGCTGTGTATGAAAGAGAAGCTTTAAAAATATATTTGTATCAATAGTCCTTTCGTACAAAGTTCTAGTTTGGCACTGGATAAAGATTGCTGCTTGTGTTTGTCTGGAGGTAAAGTATCCTTATGTTGCAGAGGTATGATGGAACTTCTCTAGTGGCATCCCAGGCTGCCAGCAGTGGGGTAAGAGCACTGGCTGTAGCTGTCAGTACAACTTTTAGCCAGAAGTCACCCTGAGCAACAACACAAGCTCCCAGGGTCAAACTCTAGTCGCTAAATTTAGAGAGAAATAGATAGCATCTAGGATTGGGGCCCCCAAAATGTTCCACTTAATGCAATAGCTATTAAGCATCTATATCTTGGAACATCTGGATTATTAGTGGCAGTAAAGTGACCAGCAGCAGGACTAGGTCTAACAGAGGAGCCTCCCAGAGTAGAGTTCAGAGCATGGAGTCCCATGTCTCAGCTCTGCCCTGTGCCCATTTCTCTGAGGACATCAGATATGTTTTGCACTTTCAGATGAAAATAATTTATCTACTATTACTTAAAATAAGAACAGCAGGTGAAGGCTTAATATCATGCGTCAGTTCTTCATGTAAGATGAGTGAAGCTGAGTTGGCTTTGTTATCCACGGTGAATCACACACTTGCTGTTGTGATTATATCTAGGAATAACGTAAGGCTGCCCCTGGGCTGCTTTTTGGGAAAGAGCTGCAGTGTCCCAGTGCTACCATGGAAAAGGTGCTTTCTTGTTTGTTCTTCCAATGAAACTGGCAGTGAATAAGTTGTGGTGCACAACCAGATGACAGTTTATCACCTGAGAAGCTGTAATGAACAGCTTAGGCATGCTCACAGCTTTGGTTTCAGCAGAGGCAATGTTGTCCACATACATCAATACAATGACCCCAGAGATATACAGCTCAAGAGAGGTTGAAAGTGAAGAAGTGGTAGTCTGCTCTGTGTTGGCATGAGAAAAAGTCATTTCCAGCTTGTGTCTCCATTGTCTGGATTCAATAAAAATTGGTGTGCTGAGTGATGGCTTTCCTTTCCCTTTGTGAGGGGAATAAAGGAGTCAGGGCTGCTCATGACACACAGCATGGATGAGAAGGTTAGCAGCATTTCCAAGACTCAGAATAAAACAGTGACAAATGCTGCACTGTGTGACAATACAAGACTAGGGAAGACACCAGCTAATGCGTGAGGTGGTAAATTCTTCTGTCTGCAAACAGAGAGTGAAGAAGTCTGTAAAAATCAGTGAAAGGAGAAGGAAACAACAATCTGCTGAAGGAAAACTCTTGAGATCCTAACTGGGGCTCAAGAGAAAAAACGAATATTGAAGAGGAGAAAAGTCCTTCTGGTGCTTAGGAATGAACCAGCACAATGTCATATTACATCTCCTCAAGTGAATTCTCCAAGCAAGAGAGCAATATGTAGCTGAGAAGCATGGTCCAAGCCAATGGCAGCCACTTAACAACCCAAGGGCTGATGATCATTAGCAGGAATTAATTTGTGAGGGCATTAGAGGAAAACATCAGCTTTGAATAGACCTGTCCAGCTAAGGATATTGACCATTATGCCTCATAGAAAAAAAACTTGTGGGCTCCTAGACAGAACTGGCCTTACAACATCCTGTGAGGATCCTGTTTCCCAGTAGATTCATAAAACTGGCAGAAATAAATTTTATCTTTAAATTCTGAACAGTTTTACTCTTCTTGTCTAATGGTGTTGTTTCAATTGTCCTCACAAGACACCTGTCAAGCCAAATCTGGGCAGTCTGTGACTATGGCAGTGTCAGATGGAGAAGGAGCAGGTGGCCATGCCCCTAAGCTATTTTCTTCCCCCACTGTCACCCTTGGAGATTGGTTAGCAATGCAGAAGCCTTGCTTTTGGCATCAGAAGTTAATTTCCTAGCAAATTATTGAAAACTCAAAATTATTCCCATTTCCCACATAGCAGCAAAAAGTAAACTATTAATATTATCTTGACTTGAAGACCTGTGTGGTTTGCCAAAGCAAGATAATGATTTGGCTACTTTGAGCAGACCCCATCAGGTAGCCTTTTGTGGCATTCGTTTATCGCTGGGCCCCCAAAGCCTCATTATGTGGTGTCCTAAGGAAGATCTAGAAAACTCTTCTCTCTCTCCACTGTCAGCCCAGGAGTGTGTTCTGTGGTGCTGAGCCTTTACACTCACAGGTCTTCAGAGCATGGACATAGTTTATCACTCTGGTCTCAGACAGTTTTGGAAAAGTTGATGATCCTTGGGGTGTTATATTGCTGGCCGTGGGGAAGATCGGTTTAGCTGCTGTATCTATCTATAGTGTAGATGTCTGCATTTGATCCAGTTGACTAGACTCTCTTCTAACATCTGGAAAGATGCAAGCACTTCTAAGGTATGGCTCATCTCACCCTAAAGCAGAGAGCTGGAACCACTCTCATGATTTTCTCTCTCTCCACCAACTGAAAAGATACTGTCTTTTAAATTTGGGGTGATAGGTTTGCTCTGTCTACCAAGGACTAAACCTGACAAAGCACTCATCTGAGGGTCATAAAGTCTAACTTTTAATGTGAAGTCCTGGGGGAGGCTGAGAAGCCTGGGTTGAGCACCTTGACTCCCAGCATGGCACATGGCAATAGCAACATATGTCCCAAGGGAGAGCTGCAGCACCACAGCCCCAGCAGGATCACTGATGCAACAAAGCACCTCAGCTGGCCACTGATCTCACTCTGCCACCTGCTTTCACACCCTTATTGGTTGGGAAAAGGAAGATGTACTGGGTGAAAAAGCAAGGTAACCTCATGGCCAAACCATTTCTGCCCACTTCTGAATGCTTTTGGAGAGCTACCACTATCATACTGATGGTTTTGCCTGCTCATTTGTATTCAATTCTTCTTCGGCCTCCAGACACTGTCTCTTACCTTTTCAGGTTTTCCTTCTAAGCATGAGCAACCCACCTGCTCTGGGCTAAATGTGGCCCAACCCTGCCAGCCCATGGAAGACTGAAAATTCCCAAGGAATATGCCAAGATGGGGACAAAGGGTGTTTAAAATGTAGGCTAACTGAGGGTGTCTCCTAAATTGTCACATGAGCACTCACATCACACTCCCAGCTCACATTTTCTCTCTGCCCACGTTGGTCATCCCTTCATCTGAGACTGTTTTCAAAGCTGCTGGCTGTCCTGTGCTGTCAATTTCATGACTCCAGGCTCCCTTCACAAACAATAACCTAAGGGCAAAAGGAGGAGAATAGCAGAGTTCTCCTCTGCAACTTCTGACCAACAACAATAATTTGATAACAATCCTTAAATTGATTTTCTTTTTTTTTTTTTTTTCATTTCCAGGCCAGTTCAGAGAAGAGAGAGAGAAGTGGCAGAGAGTATTTTAAACCCTTCAGTAATGGTGTAAGATGAAACAGAAAAGTTTGTAAGCAACTGAAAGGTCTAAGTCTCCTTGAATGTTCTTTAGACACTCAAACCCCTAAACCCCAGTGGAAGTCAGAGGGGTAGTCTTAAATGTCTAAATTACTTGGTCGAGGGATAGCAGTTCAGAAGTCCTCTGATGCCTTGCAAAATTTTGCCTATTTATAAATGAGCTTTTTCCCTGGCTTTCCTCAGTGCCAATTGAGTGCAAGTGTTGGCAAGATCCACGCTAGTTTGTCTGGACTCCGAATCACTTTGCTGAATACTTAATCAAGCTGCTCGCCTCCCTCTCCCAACAGAGGCCATTTATACAGTAAGAGAATCAGCTGGTCGATGAAGCAGACAAGTGGAGCAGGGTAGAGGGAGCAAGCTCTTTGAATGGGATGAGAACAGAGCCACCGGCACCTCAAGAAAGTTTATCTGTCTCCAGTGCCAAGCACACACTGTGCTAATCTTTTGTTGCCATGAATATTCAAGCCCAGCTGCCAGCAACAGAGGGAGCAGCTGCAGTGGCAGAGCTGGCAGGTCCCCTCATGGTGCCCTCACTTGCCGACCCTGGCATCTGGGTCTGTCTGGGTGTGGGGAGGGGGAGATGCTGCTTGCATTGCAGACGACGAGCCATTCAGCAGCCCAGCCCCATGCTTCCTAAGCAGCAAGAAGTCAGGAACATACTCACCCTGGAGAGCGCAGGACTCTCCTCTCTTGCTAACACGGGTATGCCAGATGCTCCTGATGTTTGGGGTCATGTGGAGTCCTGGAGGGAAAGAGTGAGTCTGGGACAAGAAAGAGCAACAGCTGGGGCAATGTAAGATTGAAGAATCTCTGCTGCTGCTTGGAGAAACTAAAGTGAGACAAAAACCTGCAGTCTCCCTGGAAAGCTAGACATACACAGCCCTAGGCAGATCACAACTCTCAGGGCATATTTGGCAAAGGGACATATTTGGTAGCACGGCAGGGCAGGCTGGTGAAGTGCCATTAGAAGAACGCAGCACTGGTCACAGACAAGCTGGCAGGTGAATGCTGCTGCAGTGGCATGGAAGAGTTGAAGGATTTTTGTTACTCAAGGTGGCAGGCAGCAGTAGGAGGAAGCCATGAACTCTCCTCAGATGGCCAGCTTGTCCTTCTCCAAAATTTAGGGCAGCATTTCAGGACAGGACACTGTAAGAGTGCATACTCCATAGAGGAAGAGAAATTCTCTGGAACAAGTGTCAAGAGACAATGGGTCAGAGCAGACTTCCATGCTGCTATGGCATCACTCTGTCCAGCACCAAAGTCATTGGAGGCTGTAATGACACTGCCCTGGTATGGAAGATCACTGATACCCACTTTGTTTAGATTTCCTCTGTAATGTGTTGAAATACTCAAGGGAAAAAAAGAAACGGGGGAGGGAGGGGGAAAGAAAAAAAGAAAAAAATATGACCGGGGAAGGAAAGACCAAGCTTCAAGAAGCACCTGAGGCTCAAATTTCTTGCCACCAAGCCCAGAGTGGTCACTGTCACAGAGCTTGGGGAAGCTAGAGACTACTACTGAACTTGACACTTCTGTGCATTCAAGAAGGTGGTTCCCAGAGTCCTTGCAATGATCAGCTGTCAGCTGCTGACATTCAAAAACATTCACTCCCATTCTCCTGAGTCTCTAAGTCCCTTCAGGGAAGCAGATCCTCAGAGCAGTAATACATTCAGGTTACAACACCATGAGCACACCACTGCCTAACCAAAAGGGCAAAGTCCTTGCTCTCCCCATGAAGAACAGGCATACAGCCACAAAATTCACCAGTTCTCCAGGCCTTCTTGTTACAGGACTCAGAAGTGTGGAGTAGTAGATATTGCTAGAAAAGCTACCAGAAACAGAGATAGACATGTCTCCCCAAGAGAGGGAACAGCCTTCGAAGGCTAGAGGTGGATGTTGTGCTGTTAGCTATTATCTCCAAGAAGGTGGGGATTGGGATTTTTGAGAAGATGATCAGACCTGATAATCTGGGGGTTTGCATTCCTGGAACAGTTTCTGTGGGCAGCCTGTAAGGAAAAATGAGCCAGATACCTGTGTTGGGATACATTTTTGAATACTGCGTGGACCAGGGTAAACACTCTTAAGCAAGCAGTTACACGGCAGTGCAAAGAAAAAAAGAGAGATCTCTTGATTCTGTTGAGCTTGCCAGTCCTCCATCCTGTCTGTATCCTTCCAAACGAAGAAAGAAAGTCTATCATAATCATATTTGCAAACAGGACATCTGAGACAAAGGAGGGAAGGCAGGAAAAAATCACATCTCTCAAAATATTTTTTTTTGTTTTCTTTGCCCTTTTTGTATTAAGTTTGAAAAGAAAAACTAGTTTGAAACAATTAATGGCAAGTTTGACATTCAAATAGGAGCCATATTGATAAACTCAAATGCAATAATACCTTCTTGAACAATCTAATTTTTGTGTAATTGTAATTTACCCAATTTTCTGGCAACAGTCACTGCACAGTGTAAGAGCCCAGCCACCCCACAGTCCAGTTGCCTGGCACACATCCTGTTCAGTATTAGAATGGACACAGAATATAGGTGCTTCCCCTGGATTTATGGCTATCTTTGTCCTTATATTGATATTAAATGATAAACAGTTTGTGGAAAAGAGCTTTATCCACAGCAAATCCACCTCCTCCTGCTTTTTCACACTAAGAGGTCAAGGGTTTAGAAACTGATTTCAGACTCCCAAGCTGTTACTGACAAAGTGCTGATATAGCAGAAGGAAGGGCCACAGTCACAAAAGGTATCTTTGTTTGCAAGAATTTAAAATCACTTCTTATATTTTACCAGTACTCCATTTCCTTCCTCCAGGTTTCACCTTGGATTGAGCTACATCTTTCTGGCCTTAGTATCATTGCATATATTTTTCTCTTGCATTTTTTTTCCTACATTTGAACATATTGGTTCTCACAAAATCCAGTAGCACCAATATGTGCAACCTTGTCTGAATGACTTCTGCCGAAGTGTTCTTGATACTCTCTAGTTGCTTTGAAATGCTGTTCTGCTCTCTCAAAAACAGTTGCAGCCCCAAACCCACCAGGTGTGCACACAGAGATGCTGGTGTGTACACAGAGATGCTTCTGTGCCACACAGCACACTCCAGAGCAGATGAGTGTAAAACAAGGATCTAGTAAAATGAAAAGGTGTGTGCAGCTGTACCTGGGCTCCCCTTGCAGCACAGTGCCCTGGGACAGAGTCAGTTTGCTCCAGATGTGACCGGTGTCTGAGCTCTGCTGGCAATGCCAGCAACTGACATTTATCAAGTACATATTCATCTGATGGAGTTGTACGTGTGATTAAAGACTACTTTCTGATAGGAGAGGAGCCTGGTGGCTCCAGCAAGATGAGAAAGCTCCTACAAACACTGCCAGTACTCTTACAAGACTTCAAGAAAAGAGTTTGGGAGAGCTGAGTAAGTCTTATCACAAAGCACTACAAAGTGGAGAAGGCTTTTTTAAAGGGAGAGAGAGCAGGAGAAGCTGACAATGCCAAGAGAAAGGTGAGGGGTCCTATGTATTAGGTTTAGAAAAAGATGGTCAAGGTAATATTTAGACTTTATTATTACCTGTATACTAGTGAAAACACAGCTGAAATGCCACCAGGGTATACTCAGCACCAGGTGTAACAGAATTACCCCTGGATTTGGAGGGGATTTCCCATTTGAAGAAAGCTAAGGCACTTGGTGCAGTACAGCCACATCTAGTTCCCTGATGCTTGGCATCCAGAAAGGAGTCCAGATCCACAGGCTGGGGAGGCACTCTGTGTCTCCTCACAAGACTTTGCAGGTGTAAATGAGATTCCCCCAGGCTGGCTAAATGGGAAGTGTGCACTTCCCACCGAGCAAGGCAGCTCAGCAGAGAAGGGGGTCTGGGCTCCCAAGGGGCTGCAGAGTCAGGATCCCTCTTGCACTCATCTTCTGGCTCAATGAGTATTGGGTTCTTTCTCACTCAGTGAAACTCTTTTAATAGGAGCCATCAAGACTACTCCCCATCATCCTGTGTCCCTTCTCTGGCAAATACACACCTGGGAATGGGTTAGAATTTCTGGGTTCACAGCCTGAACTCAACTTCCTGAATTCTGCCAAATAACCTGTTCAGACACCTAACTCTTTACTTAGGGAAAAAAAAAAAGTACAGTTAATCAGCTATATTTACAATCTGGAAATAGTTTGTGCATGTGTTGTTGTGGGAGGGAGGGTGTCATGCAGAGACCTGCAGAATTAACTGTACTTGGCACACACATTAAAATTTCCCTTCAATCCTCCAACTTGACATAAGATTAATTACACAGAATGGAAGTGTCTCATTTTTGGTGATGTGAACGTTCTCAGCTCAGCATCCCAACCTCTGCTGGGGGCCAGTTCAAGCAAGGACTGGCAGGGTGAGCATATATGCTCAAAACCATCAGCTGCTCTGGGCATACTTGCTGGTCGCAGGCAAGGTTTGTAGAGCAGGACTAGAACTAAGTGGACACAGCTGGAAAGAGCCTAGCAAAGGAGGAGGAAGAACTCATGGGACAATTGAACGTGTGATACATACCTTGAGTAGTAAAATATCTTGTTGCGGCCCTGACTTGAGGGCAATCAGTGAGAAGGGGACTGATTCAGAAGGCTTTCTTCAGATGTGCTCAAAAGCAGGAACAAACAGTGCCAGCAACACTTCATTCTGTTCCCTCTCCTGAAATTCAGCCCATGGTGCCCTGTACAGGCAAGGATGCACTGCTCTCTAAAACCCTTTCTCCAGGGAGGCTGGAAGCAATATCTCAGCCCAGCATTGTCTCCAACCCACTGGCCATTTAAATTCACTAAGTCTCCCACAGCTTCCTGCATATCTGGTGTATTCTTCTGCCAGGACAGTGTCTGGCCTCTTCTCTCTGTTTAAATACAGGCAAGATGTTTTTCTGATAGTTGTTTTGTAATAGTTTCTTAAGATATTTCCTGTTTGTTTGTTGGGGTTTTTTTTCCTTTTTACAACAAATTGATTTTTAATGCATATATATTCAAGGCAAGAACCTGCCCAACCCACAGTGGCGCTCTTTGGTATACCTCCTAAGCTCTGATCACCTAATCCATTCTTTGATGGGAAGCAGGCCTGTATGTAGGCCAGCCAAAATACAGTCTGTAGAGTTGTATGGTCTACATACAACTCTGTGTATGGACTCTGCAGGCAGCCTGAGAAAAGTTTGGAGAGAAGGGCCTGACTTACCCAAAGGGCATCTGTCTTGTTTTGCCAAGGTGCCAAAACCAGCAACTGGACTCTACCCACTGCATGCTAGGTGGCAATATTCCTTAAAGTTTCTAAAGCACTTCCAATTTCCCACTCTGTAGAATTTCCCCCAAGTCTGATTTATCAGTGAAACACTGCTGTAAATCTCTCTGGCACTGCTTTAACATCTTTAGTGTTTTGTGCTGGAGTGATCCAGAGAAAAGAGGATCTTACTGGCAAATTTAACCGATGCTTGGCACAGAATACAAAAAGATCCTAATTCTAGATTTTCAAATGACTCTAGGGATTTCACATAGTTAAAGGAGTTTTATACTAACATCTGTAGTTCTTTCTGTTGCACCCCATCATTTTTAGTCCTCCAGAAAATCTGTGCCCAGAACAACAAATATGGCCAAATCCATACTACAGCTGGACCTGTACAAACCCAAACCAGCAGTATTAATTTCTGACCAAGATTCATACAAAGAATCCAGTTCTCCCCCAAACAAGGACAGACAGAAATCCTTGAGCCTTTCTAACATCACAGGAACAGCCTGGAGCTCTGTGGATTTTGCCCTCAGAGGAAGATGGGGCCACTGCCTTCTCAGATGCTGGGAAGGACAGGCTTTACAATGCACATAAATAAGAGAAAAAGCTGGAGGATGCACCTTCTGCTCCCCGTGTGTCAGGCAGTACTGAATCCTACATTCATGAGTGGACAAGTCTTTCACAATTATCAGCTGGCGGTTGGGCCACTCTTTAGGAATGGAGTATCACAAGCCAGCAACCACCCAACACACATGCTAGGACAGCTCAGGTCAGCCCATCTCATCCAGCATCCCTTCATACCCAGGAAACTGCTGCTGCATTCTCCATGTGGACAAGCAAGCAGAATTTGTGGTCTCAAGTTTTGCTCACAATCCAGAGAGCAGCCTGAAACTCTGGTGGTGGAGGTTCAATGTAACTGTTTGCAGCACACAAGAATTCTTTGGATTCTTGACAAGTGACAAAGCTTCAGTTTAGGCATGAGAAAAGGATGCGGGCGCATTCCAGGGCTGGAAAGGGATATTTCAGATACTCTTATGCAATTCCCACCTATTACAGGTGCTTAACTGCTAATGCAGTTATTTTAAGCTGTATTGCTCAGGTCTGTGTTTTTTAACTCATGTTATGTGTTTAGCTCCAAGGTTCCTCATTTCTCATGGCAAATCCATCAATAAGAAAAGCCTGGAGACAACTTCAGGACAAGGACTTGAAACTGAACTCAGCCCGAGTTCACCAAAGTACTTAGAGTGCTTGCATTGAAGTGGGGCCATAAATCATAGTATAATAAACTGCTTCTAGACTGATCCCTGTCCAGTGTAATGCCATGCCACTCTGATATGAACGTTGATAGCCACATAGGTTGTGCCTGCTTCTATGGCATTTAGAGCTTCAAAGATTTAAAAAAAAAGTGGGGAACCTAAAAAAGTGATCATTTCTGAATCTAAACAACTAAAACAAAAAAATCCAAGTCTCTGTTTTGTTGATCTCTTAACAGTATAATTGTGGCCAGATGTATGATGCCTATTTTTTCAAAGTAAACTGAATTTTAGAGGAAAAAGCCTGATTTCACAATTTGCTGATGCAGTACATCAAGTTAATGCCAGCGAAGAGTTGGCTGACATGCAAATTTTTTCAGTTCATGCATCTTATGGGTAAATTATCATATTTATGTTTCTATGCTTCATTCTATACTAGAAACTTTTCTACTTAGTCACTAGAAAACTCTGTACCATGTGTGAACAGTACAACCTGCCATTCAAGTACTGCACTGCACGTATGTGTACATACAGCTTGGTAAAATGCTGCTGGACATAAAACTGTGTCCCGCCCTGGTCTTCCACCTGGGAACCTCAAAGATCCCAGCACAGGCAGGTAGATAGTAGGAACCTGGCACAGGAGGGGCAAATGAACTACAAAAGACATTTCCTGACATGACACAGCTGCAAAAATGTGCACCTGAGCAGACCAAGCCAGACAGGACATTAAAGCCGGACTAGCCTTGAAATGCAGTGGAGCTAAATCCCAGCTGCCCCCTGTGGCAGGTGACAACTGAGGCAGGGACTGGGGTATTTTCTGTGCCTGTCAGTCATGTGCCATCACCACAAGAGCAGATGGGGCAGGCACGGCACGCAGGGACCTGCCTATGTGGCAAGTAAATACACAGAGCTCATTCAAGGCTCTTTCCCTGAATACACTCACTGGTTCACCCTCAACCCAGTCCCGTGTGTGGACAGTCGGGAAATTTGGCCTCAGGCCCAGCCTTGAGGCTGCTCTTAAAATTCAGCGTCGATGCAGCGACAGTGTCAGCTGTAGCATTGCATGTCTCAGGAACCTGGCTTCCCTGCACACCCACTGAGCAGGACTGCAGGCTCCATGCTCTGGTCCCACATGCGGATACACCAGACCAAACATTTTTCCAAGGTAACTGCTGTTTGCTCCTCAGAGAGTTGCAATTGCAGAGCAGAGGGAATTCAACTCTTCCTGACAAAGCAAGCTGCATGGAAGCAATGTTTTAGCTTACACCAAACTGTGAATCACTTCTGAAAAGGCAGACCTCTTCCTGGTGTGTTCATACATATAGAGAATCTGCATAAACATGCCACATGTCTAAGCACATGGACTCAGCCATATGCACCCATGAATACACACACGCTTCCTTCCGTGTGCGTGCGTGTGCGTATGTATCCCTCTGCCAGCACCAGATTTCTGGCAGGAGCTCCTTCTGCCC
The DNA here is from genome assembly GCA_035583155.1 of Acropternis orthonyx. Taxonomy (NCBI): domain Eukaryota; kingdom Metazoa; phylum Chordata; class Aves; order Passeriformes; family Rhinocryptidae; genus Acropternis; species Acropternis orthonyx. The sequence continues at coordinate 25,627,468 of JAWWEU010000158.1, read as the reverse complement.
TTGCCCCACAAACAGCAGGCACTAATTCGCCCATCTGCAGGCTTCACCCTTTTCCTCGCCTTGCTTTCTTGCCTGCCAGCAGACATGCCCTCTCTTTACCTAGGCTTTCTTGCAGTCTTCCCACCACTTCCTAAACTGGTTCTTTTTAATCAGGCAAATTTTCTGTTGAAGCCTGGTGTCATCAGGGAAGAGATGGAAGGAAGGACCAAACACTGCAGTGATTAGACAGCATGACGTGCCAAAACCTGTCCACATCCTGGCTCTGACCAGCACCCCAATGGCACAGCTGGGCACACCTGAAAGCCCCAGAACCACACACCCCAAACAATGACATACTGCTTGTCTCTGCCTTGGCTTATGGTAGACTCTTTTGCATACTGATGATACAAACACAATAGCAAGAGATCACCAACAGTGGTATCAAACATGCTGATTTCTACTTTTCTTTGGTTTTCTAAATTTGTCTGTAGGTTATTGTCATTTTGTGGAGCATAGTGATGCTTTGGCTGAAAGCCAAAGACAGCAGTATTTTGAGGCAGCTCACCGCAAGGTTAGAAATTGGGTTAATACATTTTCATAAACAGCCTTAATATTAGGTGGTCATCTGCTTTCCCTATTAGATCAGTCTTTTTAACCTTTAGCTATGCTACTTAGTTGCATGTTATTCGTGTGATTTCACAGTTATTTGAAAACAAGACTTTGTCCCAGCACTTCTATCTTATGTGTTTCAAGAAACAGCATCAAACCTAACCTCATCCACTGCAAAGATTAAACCTTCACAGAGGACTGAGTCAGGTCTGATTAAAGTAGAAATGCAACTACACTTTCTTTTCCTGACTCTTTGTCTTTTTAAACCCATACAGGTGTTAAATTCAGTCTGGGGTGGAGGTGGTGTGGATATTTGTTCTGAATGGTTGTTCACTTTTGAGCACTTTTAAACAAGAAAGATGAATTTGAAACTAAGTCCTGTAATATTTGTTTGACAGCACTGCTGAATTCAAAAAGCTTGAATGACCATCCTCATATCTGTTCAAACCACCTGTGTATATTTATATCAGGCATAATTACCATGCCTCTTTCTAGCACCACCTTCTTAAGAAAAACAAGCAAACTCAAAGGAGGGTAAAAAGGAAACAGAAAGTGTTGATGAGGATAACTGCAATTTTTTTTTCTTACGGAAAAACAGTCCCAAATCTGGCCAGAATCTCTCACACATTTTATCCTCCCCTCAAATCCTTCCTAGGTTGTGTCATTTTAAAAACCTGCAAGCTGGGACATCAAAGAGAGGCTAGGCATAAGAGGAAAGTAAACACAGGGGCACTGTAAAGAATTAATACACAAAGACCTGTGGGATTAGTGGCTGGATGTCTGTCCACAGTCACAGAGGAGACTGTACAGACAGAGCATGTGAAAAGATTTGCCTTGAATATCAGAGTTTCCTGGTCAAGGGTTTTCTCAGCTCTGCCTTGCAGGATGGGAAGGCAAAGGCAGCACAAGCAGATCTACGCTGAAATAAGAGATGAGTTACTGACCCAACACCAGATCCCTTCGTCCCAGTCAGGGCTGTCACAAAGGCAGCTTTGGTTTTCTGGGGGAAGTTTGTTTTGGTTTTGGAAGGATATGCTTTGTCCTTGAGACTTTTTGGTTTTGGACAACCAACATTTGGGGCGATGCCATAGATTCCATCAATGCAGGAGACTGCTGCACCTTTTCTTTCTAGACTGAGCCCCCAGCCTGCGAGACCAGCATGGTGTCTCTTGATCCTTCCAAATGAAATTAGGAAAATGGGTCGGCTGACTTGCATCTGTCCTACGCTGCACGAAATGGCATTGCAGAGAGGGCGCATTTGCTAGGAGAAGTAATAAATGTAATTTCCTCCATGAATTAGCTGTGCCACACTGGCTCCAAAGGGGCCGAAGGGAGAAAATGAAAAGAGCCACTGTCTGTTAAAATACCAGCCCCTGACTTATCAAAGGAAACAGGATATCAGGTCACACTTCAAAACCTAGTGACAGCCGTTTGGGGGATTTGATCAGACCCATTTCCTTAGCTCAATTTTTACGGGGCACTGGGTACCTTAGAGTGAGCAAGGAGCCCTCTGAGCCTTTGAGGAGAAGGTGGCTGGAGGACAGACTAGGGGGATGTAGGGGAGGGCAAAGCAGGGCACTGGGTTTTAGCCCTGGCTCTGTCGGTGCCTAAAGTGACCTTGTGTAGAAGCAGGAAGAATTTCAGGTCGGCAGAATGTAATTACTCTGGTTGGAAAGTTGCCAAGATTCTGGCATTAACATCCCTATGCCTCTAAAAAATGCCACAGGGCCAGAACTATGGATTTCTTCATTACTGAAAAAAAAACAACACTGAAGAGGTAGAGGAGCCTGTAAGCTTTTTGAGCAGCTTGAATTGTTATATAGTGGGGGTTGCAAAAGCAGTTACACTTTCCAAATCTCTCTTTTAATTTAAAAAACATGGCTAAATTAAAGGAAAATGGTGAATATTCTTCTCCACCCCACCCCCCCTTTCCTCCCTTCTAGAAAAGGAAAAAGAAATTGCCTTAGAACTGTGGCAAATACTCCTGTACAATAGCACACAGAGATTATTTGTGTTTGGACCAGATTCTTTCTTCCCCTCTTCCCCCATCCTCATTGCTTTTTGCAAACCAATCTCATTCAGGACAAAGTCCACAGTAGACAGAACAACACTCAGTTGTAGTACTCTCCTGACACCAGATGAAGACTGAGGAGCTACAGTGCCCTCCAAAAAACAAAGGTAAAGTCCTTTTTTCTAAGCACCTCCGTCTACTTTGTGGCAGAAGCCAAATTGAGTGCCCTACACTTGGCCAAACTTTTAACAGGCCTTCTGTAGCACAAGAGCACACAGAGTATTGTGTCCTGCTGACTTTCATTGCAAGCAGAAACATTTTGTATAACCAGGTGTGGAAGTTTCCTATATAGGTCTTCAAAATTCAGAGGCCCGGACCTGGTGCCAGAGGAGAGGAAGGGACACGTTACCACAGCAGCTGTACTGGATTATATTCATAATTCTCAGAAATGTACAGAAACACTTTCCAGCATGCAAACACTCGCATTTCAGGATTAGTCTTGAAAAGGCAGAATTGAGTTCTTCCCTTTCCTGGCACTCTCCCCTTGACCCACAGGGGATCAATCAGCTTGTAAGCTACAGAAGAAAATTTGAGCACAATAGAGATTCTTTTCAGATACAGCATTTGCCAGGGGCTCATTAGGGGGGGAAAATGGCACTGCTTTAGAAAAGGAGTGGCATTAACTTTCCTTCTTGCAAAAGGCAAAGGATATCAGTTACACAGAAACAGGCATGAAGTTGTGAGAACAGGGACCCCAAAAGGCAAGCCTGAGGGACTTTGAGAGCCACATGGCATCACCATACACTGCATGTGCAGCCATGACAAAGTTGTGGCTGTGCAGTATGACTTCACTTTTAGGTAAGAGCTGGGTCTTCTTAAGTGACAGTTGTACAGAAGAGCTTGATAAAGTAAAACAGGATACTCACTGACACCATCTCTTGTATATTTCTTTTCACATTTTGTTTTCACGCCCAGACTCTGAAAGCAGATAATGATGAAATACATGTATTTTCAAAGATAGCTTCTGCCCTTCTCTGCTGTAAAAGGAAGTGTAACAAATGCTGGAGGCCCAAAACAGAAGCAATAGAACCTCATTTTGTAAGTGTCAGGGTTTCTTGGTCTCATGCTCTCCAGCTGGCAAGTTTGCTTGAAAGCCTTTGGGGTTTCTGCTTCAGGATCTTGCCTTTCATACCTGACCTGCAACATCTAAACAAGCATGCAGGAACACATTCATTGCTTTCCTACAATTTTTGCTCTTAGAGTTATCCCTATTTTGTGAAAGCTAACAAGGGAAATGCATACTCTGACTCTCCGTGAGAGCTGTCTTTTTCCCAGGGGGAAAATCTGTAAGCTACAACCACAGAGTTGTTGCTCTTGTTTGTACCTAAGAGCCAATTAAAGTCAACCACTCCTGCACAGATTTTTGGTGGAAGTGTATTTACTACTTTTTATGACAGGGGAAAACAGGAACAGACTGCCAAAGAAACTCACATGACTGCAAGTGAATCACTCAGTGCTATTTCTTGTATATGCACAAAGTTTCTCAGTCCCAACATGCCCAATCCCCAGAGGAGAATCTCCCCCTTACTCTATTTTGGATCACTACAATTGTATTTCATCTGTAGCATCAGCCCAGACAGAAGCCCAAGCTGTTCTGTGTGCAGAGAGAATAGTTCTACTGGACAGATTAAAAAGGACAAAAAAAAGGCAGTTGTGAGATGTCTCAGACTATGCAAGATGACATGCTGCTGTAATACAGAAAATACACAAAGAAGAGGATAAGTATATGCTCCAGTTTGGGGAGGGGGGGGGGGAGGGGGGGGTGTGAAGGCCAGAAAAAAAACTGACGACAGTTTTAGTCAGGGAAATTGGGAAATTTTATTTCAATCACAACACATTTTAAACTATAAAACAAAGTTGTCTGTGGAAGCACTGACTGCCACAGAGGCACTCTGTAGATCCAGGTCCTGCTGAGATTGTGTGATAATAACTCACCGTGTCACAGAACATGCTGAGTTGGAAGGGACCCATAAGGATCATCGAGTCCAACTCTTAGCCCTGCACAGGACCATCCCCAAGAGTCACACCATGCGCCTGAGGGCATTGTCCAAATGCCTTCTGAACTCTGTCAGGCTTGGTGCTGTGACCACTGCCCTGGGGAGCCTGTGCCAGTGCCCAACCACCCTCTGCGTGAAGAACCCCTTTCTAATATCTAACCTAAACCTCCCCTGACACAACTTCAGGCCATTCCCTCGGGTCCTGTCACTGGTGACCACAGAGAGAGATCAGTGCCTGCCCCTCCTCTTCTCTCACAAGGAGGTTGCAGATGCAATGAGGTCTCCCCTCAGTCTCCTCTTCTCCAGGCTGAACAGACTAAGTGACCTCAGCCGCTCCTCACACCGCTTTCCCTCAAGGTTCTTCACCATTTTCCTTGCCCTCCTTTGGACACTCCCTCATAGTTTAATGTCTTTCTTATATTGCAGTGCCCAAAACTGCCCGCAGTATTCAAGGTGAGGCCGCCCCAGTGCAGAGCAGAGTGGGACAATCCCCTCCCTCACCCGGCTGGTGATGCTGTGCCTGATGCCCCCCAGGACAGGGTTGGCCCTCCTGGCTGCCAGGGCACTGCTGGTTCATATTCTACTTACCGTCGACCAGGGCCCCCAAGTCCCTTTCCCTGGCACTGCTTTCCAGTATCTCATTCCCCAGTCTGTATGAACATCTGGGGTTGCCCCATCCCAGGTGCAAAATCTGGCACTTCCCCTTGTTGACCTTCACATGGTTGGTGATTGCTCAGCCCTCTGATTTGTCAAGGTCTCTCTGCAGGGCCTCCCTGCCTTCAAGGGAATCAACAGCTCCTCCCAGTTTTGTACCATCCACAAACTTGCTCAGCATCTCTTCCAGTTCTGCATCCAAGTCATTTATGAAGATGTTGAAGAGCACTGGGCCCAAGATGGAGCTCTGTGGAACCCCACTAGTGACAGGTCTCCAGCCTGATGTTACCCCATTCACTATTACCCTCTGTGCCAATTGCTCACCCACCATATGATGTGTTTATCCAGCTGTGGGATGGACATTTTGTCCGGAAGGATCCTGTGAGAGACAGTATCAAAAGCTTTACTGAAATCCAAAATGATTTATATCAACTGGCTTTCCTTGATCAGCTAGGTGGGTTACCATGTCATAGAAGGAAATCAGGTTTGATGAGCAGGACTTTCCCCTCCTGAAGCTATGCTGGCTGTGATCGATGACTGTGTTGTCTTTCAGGTGTTTTTCAATACTTCCCAGAATAATTTTTTCCATAATTTTACCAAGCATTGAAGTGAGACTGACAAGCCTGGAGTTTCCAGGGTCCTCCTTCTTGCCCTCCTTTAAAACTGGGTTTGATAATGCTCAAGCAATATATCTGCACCCTGAATGCCTAAGCCTGTAGCTTAGGGCAGTTAGATAACCACTGCAGGTGCTGCTTTTATAAATAACAATTTTCAAAGACTTAAGCATCTCTTAATCAAGGTGCAATACTGAATAGGCCCCAGATAGCGGTCTTTAGAGGATTCCAAAGCTCCTGAGGAATGAAGACATGAAGCAAGAGCAGCAAGAAACCACCAAGGACTTACTAGGTGCTCACCATAAGGTCCCTGGATTGTAACATGATAGTCCCAGCGGAACATTAGGAATGAGTACTTTCTTTTTCAGATTGGCAACAGTCTAATTTTCTGGCCTCCCCATGAATGATCGGAAGTCTCACATTTCTGGATGATCTGGATTAGTGTAACTTTAATCTGTCGCAACACTCATTCCATCACCAGCTCTGGCAGCAATCCAGACAGGACAGAAAACCTCCAACAGACTTTCTTTGCAATCTTTCTTTTCCCCATCCCCTTCATGGGCATCGTGACAGAGCTTTTTCTGACTCAGAAAAAAGTGTGTCATACTCCTGTTGGCTTTGAGAGCCACGATAGCCACACAGCCATCTGCCACACATACCATTCTTCCCATTTTATCATATCATTATGTGATTCAAAGGCCACAGAGTAAGCAGGTATCAGAACCAGGAAGATATACTAAGATTTTTACACCTTCAAAGGACAAGAGAATTAAGCAAATAGCAACTTATCATGAACTATTTTATTTGGTTCTTGTTTACATCCATTTTGAGAAAAAGGTGTTGATGGCATGAAGTCCTTCATGATATATTATACTATAAAAAGAGGGGGAGGGGGTTGGAAATCATCAATACTCAGTTAAAAATAGACTCTCAATCTTTCCTTTGGTCAGCCCAGTAACTGAGCACAGGAAACGGAGCCCTGCTGAACAAAAACTAGAACTGTGGCACTTCCTATATGTGGTGGCAGATTAAACTGTGATAGTTATGAAGCAATACCCCTTCTGTTCCTGCAACCATCCACCATGTCTCCCTAGAGCTGGAAGCAGCATCCTCATGAGGTAACATGCTCCCCACCACCAGATCCTCTTTCCTGCTTAGCAGAGCTGCTCAGGCTGGCTCAATAGGAGATGAGAAATTGTCCTCTAAGTGTGAACACTGCTTTTTCTCTTCTACTCAGATCCTCCCCCACTAACACCACTGCAAGGCAACAGTTTTAGGGACAACTGAGGATCCTAATCAGTTCAGACAACTCAGTTTAAACAGTTGCCTATACACTAGCTGCATTATTCCTATTCTGCAGCTCTTAGGATTTCTCTAGAGTTTCTGAGCGCTGACAGGCTTATGAAGTGTCCTGCCTTACTACGGCCTGACCAAGACTCAGGATGTATAGCAGAGGGGAATGCTTTTTGGGGACCCAAAAACTTACACCCCTCACAGCTGCAAAGCTTCCTAGCTCTTACTAAAGAGAAAGATTTGTCTCTTCAAGTACCCAGTCCTCTCTCAGAGTCACCCACCACATCATACACAAAACACTTAGATTCACTCTAGAGTTGGGACTGCTATGAATGAGTCCCTTTAAAAATGAATGAAAAGCGTGCCATCTGAAAATAAAGCAACCTGCACTTATGAAGCCAGACATCTTCACCAGGAAGAAAGGGTCTTAAGCCAAAGGCAATAAAATATCTCAGTAGGACTATTGCGAAGTTTAAATTCCCTCTTTGAAGTACCACACAGTACTGTTGTTATGTGTGCTAATGAATAGCTCAGCATTCTCAACTCACTCTTAGTTAATCACCACAAGGAATTAGAAATGCCTTATGCCAGCCACTATTTCTGTGAAGCCACTGGCAATGTTTTTGTTATAGTTTGACTCTCTGAAGCCTTAAAAGTGGCATTGCTGAGGGTTTCAATAGAAGGAGGGAAGAAGAACGTGGAAGCAGGTGTACTGAAATTTATTTCTGAAGAGTTCTGAGCACCAATTTCAGCAGCAGCAAATACAGGTGTTCAGCAGCACTCTGGATATGCATGTGCAAATAAGGATGAGACAGAGACATGCAGAAATGTGAGTTACCTATTCTCTAATCGCTCTTACTCCTTTTGGTTATGTTCCTTTGCCAGAGAAAGCAGTTAGGTATACTGTAGTCAATAACCAATCAATTGCTTTTGAACATGAAACTCTGCACCTGTCTGCTATTAAAAAAAAGACTGCACAGGACATCTTTCACAGGAGATGCACAGTATTACTAGGTGGACCAAAGCCAGAAATCAAAGCCAGGGTAAAAGCAGAGAGAAAATAAATGTGATAAGCTATTAACAGCAGCTCAGTGGCTTCTAAACTTAGCCTCAGTTTTGCAGGAGAGGTTCTGGATACTGCTTCGCTGAACACACTGCCTTAAGCACTATTGCCTCATCCATTTGAGCATCTCTTTCACCTGATAAAGAGCAGCATTTTTTGTCCTGTGTAGGCTTGAAGTGACATTACACTGCACAGCAGCCTTGAGAACACTTTCAAGGAAACTCATGGAGAAGGTGCTCTTCGAAACATTAAAGCCCCTCTGCTTCTATTTCCGAATTCTAGAAACACTTCTATTTGTTCCATAAATAAACCCTCACTCTCCATTCCTTCACTTAAAAGGTTGATGTAAAAGTTCAGTACATCTGTGGAGCATTGTAACTTGTGTGACAGCCTTTATCTACACATGGTCCCTGGGAATTCAGTGACTGGAGCAGTCCTGCTCAAGTTCCCTCAGAAGGAAGCAAGCTCAGCAGCATTACCCTCTGCCAGCAGTCAAGTAACTCAGCTCTACTAGCTAAAAAATGTAGCTGTCTTTTGCAAATATTAATGGGGTAGGGAGGAGATGGACACAGTACAGACTCCATCTCTTCTCCTGGAAAACCTCCCTTCCCCACATACATATACCTCTAACCCAGCTAAAGTCCCCTCTGAGAATGAGAGACACCTCTCCCCAGTCTCTGCGGCCTGACAGAGCTCTGTGCATTACCAGCAGAGCATCAGCAGTGTTACCTGTGCTGTTTCCATCTCCCAAGGGGTCTGTGCAGAGTCAAAGAAGCCATCCTGCTGCAGTATGCCCTAGTCTCCCATGTCAGAGAATCATTGCCCCTGCAACAATACTGAACCTTAAAGTCTGCTGATTTGCCTGGAGTCAGTTAACACCAGCAAGTCTCTGGGTACCAGCAAAGAAAGAAGTATTAACAGACAGTGCTCTTTGGGAGAAACATAAAAAATAAAACCAACTCCCCCCCACATACTTGTTTTTACTTACACTCTGATCAGTTCCAAGAAGTCTGTTTTTCACCCAGCATGCTGCTGTCAGGATACACACAGTCTCGCAGTTGACTCCCATTTGTCATGATTATTGTTTCCATCAAGAGAGATCCTGCCTTAGGAATACACATTATCTTTGCATATCCAAACTCTCAGCAGCCTGAGAAACAGTAAACTAAATAGCTGATTATCACCAAGAGATGCAAGTCCTCCTCCCTTTTCTCACCTCTTTCCTCCCTACATATACCTTGTCAGGTTTTATTGCCCACTGGTGTCATCCACAAGCCAGAAGAAATGAATGTCAGCTCAGATGCACATGAAATCTCTGCCTCAGGCTTTTCTCTCTCCCTGCAGGGTTTCTGGGCAAGACCCAACTTAATCAGGGGTCACCTGTTCAACAGAATAGCTAAAAGCTCCTTCTTTCTTCAGAAACATTGGTCTCTCTAACACAGGACATTGTTCAGCCATTCACTTTCCAGAAATTAAATAGGACATGTTAATAAGTGTCCCACAGGCATCTACAAGGATAGCCTGTCATGTTGCAGTGGTACTAATTAGGACAGTCATAGATAGTCTCTGAAAAATACATGGAACTTATTTTTTTCCCCTCACTGTGACTATTGTGACTAGTTTTCACAAGCAGTTGCAGGAGTCAAATTAGAGAAGATGGCTGTTATATGAATTAGCATTTGGACTCACATGTGTCTAACAAACCACAGCATCAGAAGTTTTTCCACTGGCTGCAGCCTCCCCTCTTTTTCTTTACAGATTCTCTAGTATCTCAAACTTCGAACATACACCATGGGTGTTGTTCAGAGAGCCACAAGTAAGAGCCACTCCCAACACCTATTTTCAGGACACTTACAGCAAGTCAGTAACTTGGCAATGTATGCGTCCAATAATATTGCACTTGGCAAATAAATTCAGAAATTTGAAAGAAAAAACACAGACATGGGAAAAAAGGATAAAGCAAACATGCACAAGCTCAGATGCCCAGGCATCGTTTCCTTAGAAACCAGGCTAAGGACAGGAAAATCCTGTAACCAACAGCAATGTCTGTAGCAGGGCATCAAGATTTAATAGTAAAGGCTTGTGTTTTAGAGTACGAGCTCAAAAATAAAAATTCTCCCTCCTCCAGATTATCCAGCTGCAACACAATGACAGGAATAGATAGTGATTGCCTTGTAAGGTTCAGACGCTAAAATTACTAGTGACAAGCGCATGGCTCACATGATACAGCTGAGATTCTGATCCTTCCAGAGAATGGGCAGGAGGCTGCTGCATTATCAGCACCCAATGTAAAAAGAAAGGATTCTCAGGGAAATCATCTTCATTTACTATTCTGTGGAATCTAGTCCAAATTTCAAAAACCTCCAGCTAGATCTTAAGGAAAAGAGTTTCACAAAGTAAAGGGGTTTGATGGAAATTTGTCCACTGTGTATATCAGTCCTCCTGGGGTATAAATGGAGAGGAGCCCAGAGCTAACACCCATCTACTGTATGTGTGTAAGGCTACTTTTTAGGAAAAGTTCTTCAATCCAAATCCTTTGCCAAAATTCACAGTAGATGGCACCAGACAACTTTTGAGTGTTACCTGGCTTGTTTCATATATGGCCAGTTAGCAATAGAAAGAGTCTAAGTGCATATAGATTTCAAACAGTAAAAATCTGTACTGCAGGTCTTGTGCAGCATAGGCAACCAATGTTATAAGATATATAACTCCAGTAACACTGCTCTAGAGCATGCCAGAGAAGACTTCTTCCTGCACAGACTCCAGAACAGTTTAGATGTAGACCTGTATGTGGCAGCAGTGGCCTGGCTGTCTCAATGTGCAAAGCAGCAGAATTTGGTTGAAGAACTCCAAAACACATGGGAGTGGGAAGTAATTTTCTCAGACTAGGTATTGGACAGTGCAAAGGTGATACTGGTCCAAGGGAGACAAGGATCTTCCTGCCTCATGGTAAGGTAGGGAAAATTGTCTCAGAAAACAGAAAAGGGAAGGTGTTTCTGACCACATTGGTTGGTTAGAGGTCTTGATCACAAGAGGACCGAATGTTCATTCCTAGCATTCTGGGCACAACCTGTGATTCTGACTAAAATCTTAATCTGTGTGGTGGAGGGTACATGTATCTTCAGAAACCTTAACAGTAGCTGGAAGAAATGGGTTCCTCCCTTACTATTTCTTTAACTCAAGAGAAGGTGCCTGGTTGTCTGACAGTGCAATCTTTGAGCCAGTGGAAACAGAAAAAAAAAAAAAAAAAAAGAAACCTGTTCACAAGCTGATTATTATGCAGATCAGCAATCGTTATCCTTTCTCTCATTACCTCAAATGCTTTCTGCCATCTGTTGGTAACAAACCTGCATCTGGCAGATTACCAGAGGAGCCCTAATCAATGGGTAATTGGGGTAGAGGATTGTGTGGACAATCGTGGCAATGAAAGCACAGAAAAACTTACAGCAGGAGAAGAAAGTTTGCCCATCACAAGTGTGAGATCCTATACCCAGTATTTGTCTACCATTCTGACAGAATTTCTTCTTGAAGGGAGGAGTGTGGAGGCAGGGAGACAGAGATTTGTCACAGGAAATGGGATGAATTATTCCAGCCTCTGTAACGATACCTCGTGCAAAAGGTTAATTTCTGACAGATTATGCCAGCAAGTGATGCCAGGAGAGGCGCAAGCAGAGCAAGCACAAACATGCATGAGTTTGCATTTCCACAGTTGCCTCTTAGAACCATCTGTTAATGAGACACAGAGGATACTACAGACTCTTTCGAGTAATGTCTCCTAATCTAGTCTCTTAGTGCCTTGTGGTAAGAAATGCTCAAAATATGTCCACTGCAGGTTTTCCTTTTCCAGCCATGCATTCAGGGTCCTGCTCCATTCCATGCAGTTCTTCCAAGTCTTGACTACAGCAGCTCAGATCGACTATTCACATTATTGCCCTGGCTTCCAAAAGAAACAGCTTTTTTAATCATATTTCCGGTGCCAAACTCCCAACAGAGACATACTGACAGATTTCAGCTGAATTTCAGAATGAAGCAGAGCTACCAGAATCCTACAAGTTTTGAGGGAAATGACATGTGAGTCAAACAGAGAAACCCAGCCAGAACGTCCAGCAAGGGAAAGCAAAGGGGAACTTGCTGCTCTTCATTCCCATCATTCAGCTGGCTGGTCAGTCAGCAAATGCTTTCAGCTACTCTGCACACATGGAGCTGTCAAGTAGCTACCACTGCTGCTATCCTTCCCGACCACAAGCACCTAGAAAGTCAGATGAAAGTTTAAGTGGCAATTGTAAAGATTTCTGTAAGAATCAGGTTTTATTGATTCACCTTTGAAAGAATGGATCACAACAAAAACAGTACTGTACTATTTGAAAGGTCCATCCTTCTGCCACTCTACAGACCCAGAGGACAACTTCAATCAGCAAAAATGGTCAGGGCATTTGATTTTCTCTCTCTAATCACATTATAATGGTGCTAGAGATGTCAAGATATCTGAGTTTAGTAATGACACAATAAACCAACAAGACTAAATAATCTCCCAAAACTAGTACTAAGGGTGTGAAAAGGGTGGTGCCTTTTTTTTTCCCCTGTGCCTTGCAGGCCAGTGCTGTGTTATACTTATTTGCACTGGGCCTGGCAGCTGAGAAGGTAAATACATAACATTTACTGCCCAGACACCACCCTATGAGTGTTGCATTCATTGGAGCATGAAAGATATAAGGAATTCGTGTAGTAAGAAAGTGGCCCAAAGAAAAGAAAGAAGTAGAAATCTCTATAAATATCCAAGTGTTGCCAATGTCCATGCATGCTGGGCTGAAATCCAAAGTAACTGTTTTGGGACCATAAGAATCCCTATCAGGCACCTGAGCATGGGAGAGGAGTACCAACACCCAAGCTAAGATGTTAATGAGACTGTGACCAAAAATAAACATCCACAAGTGATCTAATATCCAGGCAGTGGTAACTAAAAAGCGAGAACGTGAATTTTTATTATTCAAAGGGACTAAAAAGAGACATAGGAATGCAAGCAAAAGAAGCATGTTCCCAAGAGAGACAGATCTTATTTCCTTCCTGCTATTAAAGGAAAGGGGTGACTTTGATATGTACAGGGCTACATTAGAGCAGAGAGCAACATCCCCATTTATTCAAGTCCAGCAACTCTGCTTTTTTTCTTTTTTTTTTTTTTTTTAATGCAGCATTTCAGGGACATCACTGCAGGCTCCATCTAACAGCTGCAGCCTGCGACATGTTGCATTTATGTCCCCACTCAGTAGGCATCTGGACACAGTAACTTTTCATAGGTTACCAATTTGGACTGCTGCCAAAACCCAAGGGTTCTGTGTGGCTCATGATCCAAAGAAGCTAACTTAAAATTTCTTAGAGGGAAAAGAAATACAGTTGGTAGAGAGAGATTTGCCACACTGGTTTTTTTGTTTGTTTGTTTGTTTGTTTTGGGTTGGTTTTTTTTGGGGGGGTGGGGTGTTTTTGTTTTCAAATAGGGATATTGTGTGACCCACCTTGAAAGGGGAAAGAACAACTCAGTCACTTCTCAAGATCAGATACCTGTTTGCCAATGGAAGGAATATTTCCTCCAGCCATCTTGAGCCTCCCATACTCATTAATGGTATTAGTCAGAAAGATTGGGGGCATAGTGAAATGCCAAGTCCTCTTCATATGTCCATTGTGGCACTGAAAAAGCAGTGGGGGAAAAAAAAAAAACCAAAGCAAAAAACCCTCCAGACTCAGTTCTTCAACAAGACCATGCTACTATGGGCAATCTCTGTAGATCTAAATCTCAAACTTTGTTAAAACAGCCATCCTATTGCTTTGCTGCTGAGACAGCTCAGCACAGCTACTCCAGACAAACGAGTGTTGGTATTAATTCAGACACGACACTGAATTATCCTGACACCTTAGTAATGACTCAGCTATGTAAGCATCTAAAAGCATTTTAAGTATCCTAGTATTTCCATATATGCACAGTGTAGTTTAGGAAATAAAAACACCTAAAAGCCAGGTATGACACTCAGCAGCATCTAGGAGAGTTGTTTATATATCAGCAACCCTCCTGAATCCAAAGTATGCTCTGTCCTACTCTCTAACTTCTCCTCATTCCAGCAATATAGGAGGTTTGCAGATCATCCTCTGTGTCTCTTGCCAGTGATAAAACCTGAGACACCCTTTTCCTCACAACCTTGTGATGCTCCTGTCTATGACTCAGGGAAAAGTTGTACATTCTTTGGGAAAAAGAGACTGGCCAGAAGCAAGAATTTTCAGAGCCTGTACTAATTCTGTTGTATTTGAATAAAGACTGCAAGTTACACTCATCACACTACCCTGGCACAGCTTTAGTCTGCCTCCCATGTTTCATCCTTCTGAAATCTGAAAGCCAGTGGGCCTCTTGTTACCCTCTCAACATAATTCTCTTCCTTTTTTTCCTTAGTTTTCAAGCTTAGTGGGAGGGAGCTTCACCACTCACCATGTATTAACTCTTTCTGTATGTAGTATTTATGTCAGAATCAAGCAGAGAAGGTGAAAGAAGTGAGCGACAAAGGTGGATGCTAAGATTATACCTGTCCCAGTGACAGAGAATGAATAAAAAAGTACATGTAAAGTGTCACTGTTGATGCAGGGTCTCATAAGAAGGTAGTCAGCTCCAGAAATATTCTGACTTTTGAAGAACAGGATAAGAAGAGAGTAGTTTGAACTTCTGCTCGAGGCCCTGCCTACAGATTTTGGTTGACTTACAGGGAACATCCAGCCTTGCTCTGACCTAGCATTATGCAGATGTGCAGAAGAACTGACAATATCTATGTTATGTGCAGAAATTCTTCCTACTTCCATATTTCAACATCAACTTCTCAAGCTGTTGATTTCCTTCAGAGCACAATCCAGGCAGGACAAGATGCCTGGCAGGCAAATGGTCCACACCTTTACTCTGGGCTCAGGTGCCACAGCAACAAGCAAGCAACTCAAAGCTGCCAAAACAAAGTATTGAACCACTCAATTCCATGAAGTTACCACTTTTTGGGTAACCTCTTCATAAGGCTACAAGGGCTGCTCAAGATTCTTCTGAAAACTCCCTACTGCTTCTGTAACTGCTGCAGGGAAAAAACAGCTTTCAGGGAGCAAACTCTGATTCTACATCAACAAAGAAACTATTGCCAAAGTTGAGGCTTGCTGCCTGCTGAATACTACTGTATATTGTTCCACTTCACAGCCTCCTAGGACTGGCTGTGTGTACAAATACCAGGTCGATCAAGAACCATAGACATTTCTCAATCAACAGCCAACAAGTGATAGAAAATGCTACTTATAAACAGAAAAGTCCACATTAATTGATTTGTGCCCACTCAAGTTCACAGAAGAGGACATTTCTGTCCCCCCTCCATCAGATGTTTGCTGTACTAAAATATCTTTTGCTTTGGAAACCCTGCCACTGCAAGTCTTTGAACCATTGGACTGATACTGAGAATTACCATAAACAACCTTTCAGAAGAACGTAGAAAGATGACATGGTCCTAGTTATTCCAATCTCATTGTCTGGGCAAGCAGGCAAGTGTTTGAAACAGACTGCAGAACATAAGGAAGTGCTTTTTTCCCAAAAAGGCCTCTCATCAGAATGTACCATTGTAACACAAATGCAGATGTCGATCTCAGACAGTCATGCTGTGACACACAGGCGAGTTTTAAACAAAGAATTGGGACATCTAGGAGAGTAAGCCTCAAAGTCTCTGCTTCCTCCTCACCCAGCAACATTCTGCTCAATTCTCTCTAACAGCATGAGATGATGTAAGTTTACAGCCCTGTTATCAAGCATGGCAACATATGGTTCAGCTACATGTGGAATATTTTAGTTAGATCTTCTATACATATTATCTTGATAGCTACCACAAGAAAAATTGGACAAGAGCTATTTTGCTAAAACCACATTAATCAGCCAACAATTTTTTATTACTCATGCCTTCACAGGCTCTTAGCAGAGAATAATTTTCTTGTTCACATGGTGAAAAACACAAAGCAGCCATCCAACCCAGTCAGGCCAGCTGCTAATAATTGTCATGTAGAGTCTGTAGAGACAAGTCCTAAAAATATAAGCCAGCAGCCTCCATGCTCTTTGTCTGTGACATCCCTCGAAACCACACTGTGCACCATGCTTTAATAAATGTGGGAAAATAAAAGAGACTCTGTAGATAGGCACAACTTTATTATGAACCCAGTGCCACCATAATAATTTATTTATTAGAAAATCTATTCCGTATGTACACACAGAGATGAAAAAGACTGTTGAATAACCGACTAATTGGAAAGCACAGGTGTCTCCTTAAGCAGAGTCCAGCAGCCTCCCAGTTCAGACTGTGTTCTAAAGATCATGTCCCATGCCAAGTCATCAACACTTGGATTTAAGTTGCATGAAGTAGAGAATACCTGTTTTTGGATACCAAACCAGTTGTTTAATCCTTTTCCTATATACTGCCACCTACAATGAACCATTCAATATGAAATGAGGACTAGGCTATGGTTCAGCTTCTCCTGAACACCTTCACAGTAATAAACCTATACCAACAAATAGTATTCTCAGTTCAGATGAAATGAACAAACCATGTGTTAAACAAACAAAAGGCTAGATCTAATCCTCTTCTGAAGACAACACAGCCTACAGCCACCACAGCAGCAGAGCAGGAATATATGAACTCCTGCAAAGTAGGGAAATGCCAAATTACTACCTGTCACATATCAGTACAGCCTGAATGCTCCTCTATAAAACAAGGGGATTTATGTGGTGTTTGGAAGCATATGGTTGAAATCTCTGTGTAGTGAGACGGCCTGATGTTGTACAGGCACATCAGCTGTGCTTATTCCTGCACCAGCCAAGCTCTGCAGCTCAAGTGTTAAATTAAAACAACTCTACCACCACCATTACAGGGGCCGTGAAGCACTGCAGCAAGTCTGAACCCAATACTGACTTACTGCAAGTTGGAAACTGTCCTCTGCTGAGCTGTCCCACCATGACAGAGTGTGTAGGACAAGTTATGGCTGTACTTGTAACCTTAGAGTGCTCCAGTAGCTTCCCTATTCCTAAGCAACTGGTCCTACTTAAGCTGCCTCCAATACTTTTGGCCATTACAGAGAGGAAATGCCTGAGCCCCTTTTTCTCTCCATCCCAACCAGTTTCAACACGTAGGTCTAACAAGTTTATTTAATCTTTTCCCCCTCCTTTCACATGAAAGCAGCTGCAGGCCAGGTTGCTTTAAAGCTAATTCCATAAATGAGTAGCCTGATGCCTTTCTGTGAGATCTGGGAGTGAAAAAATCCAAACACTGAGTTGAGGGGTAAGTATCACAAGTCTCCAAAATCAGAGTATGAGCATGAAACTCAAATTCTGGAGAGTTCAGATGGTGTTAAGTCTGGACTGGGCATACTCAGAGACAGCAGACAGTTTAGGAGCTGAACCCATACACAATCCACTTCAAATTTAAGGCATGCCCACAATGTTCCACGTTCAAGCACTAAGCTCTTCAATTTTATCAAAATTCTTATTCCAAAAGAAAATGAAGGTTTTCTTCTTCAGAACCTCAATGTGAATAGTACAGCTCCATCAATACCACAGTTTCACTGCAAAAGCTTCTTTGAAGTCAGATACATAGTTTGACCAAATTATTTTACAGAAACCACCATTGCCTTTCCTTTCTAGGGCATTCCTTCCTATACAAAAACAACAGAAGATCCTTGCCAGCCTCCCTCTGCTTTGCGGATGCCTTAACTTTCTTTCATAAACACTACACACACTACAGTGAATCACATGGTACTTCATCTATTCTGGAGAAAATTACTTAATCCATCTGAATAATAACAAATTACAAATAAAAAATATGGTAAATCCTGTACCTTTCAAACCTCAAATTTCAGCTCACGACCCTTGTTGCAAGGAAGAGGCCTAGTTTTAGTCTGTCTTCCCACAGCTCAGTACAGGTTTGTTGGATGAAGTGATGCAAGGAACAACAACTCATGAAATCCCACTAGAAACTAAGAATTTGCACTTGTAAACATAGGCAGTCTATATGTTGACATTGACAGGACAGTGGTGAATGGGAACTACCCATTCCAAGAAATACATGCTAAGACATGACTGCAGTCTTAGTCAAACTACAGTATCTTTTTGATGGAGTACAAGATGTACCTACTCCCACTTGCTGTTTTATTTGGATTATGACCCCACAACTCAGAGGCAAAAGCAAACATACTAACTTAACTGTTTATGCAAACCAGTGTCCAATATCATATTACAAATCCAGCTTTACTGATGCTTCTACCAAGACACACTAAATGTGAACTCAGGCTCACATTCTTGTGTCTGCTGTCAGGACAGGGTGAAGAGGAAGCAAGCAAAAATGGCCATACCCACAGCCACCAGATATTGCAACTCCAAGCCCAGAGATGATCTCTCTACAGTTTACTAAATCAACCAGCTCTGTAGGGAACCTACAACTAAACAAAGGAGGCTGCACCTCAAACACCATGTTCAGTTTTGGGCCTCTCACTACAAGACAGATATTGAGGTGCTGGAGTGTGTCCAAAGAGCAATGAGGGTCTGGAGCACAAGTCTTATGAGGAGCAGCTGATAGAACTGCAGTCGCTTAGCCTGGAGAAAACAAGGCACAGGAGGGATCTTACTGCTCTTTACAACTAACTGAAAGGAGGTTGTAGCAAGGGGAAGGTTGGTCTCTTCCGGATAACAAGCTGCAGGATGAGAGGAAACAGACTCAAGTCGTGTCAGGGGAGATTTCAATTGGATATTAGGAAATATTTCTTCACTGGAAGAGTGGTCAGGCATTGGAACAGGCTGTACAGAGAGGTGATGGAATCACCATCCTGGAAGGTATTTAAAAGGCATGCGGATGTGGCACATGGGGACATGGTTTAGTGGAGATTTCGCAGTGCTGGGTGAGCATTTGGATTTGATGACCTTAAAGGCCTTTTCTAACCTATATGATTTTACAATTCTATGGTATTTATTTACTAACAGAATAAAAACATCTTTTGACACTCAAAACCTGAAAAGCAGTGATCTGAAAACTGAAACTGCCTTTTAGTGAAAGAAAATTTTTAACATATTTACCTCCAAAAACTACCTTACAGGTCTGTCTCCACACACCCCCAAAGGTGCTGGGATCCTGGTTCAGTTCCTCACAATTCTGCTACAAAACACCTCTAGGTGTGCAGCAAACCTCAGTATTTAAATGGACAGCAGCGACATCTAGTGGTTTGCTAAGAACTTCCGTGTCCAAATTTCCAGTCTCGGCATTCATTTTTCAAAAGGAGACAAAACATTCTCCGCTCTTCAAGTTTCAGTTAGCTGCTTCCAACTACCCAGATCAACAACAACTGCACCTGAAGCTCTCTATAAACTTTCAACACATACACTCACCATTGTCTCCCTCAACTATAAGCATTTCCCCCATCCCTTACTCAAGGCCTAGGAGAGGTGATGTAGTAGGCACAATTTGCTTTAGGTCTTGCCTGCACAATTAGATTTCTGCAGTGCAGATCTAGCTACAGGTATCTGCTTTGGGTACACAAGGCTGGGGCTCCCACTTACCCTTTTGGTTATGCTGTTCTTCAACTGCATTAAACTAAGTGGTAGGGCATAGATAAGGACAAAGCCTAAGGCCACCCCATTTGTAAGACCTGGTACATAGCTAAAAAACAAATGACTGAGTTCTAAAATGTAACTGTGTTGAAATTACAAGGAGATAATATAGAAATGCTACTCTGAAAGCAAAGAAGATGATCTTGCATATTAGATTTATGGGAGAACAGTAAGCAGCTCACTACCCTCCAGCACCACATACCCACTTGCCCCCCAAAAGAACAAACTCTCTTACCTTTTTCATTGAGTGACACTGTAAAATTGCTAAGAACCCCACATGAGTGGTTATTGAAACTTTTGAAGCATGTGACAATGTAAAGAAAGTTCAGAAGATACCTTTATGTAGCTTCTTGTACTACTGGCACTAGTCATTTAATCACTGCTGCAGTCTTTGCTGCAGTAACACTCTCCACAACCTTGACAACAAATCACCTAAATGGTTTTTCAGTTAACAATGGTAAGGAAGCATGAGATTTGTGGTATATGCATCTAGTGCACATGCCTACAGCCCTCAGAGAATATTGTATACTAGTCATTTAAAAAAGTACCTTGTTCTAGTTTTGTTAACTGAGACATATTAATAACCTACAACTGGAATCAGTAGGTTCTTGACATGCCTTCCCCTACCACCCCATCTAAGGCAAAGGTTTGAGGGTTTTTACTTCCTTGCTGTCTCTCAGTTCCCATGAATACATGCTTCTTCCAATATTACAGACAAGCAGATCTCTCTGGAAAGGTCTATAAGCAAACTTCAGAGCACAACAGAAACATTTAGTGATGTGACTTTTGTAGAACCAACAGGAAAAGAATGGAGAAACTACAATAATTCTAATATACCAGGAAAGCTTCCTGTAAGACCCCAAAAGTAAAGAGATGGAACAAGTATTAAGAACATCTCAAAAAAAAAAAAAAAAAAAAAAAAAAAAAAAAAAATAAAATTGAAATTACTCCCTGCATCAAAAGGAGCTGATACTCATGTTTCTGCTAAAGGGCAGAAAAGCAGCCTTTGACCAGAAACTGGTTTGGGTGGGAGCCTACTGTTGCTTTATAATGACATACACAATCTTAAACATCACACTGCTTACAGAAAAAAAAGGATGATTCACAGGAGTGACCAGTTATAATAGATTTAATGCTAAACATCAAAAGGCATTACATTTAGTTTTCATCACAAATTCTTCTGGCAGACCCATCAACTTATTCAAAGCAAGAGGCTATCCAGAACTAAAGAAAATTACCTGTGCAGGTTTCTGAGCCACCTCTTAATGGAACCACTGAAACAATGGTTTCTGATAAGCCAGCAAACACACACCACCAGGTGGTAACAAGACTGCCAATCACATGGCTCCAACAAAGAAAAGAGGATTTCAAAACCTCAGATCTTCCTGCTGTCAGATCTGTTCTTTATTACTCATGTCATTTTACACAAATAAAATTCATTCATTCCAGGATGAAGTTCCCAACAAAAGCACAGAAGTTCTTCTGAAGTTCTGAATTGTTATCAGAAATCTTAGGTCAGATCCTTGAGGACACCAATTTATACTCTCCTACGCTAACATGAAGACCCATTTCTACAACCCTACAAACAGGGTAAGTGATGAGGAGATTGAGAGATGACAAGCACATACATTCATGTGAAAGAACGGAAAAGGTTTTTCAGAAGACAGTATTTTCTATTGCCTCAATTACATAAATATTATCTCTTTTAGAACACTCAATTATTCCCTCAATTACTACCTTCGTGATTCAGCCCCAAAACACCAAAACTTCATTAAAATTTTATTTTCTTTAAATAAACAAGGAACCCCTGTGAAGCCTCTAAAGAAAATTTTTTGTTCCCTCACTCACAATGCAGTGATTGCTATCTTCAGTGAAGACTTTTCTGAGTCGGAGCAATAGATAGAAGCACTGACTTACAGCCATCTCCAGAAAGTATCAAATATTACCAGGAAGGCAAAAGACTTTTTAAGCACAAGGTACTGGCTTCGAAGGGCAAAGCAAATTTCACACCACAGAATTTTTCTGTAGACTACCGCTGAGTGAAACTCTGAGTTAATCTCTAGTCTAGTACCAAGTGCAGCTTGAAGAGGACCACTGCAGGATAATACAAACAGGTTGTGTTCCTGCTTGCAGAGTATCAGCTGAAACCTTACTAGTGCATCTATCAGTTTTGGTTTGGGGTGAAGACAAAACCAAGATGCACTATGCAAAGAAAGTTGCAGTAGAAACAGGATGGAGAGAGGGAAAAAGGGATGAATAGGCATTTCCAAAAACAGTACCTAGAGAAAATTAAAATGCACGATCTTGTGCATTCAGCTTGTGAGAAAGAGAATTACACATCTTGAATTGCAGGCAAATTATTTTAGTGTATTATGAGACACTCCTGCTTGAGAATTACACATTCTTACATCACATTGTGCAGAAACATGTATTTGTGTAGCATGATGTTTACAAAATATATATGGAATATATTTGTCCTTTCATGTTCTTTCCGTGTATGTGGTTATAGACTCTCAATAAAAAGGAAACAGAGGGCAATTCCAGCTTTGAAAGCGATGAATGAAGACTACATTGCTAAGTGTCCTTCACTACCTTTCCCTTTAAGCTTGTCTTCACCAAAACAAATACCACACAAAGGGGAAGACAAATCATGGGCTCTTCCCAATTCCTTCTGGACAACAAGGCACTCCATTAGCTTCACACTGAGAACCTCAGAAGAACCGCAAGCCGCAAACATCTGCTAAATATATTCCAGGATATAAGTAAGCTAGTTCTAACTATTGTTCAAGTTCTTCAACAGACATAGCTCTATCTCCCCATTTTTCAAGATTAGTTCTCTGTAATCCTGGTAAAAAGACCCCACTACTCTCCTCAGAGTTTCACAGAAGCCACCGTCTTCCTGCTCCTGGAGGTTATATTGCCACCACAGAAGCTTCTCAAGTTGTGAACAAACCCACCCTCCTGTATTGACAGTTGCAGATTTGGAAGACTACAGCCAGCTCTGCATCTCCTCTTCATACTTTTGGGGATCAATAAAAGGCTTGTCAATGGACCGGATCATCAGCTCTCCACAGTACACACATTCGGCTGCCACAATATCATCAATGTCAGCTTTTATCTGTTCCCGACTCTGCTGCCCCTTCCCTAAGCTAATGGTATCTGCATCCTTGGGGTGATGGTGGCTCTTGGATGGCTGACTGGTAGCTGCCAGCTTCTTCTGAAGATCTTCAAGTTTTGCCTGCTTATAGGCAGGAAGGTTTGGGAAAACTGCTTGGAGGAGACAGTCATAGTGAAACATGTGACCACACAGGAAAAGGTAAAAAGGGCGGTTTAGAAGTGGAAAGTCACAAGCAGCACATTTTTCCTGAGGCTCCACAGAGCCATACTTATTTCTCATTTCTTGGATGTCTTCTCGGATCCTCTTGGCACTCTGTGTGGCTTCCTCCATCTCCCTTTTCAGCTCCTCAATGTGCTTGTTGTAGTCTTCCAGGGAGTTACAAATTGCCTCCTTGAAGTGGTCAATAGTGACAAAGTCTGGAAAGAATGGCAGCACATCTTCAATCTTCAGCAGGGCACAGCTGGAGAGGCAGGCCATAGCCTTCTTGACATCCTTCTCTTCCTGAACAACATGGCGAGCAATCTTCAACCACAGCTTCTTCCGGAGTTCCTCATCATCTTCAGGAAGATCTGCACACGACTTGGCAAGATCAACATCCACCTAGAAGTTGGACAGACAAGGAAACAGCATTAAGTTTCCCTCTTTGTTTACCCACCATTCAACTTCACAGCCTGCTGTCCATTGTGAGAGGCATTATATAGAAAACTCCTATTGCAATTTCATTGCCTAGGACTGCACTAATGTCCTGCTCCTACACTTCTCTCCACCAGTATTCCCCATTGATGATTCGCTTGCTACCCAACAGAGAACAAAGTCCAGCACAATAAGGGCAAATCCATGTTATAGTATCTTTGCTGGTCACACATTTCAGCAAAAGCATAGCAATGCCAATACAAAAAAATCCAACATCTCCCTGAAGGTCAGATTAAGCTGACAAAGGCATTCTTCTGTGACAATTATCACAGCTGGAAATAAGAAGTAATTAGAATCCTTAACTGCAGCTATACAAGTCTTGCATAAAGGCAGGTATGTTAAAGGTACTTTATGTCAGATACTGAGCTTAAGAGAGAGAGTACTCCTCCTTGTACTTTCCATGCCCCTACCTTCAGTTATGGCTTGTAATAGTCAGCTGTCTACTTAAAACAATTGTGAAAGCACAAAGGATGTTAACAGAGACAAGTCCTTCTTCCTAGCCTTAGCTGCACAGCTTCTATGCCGATGAGTCTGCCCAGTTCCTTTCAACGCTCCATTGTTCAAGGTAACTTGAATAAGCTACATTCCTGTATATCACAGCACGCACAGACACACACACACACACACACACACACACACACACACACCTGTAAGGCGAGGTCCACAGCCTCCTCATATAATTCCATCACTTTGTAAATATGGACACATGCACGGTGGTGCCCATGCTCTGCACACAGGCGCAATGCATACTTCAGGTCATAGTGGATCCTGTTTGGGTTGGTTCCTGCTTGCTCCAGGTATGACAGAAGTGAGTCTGGCCGACACAGAGCATAAAGAGACAACAGGTAGTTGTGAATGGCTTGCTGGGTTTCCTCCAACTGATAGACACAGAACTCCATGTATCTAATGGCTTCATTGATCTGCTGGGTGCTGGCACTCTGGCTATAGTTAACAAGGGCTGGAATGAGGTTCCTGGCATCCAGTCTCGAGCCCATAGAAATCCAAGCATCAACTACCTTCTTGGGAATATGCTGGATGAGAACTGGAGAGAACTTGTAGAACAGTTTCTCATCTCTGTGCCTAGACAGCACATTTAGTGCCTCCTCATACTCATCATGCTGGCAGTGGTGAGCTACTACACGCTCGTAATCCTGCATGATGACTGCAAAGTAGACCATGTGCTCTGTGTCGCCATGGCTTGCCAACAGGTCATAAATAGATGCCCGATTATTAAAAAGACAGTCTTTGTTTTTAGGACTGCTCAGGAAAGTGCGAAACTTCTCCCGTGTATCCAAATAGAGATTTCGCTGTGAGAGATCTCCTTCCAATATACCTAGCCAGTTCAGGTACAGCTCTGTCAACCACGTGGTCAGCAGAGTGGTCTGTGTCTTCTCTGAAGGCTTTAGGTTACTTAGCTTTTTAATCAGAAACTCCATCAGGGCCTCTTCTTGCTTGGCTTCAATGAACTTCAGAGCAATCTCCTCAAAGTAGTTCTGGGTCAGTGCATAACATTTGGCACTGTCTAGATACCTTTTGTTTTGGAAACAGTGTTCTGCCTCTTTTGCCAGCACAATATCTAGACACTCTGGACGGTCCTTACAATACTCTTTAGCTAAATCAAATTTATTCATATTCATATACATCTTCCACACATCTCTAGATTCCCGTTGGACATGGTAGCGGAACACTACTTTCTCAGTGTGGATCCATATCTGCTGGACTGTGGGATCTTTGATCATGCGTGTCAGCAGGCCAAACTTCTCCAGGAACAGATCCTGGAAAACAACCTGCCCATTCAGAGTGCATACAGCCTTCACCCGGTCAGGCAGCAGCAACAGGAAGTGGAACTGGGTAAGTACAATGGATATTGGCTTGTTCACAGTTATGTCAATATCAGAAGGGTAAACCCAGACCCGCTCATCACTCAAAATGGAATCAGGACGACTATAATCCAGTGTACCATATAAAACACCATTTCCCATCATCCAGGCAAAGGATCGTGGGTTGGAGCGCAGTTTTGGAGTGTAAAAGGCTATCTCACTGAAACCCAAGTTGGCTGGAAATTCCCGAAAGCTGGGCAAATGGTCAGCATGCATGGCAAATATGGAGCTGAAACCTTGCTGCTCTGCCCCTTCAGGCACTTTGCCAACAAACTGGAAGAGTCTCTTTCTTGTGGTTGCTATAATAAAAAATTTCCCTTCTATCCCTCGTTCAATCTCCAAGCAGCAGACTGGGGCAGGTCCTGATTCCTCCTCCAGAGTGTAGACCTGTCGGAAATACTGGTCGGGGTTAGTGCTGAAGAGGCTTCCTTCACTGACAGAGATTTCAGCCTCATAGATCTGCCCCTGGGATGTCCCCACCAGGATGGGCCCAGTGTTGGTCTCTGAACCAAGAAATTTGTTCCAGCCCACGCTTTCAATCAAGTGTCCTTTCCAGCGGGAGAGTGCCCGCACTTTCTGAACGCTTCTGTTCAGGTAAAGACATTCACTGGTGTTCAGAGCAATCAGGAGATGGGAACCTGCCAACAGGAGACAGGAATGGGAAGGAGAGAACAAATTAAGCCTGTGCCTAAGCAAGCCAAATTCCTGAGGCTTCTTATCCTAACATTTGATAAACTCCAATATCAACATACGTAATCCCAGACTTTCCCAGGCATTCATCTGAATGTGGGGGAATTCCATGCTGGATCAGAACGGTAGTCCATATGTTGCAAACTTAAATTAAAAGTCACAGATGCCTTAGCAAGAAGGTATTCTGTTTCAATAAGTTTCCTAAGGATAAACAGTTCCCAGAGTTCCCTCCTATCCCTGCCAGTCGGTGAGAGATATGAGCATCTCTTTCCAAACTTTTATTTAGTTTTTTTAAAATCAGTCAAGGCTACAGTGAGCTGCAGATGTTTTATGGTCCTTTTTAAAAATTCTTGTAGAACCCATATGGCACAGAGTGATGGCCAAAAATTTCCTTTTACTGGCTTTAGCAGCCTTGCTCAGAACAGCCTATTTGCACATGTTCATTTTAAAGAGTTCAAAAGCACAATACAGACACAACAAGCCAGTGTTCTACTAATAGTAAAAGGGGCCCTGGGCAACAGAAGATCAACCTGTTCTCCATATGCACAGAACAGAAGGGAACTTCACCAGTACTTTTTATACGGGCTCAATTGCACCACTTTCCACTGTCCGTAATATACAGTCCACTGCCTCACCTGTGTGGTCCAAAAACATCTTGTAGACTCTGGCTTCATCTTTGCGTCCCAGCTCTACCTGATTAGGCTCATCTGGCTTCCCAAGATCGATCCTGAAAAGAGAAACCATGAAAGCAAAGCATGCTTCCAACGAAAGTTCACGTACACGTAACTCCCTTACCTGTTTTTCATATATGGCCCATGGCTTCTTATCCAGTTTGCAAATGTAAGCTCTCTCACAACTTATGGGGGAAAAAAAAAAAGGCAGGGGAAAACAAGCAATAACTTCAGGACTCTGGCAGCATTACCTGAGAAGGGTGTCTTTGCCAAGGCTCATACAAAGCTGGTTAGAGGAGACCACTAAGCTGTTAATTTTCTCTGGAGGAGCAAAATCAATCCTTTGCTTGTTAAATATTGGCGTTTCCTTCTCCAGTCTTGCATTCACATATCCTGGAGAAAGAATGTGAACACTTAAAAAACTAAATAAGACAAAACCCCACAACAACAATCCCACACTGCATCAAAATGTAACCCAAAAGACTAGAAGGATTACCACCTGCTCTGAGTTTTACTGAGGTGTACTCCTGGAGCATGAACACAGAGAGCAGCACTCACGTAGACATGTATAGAAGGGTAAAAAAGTAATAATATGCTTTACTGTCTTGTCACAGAACTGCAAACTTGTCATAAGCATTAATTTGAAAGCACATCGAATTGCAGGAGCTGTCACAAAACTGTCACATAAACTGCAAAAAAAGCTGAAAATGACAGTAGAATCACACAGTAATTTGTTTTCCTTGGTTGACAGCTTATTTGTTCAAGACAAGAAAGAACGGCTGGTATTACACAAAACACAAAGAGGGCTCTGGCCAGACAGTACTATACAAGCTACCCAAGAGACCACTGTGATGTTAATTGAAATATATTTATCTCTCATTCCATGTTGGAATTGAATGAGCTACCATACTTTACATTCATCACACACAAGCTAAAGTTATTTTTAAAGCTATTTTGGGTTTTTCTGCATCCACACAGCAGACTTCATCACAGAATCTGTTGGATTATTTGCTGCATGAAACATGAAACACAGCAGGAGTCACAATGATGCCTTTACCATGACCCTGTTTTACCAACCATAACACTATCCTAATTGCAACTCCCCAGCTTTTGTGGGATGGCATGCAAACTACTTACGAGAGCCAAAATAATAGCTAAGACATGGTGATTGCTGAATCAATGCTCCAATCCTGGCATAAATCACTTCCTGAGCCAAGACCCATTTAGACTGGTTTATCATTTCATGGCAAATCCCAAGATGGAGCCAGAATAACCTAATCCTCAAGTCTTCCCATAAACCATGCCTGGATTCTAATAAATGCCCAATTAAGTTAAGGCTAGAGTTAAGACGTTTGACAAGACATGGCCACATTATAGGACACATGTTGCATTTTGAGCCCAACCAAGCAAAACTGATGAACTGATGAACTAAAAACATGCATGTGTACAACCAGAGAAAGTTAGCTAACGTGACTAATTAAGTATTCAGCTAATCAAATTTAGTTCTAGACAGTTTGGGAAACGTGGCTTATGTGGTAAGGCACACTGAGAGAATATTTATAAAGGACATCTAGATAGGAAAGGCAGAGAATGAAGAAAGTCTGACTTCAGGGAAGTGACATACTTTTGGAGAAATGTATTAATAAATAAATGCTAGAGGTACAACGCTATAAAAACCTCTTGTGATCTTCAGTACAGATGAGCAAAGCACCAGATGCAGTTCTAACTCATTCCTTTGGCTATGACAATGGCAAAAGCCCAGCTATTGGCAAGCAGTCAACAACCAAATTTTTAAGACTTTTAAGAATCTGTAATACATGTGGCAGCACAGAAAAGCAGCACACCAGATTTAGGTTTCATTGCACGTGGGTAGACGTCTGCACCAAGAAATACGGGACTTCAAGAGACCAGGTCATTCTATTCCTAAATGAGAACTGCACTCTTTATGGTCTTCTTATGAAGAAGTGCTCAGATAAACCAGTGAACTGCAAAATAAGAAAACATTCAAATAAAACCAAACCCAAGTGATGATACTTATTAGCAAAATCCTGCAACATATGTGCATCCACCAACAGATCTTATTACAAAGTTTCATCCATATCTGTCCATGAGACAAGTTTTTCCAGTGACTGAATTTCCCATATGCACAAAGTCTTACATAACGCCCTGTCAAGGAACACCACAGAGGATCTCAATCTGACCACACTATGTCAAGCGTGAAAGCAACACAGACGGATACTTTGCTAGGTTAACCCATCCACTTTGCTCCATATGAAGTGAAGGATCTCTAAAGCAAGCAGATCCATGCAGCACTTAGCCTGGATAGGATATCAAAACCAAAAAGAACTATAGCAAGTTACAGCTATGCATAGCCAAAGTAGCTAACTAGGAAGATGTGAACTTAAAGAAAAAAGAAATCTGGAATTGTATCTCAGAGGGAATGCACTGCTTCCACCCTGAAGAGCATAGGCCTGACATTCTCTAAACTGGGACTAACAGCACAACTTTGAAGCACACTGAATACCTATAACCTCCTCCAGCTTATCCTGGAAAACTCTTCATGTCAGCCCTAGTGCTGTTGAAAAAGCCAGTGTAGTAGTGGAAAGCAGACTGCTAACACTATGAATCCTTTAATTGCTTATTCCACCAATGCCTTCTCCTTTCCTCTGCCTCACCATTAGACCAGCTGCAGGATCTTTGAAGGGTCCTTGTTTTAGATGAAAGATGCACATGTAGAACAGACAAAGCAACCACAATCTGAGCAGGCAACCTTTGCTCAGTACATGTCTTTTTCTTACACGTTGATCCACAACTTAAACACTTATGCAAATGCGTGTTCCTTTACTTCCAGTTAAGCAAAACAGATGTTCTTCATTTCAGATCAGGGAGCTGCAATGCCACAGTTTAAATTTGCTGGTATGAACTGCAGTTCAAAGCACACAGACAAAGCTCCCAAGCTGCAGATTCACATGACATCACATCTGATCAATAAATACATATTTTTTATACACATAAAAGGGAATAATTACTCTGAAAAATCCACACAGAAATGGTAAATGGATTGTCAAGTCACAGTCATTCAGATAATCTCAAATTTTTTCCAAACTGCCACTAGGCAAAACAAGGCTGACTCAGACAGTAAGAAAACCCAGACACAGGAAGGAAAGGGAACAACTAGCACTTATACATAGGCAGGGGTTTAGAGTTGACGGGGACAGGGGTGGAGTGGGGGCATCGTGGTTAATTCAGTCATAGTTCAAAGCCAGTAGATTGGATTCCAGCATTCTGGACTCTTTAGGATTGTATTCATTACAATTGTAACACCTGTAGGGTCATCATCACTAACATGAGGATGTTAACTAGTGTCCCTAACAGGAGAAGGATAAGCTCTTTAATATACAGTTCTCTACACAAAAGAGATGTCTATTTTATAACATTTATTCCTTTCAAACAGCCTCCTCCTTCATCCCAACCCTTCTCTCCCTCTTCTGTTCAAGGGAGATTCTACTGTGGCATTTCCCACTCTGATTTCTGGTCACAGCTGCATATTTCCTTAGATCTTTTAATCTGTCCAAAGATCTAAGCTCACCAACATCAGTCAAGTCTAGTGGGTGAAAGTAGGTCGCTCAATGCTGGAGCTACAGCACTTTGTCAGAACAGAGCAAGACTTTAGGTTAGATACAGAGTCACTGCTTGATTATCTACAAGTTTGAGAAACAATACTTGCAGTTTAACAAGTGCAGGGAACAACTAACTGAAACTGAGGAATATTTTTCAACATCTTCCTAAAGTTCCAATCTAACCTTAAAGATTGCTTTCAGGAAGTTAATTATTGTATCTTTTTCCAAAATAAATTTGCTTAAACTTCAGATTGCTTACAAGTTTTACCAGCCCAAGTTTTATTAAAAATTGCCAGTCTGGTCTAATTTAAGAATAATTAAAATCTTGATTAGGCTGTGCCTTTGCCATCAAGCAGTTTCCCAAACTTCCTTTGCCAACATCAACTGTCAGGAAACCAGCAGATTTCTCAACTCTAAGGCAGCCATGTCTGGAGACAGTGTTGCAGCAGTCAAGAAGAAAAGCTGCGTCCTTGAAAATTTATTTTCTGTGACATAACTTGTCCCAACACTGTTCTGCACAACAGCTATTAAGGCCATCTATTCTTTATCTAACATTACACAACAAAATAACTATGCATGTCAAAACAAACAAGGGGAATATACCTACTTCAGTACCTAGACTCAGAGTAATTCTGTCAGTGTATTTATACTCAATAATATACATAATATGACAGAATTCATCAATTCTTACCACACATATGAACCACACAAGCCAGTTTCCCCAAAGATTCAGTGGGCAACACTATATGAAGAAAAATTTTGAAAGAATGTGTCCATATATTTCCAAACTTGTAATTCAAAGATGCCTGCTTTGCATAGCAGCTAGTACTACCATGACAATACCAAGAACAGAATTGTCTCATAACCTAAATTTCCCTGACACACTCAACAAAATGTTGAATGGTGGCATCTAATGGAGAATGGTTATTAAACCTAATAAAGCTTTAATTTATCACAGAATATACCTGCCATTTGTTTGCCTCCTCTCCCATGAAATAACTGACTGATCGTCACACCACTGCTTTACATTGATTGGACACCTCCCTGAATAGGACAGTATACCAGAGCATTCACAGACTTTGACAGAAAAGTTTTACAGTGATACAGACTGCTTTCTTTCTAACCTTGCCATCATGTAGTCGGTCTAAGGGAACCACTCGAAAGAAATGAAGTCTTTGAAAACTGCCTCTGGGTTAGGAAACTAACTCGGTGCAGGTAGAGCAGGACACGCATCCCTAACGCTGTAACCTGGGTCCCTCAGAGAGGGGATAAAAAAGGAACCAAAGCGACAGGATGTCCTCAACCAGCCACCACAGCTCTGAGCTGGGCAGGGCTGAGCTGCGGGTGGTTATAATTTGTGACTACAGAGGCGTATGCCACTTGGTGCAGCAATATTTGCACCTCACGGCAGAGGGGCCGAGCAGAGCCCTCCCACAGGTAACCTGCAACTCGGTTCTGCTCAGCTGACCCCAGGAATCGAGTGCTCCCCGCGCCAGAACCATCTCACACAGCAAAAGACGGGAAAACAAACGGACACACACACACAGCGATACACCTTTGGCCGGCAGCGCTGCCCCCACAGCCTGACGCGCCGCGCTCGCCGCCCGGAGCCGCCGCCAGAGGCCCCGCCGAGCGCAGGAGGCCACGTACCGGAGTGCGGGATGCCCACGGCGGCGCGGCCCTGCTGCACGGAGGCGGAGCGGTGCAGGGAATCCTCGTACTCGTCCAGGATGGAGGCCATGGCCGATCCCGGGCCCGGCTCCGCCCCGCCCGGCCCGCCTCACGCTCGTCACGTGGCCGC